>CM059289.1:10632164-11232164 GCA_030340665.1 Neosalanx taihuensis
TGTCTCTCTCTCACTCTCTCCTCCCCTCTCTCTCTCTCTCTCTCTCCTCTCTCTCTCTTTCTCTGTCCTCTCTCTCACTCTCTCTCTTTCTCTGTCTCTCTCTCTCTCCCTCCCTCTCTCTCTCTCTTTCTCTTTCTCTGTCTCTCTCTCACTCTCCTCCCTCCCTCTCTCTCTCTCTCTCTCTCTCTCTGTCTCTCTCTCCCTCTCTCTCTCTCATTTTGTGTCTTCTCTGCTAATATGGCGGCAGCCACAGAGTTAAAACATTAATGATTCATATTATAATATATCATATTATAATATATATATATATATATATATATGTATATTATATCTTTATTAAAGTTTGGGATTCTGTGTGGGGGGGAGGTGTGTGGTGGGGTCATAGGTGCTACCTAGCCTTTACAATTAGCACACTAGCTACTGCTACACACTAGCTCACACCAACAAACACTCACCACTCGCTACCGCTAACACAATAGCCAGGTGAACTACGCAGCTAGAGTGTAGTCTACACCTGAACACACACTCCACTATTACTGTAACACACAGTCAACACCCCAAATGAGAAGCTGCAAATGTCGCAGGTTCAAATCTCCCATGTGTGTAAAAGATGGATCTGCTGAATAAATACCCTTCTATTTGTTACCACAATTACGATTATTATTATGAACCACACGACTCGACCTTATGTTCCTTATTTATTGATATATTATCAGTTATATATAACTGTGAGAGCTGTACATCAGTGTATTTGTTTTAGTTCTGAATGGTGGATGTCGAATGATGGGGTTATTTGTGCTCTTGTGTATCTGTATGTGTGTATTTGTGGGGTGTGAGTATTTGTTTGGGAGAGAGAAAAATAGATGCCAGTGTTCGGTTTGTAAACACTTGAGTGTGTCTTGTTGGTGTGGGAGTGTTCACACACGTGTGTGTGTGTGTGAACAGTGTGTGCGTGCGCATGTGCGTGTGTGTACGTGAGTGTGTGCCTGCGTGTTTGTGTGTTTACTGAGCTAACAGCTGCCACAGCCACTCTGCTGCTCCCTGTAGGAGAGGTGACCCTCAACTGAGACAGGAGCTCCATCTGGCTGCCCTGTGGAGCCCAGAGTAACTGATCTGTAGAGCCCAGAGTAACTGATCTGTAGAGCCCAGAGTAACTGATCTGTAGAGCCCAGAGTAACTGATCTGTAGAGCCCAGAGTACTGATCTGGACACCCAGAGTAACTGATCTGTAGAGCCCAGAGTAACTGATCTGTAGAGCCCAGAGTAACTGATCTAGACAACCCAGAGTAACTGATCTGTAGAGCCCAGAGTAACTGATCTGTAGAGCCCAGAGTAACTGATCTGGACAAACCCAGAGTAACTGATCTGTAGAGCCCAGAGTAACTGATCTGTAGAGCCCAGAGTAACTGATCTGGACAACCCAGAGTAACTGATCTGTAGAAGCCCAGAGTAACTGATCTGTAGAGCCCAGAGTAACTGATCTGTAGAGCCCAGAGTAACTGATCTGGACAACCCAGAGTAACTGATCTGGACAACCCAGAGTAACTGATCTGTAGAGCCCAGAGTAACTGATCTGTAGAGCCCAGAGTAACTGATCTAGACAACCCAGAGTAACTTGATCTGTAGAGCCCAGAGTAACTGATCTGTAGAGCCCAGAGTAACTGATCTGGACAACCCAGAGTAACTGATCTGTAGAGCCCAGAGTAACTGATCTGTAGAGCCCAGAGTAACTGATCTGTAGAGCCCAGAGTAACTGATCTGGACAACCCAGAGTAACTGATCTGGACAACCCAGAGTAACTGATCTGTAGAGCCCAGAGTAACTGATCTGTAGAGCCCAGAGTAACTGATCTGGACAACCCAGAGTAACTGATCTGGACAACCCAGAGTAAACTGATCTGTAGAGCCCAGAGTAACTGATCTGTAGAGCCCAGAGTAACTGATCTGTAGAGCCCAGAGTTACTGATTTGGACAACCCAGAGTAACTGATCTGTAGAGCCCAGAGTAACTGATCTGTAGAGCCCAGAGTAACTGATCTGGACAACCCAGAGTAACTGATCTGGACAACCCAAAGTAACTGATATGGACAACCTAGAGTAACTGATCTGTAGAGCCCAGAGTAAACTGATCTGTACAACCCAGAGTAACTGATCTGTAGAGCCCAGAGTAACTGATCGGTTAGAAGCCCAGAGTAACTGATCTGTAGAGCTCGGAGTAACTGATCTGTACAGCCCAGAGTAATGGGATCCATGATGGAAGAATGAAAAGGTGGGAAGGATGAATTGGCTGTGGGAGTAAAGGAGTAAGGGGAGGGAGGGGGAGGGAGGGAGGGGGGGGGAGGGAGGGGAGGGAGGGGGAGGGGGGGGAGGGGGGGGAGGGAGGGACCCAGCAATCATCCGAAACAGGCCCTGTTACATGAGCAGATATGTGAAGGGACATATAGTGTATAACAGGATGGACACAGTGGTCTGTTCTCTCATCTGGACTCATCTCTAGTGTGATATCACCCTCTCAGGTGTAACCAACCGGAATGATAGAGAAGAGAAGGGGGAGGAAGAGAGGGAGGGAGAGAGAGAGAGAGGGAGAGAGAGAGAGAGAGAGAGGGAGGGGAGAGAGAGAGAGAAGAGAGAGAGGGGGGGAGAGAGAGAGAGAGGGAGAGAGAGAGAGAGAGAGAGGGGAGGGAGAGAGAGAGAGAGAGGAGAGGGGGGGGAGAGAGAGAGAGAGAGAGAGGAGAGAGAGAGAGAGAGAGAGAGAGAGGGGGAGAGAGAGAGAGAGAGAGATGGGGGGGAGAGAGAGAGAGGGGGAGAGAGAGAGGAGAGAGAGAGGGAGAGAGAGAGAGAGGGGGAGAGAGAGAGAGAGAGAGAGGGAGAGAGAGAGAGAGGGGGAGAGGGAGAGAGAGAGAGCTCTCTGAACTTCGCCGGATGAGTAAAGAAACAAACATACGTCACACTCTCTCCATCTGTTCTCCTTTCTCTCCTTTCACTCTTATTACTCTCTTCTCCTCCTTCCTTCCCTCTCTTCCCCCCCCGCCATAACTATCTTAAGTCATTATTCCCTCTCACTCTCTAATCCTCCTCGCCTCCCTCTCCATTATGTATCTCTTCTCTCCTCCAATTCTCAACCCTTCGCTCGATTCAGTCCTTGTCTCTCCATCTATTCTACCTCTCTCCCTCCATCTCTCCTCAGCCACCCCATCGCTCTCCTCTGTGGGGGGCGGGAGGGGGGGGGGCGGGGTTTGGATTGATTAGGTACTTCTATACTTCATGTCCTGTAGGAGATCAAGGGAGTAGAAGAGAAAAGAGGGCAGGGGGAAATAGAGGAAGGAGATGGGGGTGGATGGAAGGGGAGGGCAGAGTAAAGGAAGGAGGAGGAGGACGAGGAGGAGAGGGTGAAGAGCGGGTGAAGAGAGGGAGAGGAGGAGAGGTTGCCTGGTCAGCATTGTGCCAGGTGTCCAGATGGTGGATGGTGAGCTGCCCAGTAAGGGGTCCCAGCCCCGTCCTTCAGCTGCTTCAGTTAGGAAGCTGATCAAATAGAGCAGAGCGCTGTAGAGTTCAGCAGAGTAGAGTTCATCTGAGTAGACTGCAGTAGAGTTCATCTGAGTAGACTACAGTAGAGTTCATCTGAGTAGACTACAGTAGGAGTTCATCTGAGTAGACTGCAGTAGAGGTCATCTGAGTAGACTACAGTAGAGTTCATCTGAGTAGACTGCAGTAGAGGTCATCTGAGTAGACTACAGTGGAGTTCACAGATTAGACTACAGTAGAGTTCATCAGGGCAGACTGCAGCAGTTCAGCCAGTTCAGCAGAGTAGACTGCAGTAGAGTTCAGCAGAGTAGACTGCAGTAGAGTTCATCTGAGTAGACTACAGTAGAGTTCATCTGAGTAGACTGCAGTAGAGGTCCATCTGAGTAGACTACAGTAGAGTTCATCTGAGTAGACTGCAGTAGAGGTCATCTGAGTAGACTACAGTGGAGTTCACCAGATTAGACTACAGTAGAGTTCATCAGGGCAGACTGCAGTAAAGTTCAGCAGAGTAGACTGCAGTAGAGTTCAGCAGAGTAGACTGCAGTAGAGTTCAGTAGAGTAGACTACGGTAGAGTTCAGTAGAGTAGACTGCAGGAGAGTTCAGTAGAGTAGACTACGGTAGAGTTCAGCAGAGTAGACTGCAGGAGAGTTCAGTAGAGTAGACTACGGTAGAGTTCAGCAGAGTAGACTGCAGTAGATCGCTGTAGCCTGGAGCACAGCAGAGCAGTGAGGTAACTGGACACATTTCAGAGGAAAAACATTAAAGCATTTTACTGATATTTCATCATATTATTATCGATCAAGGTTCCAAAACATCCACTGGCTGCATAGGAACAGGAAACCAGGGCTACAATTATGGGATGCAGCATCTCCCACCTGATACAGCGCATGGTGTGGATGTGTGGGTCAGCATGGTCTCTGTCTCGACTGGTGATGTCTGTCTCTACTGGTGATGTCTGTCTCTACTGGTGATGTCTGTCTCTACTGGTGATGTCTGTCTCTACTGGTGATGTCTGTCTCTACTGGTGATGTCAGTCTCTCTGGTGATGTCTGTCTCTACTGGTGATGTCTGTCTCTACTGGTGATGTCTGTCTCTACTGGTGATGTCTGTCTCTACTGGTGATGTCTGTCTCTACTGGTGATGTCTGTCTCTACTGGTAATGTCTGTCTCTACTGGTGATGTCTGTCTCTACTGGTGATGTCAGTCTCTACTGGTGATGTCTGTCTCTACTGGTGATGTCAGTCTCTACTGGTGATGTCTGTCTCTACTGGTGATGTCTGTCTCTACTGGTGATGTCTGTCTCTACTGGTGATGTCAGTCTCTACTGGTGATGTCTGTCTCTACTGGTGATGTCAGTCTCTCTGGTGATGTCTGTCTCTACTGTTGATGTCTGTCTCTACTGGTGATGTCTGTCTCTACTGGTGATGTCTGTCTCTACTGGTGATGTCTGTCTCTACTGGTGATGTCAGTCTCTACTGGTGATGTCTGTCTCTACTGGTGATATATTTTTCTACTGGTGATGTCTGTCTCTACTGGTGATATATTTTTCTACTGGTGATGTCTGCAGCTATGGAGATGTCCGTAGCTATGGTGACGTCTGTAGTAGCTGAGTGAGAGAGGATAAGGGAGGCAGGAGTGAGAAGGGGTGAGGGTGTAGAGGGGGGGGGGAGAGGAGAGAGGGAGGAGGACCCCTGGGGACCCCTTGTCTTCTCTCACCCAGGAAGACATTTTAGTCTTTTCACCTGTTCTAATCATCCAATCACAGCCTGCCTCTTTCACCTCACCTCTCCATCACAGGAGTCTACCCCGACCCTGGAGATGGTCAGACTCCAGCAGCGGGAGCGAGCGAGGGAGGGGGGGGAGGGGGAGGGAGGGAGGGCAGAATGAGACAGAGAGCAGTGGAGGAAGAAGAGAATTTGAAAAACAGAAAAAGTGGGTCTTTATTATTGTGAGTAACTCTGACACCCAGCACAGCGCCCAGCGCCAGTCCATCCGTCATCCAGCTCTCCTGACGAGCTCTGAGGAAGCGCTGCTTTATTTTACCGCCTGGGTGACTTGTCACAGAGCTGTGCCCACCCCCGTCTCCCTCCCTACCTCCCCCTCCCTCCCTACCTCCCCCCGCCCTCCCTCCCCCTCACCGGCCTGCTGATGCCTCCACTCTCGCTCACCCGCTGTGAGGACTGCCTCGCTCTCTCGTTCTCTCTCTACCGCTATTTCTCTCCCGCTCGCTTTTTCCTTGCCCTCTATCTCTCTCTCTCTCTCTCTCTCCATTACCCTCAGTCCCTCCCTCCATCTCTCTTGTACTCTTCATTATGTAGATCGTTCAGCAGTTGTACTTCGGTACAGTATTTGTTTTATTCTTTATTCATCTCTGATGTTCCGTGGAGTGTTTGTGTGTGTTGATAACAACACAGAGGGCATCAATCACTGTCACTCTACCTCCCTCCCTGTCTCTCATCCTCCGGTCCAAACAACCGCTACCCCGCCTCACTCCCTTTCTGCTCCTCCACTCTGCCACCCTCCTCTCCTCTTCCACTCCTCCCTTCTCCTCCTCTCCTCCCTTCTCCTCCTCTCCTCTTCTCTTCTCCTTCTCTCCTCCTCCTTTCCTCTCTTGTCCCCCTCCTTTCTTCTTCTCCTCTCCTCCTCCTCCTCTCCACCTCTCCTCTTCCTCTCCTTTCCTCCTCTCCTCCTCCTCTGCTCCTCCTCCTCCTCTTCCTTCTCTCCGCCGTATGCGATACATTTATTTTATTTTTTTTAAGAAGAAAAAAGATCCAATACATAAATCTAAGAGAAAGGGGGCCCAGTTTGTGTCGGCAATCTGAGTCAAATATATGTTTACACGTTTACAAATGAGAAATTCAGCATGGCGGCGTCAGTTCTTATTCCTGCTGGCTGGCAGCCCGCCTGGCCTCCAGTCCCCCGCTCTGCAACACTTATTTAGATGAATGATTAAAGTTACGGCACAGCCAGGAGTCTCGCCACTCTTATTTAAAGAAGAATGGGAAAACTGTCATCTTTTGATGCATTGCCTGCCTTACCGCATGCAAAGGAGTTGCCCTCCCCCTTCCCCCCCCCTGCCCTCCCCCCTTTGAGCCATGAGAAGAGAGAGTGATTGATCAGGGGGAAGCAGCATGAGTGAAGACACTTTGGTCTGCAGAGTAGGGGGGGAGACAGGGGGAGCGATGAGGAGAGATGAAGGGAGATGGGGGGGGAGACTACGGGGAGATGGGTGGAGATGGGTGGGGGAGACTGGGGGGGGATGGGGGAGACTGAGGGAGACTGGGGGAGACTGGGGGAGAGACTAGGGGGAAATGGGTGGAGATGGGTGGGAGACTGGGGGAGAGACTTGGGGAGAGACTGGGGGAGACTGGGGTTATTCTTCGAACAATCAGACAGCAACTCCCAGTCAGTCTAGAATGTATCTGTATTCAGATTCAGATTCAGAATACTTTATTTAAGTGGGCAGAGGCTTGGATAAATGATTATGTACAGACTATCTGATTACAATTATATAAGTATTATACAAGAATGATTCCTTATACATTCCTATTCATGATCTGATTATGTATTCACCAGTATTGATAACGTACCTCCAAACACACAGACAACCTGATCTGTATCAGCGTTGAAGAACTGTGGTTCCCCAGCAGGAGGTTCTGTACTCCAGTGTACGTCTGCCAGTCTGGGCCTCAGTATCAGTCTACAGCTCTCTGGGCTCATGGAACTCACTGCTCCTCCTCCATGATATTCTCTCTTTCTTCACCCATTCCCCTTTTATTCTCTAGTAGTCGCTGTCCCTCTCTTTTTCTTTCTTTCTTTCTTATTCATTCTGTTCCTCTCCCTCCCTCTCTATATTTCCCTCTTTCTCTTCCTCTCCTGTTTACTCTCTCCTTCTCTCTCTCCTCAGTTTTCATTAGACTATCTCAGTTATGCTGGTCCGTGTGTAAAACTCGTTCAGCGAGTTCCATGGCTGACCATCACCCCAAACACTCCAGCTCACATATCCCCTGAGAGCTGGCCTTCTCGAAACAATACAGCAGATATTAGTGCTGTAGCAGGTGAAGATTACTCTTTGCAGGGCAAACTGATTCTCATTGTGGCATTATTATGCACCCACAATCTCCCTCCGTATTTTATATATATTGTCTGGCTGCTTTCTTTCTCTGCACTTTTTCCTTCATAATATCTCCTTCCCCGACCCTCCCCTCCTTCTCCCCACTGCTTTGCATCTCTCATCTCTCCCCTCTCTCCTTCTCTTCTCCCCCTCTTTCCTCTTTCCACCCTCCCCCTTTCCTCCCTCCTCCCCATCCCTCTCTCACCCTCCTTTCTCCCCCTCCATCCTCCCTATCCCTCCCTCCTTCCTCTCCCTCCCTCCTCCCTCCTCCCTCTCTCCCCTCCCCCCTCCCTCTCCTTCCCCTTCCCTCTCTCTCCCCTCTTCTCTCCCTCTCTCTCCTCCCTCCCCCTTCCATGTCTCCCCCCCTTCTCTCCCTCCTCCCTCTCTCTCCCTCCTCCCTCTCCCTCTCTCCTCCCTCTCTCCGCTCCCCCTTCCCTCTCTCTCCCCCCCTTCTCTCACTCCTCCCTCTCTCCCCCCTCCCTCCCTCTCTCTCCCCCTTCCCCCTCCTTCCTCCCTTTCTCTCCCCCCTCCCTCCCTCCCTCCCTCTCTCTCCCCCTCCCTCCTCCCTCTTTCTCCTCCCTCCCTCTCTCCCCCTCCCCCCTCCCTCCTCCCTCCCTCCTCCCCCTTCCTTCTTCTTCCTCTGACAGCGTTATCAGACTCAGCTCCATTTCCTCCCTGATACTCCCTGAGTCACCAGCTTTCATTTTCATGATAATCCAGAGACACCGCTGGACTGCCAAAACGTTTTTACTCCTCCCCCCTCCCTCCTCCCTCCTCCCTCCCCCTTACACCCCCCCTCCCCCCCTCTGCTTTATCTTCGTTCCTTGGGGCTTTATTTTGCTCTCTGTAATTAAATGTCATTTTCCAGCTCTTCCCGTATTTCTGAAGAAAAATATGATTTCTTCTTTTTATTACGTGATTGTCAAACTAGAATGGATCTGGTTCTTATATCTGTATCCCTCCACCAAGCAGGCCGAGTCACAGGAAAGCGCATGTGAAAGCGTCTGGAGAGACGAGAAAGCGACTTTTCTTTCATCGTGCAGTAGAAGAAAAGCCGTCACAACATCACATCCTGCGGCCGTCATGTTGTCTTCAGGTTACATGGCCCAACAACAAACACAATCCTTTATATACAGTAAACTACATGAATTAAATAGTAAACAAATCAAAACAACGAAACCTCACTTTTCTTTTTTTACTGAGCCTACTCAACGTTGCATACGGAATCTTCCGGTTCTTCTAGTTCATCTGTGTGTGCAGCGATGTTTTACCTTCATCTGAAGGCACAAGTGAGGATGTTTCCTGTCCCCCAGACAGACACACTTCCTGACAGCCTCCATATCAGGACTTCTGCCACCACTGTACACATAAAGCGTTTATCAGACATGTTTTAGTTCTGCCTCGCTTCATACGCAATGGATCGTTTTTAGAAAATGCTGAGGAGTCAGATAGTGCATGTGTGTGTGTGTGTGGACAGGTGTGTGTTCCTGGAGAGTTGTGTGTGTGTGTGTGTGTGGACAGGTGTGTGTTCCTGGAGAGTTGTGTGTGTGCGTGTGTGAACAGGTGTGTGTTCCTGGAGAGTTTTGTGTGTGCGTGTGTGGACAGGTGTGTGTTCCTGGAGAGTTGTGTGTGTGGGAACAGGTGTGCGTTCATAGAGCTGCATGTGTGAGCAGTGTGTGTGTGTGTCGGCGTGTGCGTGTGTGTAGTAGTAGAGAACATCCAGATCGGCTTTCTTCCAAGAGGACGTCTGTCCAGGGGGGAGGAGATCCTGTCACCTCACTCCCCCACGACAGATCAATGCATCCTCCAGCCCAGACACAAATGAATTGATTGTCACCGATAAAACTCCAATTAAACAAGCGAACAAGACTGGGAGTCCACCCACACAACGGCCCTCGTCCCCCCCTGTCCTTCCCCAGAGAGCAGGCTCCGTGTCAGGGCAGCCGTGGGCAGGAGAGGCCCCTCTTTGGACCAGCGCTCCCCAGGAAGGAGGGCACCGTTAGAAGAACTGGTCGAGCTGGATCACAGAGCGTGTTGAGCCATCGATCCCCAGCTTGCTGTCAATGAAAGCGGAGTGTAATTGCGTCTCTCGCCGTCACCTCAGGAAGCGGTATGAGAGGCGAGTTTGACACCTGACCTGAGCGTTGGGACGGTGGGAGGAAGAAGAACATTTTGCTCATCCCCCGCTCCTCGTCCATCGCTGCTTCTCACTTAGGGACCGTCACCCCCACACACGCTCCCCTCATCCCCACCTCTCACCCTTTCCACAGCCTCCACACACCCCTCTACACAACTTTACACCGCCGCTACCTTCTGGTTCCACACAACCTTCCACCCGTGTGAGACGGAATCAAGTCAAAGATGTTTATTGTGGCTCATCCCTTCAGGAGTCTCCTGCTGGCATCCCTGCTACTCCTCTGTAGCTCTTACAACCCTCTCTCCACCTGCTCCTCCTCCCTTCCATCTCCTCACCTTTCCTCTTTACCGCCTCAACCCCCCTCTCTTCCACCCCCTCACTCTCCACCACCTCCTCCTCCTGTTCCACGCCCTCCTTCTCCAACACCTCCTCCTCCCTCTCCACCTCCTCTCCTTCTCCTCCTCCTCCATTTCTCCTCCTCCTCCATTTCTCCTCTCTACCTCCTCCACCTTCCACGTTATAGCGTTATAGTCACATTCTGGTTCCATTGAGTCTGGGTCATATTCTCCCATTAGGTTACCCTGCACAACAGTCCAGAATGTTCTCCATCTTGTGGCGGGGTCTGTGTATTCCAGAGAAACAGGACATGGAAAGAGTATGAGAGGAGACACCAACAGCACAGCTGAGACATGTTACAGTCCCATAACTATATTTAGCCTTGGAAAATTGTGTGTGCGTCTTCGAAATAGACTTGTTAGTTCTAGCTGAACTTGTGAGTTTGGGTGGGTTTTCAGCTCGGTGTGTAAGAACCTCCCTGATGCCAGGGATTCCTGGAACCAAAAACCCAGAACTTAGAACTTAGAACACTGTCTCTGACATTGTGTCCCACCTGGATACGAGTCCACTAAATGCGTAAAATTTGCGCACTTTTGTTGTCATGTAAACTAACCACGTTACTATGACAGCTGTACTACAGAGCTTTCAACAACACAAGCGACTGAAAAGATATAGAAACAGGATGTCCGACAGAAAGTTCAGCCAAACCGTTGCGCTGGTCGCGTTTCGTTAGGACATTCCAACAGAAAACAAGGCAATCGACCTGCTTTTAGTCGGGTCGCCCGCATCCAGTCGCTCACGTCGCATCCAGTTAGGACACGATGTGACTAACACACACCGTGTGTGACTAACACACACACACCATGCCAGAACACAGAGAGGGGAGGGGTGTGAGAGAAGGGGATGGCAAGTTCTAGAGGGAAAGAGAAAAGGGAGGGTTGGAAGGGTGATGATAGAGAGGCATCCAGGTGGGCCACGGTGTCAGAGCGATGAGAGTAAAAGAGAGACACAGAGGAGAATAAGGGAGAGATCCTGCGGAGGATCTGCACAAGGTTCTCTCAAGGGTAGTTAAATAAGACCACATATATATTATCCTTGCCTCAAGGAGAAGTCTGGCCATGCTGAAGTTAGTTCGTTATAGAGGTAACGGTTAATGATGGAGCGGTTAAGGTGAGTGATACCAGTAGGAGTGTTAACAGAGAGATACCAGTAGGAGTGCTAACAGAGAGATACCAGTAGGAGTGCTGCTTGAGAGATACCAGTAGGAGTGTTAACAGAGAGATACCAGTAGGAGTGTTAACAGAGAGATACCAGTAGGAGTGTTAACAGAGAGATACCAGTAGGAGTGTTAACAGAGAGATACCAGTAGGAGTGTTAACAGAGAGATACCAGTAGGAGTGCTGCTTGAGAGATACCAGTAGGAGTTTTAACAGAGAGATACCAGTAGGAGTGTTAACAGAGAGATACCAGTAGGAGTGTTAACAGAGAGATACCAGAAGGAGTGTTAACAGAGAGATACCAGTAGGAGTGTTAACAGAGAGATACCAGTAGGAGCGTTAACAGAGAGATACCAGTAGGAGTGTTAACAGAGAGATACCAGTAGGAGTGTTAACAGAGAGATACCAGTAGGAGCGTTAACACCTCGTAGGAGGACCAGTAGGAGTGTTAACAGAGAGATACCAGTAGGAGCGTTAACAGAGAGATACCAGTAGGAGCGTTAACAGAGAGATACCAGTAGGAGCGTTAACAGAGAGATACCAGTAGGAGTGTTAACAGAGAGATACCAGTAGGAGTGTTAACAGAGAGATACCAGTAGGAGCGTTAACACCTCGTAGGAGGACCAGTAGGAGTGTTAACAGAGAGATACCAGTAGGAGTGTTAACAGAGAGATACCAGTAGGTGTTTTGATAGAGAGGTTAAGGTTAGGGTTGATGACAGCGAGATCATGTCTCCATGGTGGTTCTGCTGTGTTCTGCGCGTTCCGGCGCCCGTGCCTGCGTCTGACAGATGGGTTCCTGCGCACGCATCTGACAGCTCTGCTGACGAGGCACCCAGCTGAAACCTCCCTCCGCGAGCGCGTGCAAGCTTTCGGGGGTTTAACCCGCAAGCGTCAACCCCTGCCTTGAGCTTCCTGTTTCCTCTCCGCCGCTCCGTCAGCAGACAAGTCCTCCCGTGTTACCGAGCTCTGATTTTTAATCCTGTGAGTTCACTTCCCGCCTCCTCGTCAGCGGACCCCAGGGAGCCGTCCAGGCTGATGCCTGTTTGGAAGAATCCTCATCAAGTCATTAGTCAGTCGATGGCCGTTCGTCAAGGGCTTTTTTTTCCTAATTTGTTTGGCCAGTGATCAATAGACCTCCAGTCGGCCCTTCTAGATCATTCCCCAGAGGCCGTCCTCTCAAAAGGAAGCTACGCAGAAACAGATACATTAATTGAATGACTGAATACATTTACCAGCTGTATTGAACGCTGCGGTGCCGTGACAAATGCCGACATCAGGTTGTAATCGCGTTTTGGTGATTGATGGTTATTAAGGAGGGGTTTGGCACAGTGCTGTTTGTCTGCAAGGAGTCGGGTCAGGATGGGAAGAGACAGGAAGCGTTCTAGTGTGACGAGACACCAAACGGAGTCTTCTGAAGCTGCCTGACACGGGGTTCAGGTTCGTCTGCTCGCTGTTTGGTTTGCGTACGAGAGAGATGGCTGATGGGAGGGCTGTCATCCTGCTGGGCTTCACTCCAACACTAATCTGGCACACTTGATTCAGATTATAATCTGGTCGATCAGATCGACGCGGTTTCAAATTGTGTCTGAGTTAGAATTGGCGGCTTCCAAGAGGGTATCTCTACAGGAGTGTAGACCTACAGTAGGATTGTATTGTGTGTGTGTGTATGTGCGTGCGTGCATACTTGCGTGCCCGAATTTGTGCCTTAGGACCTGTGTATGTGCGTGCCTGACAGTGTGTGTGTGTGTGTGTGTGTGTGTGTGTGTGTGTGTGTGTGTGTGTGTGTGTGTGTGTGTGTGTGTGTGTGTGTGTGTGTGTGTGTGTGTGTGTGTGTGTGTGTGTGCATGAGTAGCAGTAACAGCGACGTGATTGATGAAATATGAAAGAACAAGGAATGTTGACTCCTGTCAATCAACCTGGTGGATGGGCTCCCAGGCAGTTACACCATATGTCACAACATGGACTTGTCGGCATAATTTACTGCGTAAAACCTAAGAAACAATTAAGTGTATTAAAATTATAATTAATTAATTACTTTAATTAATAATTAAATTAATAAATACTTAATAAATAGACGCTTTGCAATTAGAACAATGCAATGTACTAGTATTTCAATTACTGTATTTTCCCTTGAGGGAATAATGGTTTATCACACATTTAAAAGTTTACAGAACAATAGACACATTAAGATGCCACTTAACACGTTAATTGGGATAGCAAGTTATAAAACACAGCATAAAGGAACAAATGAATCGCAATATTTCATCCAAGAGTACAACTGCTTCTTAATGAAAATGTTTTAAAGGAAAGATTTCAGAGAATTCTACCTCTCATAAGTGAATGGCTATGTCAGGGTACGAGGTGAAGAACACCCAGTGTTCTTATGGAACTCAGAAACCAAAAAACTCACTAACTGTGAGTCAGGTGGCTCAGCAGGTTATGACGTTGATCGGAAGGAGTTTGATTCCCAGCTGTGGCTACATGACGTTGTGTCCTTGGGCAAGGCACTTGATCTTATTTGCCTCAGGGGGTATGTCCCTGTTCTGAATAAGAGTGTCTACTAAATGTAACTGTCTGTTGAGTTAATGATCTCAATCTATACATGGGAACTGTGTTAAGGCGTGTGAAAATAACCACACTGACAATACTCAAATACACTCTCTTTCTCTCACACACACACAAACACACACACACTAGCGAAGAATGCACACAAACCCATCCAACCATAGCTCAACCCCAGCAAACAACCTTACTGTTGCTGGTCTGGTCTGTTTCTCGGCCACTGTACCGATCCTTCATGAGAATCTGCTGTGCTCACTCTACACACTGCTGTGGCGCCATGGATGAACGCATCTGCTAAATGAATAAACAATCATTTAAAAAGTGTCTGTCTCAGACAGAAAGTGACACTTTCAACAGACTGCAATAAAAACAGCAATAATAGTAAAGATATAAAGCTTGTGGAAAAAAAAAGGTGACAGGATAAAGTATTCTGCTGTGTCCATGTCTAAACAGCTCCCCTCTTCTCCTCTGTGTTCCCTCCCCAGGTTCAGGGCCTGGAGAAGCTGATGGACTACCCAGAACTGGGCCCCGCCAGCTCCATGCTCAAGACCCTTCCCTACAGCCTGGGAGGGGGGGCAGCCAGGGGGGCGGGAGGGCCCTCTCCCGGAGGGGTCAAACCCCCTTACCAGACCTCCCGCATCTTCAACATCGACAACACCCCCATGAAGACCAAACCTACCTACAGCTTCTTGAACCCCCAGGACTGGGCCAAGAACCAGTCTATGCTCCTGGACCAGACCGGCTACCGCTCCAAACGCAAACCCCAACTCAAGACCTCGCAGAAGACCAAGAAGATGTTCGGCTGGGGGGACTTCTACTTCAACGTGAAGACCATGAAGTTCAGCCTGATGGTGACGGGGAAGATCGTGGACCACATCAACGGCACCTTCACCGTCTACTTCCGCCACAACTCCTCCAGCCATGGGAACGTCTCCGTGAGCATCGTACCCCCCACCAAGGTGGTGGAGTTCGAGGTTGTGCACCACCACCACCAGTCCCCCCAGCTCCCATCAGAGCCCCAGGTGCAGCACACCCCACAGCAGGCCACCCTGGACCCCAGAGATAAAAAGACCTTCAACTGCCGGGTGGAGTATGAGAAGACCAACAGGTTGAACAAGTCCAAGTCTTGCCTGTACGACCCGTCCAAGACCTGCTATTCCGAGCACACCGACTCGCACGCCGCCTGGCTGTGCGCCAAGCCCTTCAAGGTCATCTGCATCTTCATCTCCTTCTTCAGCATCGACTACAAGCTGGTGCAGAAGGTCTGCCCTGACTACAACTTTCAGAGTGAACACCCTTACTTAGGATAGGTCGGTGATGGGGTGGGGGAGGGTTGGAGGGTGGGGGTGAGATGGTGAGGGGAAGGAGGGGTTGAGATGGGGGGGGTCAGGGGGTGGTAGGTTTGAGGTTGGATGTAAGGTGTGGGGGTGGAAGAGACTGTTGAAGAAGATGATGATGATGATGAGGACAGTTTTTCCACACTCAACCTTGATCAAATTGTGGATTTCATGTGAATTAATCAGCGTAATGATTGAAATGATAGAGCTGATTTTTTTCCAACGACAAATCTTTCTATGAGTTGACTTAGATTTCTGTGTAAATAACGTACAAAGCTTTAGAGCTGTCCCTCTTATCAACCCAATGATTACGTTCTATATTCTGGAGAATTCAAATATAACATGGGGAAAGAGTTTCAGAGAAGGATTCAGGTACAATATGTAATTTTGAATAAGTTATAAATAGAAAGGTATACCTGGTCTTACTAACTCACAAAAAGAAGTCAGTAGATGAGCGTACCGTATATTGATGGTGTGTCAAAAGTTTGGCGAGACCGATTTAAATCATTCCAATTTATGCCTAAGCTTTATGGTACCAATGCTGTTGTATAAACTTGAATCAGTTTGGTTTAAATTGGAATTATTTAAATCTGTTAGCTTGGAATTGAGACATTTAAACGCACTCAATTGAAATGTGTTTTTAAGAATGTCGCCATTAGCTGGTTGGAAGTGATGGTGACAGGAAGTGATGGTGGCAGACTGCAACTATATTTCTCAGTTCCCCCTCTCAAACCTTGATCATATGAAGTTATTAGTTATTATGGAAGAGTTATTATGGAAGAGTTATTAAGGAAGAGTTATTATGTATGAGAAAATATTACGTGCGTGTTGGGTATCCATACAATATACTGTATGACAAAGCACATTAAAATCTCCTTAACTGTTTCTCTGTTGTTTTTGTTGGGATATGGGGTTAATCTTCAATGCAGGCATTGTGTAGCAATTGAGTGGATCTGTGTTCTGAACAGAATATAATGCTATATACTGTAGCTTTCAGCATTATTTCCAGCTCCTCCACTTCCCTCCACCTCCTCCACACCCTCCACCTTCCTCCACACCCTCCACCTCCCTCCACCTTCCTCCACACCCTCCAGCTCCTCCACCTCCCTCCACCTCCTCCAGCTCCTCCACCTTCCTCCACACCCTCCACCTCCCTTCACCTTCCTCCACACCCTCCAGCTCCTCCACCTCCCTCCAGCTCCTCCACCTTCCTCCACACCCTCCACCTCCCTCCACCTTCCTCCAGCTCCTCCACCTTCCTCCAGCTCCTCCACCTCCCTCCACCTCCCTCCACCTCCTCCAGCTCCTCCACCTTCCTCCACACCCTCCACCTCCCTCCACCTTCCTCCAGCTCCTCCACCTCCCTCCACACCCTCCACCTCCTCCACCTTCCTCCAGCTCCTCCACCTCCTCCACCTCCCTCCATCTCCTCCAACTTCTCCACCTCCCTCCAACTCTTCCACCTCCTGCACCTCCTCCAGCTCCTCCACCTCCACCCTCCTCCACCCTCCTCCTCCTCCCTCCACCTCTGGCGTCATTTCTCCATGTCCTCTTCTCCCTGCCTCCTCCCTTCGTCCTCACCACAATCAGACAAATTGTCTTTTTTTAAATCTCTCTTCTGATTTCCATTAAATAACAGGCAGACAATGCTAATTGAATCTCCATCCTATCACGCTCTGTGGCTTATTACGCTGTTGATCAATGGTGTTCATATGGTGCAGCCAGAAGGCGCGGTCCCTGGACTCGGCTCAGAGATGGCTCGGACACATCAGGACACAGAGATTTATAGACCTCTACTTCCCTCGAGATCAGCTCTTCATCAGGTTCACACTACTGCGTGTGTGTGTGTGTGTGTGTGTGTGTGTGTATGTGTGTGTGTGTGTGTGTGTGTGTGTGTGTGTGTGTGTGTGTGTGTGTGTGGGTGGGTGGGTGTGTGTGTGCATGTGTGTGTGTGCTTGCGTGCGTGCGTGAGAGTGAGTGCGTGAGAGTGAGTGTTTGTTGGTGGAGGGGAGGATAGAAACAGAACAAAACAGATCAAAGAGATAGAAATAGAGGAGCTAGTGAGTCATAGATCACACTCAAGGTGCATTCGGGTGAAAACCAAAACGTGTTCCAAAAAATATATCGCTTTATAAAAACGCATCACATGTAGTTTTATAAAACACCCATCAAATAGAATTATGCTCACACACAAAAAAAGGAAAAATAAAAAACGCTTTGAAAAACGACAACTCCCAGAGATCCTTGCGAGGAGACTGAGTTGCAGAGCTTCCAGGTTCATAACAGGCTGTCCCACAGTCCCTGAGTCAGACCCTCTTTAACTGAGCTGGGCTGTCAACCCTGTCTGCTATCCTACAACATGCTGTCACTGACTTTAAGGCGACTTGCACGGGTGAGTAGCGATGCAGTCAAACTGTCTTTTATATAAATAAAGCATCGATAGTGGATAGATCCCCTCTCAGTCCTGTGTTTCTGGATGACTGGACATCCACTTTACTGACCCGCAAGGCTCATCGGACCGTGCGAACACGTTTGCGTAATCTTGAAAAACAAGCTATAGCAGAGTTAGCTTCATCCCTTTTGCACAGATTGCGTTGGGTTTCTTATTCACAACAAGCTTGCATAAAGCGGCAGCAAACCTAAGAAGCTAGCTACCTTGAGCTGTAATGTCTTTGGTTGCTACTCAGTAACCAGCATGCTGTCTAGATCACATTACCTGCAGGACACCGTAAACTGCATGTGGCGTGTTAAAGATGCAGTCTAATTGTGTGTTAACTGTTGCCAAACACCGGTATGTGGACGTGTAGCTGCCACGTATAACACACCGTGGTTAGCCAGTTAGCCCTCCTTGGTAAGTTGTGTCCTCGGCTAACCCGGGATAGCCACACCGGCTAACTATGATGCAACTGTCCCGGGTGGATTTCATCATCATAGTCCTGACAGCTTAACAGGGGATGATGATCTGGTGATTTCTGTAGGATGAATCATTTGTACTCCACCAGTTTGGCGTTATCAATTGAAGTGGAATACTAATGTGTGCTTTTTGGTAGATGACATCATAGTTAGTTACCTGATCATAGTTACATGATCAAAGTTACCTGATCATAGTTAGTTAATGGACCATCAGTTGTCTATCAGATCAGACTGAGCCAAGCCCAGAAGCAGACAGCGTGATTATCAACAAGTCCTTCAGTCAGCAAAATATGAAGCTTTTCAGAGGTCAG
The DNA here is from genome assembly GCA_030340665.1 of Neosalanx taihuensis. Lineage (NCBI taxonomy): Eukaryota > Metazoa > Chordata > Actinopteri > Osmeriformes > Salangidae > Neosalanx > Neosalanx taihuensis. Next base: position 10,650,618 of record CM059289.1, read on the forward strand.
AGTATTAGTGCAGTATGGACTAGATCATTACCACACTGAGTTAATAATGTACCACTCATGGCACAAGGAAGATTTGGACCTGAAACATCTGGATTTAGAATCAGGATATCTGAGCTGTCAATCTGGACAGTGTAGAGTCCAGTGTTATTAAAGCTGAATGGGTGCACACACACACAGATAGTGTGTGAGTCATACTTGTAGATGACCTTGATCTGTTTACAAAAGAGTAGTAAACAGAAAGGAAACCTTTTAAGAATAAACACTAAATTGACAGTTTGTTAAACTTGCAAACTAGTCTCCTCCTGTTTTTGGAAGAATGTTCCCAGTTTATTCAAACTCTTTTGAAAGTAGCAGAAGTCTAGATGGATGTTGTTATGTTAATAATAATGCTGTCGTTCAGAGAAGCATTGACAGAAGAAACGCTTGAGTTCCTTCTGTCCTCAGAGTGAGTTCACTTATTAAGAAAATGGTTCGAGTCTTTGAGGTAATCAGTTACTATGTCCGATTCACATGTAAGCATGCCTTTCCTGTTGTGTAGATCAGTTCAGCGTGCAGTTTAATGTGATTTACCAAACCTCACGTGAGTCCTGTCTTGTGGAATTCAGTTCTGCTTTTATTTGATTCAAAGTCCAGGGAGATTTGAACCTGAAACCTCAACCTTGGTCTGCGGTCAGATGCTCTATCTGCTGAGCTCTACCCAACTGTTTATTAGAAGCAGAAGACCAAGAAGAAGGAATGTGGTTTCTGAATTGGTTTGGTCTGAGCAAGTTCAGGACAGGTTGTGTGTGTGACTGTGTGTCTCACTCTTCTCGCTCTCTCACTCTCTTTCTTTCACTGTCTATTTTATGTCTCACTCTGTGTGTCTCTTTTGTGTCTCTCTCAGTGTCTCTCTTTCTCTCTGTGTGTCTCTCTCTCTCTCGCTCTCTGTCTCTCTGTGTGTCTGTTTTATCTGTCTCTCTGTGTCTCTCTGTCTCTGTGTCTTTCTCTCCGTGTGTCTCTGTGTCTCTGTGTGTTTCTTTCTGTCTCTTTCTGTCACTGTGTTTCATGTGTGTCTCTCTCTGTCTTTATGTGTCTCTCTCTCTCTGTCCCTGTCTTGTGTAAGTGTGTGAGAGACAGTTCACATTTGACCTGTAGTTCTCCTTATCTCTCTGCTTCTATAATAGTTTGTCTGACAAGATTACCCAACACTGGCAAACCGGATATTTATTTGCATGTTTTTGCTCCCAGGAGTCAAAGCTCATCGCTGTTTTCAGCCAATCAACCCACAGTCCTGGGTCCCCTCCCCTCCAGCGAGTAGAGGTCTGTCTGGACAGACAGACAGGCAGGTGGGTGGGTTACACCCACTAGACACCAGCAGGGACTGTGCAAGCTGATTTTAGGATTCTAGTTGTTTACCTAATGTGTTTTGTAAGTTATGTCATGACAACCAACCTGTGCACGTGCTACCCAAAACATGATCGAAGCACATTAATTTGACACATTTTCCAGCTAATTATTAATTATGGAGCTGTACAATGAAATGATGGCAGATCACTGCTTTCAAAGTCAGCTTAATGAAATACTTAATTATTCTCTTGGCCAAGTTAGTGTTTTCTTTTTAGCAAAGACAAAAAGGGTAAATAATTATTGTCAGAAAATAAAGTGAGTTAAGCCTTGTTTGCAAGTTTGTTTCCTTATAAACAACATCTCCACCAGAAACAGAATCCTCCGGTACAGAATCGTTATTGTTAACGTCTTTAAGAATCAGCAGTTTATTAAACTTGTAAACTATCCTCCTTCTGTTTCTGGAAGAATGTTACCAGTCTTCAACCAGACTTCAAGAATTCAGAGATGTCAGTGTTCTAGAATTCAGAGATGTCTGACTTCTAGAATTATTCTAAAACTTATAGAATTCAGTAGGTAGGAAACGGTTTCATTCCGATCGTGTGTGAGAAGGGCAGCTGAACAGGGGAAGGACGTCCATCACTCCCAAAGTCTTGACAAGCGGAAAAACAACAGCGAGGAGGGGATCACTTTCTCCTCTCCGCTCAGCCTGCCAGTGACAGCCGAGGACACGCTCTCCACATGGCGCTAGAGAAAGCGGAAGATAGCCAGATAAAGTTAGGCCTACGTTAAGTTAGCTAGCAATTGTTTAAATTAATATTTGCAATCCAATGGTCGACGTTTATGGTTAGCATTTACAAAAATCACGTCCAATCGTGTCCTTGATAACTTGGTATTTTCACACCTAAATATATTCCATTTGAACGTAGTCTATCGTTCAACCTTGTACCTTAAATCTCTGCTGACAGTCTGTCTCTGGAAATCACCTGTTATATTAGACATTATACTATTATTTATTATCATGTCGGCTTTACTATAATTGATAATTGCATGAACTGGAAACCTCGGCAAGTCAAAGCAGATAGTATACCTATATTTAACCAGTTATCAGCAGCCCAGCCCACAGTAAAACACGGTGTACTCACTACATCACACTGTAAAGAAGTAAAGGATAAGGAGAAGGTTTTTCGGGTGGTTTCATGCTGCCGTTTTAAGTAAATGAAGAAACTTGGATCATTGACGAAACAAAGATCCTAGCTGCTGTTGCGGCTTCATTGAAATACAGAAATCCACAGTTATCGTTTTGATTAGTGATCCAAAATGATGTGTGTAATTAGTATCACATATTTGACGGACCAATTAAGAGGTTTTTATTTTAATCAGTGTCTCTTTTGGGGATAAATGCATGTTAAAAAGTCAAGACAAACAGCTGGAAAAATGTGAAAATATGAAATAAAACGCCACTTTTGGGGGCGTTACACCAAAATCAAATATTGGTTGGCTGTTTTGTGAGTGTCTATCTGACCAGCTGGTTGACTGACTGGTTGAATGTTCGCTGAGTGGTAATATCTGGATAAACTGGTTTGCTGACTGCTTGTGTGACTGACTGGTTAATGGACTGTGGAGCTAATTGGGTAAGTGGCTCTGCAAGTGTGTGTGTGTGTGTGTGTGTGTGTGTGTGTGTGTGTGTGTGTGTGTGTGTGTGTGTGTGTGTGTGTGTGTGTGTGTGTGTGTGTGTGTGTGTGTGTGTGTGTGTGTGTGTGTGTGTGTGTGTGTGTGTGTGTGTGTGTGTGTGTGTGTGTGTGTGTGTGTGTGTTAAATGTGATGTGTTCACAGCCTGAATGGAGGGGAGTGTGGGGGGGAGTGGAGGGGAGTGTGGAGGACATGGCTTTTTTGGCCCTGACCTCCTCTCCCCTCTCCCCTCTCCTCTCCTCCCGTCATTCCAGAAGAATCAGACCACAATTTGTAACGGCAGCCTCCCCATTAGTCAGTGACAGGAAGGGAGAATGCGTCCGTCAGTCTGACTGATGCTTTCACCTCTCCTCCTCTTCCTCCTCTTCCTCCTCCTCCTTCTCCTCCTCCTCTTCTGTGTTACATGGCTGATTGTTGTTTGCACTGCTGTTGATGGACAGCAGTCATCTGTAAAATTGACTCCTCACAGCATTGGGGGAGGAAGAGAGAGTGTTCTGGACTGATGGTGGTGGGAGACAAGGAGGAGTGGAAGGCGGGGGGGGGGAGGAGGTGGTAGAGAGAAGAAGAGGAGGAGGAGATGGGTTGGGAGGAGAGGAGGGGGAGCAGTGTGCGTAGATGTGAAGAGAGGGGAGAGGTGGGGTGGGCTGTTGGGAGGGATGGAACGGTAGATTTGAGGTGGTGTGTTTGTAGCTGTGGGAGGTAGAGGTGAGGAGGGGGGAGGTAAGGTGAAGGGAACAGTGGGGTAGGGAGGGGAAGAGGTTGAGGTTCTCCTCCCCCCCTTCCCTCCCCTCTCTCTCTGTTTTTAGAGACAAAGACTCACATCAGAGTTCACCTTCAGAAGACGGTAATCTGTCGTCTAAAAATAGTCCAGGGACAGATCTGGTCCTTGGATCTGAGCTCTCACTTTCCCAGGATCAATTAATCATCTGTTTATTAATTAATCTGTCCTAACGATGTGAAGAGGCAGGCAGGTAAGCAGGCCAGGAGGCAGGCAGGACCGGGGGGCTGGGGGGGAGGCAGGACCGGGGGGGCCTGGAGCACCTGACAGGGACAGGCACTGTGACAAAACCAGGCACAAGTGCCACTCTGCTCCTGCTGGTTAGCAGCTTAGGGTGACGGGAAGGAGGGAGGGAGGGAGGGATTGTCTTCAGCCAGACACCCTTGTCCAGTGCTACTGTCACTGTGTGTGTGTGTGTGTGTGTGTGTGTGTGTGTGTGTGTGTGTGTGTGTGTGTGTGTGTGTGTGTGTGTGTGTGTGTGTGTGTGTGTGTGTGTGTGTGTGTGTGTGTGTGTGTGTGTGTGTGTGTGTGTGTGTGTGTGTGTGTGTGTGTGTGTGTGTGTGTGTGTGTGTGTGTGTGTGTGTGTGTGTGTGTGTGTGTGTGTGTGTGTGTCGGCGGATAGTCCGACAGCGAAGGACAGATGCCGTCAGCGTTTAATGACCCGTGTGATTCCTCTGTGTGGAGTGTGTCCTCTGAGACAGACTGGGGTGGTGCTCCAAGGGGGGCTGGGAGAGGGGGGCCCGTGGAGGCAGCTGTCTCCTCAGGGTCCCCCCTCCTCCTCCTGGCTCCTCCTCAGGCTGACAGCAGGCCAGGCATGCAGGTCCTCTCTCTCCCCCTCTTCTCACCTCTTTCCCTTTTGAATGTGCCCCCTTCGCCCCCCCACTCCTCCCCCAGAGTGTCACGTCTGTGCCCTTGCCATCCAGGAGACAAAACTCTCAGTGTGGGAGGGCTGAGGAGGGAGGGGGACTGGGGGGGGGGGGGGGGGGAGGTGTCTCTGCAGCTTGTCTTCTTCTGTGGTGAGGGCTGCAGTGTCTCTGCAGCTTGTCTTCTTCTGTGGTGAGGGCTGCAGTGTGTCTCCGCAGCTTGTCTTCTTCTGTGGTGAGGGCTGCAGTGTCTCTGCAGCTTGTCTTCTTCTGTGGTGAGGGCTGCAGTGTCTCTGCAGCTTGTCTTCTTCTGTGGTGAGGGCTGCAGTGTGTCTCCGCAGCTTGTCTTCTTCTGTGGTGAGGGCTGCAGTGTCTCTGCAGCTTGTCTTCTTCTGTGGTGAGGGCTGCAGTGTGTCTCCACAGCGTGTCTTCTTCTGTGGTGAGGGCTGCAGTGTGTGATGGAGTGGAGGTCGTCTCTCCATCGTTCTCTCCCTGACACCACAGCGCTCCCCTGCTCGTCCAGCTGCCCCCAGCCCACAGCCAGTCCTGCTCTAATAGGCTTTTAATACCGCTGTTAGAGAGGAGCAGTGCATCACTCTGCTAGACACCCCGGGCCATCCTCATCATCGCCTCTGCTTCTCAAACACTCATGTGTGTGAGTGTGAGCGAGTGTGTGTGCGTGTGCGCGTCGCTCTGTCTGACAGAGGAGGAGGGAGGAGAGAGACAGAGGGAGAGAGAGAAGGAGAGAGGCAGAGGGAGGGGGGGAGAGAGAGGGAGAGACAGGGAGAGGTTGTGGACTATGTGCAGTCCGTTGGTGGAACAGAGTGCAGGAAGGAGGGAGCGAGAGGGAGGGAGGCTGAGATTAGATAAGAGGAAATGCTGAATATGTTCTCCACTGTGGCCATGACGGCACCTCATAGCAGCCGATACAGACATCACTGAACAAGAGCGCTGATTGCTGATATCTTACAAACAGCCTGGGATTCTAATTATACCAGGATACATGTTGAAGGGAGCTGGAGTGAAGCCCTGTCTTACATTTACATTTGTTCATTTAGCAGACGCTTTTATCCAAAGCGACTTACAAGAGTGCTTTACAAAAGAGCTTCGGTCACTGTCTTTACACAGGCCAGCCTGAAAGGGAGGGCTTTACATTGAGTCATTTAGCAGACGCTCTTATCCAGAGCAAAGTACAGGGACATTCCCAAGGCAAGTAGGGTGAGGTGCCTTGCCCAAGGACACAATGTCTTGTTGGCACAGCCAGGGTTCGAACCAGGTACTCTCTGATTACCAGCCCAACTCCCTAACCGACTGCGCCACATGACTCCTCCACTTAATCTTGGAGAACCCAGAGGAACCTTTTGGTCCTGGTGGAAGGTGGAACATGTCTGCTGCTGGAAATTTAGCAATGAATGAGTCCCCTTGCTTTCAGTGTTGGGGCCCAGTGTTGAGGGGGGTCAGTGTGGGGGGCTCTAGTGTTAGGGCCCAATGTGGAGGTCAGTGTGTGGGGCCTCCATTGTTGGGGGGCCAGTGTGTTTGCGCACAGACGATATCAGTGTTCAGAAACATGTAACATGTATGTGTCACAGTCAACTGGAATAACCCCTTGTTCTTGTGTGTGTGTGTCCCAGCCCCTGCGGCAGGGTGCGGGGGTGTGGGTGCGGGGTCAGCAGTCCCAGGCCGCCAGCCCCCTGGAGGAGGAGCGCCCCTGGACCGGCCAGGACAGCCTGGCTACCGACGACCCAGAGATGTGGAGCCTCCTGAGGCAGGAGAAGGACCGGCAGTGCCGGGGTCTGGAGCTCATTGCCTCCGAGGTACACACACACACACACACACACCCTCTGGAGCTCATCGCCTCCGAGGTACACACACACACACACACACACCTACACCCTCTGGAGCTCATCGCCTCCAAACTACACAACACACATGCAACAAATGGCAACAGATACGCTCCCATTTCATGCTGCAGTAGGTCACCTAGCCCCCGGGTTACCACCCCCACTCTCTCCACCCAGTCCTGTCTTTCAGAGAAACACCACTGGAATCTCCTCCCCCCTCCTCTCTCTCTCCTCTCCCCTCCTCTCTCTCCTCCCCCCTCTCTCTCCCTTTCCCTTCTCTCTCTCCCCTCCTCTCTCTCTCCTCCCCCTTCTCTCTCTCTCTCTCTCCTCTCTCTCTCCTCTCCCTCCTCCCCCCTCCTCTCTGTCCCTTCCCCCCTCTCTCCCCCCCCACCTTTCTCTCCCCCTTCCCACTCCTCCCTCTCTATCTCCTCCCTCCTCCTCTCTGTCTCCTCTCCCCTCCTCTCTCTCCTCTCCCCTCCTCTCTCTCCTCTCCCCTCCTCTCTCTCCTCTCCCCTCCTCTCTCTCCTCTCCCCTCCTCTCTCTCTCCTCTCCCCTCTCTCTCTCCTCCCCCCTCCTCTCCCTCCCCTGGCCTCTCTCCCTTCCCCTCCTGTCTCTCCCTTCCACCCTCCTTTCCCTCCTCTCTCCTCCCCCCCCTCTCTCCCCCCCACCTCTCTCTCCTCTCCCCCTTCCCGCTCCTCCCCCTCTATCTCCTCCCCCCCTCTCTCCTCCCCCTCCTCTCTCTCTCCTCACCCTCCTCTCTGTCTCCTCTCCCCTACTCTCTATCTCCCCTCCTCTCTCCCTCCTCCCCCCTCCTCTCTCTCCCTTCCCCCCCTCTCTCTCCCCCCCACCTTTCTCTCCTCTCCCCCTTCCCGCTCCTCCCCCTCTATCTCCTCCTCCCCTCTCTCCTCCCCCCTCCTGTCTCTCTCCTTTCCCCTCCTCTCTCTCTCCTCCCCCCTCCTCTCTCCTCCGTCCTCCCCCTCTCCCTGTGTTACAGTGTCTGTTCAGTGGAGGGTGTCAGCTCTTCTCCACAGCTCTGGGTCGCTCCATTGAGAGGAGCTGATGTCTTCATCCTGTGTTCCCTCCGCAGGGTTCAACACACCCCGCACGTGTGCGTCACGTGTGAAAGATAAACATGCGTGCGTGCACACGCTAACTTGTGAACAAACACACACTAACGCGTTAACAAACACACACTAACATGTTAACAAAGACACGTACACACACACACACACACACACACACACATGTTAAACGCACACAGATACAACCATATGAACGTGTCTTTCGCTCTCACACACATGCTCACACACGCACACACACTCTTTCTCACATTCTTTTTTCGCTCTTCCTCTCCCGCTCTCTCTGTCACACACACACACGCAGCGATTCTCTCTCCCTCTTTCTTTCTCTCTCTCTCTCTCTCTCTCCCTCCCTCTCTCTCTCTCTCTCTCTCTCTCTCTCTCCCTCTCTTCTCTCTCTCTCTCTCTCTCTCTCTCTCTCTCTCTCTCTCCCTCTCTCTCTCTCCTCTCTCTCTCTCTCTCTCTCTCTCCCTCCCTCTCCCTCCCTCCCTCTCTCTCTCTCTCTCTCTCTCTCTCTGTCTCTCTCTCTCTCTGTCTCTCTCTCTGTCTCTCTCTCTCTCTCTCTCTCTCTCTCTCTCTGTCTCTCTCTCTCCCACTCTCTCTCTCTCCCACTCTTTCTTTCTCTTTCTTTCTCTTCTCTCTCTCTCTCTCTCTCTCTCCTCTCTGTCTCTCTCTCTCTCTCCCTCTCTCTCTCGCTCTCTCACACCTCCTCAGTGCTCTCCTTCAGTGCACTAGAGGTTGGGTCTCTGTGGCTTCTATCTGCTATATCCCATAATCTGCTTTCACCCCAGAGCTGAACCATACTTTCTCTTGGGCTCTCCTCCTCTCCCTCCCTCCTCCTCTTCCTCCTCTTCATCTCCTCTGTCCTCTGCTCTCTCCTCCTCTCCTCTCCCTCCCTCCTCCTCTTCCTCCTCTTCATCTCCTCCTCCTCTCCCTCTCCTCCTCCTCTTCATCTCCTCTGCTCCCTCCTCCCTCCTCTGCTCTCTCCTCCTCCCTCCTCAGTATCAGGTGAGGGTTCAGCTCTGCTTGTGTTGACAGTTCTAGTGCAGCAGTCCCCAGTAGCTGGTGTCTTTTTCTTTTCCCAGTGTCTAAGTGTGACCCTGGCAGGCCACCATAACTTAGCCCTAGAGATCCCCCACTCTGAAATCTGATGAGCTGGACTGATCTAGTTCTGCTAGGAGGGGATAGGGGGGGGGCATGAATATGCATATTAATCAGTTCCTTAAATAGGCTGGTTATCTGTCTGATCGCTCGCCAGGAAGTGGTTTGCATGGCAGCTTGTTGACTGTTTCTGAAGTGTTTTTCCTCTGAGGAGTCAGCAGGGAGATGTTCAGAGTGGGTGACACACATGAGCCTTTACTACACACTGGTTTCCCTTTATTCTGCTTTTACTCTGCTCTGAGTAGTCAGGGTTGTAGTTCTGGACAGGGGTCAGGGGTTGTAGTTCTGGACAGGGGTCAGGGTTGTAGTTCTGGACAGGGGTCAGGGTTGTAGTACTGGGACAGGGGTCAGGGTTGTAGATCTGGACAGGGGTCAGGGTTGTAGTTCTGACAGGGGTCAGGGTTGTAGTTCTGGACAGGGGTCAGGGTTGTAGTTCTGGACAGGGGTCAGGGTTGTAGTTCTGGACAGGGGTCAGGGTTGTAGTTCTGGACAGGGGTCAGAGTTGTAGTTCTGGACAGGGGTCAGGGTTGTAGTTCTGGACAGGGGTCAGGGTTGTAGTTCTGGACAGGGGTCAGGTTGTAGTTCTGGACAGGGGGTCAGGGTTGTAGTTCTGGACAGGGGTCAGGGTTGTAGTTCTGGACAGGGGTCAGGGTTGTAGTTCTGGACAGGGGTCAGGGTTGTAGTTCTGGACAGGGGTCAGGGTTGTAGTTCTGGACAGGGGTCAGAGTTGTAGTTCTGGACAGGGGTCAGGGTTGTAGTTCTGGACAGGGGTCAGGGTTGTAGTTCTGGACAGGGGTCAGGGTTGTAGTTCTGGACAGGGTCAGGGTTGTAGTTCTGGACAGAGTCAGGGTTGTAGTTCTGGACAGTGGTCAGTGTTGTAGTACTGGACAGGGGTCAGGGTTGTAGTTCTGGACAGGGGTCAGGGTTGTAGTTCTGGACAGGGGTCAGGGTTGTAGTTCTGGACAGGGGTCAGGGTTGTAGTTCTGGACAGAGTCAGGTTTGTAGTTCTGGACTGGGTCAGGGTTGTATAATATCTTTAGTGTGTGATTTTAACATTCATTCTCCCTCCTGTGTGTGTCTGTGTGTGTGTGTGTGTGCGTGTGCGTGTAGCTGTGTACAGAGTTAAAGGCCTACCTTCTGGCTGACATGGCCCACATCAGTGGTCTGGTAGCAGCCAGAGCCATTCCCTCCCCCTTTGACCACGCTGACCTGGTCCCCTCCACCACACACAAGTCCCTCCGCGGGGCCCGGTAAGACACACACACACTGGCACACACACACACAGTCTAGACACACATGGAGACATACATGCAGACACATGCACACACACACACACACACTGACCAATGTATTTGTGTGTCTGACGTGTGTCTGGACTGTGTGTGTGTGTGTGTGTCGTGAATGTGTGTGTATCTGGACTGTGTGTGTGTGTCGTGAATGTGTGTGTATCTGGACTGTGTGTGTGTGTGTGTGTGTGTGTGTGTGTGTGTGTGTGTGTGTGTGTGTGTGTGTGTGTGTGTGTGTGTGTGTGTGTGTGTGTGTGTGTGTGTGTGTGTGTGTGTGTGCATGTGTAGGGCTGGACTGATCTTCTACCGTAAAGGCGTGCGCTCTGTGGATAAGAAGGGCCGTGAGCTTCTGTATGACCTGGAGGACAAGGTCAACTTCTCTGTGTTCCCCTCCCTGCAGGGGGGCCCGCACAACCACGCCATCGCTGGGGTGGCTGTCGCCCTCAAACAGGTCCGACACACACACACGAACACAGATCAGACACCATCTCACCCTGGGGTTTACAAAACTACTTGTTCATTCTGGACCTGCTCTTCCCTTGTCTCATTTATCCTCTTGTCCTCTTTTTCTTTCCTCTCCTCCCTTTCCTCTCTTTTTCTTTCCTCTCCTCTTCTCACTTCCCTTTCCTCCCTCTTCACACTCCCCTCCTTCCTCTTTCCTCTCTTCTCCTCCCTCTCCTCTCCTCCCTCTCCTCTCCTCTCCTCTCCTCCCTCTCCTCTCCTCTCCTCCCTCTCCTCTCCTCTCCTCCCTCTCTTCCCTCTCCTCCCTCTCCTCCCTCTCCTCCCTCTCCTCTCCTCCCTCTCCTCTCCTCCCTCTCCTCTCCTCTCCTCCCTCTCTTCCCTCTCCTCCCTCTCCTCTCTTCCCTCTCTTCCCTCTCTTCCCCTCCCTCCAGTCAAACACCCCCATGTTTAGGGACTACATCAGCCAGGTCCTGAAGAACTCCAAAGCCATGGCGTCCGCTCTGCTCAGTAAAGGCTACACCCTGGTCTCAGGTACCCCCACCTCCGTCAGCCTCTTTACACCCCAGCCCCCTCCCCCTCAGTGGCTGTGCCGTTGACCGGCCTCCTTGGCTCACTGCTAACCGCCGGTCGCAACGGTGACTGTTGCAGGCGGCACGGACAACCACCTGGTGCTGGTGGACCTGCGGCCCATCGGGATAGACGGGGCGCGGGCGGAGAGGGTGCTGGAACTGGTGTCCATCACGGCCAACAAGAACACCTGTCCTGGGGACAAGAGCGCCCTCACACCAGGGGGCCTGAGGCTGGGTGAGCAGGGCCACACACACACGGTGCTGTCACTCAGAACCAAGACATGTCAGATAGGATGTAACATGACAAGGCTGTCTCCTTCCCTGCCCTCTCTCTCTCTCACTCCTTACCCTCCCTCTCTCTCTCCCTCTCCCTACCCTCCCTCTCTCCCTCCTCGCAGGCGCCCCCGCCCTGACCTCCAGACAGTTCAAGGAGGCCGACTTCGTCCAGGTGGTGGAGTTCATGGATGAGGGCTTCAAGATCGCCCTGGATGTCAAGAAGAAGACTGGTGAGAGGAGGTTGGGGGCGGAGGGGGGGAGGGGGGGGGGTGAGGGGGGGGGAGTGAGAGGGGGGGGTGAGAGGGTCCAGGAAGTAGAAACAAACAGTATTAATGCCCTCGTCTTTCTCTTCCTTTCTTTCTGTTCTTCCATTGACCTGTCTTCTCCCCCTCTCCTTCTCTCTCCCCCTCCTCTTCCCTTTCCCCCCTCAGGGAAGCTCCAGGAGTTTAAGAGCTTCCTGCTGCAGGACCCAGAGACAGTGGCTCGTATGGGGGACCTGCGTCACCGCGTGGAGGCCTTCGCCCGGCCCTTCCCCATGCCTGGCTTCCAGGACCACTAGAGACCCCGACGCCACGCCCGCCCTTAAGAGGGAGGAGGGGGAGGGTGGGAGGGAGAGAGAGAGAGAGAGAGAGAGGGAGAGAGGGTTTGAGTAAGGGGGTGGTGTGTAGCTATGAGACAGCTGACTAGCGGGACCTCCCTGTCATCCAATCAGAACAGAGTTTGCATAATCAGGACTTAGGTCACTTCCTGGTTCAGAGGATGCGACGTGCTGATTTCTACATAATTCTTTTAGAGCATTCAAACTTTTGGTACGTTTTTGTACCGTGTGTTTACATCCTAATCCCTCTGTCCTCGCCTGACAGACCTGCATCAGAATCTCATAGCCCGTAGGTTCCTAGGACGCACGTCATTGGCTGATAACTTAACGAGATGCTAATGAGATGCTAACATGGGTGTGCTAACGAGGTGACACACATTTGTCTTAACAAGCTAACTGTATGTAGACGAGGATGAGCGACGTATTATCGACGCCACAGTGTCGCTGGCCACCATCTTGTTTCATCCAGTTATCTTAAAAAGGTGAGAGGTCCAATATAGGGGGCGGAGTCAGGTCGGCTTCACAACAGGAAGTCCCCCCCCCCCCCCTGGTTTTTGCTCTGCCCACCCCCGCCCTTAAAGATAATTGACCAGTGGGGTTTTGTAACCAATGAATGTGCGTATTTTTGATTTTGCTGCTCCTTTTTAATAGAACAATAACTCTTCCTTGTTAGTTTCCAGAATGAACCAGCATGGGGCGAGTCGACCAAGGACATACTTTTATATGGACAGAAATGCTATTCTTGCAGTATCATGGCTGAGGGGGTGTCTGGGGGAGGGGGGAGGGTGGGTCAATGTGTTTGAGATCTTCACAGGAGAGGAGGAGGCTGATGTTGGGAGGCTGAGTGTTGGGAGGCTGAGTGTTTATTTCCTCACTGTAGATTGACAGGACAAACGAGGGGTTTTATAAACCGTGAAATTTTATAGTCTAAAGTTTTTGTTAAGTGTTGTTTTTTTTTTCCTCCGCTGAATGATTCTTCCTGTTCATTCTGAAGGACGGTGCTTTAAAGTGTCACCACTGCCTGAGTGGATACAGCAGAATTGAACCACACACACACACACACCCACAGAGGAGTGAAGATGAAACAGCATCAGTCCTCAGTCCACAGCACGGCCACCAAAAACACTCAGACAAGACGAAACACATCCTCTGTGACCTTGGACCTATCACTATCCAAATAGATGTTGCCAAGCGCTGACCTGTTTCGGTATCCGTGACAACCTTGGTTGTTGTCATGGTGATCCTACAGAGCTGCCTCCTGCTTGTCGTCAGTGTTAAGATGACTTTATGAAATGTTTTTCTTTTTGTAGATAACAACAGAAGAAAAAAAAAGTCTAATCCTAATAAATTTATGCAGTAATTCATTCACAGACTTGGTTCCTGGTGTGTGCGTGTGCGTGTGCGTGTGCGTGTGTGAGAAGTTATATCTATGGAGGAGAAGCTATAGGACAAGGCTTTGTAACCCTTGTCCTCAGGGTGTTCTGTATGTTCTAGAAGGTTCCCCTCCAGCACACCTGATTCACATGACTGATCATGATCAGGCTTCTTCAGAGCTTGATGACGTTCCTCTTTAGAAGCAGGTGTTATATTTCTCAGCTCCTCTCTGTCCTCATTAACACACACGCTGATTGACTAAATATCAACCACGCTAACGAACATGTGTGCGGGCCTCTGTGTGAAAAAAATGGATGTTTGTGAGTGTGACTTGAGGTACGTGCGACAGCATGAGTGTGTCTGTAGGTGTGTGTGTGTGTGTGTGAGGTGTGTGCCACCGCAGCGCTCGATATTAATTGGACTTGTGTGTTCAGCTGCAGTTGTGGTTAGGATGTGGAACGTGATTGGAGGGAGACATGAGGGAGACGTGTGATTGGAGGGAGACATGAGGGAGACGTGTGATTGGAGGGAGACATGAGGGAGACGTGATTGGAGGGAGACATGAGGGAGACGTGTGATTGGAGGGAGACATGAGGGAGACGTGATTGGAGGGAGACATGAGGGAGACGTGTGATTGGAGGGAGACATGAGGGAGACGTGTGATTGGAGGGAGACAGCACGTGTCTGACTGTCTCCACTTCCTCCAAATGTGGCCAGCAGTCATACAGGCACCTGCTGTACGGTGTGTTTTCCTCTGTGTGTATCTGCCTGTTTGAGTGTGTATGCGAGCCTGTATGCAAGCGTGTGTTTATAGCTGTGTGTGTGTGTGTGTTTATACCTGTATGTGTGTGTGACCAAGATGTCTACATTCACACTTGCGCTAAAAGACACCACACAGACGCGCACCTCGGAAACATCAACACTGACAAACACCTGGCTCACACACCTGCACACATACACCTGCACACAAATAACAGCCCCACAGAGCAATGTGTCTCACCTAACCTGGGGCAGTAATGAGTGGCTCCTGAGATCTCAGCTGGCCCAGTGCTGAGAGACACTCACCGCCTTGCCTGGTGAGGAGTCAGGAAGTCCCTCCTCCTGAGAGGACAGGTCCCTCAGGTGACCAGGACCTGGTCTAACTAGTCTGGTTTAGCTACCCTGGTCTAACTAGCGTGGTCTAAGTAGCCTGGTTTAACTAGTCTGGTCTAGCTAACCTGGTCTAACTAACCTGGTCTAACTAGCCTGGTTTAACTAGTCTGGTCTAGCTAACCTGGTCTAACTAACCTGGTCTAACTAGCCTGGTCCAAATAGCCTGGTCTAACTAGCCTGGTGTAACTAGCCTGGTCCGAACTAGCAAGTAGCCCCCTATAGTCCAGAGGATCAACATTTTTTTGTTTCTCTTCATGGGCGTCGTTAGCCCTGTTTTAGGGGGGCTGAAGCCCCCCCTAAATGTTCTTCAGCCCCCCTAAATAATTATCGGGATTATTATCGGGCCGCCGAAGAAACACGATAATTAATAGCAATATTTTATTTCGAAAAATTACCGGATGCTCTCGGTTAAATGTCGGTCACTTGAGCGTCAAAAATGTAACCCACAAGTTCGAAAAACGAGTGAAAAACGGATGTCTATGGGAATCGCTGGCTCGCATCGGACTGCGGTGCGACTACCCCCCCCCCCCCCCCCCCCCCCCGTCGACAGAAAATGCCAGGGGCTAAGCCCCCCCTTTCTTTCAATCCTAGAAACGTCCCTGTTTCTCTTCTTCATCAATCACACACTCCCTTACCTTCTTTCTTTTTTCTCCCTCTCTCTCCCTCCCTCTGCTGGATAACAGGATGTGATCTCAGCCCTCCTTTTTAAAGGATCACCTGGAGTAAGCTAGCAATACCTCTTGAACCTTCCTTGATACCTCTCTTCCTTCTCTTCCCTCTCTCACTTCTCCTCTTCTCTGCTCTCTCTGCTGGTCTGTGGCCTATTTAGTTATGTTTCTGTGTGTGTGGATGTCCCCTCTCTACACGCCTTATCTCATATGTTGGAATTAATCCTTATCTAAAAATCTCTTCTTTCAATGTTTCTCCCGCTGTTTTCTTTATCTTCTCTTTCACTCTCCATCTTATCCTCTTTCCTCCTCCAGGGCTAAAGTAAAAAAAAACATCAGGTCCCATCTTCCTCAAACCTCAAGACCTGAGGTGGAGACTCAGATACCGGAGCCACGCCCTCAATGTGCCCCCTCAGGTCAGGGTGCTGTGCTTCCTCAGGTCAGGGTGCTGTGCTTCCTCAGGTCAGGGTGCTGTGCTTCCTCAGGTCAGGGTGCTGTGCTTCCTCAGGTCAGGGTTCTGTGCTTCCTCAGGTCAGGGTGCTGTGCTTCCTCAGGTCAGGGTGCTGTGCTTCCTCAGGTCAGGGTTCTGTGCTTCCTCAGGACAGGGTGCTGTGCTTCCTCAGGTCAGGGTGCTGTGCTTCCTCAGGTCAGGGTGCTGTGCTTCCTCAGGACAGGGTGCTGTGCTTCCTCAGGTCAGGGTGCTGTGCTTCCTCAGGTCAGGGTGCTGTGCTTCTTCAGGTCAGGGTTCTGTGCCCCCTCAGGTCAGGGTGCTGTGCTTCCTCAGGTCAGGGTGCTGTGCTTCCTCAGGTCAGGGTTCTGTGCTTCCTCAGGTCAGGGTGCTGTGCTTCCTCAGGTCAGGGTGCTGTGCTTCCTCAGGTCAGGGTTCTGTGCTTCCTCAGGTCAGGGTGCTGTGCTTCCTCAGGTCAGGGTGCTGTGCTTCCTCAGGACAGGGTGCTGTGCTTCCTCAGGTCAGGGTGCTGTGCTTCCTCAGGTCAGGGTGCTGTGCCCCCTCAGGACAGGGTGCTGTGCTTCCTCAGGTCAGGGTGCTGTGCTTCCTCAGGTCAGGGTTCTGTGCTTCTTCAGGTCAGGGTTCTGTGCCCCCTCAGGTCAGGGTGCTGTGCTTCCTCAGGACAGGGTGCTGTGCTTCCTCAGGTCAGGGTGCTGTGCTTCCTCAGGTCAGGGTGCTGTGCCCCCTCAGGACAGGGTGCTGTGCTTCCTCAGGTCAGGGTGCTGTGCCCCCTCAGGACAGGGTGCTGTGCTTCCTCAGGACAGGGTGCTGTGCTTCCTCAGGTCAGGGTGCTGTGCTTCCTCAGGTCAGGGTGCTGTGCTTCCTCAGGTCAGGGTGCTGTGCTTCCTCAGGTCAGGGTTCTGTGCTTCCTCAGGTCAGGGTGCTGTGCTTCCTCAGGTCAGGGTGCTGTGCTTCCTCAGGTCAGGGTTCTGTGCTTCCTCAGGTCAGGGTGCTGTGCTTCCTCAGGTCAGGGTGCTGTGCTTCCTCAGGACAGGGTGCTGTGCTTCCTCAGGTCAGGGTGCTGTGCTTCCTCAGGTCAGGGTGCTGTGCTTCCTCAGGTCAGGGTGCTGTGCTTCCTCAGGTCAGGGTGCTGTGCTTCCTCAGGTCAGGGTGCTGTGCTTCCTCAGGACAGGGTGCTGTGCTTCCTCAGGACAGGGTGCTGTGCTTCCTCAGGTCAGGGTGCTGTGCCCCCTCAGGACAGGGTTCTGGGCTCCAGCGTCACGGTTCTGAGGAGGAAACGTAGCGTGTTCTGCCTTGATGCACTGTGAGATGAAGAGCAGCAAACGTGCTCCGGTCCTGCGGAGCCAGAGGAGCCAAGATCTCAGCACAGTGATTATACCTGGGGAGGCGACTCTGCATGTCTGATTACCTGTCAGCAGGGCCCTGGCCCCTGCTGGCCCCCTGCACACACTGCCTCCATCTCTGTCACATACTGCCTCTATCTCTCTCACATACTGCCTCTATCTTTCTACTCACACACTGCCTCTATCTGTCTCATACACTGTCTCTATCTCTCTCACACAGCCTCTATCTCTCACACACTGCCTCTACCTCACATACGGCCTCTGTCTCTCTCACATACTGCCTCTATCTCTCTCACATACTGCCTCTATCTCTCTCACATACGGCCTCTATCTCTCTCACATACTGCCTCTATCTCTCTCACACACTCTCGCATACAAACACACAATATGTCTCTCATAAACACGCAGTGTCTCTATCTCTCTATTACACACACACACACACACACACACACACACACACACAGTCTAGCACACACAAACACACTGTATGTATTTCTCTCACACACACAGTTTCATACACACACACACCACCACACTGTAGTCCTACCAGAGTTGGTGACTGTGTTGCTGCTTTAAGTGGCTGATATTTTCTCTCCCCAACCTCCCACCCCTCCTCCCACCTCCCACCCCTCCTCCTGCCCCTCACCCTGGTGGGCATGAGTCTTATCTAGGTGTGTGGGAGGGAGTGGGGGGTATATTAGAGCAATAACCAGGCACAGAAGCAATCTAGCATCAGTTTCAGGGGGTCTCTGTGTTTGTGGTTCCCAGGCAAAGCTTCTATTGACTTGGTAATGGAGGGAAAATATGACTACAGGGCTGGTTTGTTGAGAAATATTGATTTGTAGAAGTCAGTAATATTCCCCTCTTTCTCCTCCCTAACATTTGCTGCCTGTTATCAGTCAGAGAGTGGCTCCAGGATCAGTCAGAGAGGAGCTCCAGGATCAGTCAGAGAGGGGCTCCAGGATCAGTCAGAGAGGGGCTCCAGGATCAGTCAGAGAGGGGCTGCAGGATCAGTCAGAGAGGAGCTCCAGGATCAGTCAGAGAGGGGCTCCAGGATCAGTCAGAGAGGGGCTCCAGGATCAGTCAGAGAGGGGCTCCAGGATCAGTCAGAGAGGGGCTGCAGGATCAGTCAGAGAGGGGCTCCAGGATCAGTCAGAGAGGGGCTCCAGGATCAGTCAGAGAGGGGCTCCAGGATCAGTCAGAGAGGGGCTCCAGGATCAGTCAGAGAGGGGCTCCAGGATCAGTCAGAGAGGAGCTCCAGGATCAGTCAGAGAGGGGCTCCAGGATCAGTCAGAGAGGGGCTCCAGGATCAGTCAGAGAGGGGCTCCAGGATCAGTCAGAGAGGAGCTCCAGGATCAGTCAGAGAGGGGCTCCAGGATCACACTTCAGCCAAGATAACATAACAACTAATCATGATCTGGCTAATTCGGTTTTTCGAGCACCTTTGTTTGGATTGAGTTTAGTAACAACAAGTCAAGGATGAGCTTCGACGAACCGAACTATCCAAGATCAGGACTCATCGTCAACAATCAAATCCAACTGTGTTAGCGATGTATGAAGTACGAGCTTCTGCTCTGCAGGAAAGGCACGCGTGTTTCACCTTTAGTCGAACAGTGTGGGACTGGGAGAGTCAGATGGCTCAGCGGGTTAAGGCGTTGGCCTCATGAGCGGAAGGTTGTGATTTTGAATCCCGGCTGTGGCTATGTGATATTGTGTCTTTGGGCAAGGCACTTTACCCTATTTGCCTCAGGGAGAATGTCCCTGTACTTGCTGTAAGTCGCTCTAGATAAAAGCGGTTGCTAAGTGAGTATTTATTTATTTGTCTACAGTGCAGGCGAGTTGGTAACAGTCACAAAACCAGCCGTCAAAACACAGATGCAAACAGGTAATTATGAGGCAAAACACAGAGGTCTTTACAGCACGGAGACACAGACCAGCCCATTCTGTCATCTGAGTCATCTTTAATAGGCCTGTTGTCAAGGGGTCAGAGGTCGGGGTAGCCTCTTCCACTCAGTCCTGACACACTTGGTGTCCCTGCAGATGCCTGAAGGACCTTTAGAAGTCAGGGCCCTGCTTCTTCAGAGTCTTGTAGTCGGTGTTGATGGCCACCAACTGGGGAGGCAAAGAATACATTTAAATACACTTTGCTTAAATTATATTCATCAGCGTGTCTTTAGGAGAGCAAATGCAAACACTTACTTCATCTCTGCCATCCCTCACTCCCTCCCTCCTCTCCCTACCTCCTCTCTCTCCTCCCCCATCTTTGTCCATCCCTCCCTCCCCTCTCTGCCTCCCCGCTCTCTCCCTCTTGCTGCTTTTCCTCATTCTCTATGTGTCTGTCTTGTTCCAACTCTCTCTCCCTGTCTGCCTCCGTCCCTCTCTTCCTTACGTGCTGTCAATCCCTGCCCCACCCCCCTACAGACGACTGTGTTCTGTCTGGGGGGGAGGGAGGCTGGGGGAGGGGGGAGGGAGGCTGGGGGAGGGGGGAGGGAGGCCAGAGGAGCGAGGAGCCCACGACAGCGGCTGAGGTTCTATTCATGTGTCAGTGTCGCCCCGCCAACCGACGACACGTTTCTTTTAGCATGAGCTCTGATTTTTCTTCACCTTGCATATTTCCCTTGATTGGTTAGCTGTCGGTCTCCCCCTCCCTTCTCCCCCCTCTCTCTTCCTCTTTCTCCTTTTCCCTCTGTTCTCTCCTCCTGTCTCTCCTCCTCCTCCTCCTCCTCCTTCCCCCTCTCCACCACCTCCCTGCCCTTCTTCCTTTCGTCCCCTCTCCTCCAGCTTCTCCTCCCTCCCTCCATCCTCCTCTCTTCCCTCCTTCCTCTCCTCCAGTCCCTCCCCCCCCACCCCCCTCCTCGTTACCGCTGGAGACTACAGAAGAATGAGGAAGTGAGACCTATGGCAGCAGGTTTAGAATTAAACATGGTGTGCAGTGACCCCTTGTCTGTCCTGACTCTTGACTGTTGGCGCCCAGCCTTGAAGCCCTCCTCTGAAAACAGCCTCCCTGGGACTTGCTGCTGTGTGTGTGTGTGTGGATGATGTGTGTGTGTGTGGATTGTGTGTGTGTTCTCTTTGTGTTCTGTAGTTAGTATGGTTCAGTTGTTCTCTCAGGTGATAACCTTGTTCAAGGGGTTCTGTAAACTGGTCTGTCTGAGTGTGTCTGGATGTCTGGATGGGGTGTGTATGGTATGCGTGTGTGGGGTGGGATAAGGGGTTGTGTGTGTGTGTGTGTGTGTGTGTGTGTGTGTGTGTGTGTGTGTGTGTGTGTGTGTGTGTGTGTGTGTGTGTGTGTGTGTGTGTGTGTGTGTGTGTGTGTGTGTGTGTGCCTGTGTGAGGTATGCTTTAGTAAGAGCTGCCATCTTGGTCAGGGTTGCTCTGGCAGTGAATGTAATTGGTCTAATCAGTCTACTGCCCCCTGGGGCCTGGAGCTGGAACTGATAGGAAGAGGGTGGAGAGAAGGAGGAAAGGGAGGAGGTGGAGTAAGAGAGGAGGAGGTGGCAAGTGAGGGGGAGAGAGGAGGAGCAGATAGAGAGGAGGAGGTGAGAGAGGAGGAGAGAAGAGGAGGAGGAGGAGGTGTAGAGAGAGGGAGGGGTCAGAACTGAGGACTGTAGAATGTGTCTATAGCAGAGCAGGTTTACTGGCTTTTCTGAAAGCTGCAAGGACAGAAGATAATAAGAGCCTAGGAAGAGAGGAGGACAGCGTCCAAAAACAAGTGGCAACGTAGAAACTCTGTTACATCACTAAGCGAGAGAGAGGTAGGGGAGGGAGAGAGATGGAAACAGACAGAGAGACAGAGAGAGGAGGAGGGGTGAAGAGACATAGGGGAAGTTCAATAATCAAGGTTGCATCATTGACATTGCAGGTATCTGTAAGGTCATTGATATAGTTCAACAGACAGCTCTGTAGGAAGTTGTCTGTGTGTCTGTAACAGGTGTTCTGGGTATTATGCACTGTCTGAAATCTCAGAGAGAGGGAGAGAAAGAGCAGGAGGGCAGAGAGAGCCTGGTCTGTAACAGTATTGATCTTCATTTTCAGGAAACACAAGGTTTTATCATCTGAAAGTAGCATCACTCAGAAACATCTCTGACGAGGAGAGAGCGAGGGAGAGAGAGGGAGAGAGAGAAAGGGAGAGGGTGAAGTGAGGGGGGGGGAGAGAAGGGGGGAAGCACCTTGTACTGGTATGTTGGGTCAAGCTGGTTCCATGGCTCTGGGTTGTTCTTCCTGTTCCAGCTGAGGAGGAGGAGGAGCAGAGGAGGGGAAAAGGAGGAGCGGAGGAGGAGGAGCAGAGGAGGAGAGGAGGAGGGATCAGAGAGACAAGGGGAGAGAAGGGAACCGAAGACAAAGAGGAGAGATGTGATTATGAGGTGAAACAGAAGCAGGCAGTTCTTGGCAGTCATCCTCTTTCTCATTATCAGAGGAACAATGTGTCCACTGCTCTCCCTCCCTCCCTCCCTCCCTCCCTCTCCACGCTCCCCCTGTCTCTTTTCTCTCACCCCCCCTCACCCCCCCCCCACCCCTCCCTCCCTCCAGGATTGAACTAATTTCCCAGCCCCAGCCTGTGTGGTCTGTATGGAGGGTCCTGACCTGACGTGGGGTCCTCTGGCCAGACGGATCAAGTAGAGGGAAGCTCCGCTCACGCCCACCAACAGGAAGATGAACTGGGGGATCAGCTGACAGGAAGAGGAAATAACCACACTGCATCAACCTGGCAGAGGAGTTAGTGTGTGCGTGTGTGTGTGTGTGTGTGTGTGTGTGTGTGTGTGTGTGTGTGTGTGTGTGTAGTACAATACCACGTGCTGTACATACACACATGCAGTACACACACCCACAGGAGCACACACACCAACACATGCATAGAAGTGTGTGTCAATCTGACCCAGCTTCCTGTCAGTCTGGGCTCAGCAGAGAGGTGCTACTTTTCTGTATGCAGCTTCTCCTCTCCTCCTTTCTCCCCTCCTCTCTCAACCTCTCCTCTTCTTCCCCTTCCCTTTTTCTCTCCTCCACTCTTAAATCTCTCACCCTACCTGTCAGTCTGTCACACACACAAACATTAAAATACAGGTGTTTTGAGTAGAGGATGAAAGTACTGAAAATAGAAATGTGTGTTTAGGGCATGTAAAGATGAGGATGATTGTAATGAAGATGATGCTAAATCTTCTCAGGACTCAGGCTCAGGCTCAGGACTCTCTCTCTCTCTCTCTCTCTCTCTCACACACACACACACACACACACACACACACACACTCTCTCTCTCTCTCTCTCTCTCTCTCTCACTCTCTCACCCTCTACATGTTCTCCCTGTCTCTCCCCCTCTCATGCATGTTTATTTATGTTGTGAATATCTTAGTGATGTGTCACATATGTCGCTTCCCTCTTCCCATCTTGCAGCGAGGCCTCAGGTGCTGGTTACCTGGGGCTGGATGCTGGAGCTGACCGCACACCTTTCTGACCTGTGACCTTAACAGGAACCTCCTGGTTTCTTTCACCCCCGCCCTCCCCCCCACCCCTCCCCCAAAGTGAGAGGGGCTCCAGAGGAGGGAGCTCAAAGACATGAGAACTCAGCTTCCATAACTTGCTTCAGTGTGTGTGTGTTCCTCTGGTCAGTGTGTGTGTGTGTGTGTGTTTGTGTGTGTGTGTGTGTGTGTGTGTGTATGTGTGTGTGTGTGTGTATTCCTCTGGTCAGTGTGTGTGTGTGTGTGTGTGTGTGTGTGTGTGTGTGTGTGTGTGTGTGTGTGTGTGTGTGTGTGTGTGTGTGTGTGTGTGTGTGTGTGTGTGTGTTCCTCTGGTCAGTGTGTGTGTGTGTGTGTGTGTGTGTGTATTCCTCTGGTCAGTGTTTGTGTGTATGTATTCCTCTGGTCAGTGTGTGTGTGTATGTATTCCTCTGGTCAGTGTGTGTGTGTGTGTATGTGTGTGTGTGTGTGTGTGCGTGTGCGTGTGCGTGTGTGTGGGTGTGTGTGTGTGCGTGTGCGTGTGTGGGTGGGTGTGTGTGTGTGTGCGTGCTGTGGGGTTTGATATTGTTGTTGCTGTCCTTATTACTGTTCTGGTGAGCTGCCAAGCAGGAATGTGGGTCATGTTCAGCTTGTTCTGCAGTCACAGAACAAATACAACGACTGCCTCATTTCTCTGCCTCGTCTATCTGCCTCATCTATCTGCCTCATTGTCTCACTGCCTTATCTCACAAGCTGAGAGAGCCTTCTAGAGGCAGACTTTAGTGTGTTTAAAGGGAAAGGCAGGTTCTTCAGATGTTGAAGAACTTCCTAACATCCCTACATCACAACAGTAGTATAAAACGTAGTATACTATAGTATTTCAAGTAGTATTTGTTAGTATTTAGTGGAGAGATGCTGAAAGAGGAAAAAGTAGAGGAGGAGAGGGAGGAGAGGAGGAGAGGTAGGAGAAAAGGAGAGGAGGGAGGAGAAGGAAGAGAGGAGAGAAGGAGAGGAAAAGGGGAAAAGGGGAGGGAGGAGGAGGGAGAAGGAGAGAAGGAAGAGAGATCACCTACCCCAGGATGTTTTTGTGCATGCTGGATCATGGTTCTGATCATGTTAACTCCCAGATGTCAGAGATGAAGAGGGTCAACTGAAACCAGATAGAATGTGGATGAGTCTGTCAGGCTGGTAATCGCCTTTCTGTGGATCAGAGTTGTGAGCGGAGCTGTAACTACCTGTTGCTGTCCCTTCCTCTGTCCCTCCCTCTGTCACTCTCTCTGTCCCTTCCTCTCCACCTCCCTCCCTTTTTCTCCATCCCTCTCTCCCTCTTTCTCCCTGTGAGAGAGTGGGAGCAGAGGGAGGGAGAGAGGGAGGGATGATTACCTAATCCCTTCTATAATGTCTTGTGAACTCGCCCAAGCCAGGTCACCCAGATTTTTTTTTAGTATTTGTGTGTGTGTGTCTGTTTGTGGTCTTGTTTAACTACCATTGTGGGAACCAAATATTCTTAAAACTATATTTTAACAGTTTATAATGAAAACTTCTGTACTACAGGCCTTCTGCTATAACTTCTCCTCCCATAACTTCTAATGTTTTATTTCAGGTGAGTTCAGGGAGGTGTTAGGATTAAGATTACATCATTAAGATTACATGAAGGATTAGGGTTAAATAATTTAACAGGGAGTGAATGTTAGGGACAAACTTGGATACAGCAACTAATCTTAATGTGTGTGTGTGTGTGTGTGTGTGTGTATGTGTGTGTGTGTGTGTGTGTGTGTGTGTGTGTGTGTGTGTGTGTGTGTGTGTGTGTGTGTGTGCGCGCGCGCGCGCCTGTGTGGATGCCTGTGTGTGTGTGAGTGACTGTTTTCTGTACCCACGTGTATGCCTGTGTGTGTGTGTGTGTGTGTGCCATCGTGCTCCCCAGGGGGTGACCTTGGTCCTGGGACAGTAATGGTCATTGATCTCTGTGGATTGCTGAGGTAGCAGCTGATTACCGCTCTGAACAGCACAGCCACTAATGGAGTTTACACCAGAATGCAACTCCAAACAGAAACATGCAATCACAAGCCTTCTTCTTCCTCTTCTTCCTCCTCCTCCTCTTCCTCCTTCTCCTCATCTTCCACATCCCTAAGCACCCTACACATTAGTCTAAACACAACGCAACTCTAAACAGCAACATGCAATTACAATCCTCCTCTTCCTCCTCTTCCTCCTCCTTTCCTTCCTCCTCCTCTTCATCTTCCTCCCTATCTTCCTTTTCCTCCTCCTCTTCCTCCTTCCCCTCTTCATCGTTCACACCCCTAAATACCCCCCTATGCATCCGTCTTTGAAGAACTTTTCTCAGGAGGGACTAGGAACATGAAGTTCGTCTCCTCTTCCCTCTGCTTCATCTGTGTTTACCTGTATTTACTGTCTTGATGGTTCATTCTGCTCCTCCTTCCCAAACATGCCGTCACGTCAGTCGAGAAATCTGCCGGTGACATCTCTCCAGAGAGCAAACTATTTCAGCTCCTCTTGACAAAGGTAATGGCCTGGATGCTGCACCCGGAGAGATGGAGATTGATGGAGGACGGAAGAAGGAAAGGTGTTCGACAATAGAGGAGAGAAAATGAGATGCATTAAGAGGAGCGGGGGGGGGGGGGGGGGTTGGGGTGGAGGGGAGGACGTCAATATGTTTCACCCCTGCACATCTACTCGTCTATTGTTCCCCCTAAAGGATAGCTCTCCCTCCACCCCCCCCATTTCTCTCTCCCCATGTGTCTCTCTCTACTCATCTCTACTTCTCCCCATCTCTCTCCTCACTCTCTCCCTCTTTGTTCAGAAGCAGGATCGGAATCTCACTGTCCAAATCTAAATGTTTTCCATTGGAAGGAAGAGTGCCTTTAATGAGATTTCTCTCTGTGAGAGCAGATAGGTCTTTTCCTGAGTAACCTGCCCCCCCCCCCCGCCCGCCCCACCCACCCACCCCCCCACCCCCCCACCCCCCACCCTCGCTGTGAGGTCACGCCTGCCACAGTAGCAGATATCCATGGCTTGACCCCACACACACAACCTCTATAAATGTTCAAGGAGGCTATGCTGGTATGCGTGTGAGCGAGAGAGTGTGTGTGTGTATATGTGTGAGAGAGATATTGTGTGTGTGTGAGAGAGAAAGAGAGTGTGTGTGTGCCTGTGTGTGCCTGTGTGTTTGTGTGAGAGAGTGTTTGAGAATGTGTGTGTGTGTGTGTGTGTGTGTGTGTGTGTGTGTGTGTGTGTGTGTGTGTGTGTGTGTGTGTGTGTGTGTGTGTGTGTGTGTGTGTGTGTGTGTGACTGAGCCTCCAGGTGACACGACTAAGTCCCACGCTGGGGGAATACAGCTGGCCTCATTACAACAGACAGCACCTCACCTCACCCTCCCTCACCCATATAACCTTCCTCTCACCCCCTCCCTCACCCATATCACCTTCCCCTCACCTTCTCCCTCACCCATATCCCCTTCCCCTCACCCCTTCCCTCACTTACATCCCCTTCCCCTCACCCCTTCCCTCACTCATATCCCCTTCCCTCACCTATCTTACCCTAGCCTCACCCGTTTCCTCACATATCTCAGCTCCTCTTCACCCCCTCCCTCACCCACCTCAGGATGGATGGATATATGAAGGGATGTACAGAGGATGCGAGGGATAGATGGAGGGATGGATGTAGGGATGGAGAGATGGATGGAGGGATGATTGAAGGGATGGATGGAGGGATGGAGAGATGATTGAAGGGATGGATGGAGGGATGGAGAGATGGATGGAGGGATGGATGAAGGGATAGATGGAGGGATGAATGGATGGATGTGACAGTGTAGCTAGTGTGTTGTGTGTCTTCTGTGTGTTACTTCTGTTTAGCAGAAGGCTTTTCCAACCAGCATTTGTTTGTGAGTACGGACATGGAATTCAAGACCATTCATTTTCTTTGTACACTGACAAACATGATGACACACTTGTAACCTGAACAGACAACCTGCCCCTCAGAGGCACACAATTAGTCTCACACACACTTTCTCTGATCCTTTCTTCCTCCTTTCTTTTTTCTTTTACTTTCTCTATCATACTTTTCTCACACACACCTTTTTTGCAGTTGCTTTGATGCATTTTTCAGGCGTCTGTGACACGAATGCCAAAAGCTCAGGGTTCATTTGTTCTCCAAATACACACAGCATGTTCTCTTCCTTCACCTCTCTTTGATGAGTTGGTCCCCTGTCCTCCTCTCTCCTCAATCCTCTTTCTCCTCCCCTCTTCTCTCTCCCCTGTCCTCTGACCCTCTCCTTCCCCATCTCCTCTCTGTCCCTAACAAAGAAAACGTTCATGAAAATACATTTTAAGAATCCTTGTTGATTCAAGTTTTGCATTTATTAATGGTTTAAGAAAATCAAAATTGCCGCAAAGTAAGGGATTATAGTTTTTGAGTGGGGTTGGAGTGGGGCTGTATCAAAAAATACTCTCCACCCAGTGAACGATGGATCACATTTCTGGTTTGCCTGCAGCTATCATTGGTCTGCCTTTTAGGAGAGCCTCAAACGCGTTCAGTTTTGCATAATAATAATAATCTTTCCTTTCTCTCTCTCTCTCTCTCTCTCTCCGAGGGGACGAGCGATCCTATGAATGTAGCTTAACAGTCAGACGCAGTCAGTCTCATTACCCCATTACAGCGACAGAACATCATATCAGTCAAGTAATGGCCCCTTCTCTGCCCAGCGCCTTTGATGAAGTTTTTCACCAGGCTTTCATTGCGGGATGGTAATCGAATTATCTTCAGGTGCGACAGGGACTTTTAATGGTAATATTATGAGGGATTGTGGGCTTTTATTCTGAAGGGGGGAGGGGGGGGTTGAGGGGGAAGGGAGGTTTGAAAGTGGTCTGTGATTGGAGGCTTGGCGCTGGTGTTCAGCCCAGTGACGTACATATTTGACAGAAACTGCTGTGCAAAAACCTGCATGGGTTCCCTACATCTGATTGGTTGAAAAAGTTTCTGAAAGATCTGCATTCTGTGTTGCCGTGGTTGCTCACTGGTCTGGTGCGAGTATCGTTCTGTTACTGATAGGCAGGTCTTACCACTGGAGCAGGGGTTCGAATCCAGCCTGAGCCATTTCTCTCAGGCATTCCTCTCTCTTCCTGTGTCTCTTTGCTGTGTCTGGAAAGCAAAATTCCCTTCTGGAAAAGACAAACAGTCTTTTTGGGTTGTAGGTTGTGGTGTCCCTGTGTGGAATGTTAAAGCTTTGCACTCACACTTTATTTGTATTTTTCGTTACATGCCCGGCTACATAGATGATCTCTCTAGACTGGTCTAATGGAGTATTTCTCCCTATAGGACCTGTTTCCTTATAGAACATAACCATCTCTCTTTCTCTACCACTGCACTCACCCTCTTTTCATTTCCTCCATTCCTCTCTGCTTTACCCCACCGATCTCCAACCAACTCTCTTTTCTTTCTTTCTTTCTTTCTTTTTCTCTTTCTCCCTCCCTCTCTCTTTCTCTTACTCCCCTCTCACTCTCCTTCCTTTCTTTCTCTTTCTCCCCCTCTCTCTACTTTCCCTCCCTCCCCTCTCTCTCCTTCCCTTTCTCTCTGTCTCTTGCATCAGCATCAGCAGCACCATCTGCCTGCATTGCATCTTGACCTATCGCATTATTATTTCCTCCACAACGTTTACATCCCTCCCCCTACGCACACACACACACACACACACACACACACACACACACACACACAAACCCAGGCACCACCACAAGCTAAAGTACAGGCAGTTTAATGAGCTGTGTAGTCAAGTCACACTGCCCTAGCCTTCCATAATTCTCTTTGATTGAGTTCTGTATTGTAAAATCAATGTGTCTCAGTAACACACACTTGTACACAATATATCTTCAGACGACAAAGGAAGGGGGATTCTTCCTCCATCAACTGAGAGTGGCCCAAGGATCCCCTGACCAACTGAGGCCGATCGCTACGTATATTTCATCTTTATTATCACTATTGGCATTATGATGATGTTGCTCTCTGAGCCAGCGGCTGTCCCAGTGTGAAATATACCAGTCGATACCGCGCAGGAGAATCCCTGTGTGAGGTGGGATCCACAGGGGACGTGCTCAAGTGTCTGGCTGTGTGTGTGTGGGTGTGTGTGTGTTCACCTCTCCTCCAACCACAATACTCCAACTCTCCTCCAGAACAGTTTCTATGATGTAGTTTCTAGGGTTGAGGCTGGCTTCTTCCAGAATGTAAGTTCTAGAGCAGGGATGTCACAGTCAAGTCCTCGAGGGTCGCTGTTCTGACAGTTTTAGATGTTTCCCTGCTCTAGTGCACCTCCACTGAGCTTGATAATGAACCATTCATTAGAATCAGGTGTGTTGGTGTAGGGAAAACATCTAAAACCTTCAGGACAGTGGCCCTCGAGGACTGGAGTTTGACACCTCTGTTCTAGAGTGTAGGTTCTACAGTGTAGAATCACTTTTTCTGGGATGTAGGTTCTAGGATGTAGGTTCTAGGGTGTAAGTTCTTGGGTGTAGGCTCCAGCTTGTTGCCGTCACCATGCAGTTGACTCATCATTACTCCTGTTGTTGAACATTGATGAATAGCCCTGTAGAACTGCAGTGGAATACTGCTTGAAGGGGAAAATGAATCTGAGCTGTGAATAAACGTATTAGCATAGCATACAGCGTGCTCAGCACTGCCTGTGCTAAGCTGGGAGAGCCTGTCGTGAAAGAGGCGGGGGGAGAGGGAGGTCCAGGGAACAGCTTTGGGTTGTAATTGTAGTGGCGACAGAGGGAGAATGGCCAGTGGGTGGAAGACCAACTCAGCAGCACCCCCGACAGCCATTAGTCTTCATTTTGGCCTGGACGTGCAACAGGGCCCTTGTGTCTGAAGGTACAAACTAAAATTTATTGGGCTGGTCTGCTCCGACTAATTGAAAGAAATTGTCTGTCTGTTTGCTTTCCAGTGCGTGTGAGAAGGTTTTGCAATGGCGGTCTGAGACCTCAATCGGCGGCCTGGTTTCTCGTGGGTGCTCGCTCTCTCTCGTTCTGTCTCTCTCGCAAGGTCCTGAAACTAGAGCGCCCTCCTTGGAGCGAGCTGGACTAGGCTTCAACATCATAGGAAGTTCACAGAAAGATGGGTTTTCAGGCAAGACTTCAACATAATGTGAGAGTGAGTGGAGAGAGAGATCAACTTTTCTTGTGAGACAGAGAATTCTTACGGAAGAGAGTGAGGGAAGAGAGTTCAGTGTGTGTAGCAGTCAGAGGACCACTTCTATGACAACACAATAAAACATAAATATTGACCCAATAAAAAATCTGTAAGTCAACTGTACACATCCCCTGAATTAACTGTATACTGTCCAGGTTTATTTGTGTCCAACACTTCAATTCCTCACAAACATGAAAAGCATAGAGATCATGGACTTTTTCCTCTTCAAGTCCAAGGAGTTGACTTTGTTAAAAGTCAAACTGCTGACCCTAAACTTTCACTGTCTTTAGACAGCACTCTTAACAGTGTTGGTGTGGTTTCAGACCCCTAAGCACTCGGCTCTCTACTTGATTTATGAGGAGCCCTGCAGACTTCTCCTTGCGTTACTGTTTTTCAAAGATCAGCTAGCTGTTAGCCAACACCCTTCCCTGTGAATCACCAGCTAGCTGTTAGCTAACACCCTTCCCTGTGAATTACCTGCTAGCTATCAGCTAACCCCATATCCTTTAAAAACTGCTACCTGTGCTAACTACGTACACTCTGGATGAACCGCTAGCTGTTAGCTAACCCCACACACTCTGGATGAACCGTTAGCTGTTAGCTAACCCCACACACGCGGGATGAACCGTTAGCTGTTAGCTAACCCCACACACGCGGGATGAACCGTTAGCTGTTAGCCACCATGAGCCACCATACCCATGAGCAATATACCCTGGATGGATGTCACAGCAGCTGACAGAGCCTCAAGCCTCAGCAGCCTCCAAACACAAACTGATCCTAGACCTGTCACCTCCACAGTGACAGGTGGTGGCTGCCAACTTCTCCTTCGTCAGGATCTCAGGTAGAACGAGGTGACTTCTCCACAGCCCAGCTCTTGCTATAATTGCCACGTTCAACATGTGGACCGGATCCCTGAGAGGGATGTGTGGCAAGGCAGTATGGAAAATAAATCAGTCTCTCTGCCAAAGACTGGCATCCAACGTTTAAAATAATAAGATGCAGCTGTTCTTAGTACCAACTGTCGCCCTTCGCTTTCCTGCGGCCTCCATGGCAACAGCGAAGGGCTATGATGAAGGCAGACAGGTGACAGGAGAGGCAGGTTGGTGCTGCCTCTGAGTGCAGGAGAGATAGAGGGGGAGGGAGAAAGAGAGGGAGAGAGGGAGAGAGAGAGGGAGAGAGGGAGAGAGAGGGGTAACTCTGAACCTAACTCAAGAAACAGAAAGATAACGTGAGACTAAGAAAGAGAAAGTAAAAGAAAGAAATGGAGTGTGTGTGTTTTCAGCTCCTCACAGTGGTAATCAAGCCTGGGTAAAGCACTGGTAGACCTTGCAGAAGACACTCTCATATGCCTCCATATGTGGCTCCCAGTCCCACACTAACCCTGTTAACTCGCTAACTAACCCTTTTGACTCACTAACTAACCCTTTCGACTCACTAACTAACCGTTTTGACTCACTAACTAACCGTTTTGACTCACTATCTAACCCTTTTAACTTACTAACCCTTTTGACTCACTATCCACCAACCTTTTTGACTCACTAACGAACCCCTTTTGACTCACTAACGAACCATTTTGACTGGATAAATAACCCTGTAGAGTCATACACTGTATGCACAGTAATTTTTTTTTTACAAGTTCTTAATTTAGCAGGAGCTTTCATCCAAAGTGGCATGTGAATGCTGCACGTAGAAGGAACAGCAGGGCAGGTAACCTTGACCACGTCTTCAGCAGTGAGAGCTTACAGAGCAGGTGTGTGTGACCAGGAAGGAGTACGCTACTGACAGGGTGAGTCATAGGGTGATTTGAAAAGAAAGTTACGAAATTGGTCTCTTGTCTCTCTCTCCTCTCTGTCACCGTCCATCTTTCTCTCTCTCACATTCCACCCTCTCTTGCTGCATTGCTGTCACACTCCTCCACCCACCCCCCCCCCCCCCCTCTCTCTCTTGATCTGTTGCTCTCACAGAATAGGGATGGGTGAGGGTGGTAAGCTTGTACTGAGTACTTGTGCTTAGGGTTAGCCCTCTCTCTCAGTCCAGATGAGTCTCTCCCTTGCTCTCTGTCCAAATGAGCATCTCTTGCTCCTCTCTCCCAGTCCAGATGACTGTCTCTCACTCTCTCCCTCGATCCTCTCAGTCCAGATGAGTCTCCCTCGCTCCTCTCTCTCAGTCCATTGAGTGTCTCTCGCTCTCTCCCTCGCCCCTCTCTCTCAGTCCAGATGAGTGTCTCTCGCTCTCTCCCTCGCCCCTCTCTCTCAGTCCAGATGAGTGTCTCTCTCCCCCCCTCTCTCAGTCCAGATGAGTGTCTCTCCCTCCCTCTCTCTTCCTCTCAGTTCAGATGAGTGTCTCTCACTCTCTCTCTTGCTCCTCTCTCTCAGTTCAAATGAGTGTCTCTCGCTCTCTCTCTTGCTCCTCTCTCTCAGTCCAGATGAGTGTCTCTCGCTCTCTCCCTCGCCCCTCTCGCTCAGTCCAGATGAGTGTGAGTGGATAACCTGACAGGCCTGGGGAGACCTGGCCATGTGTCTGGAAGGACTGTCACCAATTTGTTCCTCGCCATGGGGGACATGTAGGCTGTGCTGCTGATGTCAGCTCAGGAACCCTCGCACCGGCTAATGAGGCTCCATTGTGTGTGTGTGTGGTACGTGTGTGTGGTACGTGTGTGCAGCCGTGTGTGTGGAGGTGGGTGTATAATGTACGTGTCGTGTGTATATATGTGTGTGTATACGGGCGTACGTGCGTATGGGTGTGTGCGTGCGTGTGTATATACGTGCGCCCCCACCTTACACTGTAACTGATAACTGGCAGGTCCATCCTTCCTTCCCTCCTTCCATAACCTCTCATGGTGTACAATCACTCCACTGGCTGAATAATTCATCTGACCAAGAAGTATAAAAGCTGGGTCTTGGACAGAGCCCAGAGACCTGCAGCCTGCTGTGGTTTTAACCCTGCTCATCAGCACAGACCTGCCTCATCTCTGACACAACAACAAACATGTCTCTTTCCAAATTCCTGGCTTCACTTGACTTCCTCCAGATGGTGTCTCAACATGTTTACTGTACACACAGACATGGATGCACTTTAGAACACAAACAGCATATGGAATGCTTGGGAACAATTGGAAGAAGATTCCGGAATGCTTTTCAGCTTATTTGGAACCTGAGCTGGTGCTTAGAGAATCCTGCCATGGAATCCTCGGATGTTCGAACGAGGTTCTTGCATGGAACCTTCGTTGCTTGTTACAGATGGTTCCATCATGGCTTCATCGCTCTATACACAAACACGTTTGATTCCAGTGGGCAGCTATTGCACCAATGCAAAACCTGTTGATTCACTTTATGCACAAAATACCTTGTTTGTGCATCGGTTAGGGGTGCTGCCCTTTTGAAATAAGCTTTTAATTAACCCAGCCATTGCATCATGTAATTTTGTTCTTAACATGGACAAATATGATTTAATGGTTGTATAGTTTTTAGAATGCAGGCATGTAGCAGCTTCAGAGCTCTTCCCTGGGGTATTGGTTGGGCTGCGAAGGAGCACATGAAGGATAGGTAGGGCTTGCTCATGTGAGAACCTTCTCATCTTGTCTATTTTGTTTTTTCCATCACGTACCGTGTCAGAGATTTTCTTTGTATACAAAAATTGGATTGGTGACAAATGAAATGTTGAAATACCTCTTGAAATCTGTGAAATCTTTTAAGTGTCAACGAAGTTCCCGGTGTCCTTGCAGATGTGTGGTTCTAGAGCTCCCCTTAGTGGACCATACTGGTACTGCATTTACAAACTAGTGCTGAATACAACATGGCTGCTTTGATAGCAGAAGGTATGCAAACAAGCACTTGTTTACACTCAGACCACCTTCAAAAACGTAATATGTCCCAATACAAGTTATGTCTACAGTACGCCAAGAATGCAAGACTGCCCTGCTACAGCCAGTGACATTTTCAGTCAGCATGTTTATCAGCTGGAGGACATTCGTACATAGTGCAGTTTCTTATGCTCATCAAAACAAACACAGACAATGTATGCACAAGTTTAATAGTTTAAATACAACTTCATCTCATAAAAACTATGAAGGGAAGTCTCTGCTTCTGAAGCCCTGTCCTCTCTGGGGTTGGGGAGAGATAAACTACAAGGGCCACATGAAGACTGGCACATTTCCCTGGCAACCCTCTCGTGTTAACAGAATTCTGATGTGAAATTTCTGGGAATCACAAATGTGTCTAATCTGTGGTTATCCGACCATTTCGCTGCTGAGGCATTTTTCATGACCAACCAAGAGGATGTTTCGTTGCTCTGATTGGGTGTTTCCATCCAATAGCATCGAGAGGCATTTCAGCCTAGGCTTGTTAGCCACACCCCTTAGAAACCAAAAATGAACCAAGCCGGTTCCACACTAAGAGGAGAAAGGCCTGGAGACGATGTCAGACTAGCCAGAGAGAGCAAAGAATGCTGGGGCCTGGATTGTGCTGAGTCACTCTGGGGCAGAAGCCGCCCAGTCAGCAGACAGCCAGCACTGATCATCAGCTTTATAATGCCCCATCTCCGTGGAGATCCATCTCCACAGAGACCTCTCTCAGCACAGAGCAGTCTGACTAACTCAGCACTAACTCAACTCACAACCCGCGAGAGAGAGGGAGGGAGGGGAGAGCAGAGAGAGGGAGGAATAGGGAGATGGAAGAGGTGGAGAGATGGATATGTAAAGAGGGAGAGAGGTGTAATGACATCAAGAAGGGTAGGGAGAGGGAGGGTGGCTCAACCTAGCCCTCTGCTGCCCTTCCCACCCCCCACCCCCCCCCCCCAACCCCATGTACCTGAAGCTCTATCCAGCAAAGCAAAAAATATATATTTGACAGCAGGAGGGAGGATAGAAGCAGGAGGAGAGGGAGGGTGAAACCAACCTCTTAAATACCTGACCAAAGATTGTAGATATTAGTAAATTGCATTTTTCTCCTTTCAGAAACCCAATCAGGCTGAACTAAACCTGTTCTTGTGTATTTACAACAGTTTACTGAGAACTTAATTCACTTGAAGAGTAAACAAATGGTCATACGGAACCTTGCTTAAAAAGTCCATATTAATTCTCTTTAAGGTTACTTGAGTTAAGACCAGGTAGGATATGTCTGTAGACACAGAAGAAGCAGAGTCAGAGGCTCGTCCAGGGGAGGACGAGGCCTCCACCAGACAGCCCACCTCTCAGATCTCCCCCACTGATGGGGGATAATGCACTTTCCAGATTACTGAGCTCAATGTAATTAACACAACCAGCGAGGACACATTACATTTTGTCATCGCAACTTCGTCAATAAAAACCATATTAGCTACTAATGAGTGTAGTATTTGTTATGCACCATAGTCCGTTTATGGGTAAACTCCACCGTAAGCCCTGGTTTCTGTCATGCTAGGTGGTGCACATCAAGTGCACCCAAAGTTCTGATAAAAAAGCAATTAGCTAAGCTGTGACTAGGTTTCCTACTGAGCTTAAGAACATAGCCATCCTTAAAGAATCAACTATTATGTAGTTGTGTATGTTTCCTCCAATCCTGCTAATGTTTGATGTCGTTGTTCGTAACACATAATTACTTTTCTACCATTGTTTTATTGTATGATGCACTGTGGATCGGTAATCATATTAAGATCATGGGAAACACATAGAAATAGATTTAAAAGTAGTGGCCAGTTATTGAATGTTGAGGTGGAGTAGCAGTTTGACAGTTTGTCTGACTGTATGTGTGTGTTTATATGTGTGTACGAGTGTGTTTCAGGGTGCAGACCCCGGGGTTCTGAAGAGGCCAGTCTTTCTGAAGTGTCTCACGATGAGAGGAACAGACACCAGGGTGATGCTGATCCGCACGGGGGCAAACAGCTTGTGCACGGCGTACGCTAACACCAGCGTGCTGGTGCCGGCAGCCATCTTGGACTGGACCACACTCTCACTGAAGCCCAGTTTGCATAGTAAACCAGCCATGTCCAACCCGCTGTGGAGACAGACACAAACACGCAGACAATAGGGACATTTATTCAGACAGAATAGGGACCATTTTCATTTATAGTAAGAAAACATTGTAAGGAAAGTAAAACGACTGCACAAACGTTTCACTGTCTACACAAACACACACAAACACAGGTGTGTAGATACCTGGACACCGCCAGGTAGAACATCCCCAGGGACATGAGGGAGATGCAGATGTGGAAGGAGACACCTACAGCACCATACTCCTTAAACACCTTCTTCAACTGCTGGGTCCTGCTGGGCGCGCCCTCCTCTGGCCCTGGCCCTGGGTCTGGCCCCGGCCCTGGGTCTGGGGATGAGGAGGACTGGGGGGGTTTCTGGTTCAGGTGGATGGAGAGGGAGGAGATGTGTCAGACGAGAAGCTTTGTTCATGAGTGAATGCTAGACAGTCTGGATATTCAGAGAGCTCTGCAGTAACTAAGACAGTTAGCAGCACCAGCAAAAAAAAATTGCAGCACCCACCGAAATATTTTTAGATTGTCTTTTCAGCTCTCCGTGTGTGTGTGTGTGTGTGTGTGTGTGTGTGTGTGTGTGTGTGTATTCAGGCCACCCTGGCATCCCAATGAACAAGGCAGCAGGTCTAATCTAGCTGGATGACACACAGTGAGGAGTGTAGGTCACCACAGCCAGTGAGTCGCCTCGCGCCTGTAAATGGATTAGTTCCAGCAGAACACAATAGAGCACAGGGACGCAGCGCCTGCTGGGAATATTGATGCATAACACCCAGGTCATGTGACTCAAGCAGCCAATGAGGAGGCAGGGTATCCATTCCAGGAATTAACAAGGCATTTGTTTGAGAACTATACATATAAACGTACAAAATTCAGAAGAACTGGCAAGTCAAATGTGTATGTGTGTGTGGGGGAGGGAGGGGGGCTCAGCAGTTAAGGCATTGGGCTCGTGATCGGAAGGTTGTTAGTTCAAGTCCCGGCTGAGGTTACATGACGTGTCCTTAGGCAAGGCACTTCACCCTACTTGCCTCAGGGGGAATGTCCCTATACTAACTGTAAGTCGCTCTGGATAAGAGCGCCTGCTAAAAGACTTAATGTACATGACATTCCATGATGCATCAGAACAGGAAATAGGAAGTATGCCAATCAAGCTGGTATGATGTACAAATATAAGTGTACACTATAATATACAAGCCATGTAAGATTCCATATCAGAGACTGGGACCTATATGAGCCTCAAGCTTGGGTCTGGTCATTCACTGCACTGCTTCTCTTACTGGTCGTGGGGCTCCTATAGGGAGGGGAGGGGAGGTGAAGGGGGAGGAGGTGACCCTGTGTAAGGTCAGCAGGGCGCCATGGACACAGACACAGAGAGGGAGAGACAGACAGACAGACAGGCCAGCAGGCAGACAGACATAAAGGCCTCTGTTGTTCAAAGAGGAGCAGCCTGCTAGACAGCAGTAGGGGCAGACACACAGACACACAGCCTGGCAGGTTGCAGTGGGCATGGCCTGTGGGCGGTGTCTGCAGGGAGTTGTGTCTGGGAGGAGACGGAGAACAGAGGGGCTGCTGTGTGTGATAACACACTCTCTCTCACACACATACAGGCCTGTAGATCCTCGCACACACAGACCCACACACACACTAAAAGTTTCCTCAATGTCTAATGTGTAGCCCCTGAGCAACACATTAGACAAACATAATGTTGTTGTTAGTTCCACATGCTCAAGAGCTGGAGATGAAGATCCACTAATTAGGTGGATCCCCCCCAGGTCACTGGGGTGCTCTTTTGGTCTAATGGCAGGGGATTGTTACTTCACTATACTCCTTCATACTAGACTACAGTACCCCAGCCTGCTTCATAGGGGATGACTTTGTTCTAGACTACCCAGAATCCATCTGTTAACAAGACCGACTTCATGTCCTTATGGACTAATTGCTTCATTGTATCCCGTCCTGGAGGAAGACGTTGGAGAGAAATAGTCTTTATTGGGTCAGTGAGTCTGCAAAGGGAACCTTCAAAGGAAGAGGGGAAACATATCTTTCTAATATCCCTTCTAACACAAACTAGGCTGGCTCCCCACATCACGTGACCAGCGCTACACGCGCAACGTCACCGTGGTCTTGTGTAAGCGCTCGGCATGACTGTCGTTCAAACTGTATCGTTTATAAGTCTTTTAAAAAAACGATCCTATGATGCATGAATCTCAGAACTACCACGTTACTGCCTCCCCAACACCAGTTGAATAGTCCATAAACAAGCGCTGGGTTCAGCCCTGTTAACAAAAGCGACATGATTGCTGGTTAAACATGGGGTTGAGAGCGGTGTCATGGGGTTAAACAAATACTGTTACGAGTTTCATTTACCTCTTTGTTGTCCGTGACCGTGTCTGTCGAGGTCCCTGAGGTCCCTGCCTCGGGTTTCTCCTTGGCATCCGTGGATGAAGCTCTCATTTGCACAATACCGGAGAGCAAATGCGTGGAGAGGAACGTCGTGTCATTAGTAAACCGAACACAGTGAACTGGACCAGGTTTACTGCGCCCGGCCGAATTTAAACCGTGGGCCGGTAAAGTCTTCCAGGTATTGCGATCGTATAAAACGTTACTTTTGTGATGGCTCCGAGAGAGATCTGAAGCAATAGAAGGGGTTACCCAAGATAAACGTTCCCCGTGCGAAATGATCAAACGGGACGAGTCCAGATAGTTTTTGGCGGTGAACCTCTTTTCCCCCCGTCGCTTTTCACATGGTGAGAGCTTCAGATCCGAAGCACAAACTGTTCGACTAAAGGCTCCAGGATGTGTAAATGTCGATTTATTACGTAATATCGAGCAGGTAATGTCCCCGTGTCTGTTTAACGTAACTTGCGTGTATAAGGAGCTCCAAGCTTCACCTAGAGCAGCTGACGACAATCTGACTTTGCGACCGAGGTACATTTTAAATTCTCGTCGTAGAAGAGACGGAATGATCCTAATATTCCCACGACAACTATGAAAAAGACGGGTAGGAACCTGATCAGCGTGTCTAGCTGCACATGTGCATGTTGTCCCCCATGATCTTCTCGCACAGCGCTGTTAACTAAGGAGGTCTCTTCGTTTTAGATCAACAGAGCCGTCTGTGTGGGGCTGTCACATGACACAGATCACCTCCTGCCGGGGTAAACCAGGCGGGATCTGTGTCAGTAGCGAGTCCGGTGTGTTTTCCACTCTGCCAACGGATATATTTCGAAGGTCCTCGGCTTCTCTAGTATTTGGCGCTTACCAGGGGTGGACTGGGACCAAAATTCCCAGTGGGGAACCGGCGGTACGGGGGTACGGGACGGGGACGCGAGTCCACAGTAGTCCGATGCGAGCTAGCCAGCGATTCCCAAAGACGTCAGTTTTTTACTTGTTTTCCGACATTTAACCGAGAGCATCCGGTAATTTTTCGAAATAAAAGATTGTTCTTAATGATCGTATTTCTTCGGCGGCCCGCGGCCCGGTACCAACTGATCCGCGGTCCCGGCCCACATTGGGTCAACGGCCCACCGGGACGATGCCCGGTATGCCGGATGGCCAGTCCACTCCTGGCGCTTACCCTAAAACAGTGGTTCATAACCTGGGTTCGATCAAACCCCAGGGGTTCAGTGAGTCAGTCTCAGGGGTTCAGACGAGGTCAACACACACACCCGACTCATAGGATTCATAATGACACGACACATTAAGAAGGGTTCGGTGAATGTGGATATGAAACTGGTGGGGTTCAGTACCTCCAACAAGGTTAAGAACCACTGCCCTATGCCCATTGACCGCGGGGTGACCCATGTGATTAAAAACGAGGTGGTATCGACAGCCAGTGTAGTGGGACGAGGGGATTAAAGGGTTAAAACACCCGACTTCAGTGTGCTGTCACCCTGGAAGTAAACTGTATAAATAATTCACACGCATGTTTCAATGATACGATAGCTTACATGATGTGAAATTACACGGGTCAGGCAACTTCAGCGTTTTCCAAGACACATTTATTGATCCATATATGTACATGTACAGTACGTTATATTTACAGCAGCATTTATGAAGCGTTATTAACACTCCCCCGAGACCTTAGGTTGGTTAGAAATGTAAAGCCCTCGTTGTGAAATGATTTATTATGCTAATAAATGTGTTAGATTATACTTCCATGGCCTTAAATAATGGGTCATTTCCCAGACCGCTGACAGTGCAGAACCTGCGGCTTGACCATGATGAGAGCAGCACAGGATGAAAGTGACGGGTTAATGATAGTCTAGCTTCGGAGCTGAGACTCAAGTAGCCTGAAGGACTCGGACATTAAAATGACCAAAAGTCTGACAACTGAGACATCTGCATTGACAAAGCTTGAAATATCACATCGTATGTTAAGACTTTATT
Organism: Neosalanx taihuensis; assembly: GCA_030340665.1. Taxonomy (NCBI): domain Eukaryota; kingdom Metazoa; phylum Chordata; class Actinopteri; order Osmeriformes; family Salangidae; genus Neosalanx; species Neosalanx taihuensis. The sequence continues at coordinate 10,690,525 of CM059289.1, forward strand.
ACCCAACAACGTTTACGTATCTAGGCAGGTCACCAACTGACCTCTGTTCATTTGAACATAGCTGAACATGGTTGTTAGCTGTTAAATCTTATCTATTCTTCCGAGGTGTTTTGAATTCTGAAGATTAGGTGGCAGTAAATGTATGACAAGTCTTAAGCGTTAGTGGCACTGGAAGATCATAGGCCACCTCATAGTAAATGTACGAGGTAGGCCACTTTAGATAGGAAACTAAAGAGGGAACGTAGCTACACTGTAGCTGACTTCTGGTCACAAATATCTTGGCAAACTAACTTCTCCCTGAACTCTATTGTTGTTGTTCCTGATTTGCTGTGGTAATTTAGTTTGGTCAGATTACACTGGCATGCTGTGCATTCCTTCCTTCCATTGTGAGGATTCAGTGACTGCTGTAGAGTTGGCAGCTGGCCACTTTAAACAGCCTAGAAAACCAGAAGAAACTGGACCAACTAGCTGCTCTAATACCTTAACACCAGCTTAGTTAATACCTTGACAACACCTACTCTGTTTTCTAACCTTAACACCAGCTAAACACACAGATGATTATGCAGACTCTGTCTCCTATAAGTTTACAATTCAGTTTCTTGGTCAAACATGGTATTTCATGATGAACCACTGACTCATTAGGTAAAGGGTGACACTAACCACTCAGTCATACCCCCCCCCCCACCCCCACCACACACCCACCTCTGTCAATACCATAATCCCTGTTTTCACTCATCACCACTAGGTTGCAGTTCAGTTAGTTAAACAAGTTAATAAACCCACTCTCAGGAAGCAGACTGTGTCTGTGAGGTAATCTGTCAGTGATGGAATCTGTCTGTGACATAATCTGTCTGTGGTGGAATATGTCTGTGATGGAATCTGTCTGTGATATAATCAGACTGTAATAAAATCTGTCTGTGATGGAATCTGTCTGTGAGGGACTCTGTGATATAATCTGACTGTGATGGAATCGGTCTATGATATAATCAGACTGTTACAGAATCTGTCTGTGATGGAAACTGTAGGATGGAATCCGGAGGGAATCCAATTGTGCAGCTCTATGACATTCATTGATATATTCTTTAACACTCTTTTTTTATAAATGTGTATATCTACACATCCACATACACATCCTCCAGCCAGCCCTGTAGCTGAGTGACTGACGGCCTCCCAGGCTGGGCTCCTGATCTCTCCTCAGCCTGGCAGACCTGCTCTCACTGCGTGACCAGACTGAGAAGATCAGTTTCCAAACAAACCCTATGATTGGCTGGCGGCAGTGCTTCCGGTTGTGTGTGAGTGTCAGCCCTGTGGAGCTGGTCTCCGGAGTGTGGCAGAGCACTGCAGGGCCCCCTGTGGGCAGGGAGGACTAAACACAGCAGCTGGTATCAGCTCAACACACTTACTAGTCCAGGGGTGTCAAACCATGAGCCATTGAGGACAGAGAAGTGAAGCACTACACAAGCTGATTTCACAAATTTGTTTTTTTACTTCGAGAAATCAGCTGGAGTAGTTGCTTGGTTGATGTGAAAACCTGCACCATCTTGGCCTTTGATGGAACATGGGTTGATACCATTGGGTGTCAGGAGAGCAGCAGGGAGATGGGGGGCGGTGTGGGGGCATCTCCTCTGGGCTGAGGTCCATGTTGCTCCAGATGGAGGCGGAGAGGACTGGGCTCAGTGCCAGCTGGCCCTGTCTGAATACCACAGCAGCAGAGCACCACAGTGACAGGCTCCAGCCTGGGTCCTCATGGGGCAGCTCTGCTCACAGGGAGGGGAGGGAGGGGGCAGGAAGCTAAAGGTTAATACCAGAGATTGATGGGCTGAAACAAAGTGCAAATTATTGTACTTAAATAGATCTTGCTGGTATCCATACTACTTACATATTTTACACATGCATCTGTACTTTATATTTATTACATTTTATATATTAATTATCTACACACTGATCAATGATGTGGACTGGTGAAAATACACAAAACAAATACACACCCTTGCAGTCGCACACTTCTCATAGACATCTAGAAGATAATGAAATACGCCAAATGCTCAAAATATACAATTTATTCAAAATATGTTAATGCACCCATCAGTATTTCCAGTAATTACAAAATCAGTAGTTTCAATTTTTCTCTTTGTTTCTCAACAGCGAAGCTTGCAGTCTCTGACTGTTCCATGTAAATACTGTTCTGGCTGTGACAGGTGTGGACATGGTGAGAGGTGTGGATAGAGGGGCAGGGTGACAGGTGTGGACGGGGGGGGGGGGGGGGGGGGTAGAGTGACAGGTGTGGATAGAGGGGCAGGGTGACAGGTGTGGACGGGGGGGGCGGGGTAGAGTGACAGGTGTGGACAGGGGTGGGGTGGGGGGGCAGAGTGACAGGTGCGGGCAGGGGGGCAGAGTGACAGGTGTGGACAGGGGGGCTGAGTGAGGGGTGTGGATGGGGGGGGGGGGTAGAGTGACAGGTGTGGACAGGGGTGGGAGGGGGCAGAGTGACAGGTGTGGACAGTGGTGGGGGGGGCAGAGTGACAGGTGCGGGCAGGGGGGCAGAGTGACAGGTGTGGATAGGGGTGGGGGGTGGGGGGGGCAGAGTGACAGGTGCGGACAAGGGGGCAGAGTGACAAGTGTGGATAGGGGTGGGGGGTGGGGGGGGGCAGAGTGACAGGTGCGGACAGGGGTGGGGGGTGGGGCAGAGTGACAGGTGTGGACAGGGGTGGGGGTGGGGCAGAGTGACAGGTGTGGACAGGGGGGCAGAGTGACAGGTGTGGACAGGGGGGCAGAGTGACAAGTGTGGACAGGGGGGCAGAGTGACAGGTGTGGATGTGGTGACAGGTGCTGTGGATGCAGGTATTGGCCATGGCAGTAAGATAATCAATTCTTCAGAAATCGCTCCAAGAACACAAACTGACCTGATGTTCAGTCATTGAAAGGCCAGCTTCTCATCACAATGACAGAGAACAACGTAGCAATACTGAGTTACACCTAGAGCAGTTCATGTTGGACTTGAAACAATATTTACAAGACCAACTATACACAATACATTTGACACAGGGCTGATTTAAGGACTTGAGAGGGGTGTTGAGAGACAGAGGGAGAAAGATGGAGAGAGAGAAAGATGGAGAGAGCACAGGAGAGAGAGAGGGGTGATGAAAAAGGGAAACAAAGATAGAGACAGAGATATGCAGAGAGAGAGAGAAGTCCGAGTTAGCGTGAGACTAACATCTCACATAAGTCCAAAAGACTCCTTGGTAGTGGAGGTGGGGTGGTGAGGGCAGATATGGGCGTCTCACAGACACAGAGGCTTCACAGAGAGACGTCAACACAAAACAGGGTTATTGGGAGAGACTGGGTCTCCATCTAGACACGCTAAGTTACATGCTGAAGAGTTGGATGTGTTAACGCTGGTGATTAAAGAGCTCCACATACACACAGACACGCTTAGATACATGATGCTGCACACGGCACAGAAGCTGTGTTTACGAAGGAAAGGCGCTGGCATGGAAGGTCGTAACCTTCGCTGCTGCAGACTGAAGTCTTACTTTGATCCTGTCTCTGTTTCGGTTTAACGTAGTACATGATGCAAGTACATGATCGAATTCTGTTGGTTGACTTGATGAAGTCTCTATGCGGTGTATTATGAATAAATATTTAACAAGGGATTCCCCCAATATGAAACTTTTTTTAAACGGCCCGGTCACTCCTGGTCATGTAAGCACAGCTATTTCGCATCATCAATGCTCGGTATTTGACCCTTGCATGTTGCCGTGGGCAGGAAGGTTTTAGGGAGATTATCCTGCTGTGTGGGTTATATGGACAGAAATAAGATGCTACATTACTATTTTGCTGGGTTACATCAATAACTACGGCCCATAACTTACACTACACAGTCTTTCACACACCTGTGTTTACACACACATACACACACACACACCTGTCTCATGCACACACCTCAGATTCTTAAAATGGATTACTGAATTAGTACTTCAAACAACTTTGTGTATAGGTGGAGGTATTGTGGTGGTCAGTTCGACCTCACTGTTGGGAATTTTCACTAACTATAACTCAGCACTAAAACAACTGTTGTGTTTTGGAAGGTTTAGTGGAGACAGGTTAACACACGCGACTGAAGTTACCATGGAGACAGGTTAACACACGCGACTGAAGTTACCATGGAGACAGGTTAGCACACCTGACTGAAGTTACCAAGGAGACAGGTTGACACACCCGACTGAAGTTACCATGGAGACAGGTTAGCACACCTGACTGAAGTTACCAAGGAGACAGGTTGACACACCCGACTGAAGTTACCATGGAGACAGGTTCAGATAACACGTCCAGGAAACTTGAAACCATTCTCTAAATCACTGTTTTATTAACAGCACAAAACTGGATTCTTCATGATTTTAAGGGACTCACGGTGACTGAGAGTCTGTAAACCCCGCCTGCTTAGCTCTGGATATCTGAACCTGTCTATATTATTATATTAAATAATAATATATTATATATTACACACAAACCAGGTAAGAAGATGACTGTCAGTCAACACATGAACATCGTTCCTACGTTTCTGGAAGACAAAATCAACCAGTCTTTGCTATTCCATCCACACCACAACAGAATAAATATAAGGATGCTACACTTACAGGAACCATAATCTTTATACAACATTACTCTCATAAATAATATGCTATAAACTGTACAGACCTTTTTTCCTTCCAAAATTGCTCGTCTTAAATGAGCTACGAGGATGTGAATACTTCAGGTACTGGATGTGTGAATATAGCTCATATTCCCTCAGGATGAAACACACAGTCCCAAGTCTAGACTCAAACCATTCTTCCTATGACGGCAGGGGTGAGGGCTGGGGGTCAGTATCCTAGTTTGGGGGGTAAGGGAGTAACTCAACTCCCCTTCAAAACCCATAACAGGAAGGTGCAACCCTGTCTGACCTCTGCCCCAAAATGTGACCTCTGACCTTACGCTTCTTCACACTTCCTGCTGCAGTTGTCGTCCCCCCCCCCCTCCCCCACACAGTGGTTTAACCTGTCACATGACAGGATGTAGTATCCCTTTATATCTGAGGGGGAAGAGTGCATGTCTCAGGAGTAGAGTTTGACTCAGCCTCTCCTGCTTGGAGAATAACAGTATCCCTCCCTGCTCCCTCCTCCCCCTCCTCCCTCCCCCTCCTCATTTACCTCCCCCTTCTCTAGGTCAGTAAAAATGTCAATTAACAAGTTAAGAGGTTGTGTGAGAGTGCAGTTCCACCCACTACTAGTGTATTCTGGCTTCCGCTTGCCTCTCGCCGGTCACATGACTCCTGGCCTCCACCACAGTTCTGTCACATGACCCATCCAGCTAGGTCACGTGACCTGTCGTTTTAGGTCACATGACCTGTTCTGCTACGACACACAGCAGCAGGTGTGCCTGCTAGGCTCTGCCTCCTCCACCGGCTGCTTCAGTCTGAGAATGGGCGGGTCTCCACTGGCGGGCGTGTAGTAAACTGCACTGCCATTGGACGAGACCAGGGGCATGCGAGGGTCCTCAGGGCTGCTGTTGGTATCAGGGGCGGAGTCAGGCGATCCGTTTCCTAGGTGACCGTTGAGCAGCGGGTGGTTGAGCAACTTGGCCGCTGACCTCTGCTTCTTGAGTTCTGATAGAGTCTGAGGGCGCTCCTTAGGCCACACCTCCTCTGAGGGAGACGGAGAGGCCACACCCCTGCTGTCCGGGCAGGGAGCCTCCCCATTGGTGGGCCTCGGAGCGGGGGTGGACGTCGTTGTGACAACGAGGAGGCCATTGGGTTTGGCTCCGTCTTTGAGGATCTTCTGAGGCTTCTGAGGCTTCTGAGGCTCTGCAGGCTTCCCCTGGGGAACACAACAACACAACAACACAATGATTCTGCTGTCACTCTGCTGTTACTCTGTCCTGCTGCTGTTTAGGAACGGTCCTCCACTCACCAGGCAGGACTCCATTTCAGGCTCCTCCTCCTTCCTGTCCTCCCTCCTGTCCTCCTTCCTGTCCTCCCTCCTGTCCTCCTTCCTGTCCTCCCTCCTGTCCTCCCTCCTGTCCTCCTTCCTGTCCTCCCTCCTCTCCTCCTCCCGTCCTCGCCACACGATGGCCTCGGTCTCGTACTCCTTCCGACACAGGTTGTGTCTGTCCGACAGGCTGGCTCTCCTCACCACCTTTCTGCACACACACCCATGTGCACGTACACACACACACACACACACACACACACACACACAAACAGACAAACACCCAATGTCGCATTACCTCAAAGAAAACAGTTTTAGGGTGCAGTGTGCATGCGTGACCAGTAGGTGGCCCTAAAGACCGTTAGGATGCAGTGTGTGTGCGCGTCCAGCAGAGGGCAGCACAGGCTGGAGGGTTCAGTGTGATATTCACCCGCGGCTGCCTGCACTGGAGGTGCGTCTGCAGAGCGACGTCTTGTGTTTGAGCTGAGACTTCATGATGATGTCGTGTTTGTGTTTGAGGTCCAGCAGGATGTTCCGGAATTCCTCATCTTCACACAAGTCTGGGGGTGCGGGGAAGACAAAGGGCAAAGGTCATCTTCTATTAACCAAACAACCTGCACTTTCAGTGGAAAACCTGCTCCCTGTGTCTTTCAGTGCCTTTTACCCACGTAAAAATGCTAGGAACAAGCAAAAATATAGATGGAGGAGAGGAGTAGAGGAGTAGACAGGACCAGGGGAGAGGAGAGGAGTAGAGAAGTAGACAGGACCGGGGAGAGGAGAGGAGTAGAGGAGTAGACAGGACCAGGGGAGAGGAGAGTAGGAGAGAAGTAGACAGGACCGGGGAGAGGAGAGGAGTAGAGGAGTAGACAGGACCAGGGGAGAGGAGAGGAGTAGAGAAGTAGACAGGACCGGGGAGAGGAGAGGAGTAGAGGAGTAGACAGGACCAGGGGAGAGGAGAGGAGGAGAGAAGTAGACAGGACCGGGGAGAGGAGAGGAGTAGACAGGACCGGGGAGAGGAGAGGAGGAGAGAAGTAGACAGGACCGGGGAGAGGAGAGGAGGAGCAGGAAGGAGGTGTCCCTACCTATAGGCGTCTCCTCCAGATGTGTCTTGGCGTTCAGACTGGCACCATGAGACACCAGCAGCTCAGCTACATGCATCTGCAACACAACACCTGATGGTACCGTGTGTGTGTATACTGTGTATGCCTGTGTGTTATTGGTGTGTGTGTATCTGGCCCCAGCATGCAGCAGCATGGAGTGTGTGTGTGTGTGTGTGTGTGTGTGTGTGTGTGTGTGTGTGTGTGTGTGTGTGTGTGGGGGGGGGGGTGTGTGTGTAGGTGTGTGTGTACCTGGTCCCAGCAGGCAGCAGTGTGGACAGTGTGTGTCTGTGTGTGTGTGTGTGTGTACCTGGCCCCAGCAGGCAGCAGCGTGGGCAGTTTGTGTGTGTGTAGGTGTGTGTGTGTGTACCTGGCCCCAGCAGGCAGCAGCATGGAGAGGCTGCCATCCACACTGTCCCTCAGGTCCATGCTGGCTCCTCCCTCCAGCAGCAGCTCTGTAGCCTGGACGTAGCCATTGGCTGCTGCGATGTGGAGCTGGAGGAGGAAGAGGGAGGGAGGAGAAGGGGAGGGAAGGAGAAGAGAGGAGGAGAGCGGAGGGGGGAGGAAGGGAGGTCAGATGAGAGGAGAGGACGGTGGGATGAGAGGGAAGTAATCATTTCAAACACAGCGTACACCATCATGCTGGCTCAGTTCAAACCAAGTATTACAAAAGTCAAGTCAATTACGCCATCCAAACATTTACCCATGAAAATCCTCCACACATTACTGGTGCCCGAGCATCAAACTCTTCCTCCTGCCTGCATCATTAAAAACCACCTGAAGCTTTTCCATTTTGTCTCCGCTGCAGCAGCACAGCAGGAGGGCCGTGGGCCGTCTAATAACACCAGAGGCTTTCAAACCAGCCTGGTTAACATCCTCAGTACACAGCAGGACAGCATCCAGTTAGCCAACACTGGCTAGGCACACTGCCATCGCATACACACTGTAGGTCTGCTGAACTTAGCAACACTGTCAATGGAGAATTTTGGAGGACAGGAGACAGGTCACATGACAGGAGACAGGTCACATGACTAGTCAGTCACAGCAGATCGAGGTAACCCAGTTCCCTACTGGGTGAGGGACTGAGGCTCTGACCAATAGGAGTCAACCCCTGTTTGACAGACAGACTCTAACCAATAGGAGTCCCTTCGGTGACCCAGCTCCTCCCCTCTGCTGTGTGCATGTGTTTGTTTGTTTGCGTAACTTGTTAGCAAGTGAGTGTGTGTGTGTGTGTTCATAACGCTTCACTTCTGAAATGCTCATTTATAAACTAGGGCAGGAGATGATTTTAGCTTCAATGAGCTGGCAGCTTGCTGTTATATAAGTGCAGACCAACCCAGTTCATCCAGGGAGCTGCCCCCATCTACCCCCCCCCCCCCCCCCACACACACACACACACCCACACCACGCATACTTTCTATCCATCTCTAACTCTCCTCCTCCCTACTGTGGTCTCTCCAACACCCCACCCCCCCCCCCCCCCCCCCCCCCCCCCCAATTTACAGATTACCAGAACATACAAAGCTTGCAGTTTCAGGACCAGCTAGTAATCCTGCAGCTTTGACAAGTTATTCTGAGATGTTGGTATGATTGAATCCCGTGTTCATCTGAGATATCTAGATGGGGGCGGGGACGCTCTGGTTCAGAGAGACCTCTCACACATGGTGGACAAACACATCACACACACATTCAGGGGAAGGGTTAGGTCAGAGTGTGTTTGTGTGCCAGGTGTCCGTCTACAAGAGTGTGTGTCAGGTGTGTCAAGTGAGTGTGTGTCAGTGTGTGCGTGTGTCAGGTGTGTTAGGTGTGTGTGTGTACAAGTGTGTCATGTTTATGAGTGTGTCAGTGCTGTGTGTCTCACCAGTGTTGCACCCTGGGAGTCCTGCTGGTTAAGCTCCTCCCCCTGCCTCAGCAGCTCCTGGATATCTCCCAGCATCCTTCGCTCCAGCGACGCCCGCGTCTCGTTGATCATCTCCTGGGTGATACCTGTCAATCAAAAGCAGGCGGGACATGACAGCTGTCATTCACAGAGACATTGCTCTGCTCTACTCTCTCTCACACACACACACACACACACACACACACACACACACACACACACACACACACACACACACACACACACACACAAACCAATACTAAAAAAAAGATGCAATCGATGTCCTCAATCGTGAGGCTGGTTTGACAGTGTGTGTGTGTGTGTGTGTTCCTGTGTGTTTGCGTGTTCCAGAGCAAGGCTTTGTGCTGGTAGTGTGTCTGCCAGGCCTCCAGGGGGACCTCACCTCTGTTGGCCATGGCCGTCTCTATGATGTCCAGCGTGGGGTCGTCCTCACACAGGTCGTAGGGCATGTTCCCGTCGGAGTTCACCGCCAGCAGGTCGGCCCCGCTGCAGAGCACAACACAGGTCACAATATAGCAGACACATAGCAGACAGACAGAAAGGCAGACAGACAGAGAGAGAGGCAGACAGATGAGAGCCAGACAGAGAGCCAACCAGGCAGATGAGAGACAGACAGACAACAGGGCAAACTGGTAGGCAGACAAGCAGACAGACAGACAGATAGACAGACAGAGAGCCAACCAGGCAGATGAGAGACAGACAGAGAGCCAACCAATCAGACAGGCAGATGAGAGACAGACAGACAACAGGGCAAACTAGTAGGCAGACGGGCAGACAGACAGACAACCAGACAGGCAGGCAGGCAGATGAGACGGACAACAGGGCAAACTGGTAGGCAGACAGACAGGCTGGCAGGCAGACAACCAGACAGACAGGCAGGGAGGTGTCATACTGCAGGATGAGGATCTTGACCAGGCCGGCGTGGCCGCAGGTGGCCGCAGCGTGGAGGGGAGTCCACAGTTCATTATCCTGAGCGTTCACACTGGCTCCTCTGCCCAGCAAGATCTTCACCATCTCCTCATAATTATCTATACAACACTGGGGAGGGAGGGAGGGAGGGAGGGAGGGAGGGAGGGAGGGAGGGAGGGAGGGAGGGAGGGAGGGAGGGAGGGAGGGAGGGAGGGAGGGAGGGAGGGAGGGAGGGAGGGAGGGAGGGAGGGAGGGAGGGAGGGAGGGAGGGAGGGAGGGAGGGAGGGAGGGAGGGAGGGAGGGAGGGAGGGAGGGAGGGAGGGAGGGAGGGAGGGAGGGAGGGAGGGAGGGAGGGAGGGAGGGAGGGAGGGAGGGGAAAAATAGAAGATGTGAGACACACATTTCTTTTGCATGCTGTGTCTGTCTCATACTGCCTCTCATGCTGTGTTTCTAACCAAACAGGACAAGAAGGCACAGAACGATAAAGTTGAATAGTCTAAAGAGCACACACACACACACCTACTGCTTAAAGAACACACACCTACTGCTTAAAGAACACACACCTACTGCTTAAAGAACACACACCTACTGCTTAAAGAACACACACCTACTGCTTAAAGAACACACACACAGCCCTCCTTACTGAACACACACACTCCTCCATAGTGAACACACACTCCTTACTGAACACACACACACTTCTCTGCTCCTCTGAGCGAGGTTGTGCGTGTGTGTGTATGTATGCATGTGTGTTCTAGAGGGTTGGCTCTGGAAACACAGCTGTGCTGTGTAGGAGAACAGAGGCAGCCTGATATTCTGCTGTTCTGGAACTTTCTTGGACGCTGCTCTGGATAAAAGTGTCTGCTGAAGGACTACAATGTCAAATGTTAGAAATATAGGCTGCCTCCAGCAGGAAGATAGAAACGGACAGACAGAAAGAGAGGGAGAGAAAGGGGGGAAGAGGAGAGGGAGATAGGGTGAGAGGAAGAAAAGGAGAGAGAAAAGAAGGAGAGACAGAGGACAGGGGTGTGCAGCGACATAGAGAAACGATAAACAACAAACACAGTTATAAGAGAGGATGATTACATGTCTGATGTGCCTTTCGCACGATGCCTTAACATAAGCAGGCTTCTTAAAGCTCTCGTAGCCCACCCCACCCCCCCCACCCCACCCCCCACCCCACCCCCCCACCCCCCCTCCAGGCTAATCTGCTGTCCTGCCTGTAATTCCCCTGCCGCCCCCCCGCCCCCTCTAAACCCCACCTCCACAGTATAGACAGAAGGAAATAGTGTTCCTTTCATAACATAACTAAGTATGCAGACACGCAGGCCTGAGAAACAAAGACCCAGATTATGTTGGAACAACAACATGATGCTGAGAGGCTGCTGGTGAGGAGAGGCTGGGGGAGGGGAGGCTGGAGAGGCTAGGAGGGGAGATGCTGGAGAGGAGAGGCTGCTGGAGAGGAGAGGCTGGGGGAGGGGAGGCTGGAGAGGCTAGGGGGGGAGAAGCTGGAGAGGAGAGGCTGCTGGAGAGGAGAGGCTGGGGGGGGGCTAGAGAGGAGAGGCTGGGGGGGGAAGAGAAGCTGGAGAGGAGAGGCTACTGGAGAGGAGAGGCTGCTGGAGAGGAGAGGCTGGGTGAGGAGAGGCTGGAGAGGAGAGGCTGGGACAGAGAGGGAGCGAGACAGACAGACAGGTTATCAGACAGACAGGGTAACAGACAGACAGGGTAACAGACAGACAGGGTAACAGACAGACAAGTTATCAGACAGACAGGGTAACATACAGACAGGGTGACAGACAGACAGGTTATCAGACAGACAGGGTGACAGACAGACAGGGTAACAGACAGACAGGGTAACAGACAGACAGGGTAACATACAGACAGGTTATCAGACAGACAGGTTATCCGACAGACAGGGTGACAGACAGACAGGGTGACAGACAGACAGGTTATCAGACAGACAGGGTGACAGACAGACAGGGTAACAGACAGCCAAGGTAACAGACAGACAGGTTATCAGACAGACAGGGTAAGAGACAGACAGGGTGACAGACAGACAGACAGCAGACTGACCTGGTGCAGAGCGGTGAGTCCATCCTCGTTACACAGGTCTGGACTGACGTTGTTCTTCAGCAGGTACCTCACTGAGGGACAAGAAAACAGAGATGAGGACACAGTTCAGAGTTCAGGGAAAGAAAGTCATAGAGAAACAGGAGGGGCGGGGAGACAGGGGAGAGGGGGGAAGGGATCAGGCTGAGTTGGAGAGAGGAGATCTAAGATGATAACGATCAAACACTCAATTCCCTGCTGGTCTCTCTGCTCTCTTAGGCGCTCACACACACACATACACACACCCTTTGGCTGTTTTGGGGCTACAGAGGCTGCAACAGACAGTCTTCTTACACACTAGAAACAATGCAACAACTGAGGCCAGCTCAGCCAATAGCGTTGTTTCATTCAGACACCATGAGGATTCTGCACCCCTGGTGTTTGTCAATGGTAGGAGTGGGATGGGGAAGGAGGGGTGAAGAGGGAGGGGAGACAAGGAAGGGAGGAGAGCTCAAACGTAGGGCAAGGGAGCAGGTGACACCAGGAATAGAGGAGAGGAAGAGAGGAGAGAAGAAAAGAGAGAAAAAAGAGAAGTAGTGTGAGAAGATAAGGTTAGACTCAGAAAACACATCACACTGAGGGAGAAAAAACAGTCTGTTGTATGTGTGTCAATGCGCATGTGTATCTGTGTGTGTGAGTGTGTGGAGGTGAGTGTGTGTGTGTGTGTGTGTGTGTGTGTGTGTGTGTGTGTGTGTGTGTGTGTGTGTGTGTGTGTAAAGACACCATTGGAGCAAATCGGCCTCTTCTGTCACACTGTGTCCTTTTACAACACTGCTTTTGCTGCAGGGATTATTTCAAGAACACACACACACACATGCTTTCAAACATTTTCATACACACACACACACAAACCTCCACCCTTCCATCCCTCCCACTTGAAGTTCTTCTCCTCTGACCATCCATCCATCTCCCCATCCATCTATCCATCCAGCCTGACTTCTGATTCTGACTCAATTTAACCTCTGTCTCTGCTGCCTCAGGGACCTCCCCCTGCCCCCCCCCCCCCCTACCCTCCCCCCTCCCTCCCCCGTTTGTTTGGCGCCCGGTACCAGAGGCCTCAGAGAGGGAGAGGCAGAAGGAAAACAGATTGAAGACGTGTAGAGGAGACGATGATTGAGGAGGTGATCCCTTTCTGAACATTCCCGCTCTCGCGCAAGAATTCATGATAGGCCGTTGCCTTGGTGATTATCTGTCACCGCCGCCGACCGAATTGCAGCCCCCCCCCCCAAAAAAAGAAAACTACATGAATCTAAAAATGCTTCCTGGGAGGCGCTGAACATTCCAATTGAGGGAGGAGGGGAGGAGGGGGGAGGAGGAGGAGGGGGGAGGAGGAGGGGGACTGCGAAATGTGGGTGGGAAAGGGAGAGAGGAGGTAAGGGGGAATGAGAGTGTTTGGAAGAGGAGGGGAGGGAGGGAGGGAGGGAGGGAGGGAGGGAGGGAGGGAGGGAGGGAGGGAGGGAGGGAGGGAGGGAGGGAGGGAGGGAGGGAGGGAGGGAGGGAGGGAGGGAGGGAGGGAGGGAGGGAGGGAGGGAGGGAGGGAGGGAGGGAGGATGCTTTCCTACAGATAAAAGAAACACAAACAAAGCGGAAAGTGGAACCCACCCTTCCTGTTATCTGGGCTGAGTGGCGGGGGGGCAGAGGGACGGGGGACGGGGAGCTCTCTAGGAGAGACCAGGGAGGAGGACAACAGAGACACACTGAGAGTCTCCCATCTTTATCTGAAGCAAGGACAGGTGAGGCTCGGTGGTTAGAGCAGCTGACTGCAGGTTCCAAACCCTCCCATCTATCACACCTGTTACAGAACTGGAGCTGTGTTAGTGTTCTGCACGTTAAATAGAACCCAATGTGTGGGTAGTGTTGGTTATGGGTTGTGGGTTGGTGCTGATGGGCTGTGGTATACGTAATAATCTGTTTCTTTTAAAGCTTTTAACAAACCCTGTCTGTCTGTCCATCCTGGTTCATGTGTGTAAAGTAGGCCATTCAGAACAGTGTGTGTGTGTGTGTGTGTGTGTGTGTGTGTGTGTGTGTGTGTGTGTGTGTGAAATTGGTTTTAGTAGGACGCTGAGGGGATGATGGGTTATATATTTAGCATGGTTCCTCTGCCTGGTATATTTAACCCCATCCGAGTTCTGCTATTCAGGGACATAATTGTATGTTCTGTACATCACCAGTATTCACAGTTACAGTAGAGCACTCCCTGACACCACAGCTACCCAGCACACTGTAGACTGAGACAGGCAGACAGACAGACAGACAGACAGACAGACAGACAGGCAGACAGACAGACAGACAGACAGACAGACAGGCAGACAGACAGGCAGAACCATGTTCTGAGATCACAGCAACCAGAAGTTCAGATCTTGTAATCCTTCTCCCCAACAGGGCAGCCGGCTGGCGTCCAGGCAGACCCTCACGCTGGCTGGCCTGATCGCCCAGATGACACCACCTCCCCACCGCCCCCACCCCCCCCTCCAGTCCACAGACACACCGCCTGGATCATCCGCACGACCGTCACTTCACAAGACAACTTCCCCAGCGACTCGTCCGAACTCCTCAACCGAGGAACGAGAGCAGATCTGGAGTTCAGAGACAAATATCAGAAGTGTTTGTCTGCTTAATGGGCTTCTGTCGTTCTGCTCAAGACGCTGTCCAATTAGTCACAGTGTGTCGGCTAGGAGGCACATATCACAGGCGGGATCCTGGAAGCAGGCCGTCAGGGGAGGATGGGGGGGGGGGGGGGGGGGGGGCTGGGGGGGGCACTGACGAGGGGAGCACTGGGGGGGCGCCACAGTGGAGCTAGCGTCTGAAGATGAGATGGAAGCTCTTATTTTAAAGCAGGGATCGCCACAGAGGAAAACATCTGCTAATTCTGAACCAGCTGCTCCAAAAGCAGAAGAGAGAAGAGGGGGGAGAGAGATAGAGGGAGAGGGGATGAGGGAGAGGGGATGAGGGGGAGAGAGACATAGAGAGAGAGGGGGAAGAGGGAGAACGTGGAGAGAGCAGTACTGGCCTTAAGAAAAATAGAGAAAGGGTAACATGGAAGTGACAGATAGAGGGAGGGAGAGAAAGACCTCTGGAGACGAGGAGAGAGATCTTCATGCTTGACGGATAATAGCACAAATAACTCCATCTTACTACCAGTTACCCCTTTGCTAGGAGCATAACTCTGTAGCCTCCAGTCTAACCTGAGGAGAACCCTGAAGAACCCACCTCAGGCCCAGAACCCTGAAGACCCCCGCCTCACACACAGAACCCTGAAGACCCCCACCTCACACACAGAACCCTGTACCCCGACAGCTGTGGCTAACTTCATCCATTAAAGTCAATGGGAACATAAGCAACAATGTCTATACAGTTGGCTGAGACTTCTTTCCATAAAATCCTGACCTGTTTTTTTCCAGATCGCCTCCAGACCTTGTTATGAGGATGTTTCATGTAGGAAGTTTGGTAGAAATAAAATGGTTACTGCTTGAAAATGACATCACAGCGTGTGATGCCATAAGGGAGCTCGTTCAACAGCGGCCCAGCAAGGGGCTAATCCTGGTTGGATAATCCAGCGTCCTATCACTGGCCCCCTGCAGACTGGATTTTGCTGTTCCCTTGGTGGCAGGGAGAGGGGGGGGAGGGAGGGAAGGGGGGGGTGCTGAGTAAGATCTGAGCGGATTGAGACCTTGAAGGATGGAGTTACACATGCAGTTTATTACCCCCCACCCTCACCCCCACCCTCACCCCCATCCTCACCCCCTGTAGCTTTGTCCACTTTGTGTTTGCTCTTAATCTCTCTCATCTATGTCTCATCTCTTCCTGGCTCTTCCTCTCCATCTATCTCACTCTCTCGATCTGTCCATCTACAGTATTGAATGTATTGCTGTTTCCATGGAAATAAGAGTTTATCTAATTGTATGGGGACTTTAATTCAGATTTGGGGAGGGCCTGGAAAGAGGAAGAGTGGACGAGGAGAGAAAAGGAGAGTAGAGAGTAGAAGAAGAGGTCCCACCATCTAACCACTCTCGCTCTGTCTCTCTAAAATAAGTATTCTAGTGATCGGAAGGTTGCGAGTTAAATTCATGACTGTGTCCTTGAGCAAGGCACTTTACCCTACTTGCCTCAGGGGGGAAATGTCCCTATACTTGCTGTAAGTCACTCTGGATAAGAGCGTCTGCTAAATGACTAAATGAAAATGTAAATCTTCCAAGAGCGTTCTAGAGCTCCCAAGGCAGCAGTTCTCCCAGGGCTGAAGTGTCATTTGTGAGGAGCCCCAGGCTGCATGTCCCTGCCCCGCTCAGCCTGGGGATGCTGTCAGGGCCCTAGACAGACCCCGGTGCCAGGAGGGGAACCAGGGTGCCAGTGTGTGCCAGGCAGGGGGCGGGGGGGGCAGGGGGGAGCAGGCAGAAGGGCAATGATAGGGTGGGAGAGAGAGGGAGAGAGAAGGAGGAGGGGAGAAGGACGGTCCCTGTCTGAGGGCCGCTGAGGAATGTTAATGATGGGAGAGAAGGGGGAGATGCAGAGGAAAAGACAGAAAGGGAAATGGAGGGGGGGGGGAGGGAGAAATGAAAGAGAAGGAGAAAGAGGAGGGAAAAAGGGACGGAAATGAATAATGAGATGAGCGTCTGTTGGAACTCTATACACATTTACACTTCAGTCGTTTAGCAGACGCTCTTATCCAGAGCGACTTACAGCACATACAGGGACATTCCCCCTGAGGCAAGTAGGGTGAAGCGCCTTGACCAAGGACACATCGTCATGTTGCCTCAGCCAGGAATCAAACTGGCTAGCCCAACGCCCTAACCACTCAGCTACTCCCTGCACCGCACTGCAACACACACAGAGCATCGAACACACAGCAATACACACACAGCAACATTGCATCAGGGATTTCTTTATGTAACACAGAGAAGGTCATGAACCACTCAGGGAATTCAGTCTCCTGTACCAGTATCTCCTGGGGGTCTTTGTGCCAATGCTAACACTAACGCTTGGCTAATGCTAGGCTAACGCTAACATTTGCAAAAGGTTAGCCAGGTTAACAGATCTCTGCCTCTCCAGGGCTGGTCACCATGCAGGCTGCCTGAAGGCTCTCATCCCTGGGGCAGCTGTGCTTGACTGGGGTCCCAGATCCCTTTACCAGCCCCCTGCCTCAAACTGACACCCAACTACTGAGTGCTGTTCTCCAGGTTGTGACTTTCTGTCCTCCAGGATCGAGCTGTGACTGTGTGAGTTAGCTGTGACAGGGAGGGCAACTTAAAGTACAAGTAGGGTGAAGTGCCTTGCCCAAGGACACAACATCAAGTGGCTTTTGCGGGAAATCAAACTCACAACCTTCCGATTGCTAACGCGACACCCTAACCACTCAGCCACCTGACTCCCCTAAATAGAACTGGTAATGTAGTCGACATTGTGGAGTCAAAGATCGGGTTGTAAGTATCAACACGAAAGTGATCATTTTCTCTTTGTAGAAGAGCAGCAATTAGCATGGTGGGGGTTGTCTTGCTAAACGTGGCCCTTCCCAGAGCTGACAACCACAGGAGGAGAAATGCCTCTGAAATAGCACAGGGGAGGGTTTGTGTTTTAATGTCAAACTTCACCCTGTGTAGGCATAACAGCAGGGTTATCCACATGTACAATTAAGTGATGGTATCTGGGGTTCATAGAGCCTGCAAGGTAGAGGATTTAACCAAGGAAGAGGACTGTGGGATTCCTAGAAAAGGAGGTTTAAGTCTTAATATTATATTGTTATCGCTGCAAACCAAGATGGACACATGTGTCACGCTACATGAAAAATCATCGTCATTTTTTGCCGATCAGTGAACTGAGAGCAATTTAGTGTGAACTTGATTCATGGTGAACGTCTGCATTTATGAGGCAGCTTCAGTTGAGTGTAGGTCTACCACCTGCCCACTCACGGCTGGCAAAACCCAACAATAATTCCTTTTTGGGAAATTGAGATGAAATGGTTCTTATCCAGCAGTGATGCGATAATCTATGAGAGCTGATTGAGTTTGGGGATGGAGTATTGGGGTCAGTATACAGCACCCACTGCACACAGTTGAACTTTTCCTCTCTCTTCAGCTCTCTCCTTCCCCATCTAGCTCTCTCTCCCCATCTCTTTGTCACCATCTCTCTCACAGGCTCTGTCTCTCATTCTGTATCACTCTATTGAAAAAAGGTATTCTATTAAAGTTCTTCAAATCCCTCCATCGTTAAAGCCTAGCGCCACACTAGCTCACTAAACCGAAGGCTGATGGACCAGTTGACCCTGGAACCTGAAGCGCCAGTTACCTCAATGCTAAACCATCTTTATCTGACATGGTTTGTACTGCACTCTACTACACAATACTGTAGTTGAGATGTTACTGTTGCACTGTAGTTACCTCCATTATTAGCTCTGACCGTAACGTTGAAACTAGCTGAAATGTGGTTACTTTGTTAAATTGTAACCATGTGTGGTTATTCTGTACAACCGCAACAACCAAACTACTAAAAAGGCTCTGTGTCTTTGATCTTCGGCAACACATTTTTCTATATTTGCTATTAGATGTTAAAGTGTTGTGCTAAATGAATGTTTCACTGTGGCTGCATGTCCAACACAACGAAAGTGCATCTGTAGAAACTTAAACTGGTATTTTCCAGAACTCTCTTGGGGCAGTGTGGGAGGTAAGATGACTGACGGGAGCCTGCTACACACACACACTCAAGACACACACTCAAGACACACACCCAAGACACACACCCAAGACACATACACACGTCCTGCTTTTCTTTCAGATGAAGGAATGAGAACACATCAGTCTCCTTGAGAAACAGGGAGGGAAGGAGGGAAGGAGGGAAGGAGGGAAGGAGGGAAGGAGGGAGGAAGGGAGTGAAGGAGTGCAGTTCTGTCAGTTCACCCTGCACACAGCCTCTCCCAGCACACAGCCTCTCTCAGGACAGACTCTCCCAGCACACAGCCTCTCTCAGGACAGCCTCTCCCAACATACAGCCTCTCTCAGGACAGCCTCTCCCAGCACACAGCCTCTCTCAGGACAGCCTCTCCCAGCACACAGCCTCTCTCAGGACAGCCTCTCCCAGCACACAGCCTCTCTCAGGACAGCCTCTCCCAGCACACAGCCTCTCTCAGGACAGCCTCTCCCAGCACACAGCCTCTCTCAGGACAGCCTCTCTGACGTAGACTGGCCAATAATCACAATCAGCACACAGGAACAGGGCCTCCATAACACCTGCTCCCCTGCCCACACACACACCACTTTGAATAGAAGCAACACCTGAACGAGTATTTCTGAGAAGACACATTCACACAAAGCATCAGACATACAGGCATGGTACAACAATAACTTATGAATACAGTATTACACAGTCTAGCATAGTGACCCTTAAAAAGAGGCAAGAACTCTGTGATTGATTAAACTTGCCTGCCGCAGTACAATTGCCCACAGAGCAGAAAATTACATAAAGAAAGTTAAACGGTCCTATTCTGTATTGACTACTGTAATGACAATGAGTGTACACACACACGTGTACACACACACACGTGTACACACACACAGTCCATGAGCAAATTTAACACCGCCTGAATTAATTACAGGAAGTGTCTTTCGGAAACCAATCAAACGCAGCAAGAGAGGAGAGGAAAGCGCCAATCAGATTCTGGAAGGAGTCAGACTGAGGTTAAGTTGATTCTTTACTTTCCCTCTTCTCCTCTGACCATCTCTTCTCCTCTCCTCTCTCCTCTCCCCCACCTTTCCCCCTACCTCTCGAGGTCTGTTCAGTAGATTTTGGGGGCAGAGTAGAGATTAAGAGAATCCTGATCTAGCCAGCTGCCACTAGATCTCTCTGTGTTCCTGTGTTTATTTCTCCCCTACTCCTTCTCTCCCTCATGTTCAAGAACATAGTACACCCCCGCGCATAGGCCTACACAGCCTCAAATGCACACAGAGACACATGATCATGAACTCACACAGGCTTTGCTATGATTAACATGGAAACAGGTGAGCGGAGGGCAGATCACAGGGAGGTATGTGTGTGTGTGTGTATGTGTGTGTGTGTGAGAGAAAGTGTGTTTGCGTGTCTGTATACGTATATCTGCATGTCATGACCATCTGTGTCAGTGGTCCCCAACCCTGGTCCTCGAAAGCCGCAAGCCTGAAGGTTTGACATGTTTCCCTGCTCATTACGAGACTTCCACAGAGCTTGATAACGTCCCATTCATTAGAATCAGGTGTGCTGGAGCAGGGAAACATCTAAAGCCTTCAGGACTGCGGCTCTACAGGACCAGGGTTGGGGACCACTGGTCTGTGTGATGGCCACGCATGTGTCTGCATGTGTGTGACCATGCATGTGCGTGTCTCGTACCCTCCTCCGGGTCGTTACGCGCCGAGGCCTCCAGCAACGCCACGCTGGCGGCAAATGACACGTGTTTCCTGCGCTCGGCCGCCGCCTGGTTCTTCTTCCTGTCGGCCCGGCGCTTCCTGCTCTGCATCTCCTTCTCGTACACGGCCCACCTCTTCAGCTGCTGGCTCCGCCTCTTCTGCGCCGCGCGGAGACGCTCCAGGCTGGGAGCCTTGTCCATCTGCTGCAGCTCCGACAGCAGCTCCTGATGGCTGGACATGGTGCTGTGGGGGTGGGGCGAGGGGGGAGGGGCCAGATGCCAGGGGTGGCGCTAGGAGAGAGGGGGGAGGGGCCAGGTGCTAGGGGCGGGGCTAGGAGGGAGGGGCCCAGGTGCTAGGGGCAGGGTGTTGAGGGAGGAGGGAGGGACCAGGTGATGAGTGAGGAAGGGGGTGGGGGGTAAGGGGTTTGGGACAGGAGGGGTGGGGAGTTAGGTAAGGGTGAGGGAGGGGGAGCTAGGTGAGGGAGGGGGGGAGGAGTTCTAGCGCGGGCCGCAGTGTCGGCTGTGTCCTCCTCCCATCATGCTTAGCGGCCCTGCTGTGTCCGTCTGTAGGAAGGGGAGAGGCGGGAGGAGAGAGAAAGAGGGAATGAAGAAGAGAGGAAAAGGGAGGGAGAGGGACAGAAAAGTTAAGATGACTCAATCATTTGACATTAACAGTCCATAATAATAATATTAACAATAAGAGAAGCCATTGTAGCCTATCTTTGGAACATAAATTCAAATTGCACAAGTGAACACCCTTGTACTCTCTCCTCTGTTCCTCCCTACCTCCCCTGTTCCCCCATCTCTCCCTCCCTGGCATGATTATGCAAGCCTGCAGTTATCTGGGCTCTTTAGGAGGCAGAAACTCTTCTGAATGAAGACACAGTCACTACCCGAGGCCAGGGCTGGATTAAGACATTTTGAGGCCCGGGGCTAGTTACCAGGATGAGGCCCCTATATCGCCCCGACGCACATCATGACACACACACAAACCCATGAAAGGTGCACTGACACATCAGTGCTCTGAAGACCACAGAACCACACTAAATATGATCAGTTAAAAGCCAAGGACTAAATGTTTGTGTAGTAGGCTACACTGTAGAGCAGGGGTGTCCAATCCTGGTCCTCGAGGGCCGCTGTCCTGAAGGTTTTAGATGTTTCCATATTATATATATATAATATATATATTTATATATTTTATATATAAGTATTTGCAGGTTTCTTCATAGACTGCATGCCTCTGTTGTAATGCATTTAGAAGTTTGTCCATTATCAGGGCATTATTAGCAGACTGGCTAGTCATGGCAGCTCAGTCCTGGGAGAGGTAGCTGCAGCTGCAGGCTGACTAGCCGGTGGATTTGTTGCAGCACTCCATATATTTGGTAATTTTGGAGTCTTCTTCAGTAATTCTGACATTCAGTGGGCTTTTAGATTGTGAAACATACATCGTGAGAACCAATAAGTGCCAAGGGAAGAGCTTTAAAAGCATAACACCACGATTGCTCTTTCTCTGCATGGGGATATTATATATAACACATATTTGAGTTGTTTCGTGAGTCCTAGTTGACTGTCAATAGAACGGTTGTAAAATAGCATAATTGATGACGTTTGCTGCTATTATGACGCAATTCGTGAAAAAAACTATAAAAGGCCTGCCACCGCTCTCACTTCTCATTACGAGTTGAATTGGACAACGATCTGCATTTGTACGGCTTTGAGAAACTTTGAGAAAACATATTGGCACTCGGAAAAATATTGCTGTAAGTAAATGTTTCAACAACCTTTCGGTTTACAAGAAGGTGTTCTAGGGTAAACATTGAGATACATTAATCGGAGTTATTGTAGACTGTATTCTTTGGTAATGTAAGTACATGTTAAGACTGATTATTTGCATGTTACAACTGTTTTCACGTTTTAATTCACAAGACGATGTTCTCGGGTAGATATGCGAGATAATACATTTAAATAGAATTTGATCATAAATTGAGGATTTATTGATAACCATGACATGGAAAAATGTTTGATGTTTTGGCGGAAATGTTTTGGCGGAGTGGAATGTCTAAAAGGGAAGCGCTTGGTCACTGTGCTGGTTCATGCTGGTTCATGCTGGTTCAAGCTGGTTCATGAGAGATGATGTGCACTACCTGAGTGCCTGTGCTGCTAGTGCATGTGAGGGAAGTATTATACGCAGAAGTATTATTAAGTAAATTGGACGACTGTTTTGCAACTTTTTCAGATATGGAGGAAGATGAGATGGACTCTCTGCCCAGGCAGGGAAGTCTACCATCGGACAAGGAGCTGGAGGAAACTCAGGTGAGTGTCTGTGTTTGTGTGAGTCTGTGTTTGTCTGTGTCTTTGTGTCTCTATGCGCGTCTGCATGTTACATTATTAGGTATCAGAGGCTAGGTTTTCTCTCACTAACAATCAGCTCCTTTGTTCCCATTGACCCAAGAATGTGAAGGTGACATTCATCAGGGTGTTGCCCATCAGACCACCAAGTCCGGAGGACTCCAGACTGCCCGCTCCATCCGCACCCCCCACTGGGTCAGAAGACCACCAGGAAGCTGCATCTACTTCCCAAGGCATCAGTGGAGTGGAATGTACGACCAATAGCTGCACCCCATTCCTGGCGAGGCGCACCAACGTATCGATCGCTCTCATCAAGGAGATGTTGCAGCTGATGAGCGATAGGGTGCCAAACCTGCTGGTTGCCAGCCCAGATATTCCAGGTGACCAGATCTGCAGCAGCCAATCAGCTATGAAGCTGTTGGCCCAGGACATGGTGGCCAAAATCTCCACCATTCTTCAGTCTGATCCAGACGTCCTCCAGGCGGTGCAATCAAAGGCTGGTCTGGAGTCTGTGATCATGACAATCAAGAACGCCCTTGCAGGCACGACCACAGTCCACCAGGAGGAACAGAGGCTTGCCGGTGTTGAGCCGTCCAGGGAGGATCTGATCCAACCCGCGGCCTGCAGACCGTTAACTCCCGAGTTTGAACTGGAGGCTGATGAGATACGGCAAGGTATCTCAGGCATTATGGACGAGTCACTGATTGCAAGGCGTCCGGAGATCGCAGACAGCATCATCTACCGGTCCTTGTGTATGGGCTCGCACCTGCCACAGAGTGGCATGAGGGCCACAGATAAGGTCAAAATGACCATTATCTTTTTAGAGCCACAGCCTCAGACCTCACCCACAGCCCAGCCCAGCCAGGCTGATGAGGAAAGAGTGGGAACGGAAAAGCCGTGCCAGAGTGTGCCAGCTACCACATCAGGTGAGAGACCACCACTGGTTGCCAATTCCTAATGAATTTCAAAGTGTTCCTGTAGATTTGTCTAGTTTTGCACAACTTTGACAAAACGTAACTTCAAATTCACAGACCTAAAATGTTGTCTTGTCACAGGGCCTAATCTGGAGCACTCAAAGGACCAGGAGGCCGAGCAGGAGCATAGTCGTCCTCTCCTTATGAGAATGTTCCGGGCCCTGAAAAAGTCCATCCACAAGACGTTCTGCTGTCTGGGAGACAGTGGCATGGTCCAGCAATAGGATGGTCTGCCTGGTTGCCTTAAAAGTAGCATATTGACCGCAGGTCCTTCCTGCTGATGTCAGACAGCTCAATAAAAACTGCTGTCCATGGCTACTAGCATGTGCAAGACTATTACTATTACTATATTACCACTATGCAGTATTACTTTACGTGCAATATTCCATGTGTTCTTGTTCTTATGGTCGACGTGCCATATTCCCCCATGGTGGTCTTGTTGTTCCTACGTACAACGTGCAGTACTCTGTAATATTCTTAATGTGCAATAACTTGTCTATATTTCTCTCACTTAACATTCAAGACAGGAACCATTTCACTTAACCTCATACTTTACTTATTTTTTATTCAATTATTATTTTTTATATTGTACTATATTGTGTCCCCTTTATTGTTATTTACCCTGCAACTATATGTGCTGTACTTTACCTTGCTTCTGTGGACTGCAATTCTCATGACCCTGGTATGTGATTCTTCGTCACGGTTTGTCAAACCCATGGTTTGACAGGATTTTTATTTATTTATAACTAAATGGTTAACGATGGTTTGAATGATTCAGACGGAGCACTACTGAAGGCCTAGGTGTGTAATACACGGTCCACCACTCCTGCTACTACTGTAGTACTGTTACACAGTACTGTTACTCTGAGTACTGAGCACCACACATTCCATTTGTAACAGACTGTTGAAAGCGAGTGTGAGGAGCTGTTCTGTGGGTATGACGAGGGAGAAAGAGTGGGAGAACATGTGCGGAGCATCTCCAAGACCTCTTATCTGATTCCAGCCCAAGGCAGCCCCACTGACTCCATCCCTCAACGCCCAGTGCAAGTTTACTGCTGTTAAACTGAACTGTGTCTTGGGTATTTAGATCCAGCCAGGCCTGTTTATTGAATTTCATTCTCACTCCTCTCTCTCTCTCCCTCCCTCTACCCCTCTCTCTCTTGTTATATGGATGTGTCATTATTTTGTGCAGTGCCTATGCAGTGTAACAACATGCATAACTATATGTACGTCTGCTAAATGGATAAAATGATGACCGTAAACTCAACTGAAGCATGGTGTGAGGTGAGCTCATTAAACCTCCTCTGCTCTCCTGCTGAACTGATAACACAACACGATAACCGGGCGCGAAAAGTTATTTCATCACAGCGGTGTGCGTCTGTGTAGGTGTGTGTGTGTCTGCGTGTGAGTGTGAGCATCCACTGTAACTTTCCCCTTGAGAGTGAAACGGTTGTTCTATCTCTGGTATCCTGTCGCAGGCAGAGAGAGCAACACCACATCCTGCCCAGTGGGCCTCCTGCACGCTGACACACCTCATCACACCAACACCAAGGGCCTTTTAGACGTTCTTCTGGGTGTTATTAGGTATTCTACTGAAACCCAGGTCATCTACGTAAGACTCGAGGGACTGGATCACCAAGCCAAACAGTTCTCCCTCACCCTCCTCTACATTTTATATGTAAATGTATTCATTGAGCGGATGCTTTTATCCAAAGCAACTTACAAGAGAGAGCTTTACAAAAGAGCATCGGTCACTGATCATCAACACTGCGGTTAGTCAGATTAGGAAAGAACCACAAGAGCATTCAGTTAAACAAGTTACAATTCGATAACATGAATCTCAAACGTGCAAGAGGGGACCTGTAGGAAAGTAAGTAGTGATAATATACCTCACAGAGTACAAGAATTTCAAATCGGTTACGAATGACCAACAAGAGCAACAAGTCCCTCAATGAAGGTCATTGTGATCTTGGAGGAAACTAACATCAAATACCATTGTACTGCCAGAACAAGTGCATCTTGAGCCGTTAGTGTGTCTTGTGCCTTTCTACCTTACCCTCCTCCCTATCACACAGGACTTTAGCCCCTCAGCCTCCAGCACCTCAGTCACCAACCTCTAAGGCTCCAGCCTCTCAGTCAACCTCCATCTTCCATCCCCTCAGCTTCCAGACTCCATCCCCTCAGCTTCCAGACTCCATCCCCTCAGCTTCCAGACTCCATCCCCTCAGCCTCCAGCCTCTCAGCCTCCAGCCAGACGCCCCCAGACTCAGAGAGGGAGGCCAAAAAAACAAATCTCTTTCCTCCAAGGTCAAGACCCCATCAGCTCAACATGGAGAGGTGTGTATGAGAGTGTGTGTCCATAAGAGCACCTGGTATTAACAGTACAAATGGATCCAGTTCTCTAGACTCCTTCTCTTTCAAGGTTGACTGTTCATCAGCCTGAGTTACACTGACAAGCACTGTTCTTCCTAGGCTCACACACACACACACACATCTGGAGCACTGTAAGTGAACAGTTCCCCCCCCCCCCCCCACACACACACACACACATAAATAATGATGTCTTTACAGTCGGTGACATTTCCCAATGAGTGGGTGTGTGCTGTGTCAGGCGGGGGGGGGGGGGGGGGGGGGGGGGCCTGCAGGGGCCTGTAGAGACAGGCTGCAGGGCCACAGTGACAGCACTGTCACGCACACAATGGACACGTCTGTGACTGGAGACCTCAGCTCTCCTCCCCGACTTGCCTTTCAGCTCTCACCATACCCTGGAGCCTGGGTTCTATGTCCAGGGTTCTAGGCCTGGGTCTTGGTTCTAGGTCCAGGGTCTGGGTACTGATGAGTAGGTCTGGTTCTGACTGTCGGTGAGATTCTGTACCAAGTCACAGGAAGAGGAAGTCTTTGAAACCATCTCTGGAAAGAAAAGACTTTCATGACCGGAACGAATAACTGATGATTCATGTCCGCAGAAATAGTTCTGACATCTCATGTTTGTGAAGGATGGAAACGTTGTTCTAGATCATTTTAAAAAGCTGTTACATCCGGGAGCAACTTCACTTCTTAGAAAGCACAACAGCCACAGCAGTCCTGAAGAGATGCTGGTTGACTACTAACACACTACTGACTTACTGACTGACTCATCATTCCACTACCTATAGTCTGGTACCTGTGTCCTAGTACCTGTGTCCTAGTACCTGTGTCCTAGTACCTGAGTCCTAGTACCTGTGTCCTAGTACCTGAGTCCTAGTACCTGTGTCCTAGTACCTGCGTCCTAGTACCTGAGTCCTAGTACCTGCGTCCTAGTACCTGAGTCCTAGTACCTGCGTCCTAGTACCTGCGTCCTAGTACCTGAGTCCTAGTACCTGAGTCCTAGTACCTGCATCCTAGTACCTGAGTCCTAGTACCTGCGTCCTAGTACCTGTGTCCTAGTACCTGTGTCCTAGTACCTGTGTCCTAGTACCTGAGTCCTAGTACCTGTGTCCTAGTACCTGAGTCCTAGTACCTGTGTCCTAGTACCTGTGTCCTAGTACCTGAATCCTAGTACCTGAGTCCTAGTACCTGTGTCTTAGTACGGCAGGAGTCTAGCTAAGTTCTTATGCTGGCCTGGTTTCCTAGTACGACAAGGGACACAACGACCCAGAATGAATTTGACCCGAGTGCTTTAAATCAAGACACCAGCAGAGGAAATATAGTTTCTCACCAGCCAACTAGGACGGAGAATAAAACACAGAGAACAACCTTCCTGGAGGATGCTAGGAAAAGGGGCAGGACTGAGGAGGGGGGGGGGGGGACTGAGGGGGTCTGGGGGGGGCAGAGGAGGGTGGAGAGACAGGGGCAGAGAGGGGCAACCGGGGCAGTAGGTTGCCACACTCCTGTGGAGGAGGAGGATGACGAGGAAGGAGAGGGGAGGAGGAAGATGAGATGCTGCCTGATAACCCTCCCCATGAACAAGGTCTTTACCTTTTACTTAGAAAGTACCTTTCCCTTGTGGCATGCACATCTATGTTAACCTTCCTGTCGCAACGGTAGTGTTGACCTTGTGACACCAAAAGACCTTTCTGTCAATACAAGCTGGCCTCTGTTTCCACACAGTGAAGTGAATTGGAAAAGCTCTTCAAAACGTTAAATCGAGGAACAATTATATAACTTTCGTAAACTGGAATGCGCTTTTGTCAACCTCACCAGACACCGAAAAATGAAGCGTTCAGACGTTTCTCAGGATGCCGTGAGGTGAAAGGAGACCCAGAATGCATTGCTTCTCGTGGTCTATCCCCAACCGGCCCGTTTCCATCACAGGTCTTTTTCTCACCTGAACTCTGGTTAATTCATCTTTCTCTGTCTTCTTCTCGTCGCTGCCAGGAGAGGGCAGGGCTTACAGCACAAGGCGGGGCTTACAGTACAGGGCGGGGCTTACAGTACAGGGCGGGGCTTACAGGACAGGGCGGGGCTTACAGGACAGGGTGTGACCAGCCATCTGCTCTATTCTGTCCCTTGACAATTGTGTGTATTTTGGAACGTTTTCAGGGTAGTTTTTTCCCCCAACAGTGAACCTCCGACCTCTGTTTCTGCTGTGCAGGCTAGGAAACTACTGCGCAGTCGTGTCCCTCAAAACCCTTTCTGGAACATTCCTGGTCTTTTCTCTGGTGGAGAGAGATAAAAGCCTCTTTTATGCCCTGTGGATAAGATATGTGTGGATGATAGAGGTGTCACTGTGAACTACTAACCTATCCATCTTTATTAGCTACTACATACATGTATCTGTTACCTGCTAACTTCTAACAGCAGATGGATGGCGATAGTTGCTAACTTCTATATAGTAGCACATCTCTGTCACCTGCAAACTTATCTTTAACAGTACATCTCTGTTCTCAGCACTTACCACGGTAACCTCTACAATAGTATGTACTCATATACAAACTGCTAACTTCTCTGTAATCTTGCATCTTAAATTCTTTCACATGAACCATCCAGAACGTTCTACAGAAAAAGATCAGTGCAAAGAAGTCCCAGGAGGCTGAGTTATGTATATGTATGTTATATACACACACACACTCACACACACACACACACACACACACACACACACACACACTCACACGCAAATATGCCCACGCACACCTTAACAAACTCACATGCACACGCTACCAAACTCACATGCTCGTACACCACATTAGATCCAGCTTTGATTTAACACACACAGACACACATGATCACACACACAGCCACAAACACAGTCACACACACAGTCACACACACCACACTACTTACTCTCTTCTGAGGATTCCAAAAAGAGGCTTTCAGACAGTCTGTTGTTCACTCATCAATATTTCACAGCTTACAGATGTCAACATAAAAAACACCCGGTGGAGGTGATGGTGTGCTGACCAGCACTGTGCCTGGCACGACACACACACACACACACACAAGGGAACCTGCTGAGAATCCGTGTGTGAGTAATGAGGACAGGCTGCCACTGAGAACTATATTGACGGCAAGCAGATCTCAGTCTCACACGAACTCTCAAACACGCACACAAAAACACACTCAAACACATGCACATGTACACACACGAACACACATCCACCAGTATACATAAAAATACACTAACTACAAAAGTGTAAAGGCACATGTACACACACACACACTACAGCAGAGGGCACACACACACACACAGAAGGAAGCCACACATACAGAAGAGCACACACACCAAGCTGCACCAAACATGGTACGAGCAGGCACCGGAGCACACTGTCTCTACACAGCACACACACACTCAGTACCTCATACACATACAGTGCAGTACAGCACACACACACTCTGTACCTCATACACACACAGTGCAGTACAGCACACACACACTCAGTACCTCATACACACAGTGCAGTACAGCAAACACACATTACCTCATACACACACACACACACACACACACACACAGACAGACAGACAGAACATGACAGAAGTAGTTTGAAGTACGGGAAGAAGTTCTACGAACCTCCACAAAGCCACACACACACAAACCTTCTTGCAGACACTGCTGCATACAGATCTGAAGGTTTCAACTGGTCTAGGATCTGCATATATCTTTTCTGCTGCTAACAGGAGTCACATCTGCTAATGTTTAAACTGATCGTGGATCTGCATATATCTCTCTCCTGCTGCTAACAGGAGTCACATCTGATAATGTTTAAACTGATCGTGGATCTGCATATTTCTCTTCCGCTGCTAACAGGAGTCACATCTGCTAACGTTTAAACTGATCTTGGATCTGCATATCTCTCTCCTGCTGCTAACAGGAGTCACATCTGCTAATGTGAGGTCCTATCTGGGATCTGCATCTCCCTTGAGGCTGGGAGGATGCATCATGTAATGGTGTAATGAAATAATATTCATTTTGCAGATAATCCAAAGCGATGTACGCAGGGGGATTTGATCCTGTGACATCTGGATGGTCAGTCAAATGCTGTAACCTAGCGGTGTCGATGCTGTGAGGTTCCTAATCAGCTGGACTTTCCACTGTGTAGGCGCCATGTGTGTCACTTCGCATAACAGCATCTGATGAAACAAACGTTGTTATAATCACGTTATGGTGGGGCCACGGACAGCCAAGGCCAGCTCTGGGCCGGGTCTGCTTAAACTCACTCTGCTCTCCACAACAATGAAGGGGAAGAACTCTCTCACTGGCCCCACGGGTCAAACACCTTCCTGGTATTGGAGTTGGGGATGTAAACACTGTGAGGTCACTTCCTGTGCTGGGCGGAGCCAGGCAGCGCTGTTCATCTGTGGCGCCTGGGGGCGAGAGGAACACGCGAGGCGTCCTACGCATCGCCGTAACAGCGGACGCCTCAAGCATGCATGTTTGCGTATGCAAGTAGGAAATTCTGGCATTTACTCACACAGTATCACACACAAGGCTGGGCAGCAAAAAAACAATCTTTCTGTGTTTTGCCAACATTTTCCTCCACAACGACATACAGGGGTGGACTCGACCCTGCAACCTCTACACGCACACATACACAAACTCTCCCACACACAGACACACTCTCGCGCGCACACACACACACTCAATCCCGGGTGGAAATTTTGAGTCAAATCAAAGGAGTCTTCACACCCAGTGCAGGCGTGAGGTCCAGGGCAGCAGCAGGTAATGGCTGACTGCTCAGGGGCCGTCTGAAGCCTCCAGGGTCACTCCAGCTGGCCATGGATGATGGCTCCAGATCATGGAGGCCTGGACCTCTGGAGTCCTAGTACCTGTAATGGAACATGGAACCCTGCTGCCCAACCTGACACCCAGTGCTAGCTCAATGTTAGAGCCATCTCAGCTAGCTATTGTAGCAGTACCTTGCAGTTGCCAAGCTAACTGTTAGCTCTGCCAGCTAGTTGGCATTAATATTAATTTTCATTTAGCAAACCAAAGCAATTTACAGCAAGTACAGGGACAATCCCCCTGAGACAAGTAGGATGAAGTGCCTAGCCCAACAAACACAAAGTCACACAGCCGCAGCCGGGAATCAAACTCACAACTGTCCAATCAAGAGGCCAACATCTTAACCCGTTGAGCCACCTAGCAGATGCAGCCATCTTGCTAGATAGCTGAAATATCCTAGCAGTGGTATCCATGCTAGTCAGTTAGCTGTAGTAGTCATGCTAGCCAGTTAGCTGTAGTAGTCATGCTAGCCAGTTAGCTGTAGTAGTCATGCTAGCCAGTTAGCTGTAGTAGTCATGCTAGTCAGTTAGCTGTAGTAGTCATGCTAGTCAGTTAGCTGTAGTAGTCATGCTAGCCAGTTAGCTGTAGTAGTCATGCCAGCCAGTTAGCTGTAGTAATCATGCCAGCCAGTTAGCTGTAGTAGCCATGCTAGTCAGTTAGCTGTAATAGTCATGCTAGCCAGTTAACTGTAGTAGTCATGCTAGCCAGTTAACTGTAGTAGCCATGCTAGCCAGTTAGCTGTAGTAGTCATGCTAGCCAGTTAGCTGTAGTAGTCATGCCAGCCAGTTAGCTGTAGTAGTCATGCTAGCCAGTTAGCTGTAGTAGTCATGCTAGCCAGTTAGCTGTAGTAGTCATGCTAGCCAGTTAGCTGTAGTAGTCATGCCAGCCAGTTAGCTTTAGATGCCCAGGAGCCTGCCTCCATCTGTGAACATGCAGATTGCCAGAGAGCTGTAGCACTTAGATGCATGTTCTAATCAGGTAACTCTGATTTAGCATAATCACTGGTTAACACTAAATCAACATGTCTGGGATGCAATAGGACAGGTTTAGAGGGGATATTTAAAGCACTAATAGTGGGCGGGGAGTTGTGCCAAAGCTCTAATGGTACTATGGAGAGCTTGATTAAAGGGTTCCTTTTACTTGTAAGGAATCAAGAAAAGAAGACGAGCAGCTTTGCTTGACGGTTGTTTTGATGTCGCACTCATCGTCAACAAGCTTGATCTCAGACTGGGACAACTTCAGGGGCCTGGACTACGGATCAAGATTTGGGGTTAACGAGGTAACTTTAGGTTTAATCCAGGGGTTTCTGTATTGGATTAAACCAGAAATTACCACGCTAATGGCTAATCTTGATTCGTAGTACAGGCCCCTGGTGTATGTTATCGTGTGATCTGATTTTTTTTTTTGCTTTTTAATTTTGGGAATTATTAATGAGTAGTTTAAAGTGCATAAACAGCTTCAGAGTTATTCAGATTTTCCGAAGAAGCTATCAGAACGTTAGACATAGAACTGAGACATAGTTCATGTAATGACAAGTGTTTTCAATCAGTCACACAACAGCCAGACAACTAGCATTTGTATTTATGAGGTGTGTATATGCATCATTTATATGTACTGTGTGTGTGTATATGTATGGTCCGTATGTGTGTATAATATGTGTTAGACTGTGTGTGTGCGTGTGTGTGTGTGTGTGCGTGCGCACAGTAATCCGTCTCTCTTGCGATGTCTAAGTGTATCTGACAGTCAGGTGAGCATCTAGAAAGCACAGCTGGAGCCACTTCCCAGCTCGTCTGAACACATCAAACATTTAAATAAGCGTTACCTAGCAACAGGACAGCATCATCCACAGACCTCTTGGTCCAGCAAGATAGAAGATCGCCTAATGTTCTTGGATGATATGAGAATATTGCAGGATAAGGTTTGGTTGCTCACAGACTTAGAGGCCTTCAGGGACTTGCAGCGTAGTGTACGTGACAGCTAACCATAAACTCTGTGCCCACCAGGATTTCCTGTTCAGTCTCTGATGAGCTGTGATATGTGGGTGGGTAGGAGGTGGGGGGGGGGGGGGGGGGGGGTGTTAAACTGACAGCATGCCCATTCATTCTTCTTTACTACTTCATACTAGAATACTTTAAACTAGACTACTTGAAAGTACCCTGTGTACCCCTGAAAGTAACTGGAATAGGCTTCAGTCACCCGTGACCCCTAACGGGAAAAGGCGGCACCGCTAATACATGGTAGGTAATGAATAGACTACTACTTCATAGTAGTCCACATTAAATCATACTAGAATACTTTATACTAGACTACTCGAATACTTAATAATAGTCCATATTCCTTCATACTATACTCTCATTACACGATTATGGAATATGTTGCCACATACTGCACTACTTTATAGTAGTAAACATCCCCACACGTACATCGAGGTACATAAGGAACATCTGTTAAAATGGTTTGGATCACATCACAAGGGACACTTCACTTCACAAATTATAGACCAGTCAGTTTGTCTTTCTCTCTGCAGACTACAGACCAGTCAGTTTGTCTCTCTCTCTGCAGACTACAGATCAGTCCGTTTGTCTCTCTCTGCAGACTACAGACCAGTCAGTTTGTCTCTCTCTCTGCAGACTACAGATCAGTCAGTTTGTCTCTCTCTCTCTCTCTGGAGACTACAGACCAGTCAGTTTGTCTCTCTCTGCAGACTACAGACCAGTCAGTTTGTGTCTCTCTCTGCAGACTACAGACCAGTCAGTTTGTCTCTCTCTGCAGACTACAGACCAGTCAGTTTGTCTTTCTCTGCAGACTACAGACCAGTCAGTTTGTCTCTCTCTGCAGACTACAGACAAGTTAGTTTGTCTCTCTCTCTCTCTGCAGACTACAGACCAGTCAGTTTGTCTCTCTCTGCAGACTACAGACCAGTCAGTTTGTCTCACTCTCTGCAGACTATAGGCCAGTCAGTTTGTCTCTCTCTGCAGACTACAGACCAGTCAGTTTGTCTCTCTCTGCAGACTATAGGCCAGTCAGTTTGTCTCTCTCTGCAGACTACAGACCAGTCAGTTTGTCTCTCTCTCTGCAGACTACAGATCAGTCAGTTTGTCTCTCTCTCTCTCTCTGGAGACTACAGACCAGTCAGTTTGTCTCTCTCTGCAGACTACAGACCAGTCAGTTTGTGTCTCTCTCTGCAGACTACAGACCAGTCAGTTTGTCTCTCTCTGCAGACTACAGACCAGTCAGTTTGTCTTTCTTTGCAGACTACAGACCAGTCAGTTTGTCTCTCTCTGCAGACTACAGACAAGTTAGTTTGTCTCTCTCTCTCTCTCTGCAGACTACAGACCAGTCAGTTTGTCTCTCTCTGCAGACTACAGACCAGTCAGTTTGTCTCTCTCTGGAGACTACAGACCAGTCAGTTTGTCTCACTCTCTGCAGACTATAGGCCAGTCAGTTTGTCTCTCTCTGCAGACTACAGACCAGTCAGTTTGTCTCTCTCTGCAGACTATAGGCCAGTCAGTTTGTCTCTCTCTGCAGACTACAGACCAGTCAGTTTGTCTCTCTCTCTGCAGACTACAGACCAGTCAGTTTGTCTCTCTCTGCAGACTACAGACCAGTCAGTTTGTTTCTCTCTGCAGACTACAGACCAGTCAGTTTGTCTCTCTCTCTGCAGACTACAGACCAGTCAGTTTGTCTCTCTCTGCAGACTACAGACCAGTCAGTTTGTTTCTCTCTGCAGACTACAGACCAGTCAGTTTGTCTCTCTCTGCAGACTACAGACCAGTCAGTTTGTCTCTATCTGCAGACTACAGACCAGTCAGTTTGTCTCTCACTCTGCAGACTACAGACCAGTCAGTTTGTCACTCTCTGCAGACTACAGACCGGTCAGTTTGTCTCTCTCTCTGCAGACTACAGACCAGTCAGTTTGTCTCTCACTCTGCAGACTACAGACCAGTCAGTTTGTCTCTCTCTGCAGACTACAGACCGGTCAGTTTGTCTCTCTCTCTGCAGTACCGTAATGAGCAAACAGTTTAGTTTTGACTTCTCTTTTTTTTCAGATCATGTCACTAATTTCCAAATGAAGACTCTGTTTCATGCAAAATTCAAGACGAAAGCAAACTTCATCAGTAGAATGGTCGGTTAGAAAATCTGTTTGTGTGTGTGTGTATGATTGAGTGAGAGAGAGAGAGAGAGAGAGAAGAAGATGGTGCTAAATACATTAATGATGCACACATGCAAGAGGCCCGTGTCTCAACATCACCTCCCTGCATATGTAGATTTGACTACACAAGTTCATATCTCAGCAAAAACTCCCTCCAGAACGATCCCATCAGTTAAGATGCCTTGTCTGACACCACACGGGTCGCTGTCTTCCTAAACTGCTCCTTCACGTTAAGTAGCCAACATCTAGTGTTGTAGCCATGCCGAAACATTGTTGCGATGGATAAAGCACAGCGCACAAGCCTGGAAACCGACTATGTGATTCCTTATTTTACATTTCAGGCACCAGGACGGTGAACAGTACGAATTCCTGCTGTTTTGACGGTAACGGTGACATAACGGTAAAGTATCCGCAAAACTGTAGTGATCATGAAGTAGGGCTAGTAGGACATGCTTGTGCCGCTATTTCCACCGCTGAGAAAATTCCCCGATCCCTGTTTCATTTGAATTAGTCGTTGAGCTGGATGTAACACTACATCGAAAACTCGCCCATCAGTTTACAAAGAAAGAAAAAAGGAAACTTGGATTTACGCTTACCGTTACCGCGTTGCTAAACGCTGCGACTGTATTCACCGTGGTATAAGGAATGGACGGACATGTTCCGCAGCTTTGCAGGTTTGTCTTGTCCCGTAAAGCTCTATTAGGTTGACAAGAAAAGCTGTGTGTCCCTCTCTCTCTCTCCCTCCCTCTCTGTTCCTGCAGAGTCCCTCAACTACAAGTCACTCCTTGGAGGCGGAGCTGGCGGAGGGAGGAGACTGGATCGGGACCTTGTCTCACATGCAAAGCCAGCGTGTTTGTATAGCGTCAAATCCAACAGCATCAACACCGATAATCCCTCTGAAATAGTGGTGAAGCACTCCTGCTATGTGGTAAGGCCAACACATTAACACGCTCCAACCAGTTAGTGCAACTGTTGCCATCCTACCGTCCTCGTCTCATCTCTCCCTCAGAGATGGGAACTGTCTTCTATACAATAAGCTCTGTGTGTGTGTGTGTGTGTGTGTGTGTGTGTGTGTGTGTGTGTGTGTGTGTGTGTGTGTGTGTGGGGTGGGGGTGGGGGGTTTGGGGGGGGGTTGTGTGTGTGTGCATGTGTACGCGCGTGTGTGTGTGGGGGGGGGGGTGAAAAATCCTGTTCAGAAACATGTTTCATTAAAGACTCCGGAATGCCAACAATTTTTCAAAGCCCCATTTCGGGGTCATGCAATATCTCGTGCTCTGTGATGAGGTCAGCACAGCAGTAGATGGGAATGTGGAGGTAAAAGCCATTCTCTGGGGTTACAGTATTACCAGGGGCCTGGTTGTAGTCAGAACAGGTTACATGGGGTGGCCAGATTGTTCCAGGAAATACAATGGGGATGCCTTCTTTATCAATGCTGTCATTATCCTGCACAGTGAGTTTAACTGCTGAATGCTGATGTTTTAGGAAAAAAGTTAATGATTGGCAGTCAATGTGGTGTGTGTGTGATGGGGTGAGTGTGTGATGGGGTGGGTGTGTGTGGTGGGGTGTGTGTGTGTGTGTGGGTAGGGGAGTGTGAGTGTGGAGGGCTGTGTGTGTGGAGGTGGGAGTGTTTGTGGTGGTGTGTGTGTGGTTCATGCGTGTGTCTGGAGGTAGGTGGGTGTGTGTGGAAGGGGGGGGGGGGGGGGGGGGGCGACGACACCAGTCTGTCTGCCTGGCTGTCAGTTTGTCTGTTTGACAATTCAGTTACTTGCAAAACTGCATTTTAATTTTTAATAGTTTTGTTACTCATTTTCAGACCAGCTGAAGGCAGCAGCTTGTTCAGCATATTTAGGTGACCTGGCCGACCACATGTATCTTTAATGTGTGATGATGCTGATGCCTGATGCTAGCTTGCATGATGGAGAGTAGCCTGGCGCTGGCTAGCATGGTGTAGTAGCCTGGTGGTAGCATGGCGTAGGCTAGTAGCCTGGTAATAGCATGGTATAGGGTAAGCTGACGCTACCTAGCATGGTGGAGAGCTGTTTACAGATGCCAGAGGAACAACACGACAACACGACCTGACTCCTAGCAGGAAACTGGAGCAGCAATGATTCCATTAAATATGAAAGAAGACAAGTCTACTGCAATAAAGCAGATATGTCTTCCCCCACCACCTCCACACACACCTACCTACCTCCAGACAGACACCACACACACCACCACACACACTCCCACCCCTCACTTACTGTCTGACTCCCTCCCTAGTCACTGTCAGGTATGAGGGTGTGTGTGTGTGTGTATGTGAGTGTGTGTGTGTGTGTGTGTTGGGAGGCGGTGGCAGTGCTGAGAGGGTCTGAGTGTGTGTGGGGTGGGGGTTAACAGTCTGACCTAGTTTTTAAGATGATTGTTGAGTATGCCACAAGATCATATGCTGTGTTCCTTCTGTACCAAGCCAGGCACACAGACAGACAGGTAGGTAGACAGGTGGAGACACAGACAGTTAGGTTAGGAAGACAGGTAGACACAGAGACAGGAAGACAAACAGACATTATCCAGATGAAATCCTTCACAAAATCCCCTTGATGTGCATCACCCTGCCGCTGTGTGGAGCGATGGGGCTCCACAGATGGCTGCATGGCTGGAGATGTGAGCAGCTCTGCTGGTCGTTAGTATCGACCACAGCTCCTCCTTCTGGGTGTCTGCCAGACGGACGCCGCCTCACCACATCCCTCTGATCTACGGCCTTCCGCATTGACCCGCATCACCAACACACTTGGAACATTTTCTGCAATCAATTAAACATTATTGAGAGTGATGTGGTTAACGCAGGTGCGTGTGTTTGTGTGTTTGTCTGCGTGTGTGTGTTGTTTTGACCGTGCGTTTCCAGGGCAAAGTGACTCTCAATGATGAAGAGTCCTCTTGTGTCTTTGAGAGAGCTGGATAGTGGTGCTGCTCTTTGTGTCTACACATCTGACCCCTGCTGGAAATACCACTGCACAGTAGAACTGAATAGAACACAACTGAATAGAATACATCAAAGTGGAATAGAATAGAACAGACTAGAAAACAACACAAGACAAAAGAACATAATAGCATAGAACACAACACAATGACATGGAACACAAGAAAAGAACACAAGAGAAAAGAACACAACGACAACAAACACAACCTACCTCGTACGAGTGCTGAGGCTGTGCTGTGAGAGAGACCGCCCGACATGACAGCAGGTCCTGGAGGAGACGAGCGATGAGGGGGAACGGGACCTTCGACACACCAGAGTCCAGTGGTCACATGCCAGCCACGGTCACCCCTCGTCAGGTTTCCAGAATTTTCTAGGTTCAAACAACAGCGTTCAGCACGAGCGGTTAATTCAGCAAAACTGGACCATATTTACTCAGCCAGGCATTTCATGACCTGTCAATGTCTGTCAGGACAATGTGTCTGGTCACATTAGACCCACTGACATAATTCCCTGTTAGGGATCACACAGCCAATAACAGCTCTCACCTGTCTCCGGATGTGTGTGTGTGTGTGTACAGGGTAGCTGATGCACTGGCCCTGGTTTCAGGCAGCGGTAAAGGCAGTCATACAGAAGCAAGGAATAAAGAGGCAGGGATACAAAGGCAGGGATACAGAGGCATGGATACAAAGGCAGGGATACAGAGGCAGGGATACAGAGGCAGGGATATAGAGGCAGGATATAGAGGCATGGATACAGAGGCAAGGATACAGATGCATGGATACAGAGGCAGGAATATAGAGGCAGAGATATAGAGGCAGGGATACATCATGCAGATGTCACAGGTGCTTCTGTCAGACAAAGCTGTAGAGAGGCTTTAGAGAGGCCTGTTTTAGTACCCTGACAGGAAGAGGCAGGGGGAGGTCACAGCAGGGCAGGCAATATTTGGCACAAAAAAGGCAGCCTTCAATGTTTTAATATTACAGTGGAACCTGGCATTGAATCGTGGAGGAAGGGGGCGAGGGCGGTCCAGGAACAGGATGCAGCAGGCTTCTTCAAGTTCTGCTGTATTCATGGCCAGCGACACACCCCAGGCTGAGAGGCATGTTCACAACACCTGGAGATGGAACTTCCTGCTGAAGATGCACAGCTAGTGTTAAAGGGATCCATGTTAGGCTGTCTCATATCTGTCTGTGTTAATAAGACAGTCTGGAGAGTCACAGACATGGAGGGTGGGGGAGAGAGAGAGATGATATGAGAGAGAGAGAGAGAGAGAGAGAGAGAGAGAGAGAGAGAGAGATAGAGAGATAGAGAGAAAGAGGGAGTTGGAGGGATAGAGAGAGAGAGAAT
The DNA here is from genome assembly GCA_030340665.1 of Neosalanx taihuensis. Taxonomy (NCBI): domain Eukaryota; kingdom Metazoa; phylum Chordata; class Actinopteri; order Osmeriformes; family Salangidae; genus Neosalanx; species Neosalanx taihuensis. The sequence continues at coordinate 10,729,857 of CM059289.1, forward strand.
ACGAGGCAGATGGAGAGTAAGCGATAGAATATGAGAGATAGGAAGAGACAGGGAGAGATGGAGATAGATAATATAAGAGATGGGGAGAGAGATAGGAATAGGGAGAGATGAGGAGAGGGGGGAGGAAGAATGGAGAGACATAAAGATGAGCCCAGTCACAGCAGCTGAGGCACAGATTATCGGTGTAAGGCTTCCTCGCAGTTTCAGGTTGTTAGCATAGCGGGGATGTCAGAGCTAACTGGAGACATGAATAAATCGTCTGAGTCGATGCCAAACAACTTCCTGTGTCAGATGAATATCTAAATCAACACAGGACTGGGCCTTGACAGTCAGTCTCCATGGGCCTCCTTTAAAGCCACACACACATCCGTCTATCACACTGATTGAATGCAGATTTTCTCCGTTTTGACATGACAGGAAGAACAGAATGACTGGAGAAATGGTAAGTGACAGGAAGTGGAGATGAGACGATGCTGACGATGTGCTGTTATCATTAGAGCTCCATCAGACAGTGTTAAACCATCCCAGATCTCTGGGTTCGCCTCACACCTGTGAGCTGAGCAAGCAGGAGCGGAACAGGAAGTGATGACAGGACTGAGAGACGTTATCTCTTGATGTGTGGACTTCTGTTAGCTCTGCGCCTGCCACCTTTCCACCACAGACCGACAGGCAGGCAGGCAAATGGGGGAGGCAGACAGGCAGGCAGACAAACATAGCTATGCTTGGTTAACACCCTTCTGGTAAAAACGTTGGTCTTTTCTGTGACTGTTTTGTCAACCAACAGTGGTTGCTCTGGCGCCTGTCTATGTAGCCCTGTGTGTGTGTGTGTGTTCTTCCCTGCCTCCATCTGTGTCACCGTGATCAGCCGAACAGAAGTGCTGTGTTTGAGCAGGCACTCACATCAGATGCACATGACAGGCCTGCGTCAGTCTTGGAGTGGGGAAGGTAACACGGCCTGCGACTGGGGAGTGACGCTGCGGTGCAGCGTTTCGCGGTCTTGCTGCATGACAGCTGAACGGCGCCATCTAGTGGCGGATTTGAGAAGTGGTCCGTTCAATGGGCGTGCCGAGGTGGGAGAAAAAAAGTGGATCAAATCGTTTCGTCAGGCACCAGGAACCATCACAAATTCCCAGTGTGTTGAAACATTGCCTAGTAGTAAATTCAACATATAATTACCAAACATCATATTTTTTCTACAATTTCTGCCATTTTTGCGATGAACGGGGTAGTTTTCGTGGAGCGATAACGTTGCGTTGTTTAGAGTTGACCACAAGATAGCGGTAGAAAGCTGATTCTCTGGCGCAGTCTCATTGTGCCAGTGTCTCGAGAGAAATAACCCTCATCTCCCGCATACTCCCCCTCCTTCTCTCCCCCGTTCTTCCTTCCTCTCTACTGAGAAGTCAGAGCCTGCATGGTGAGGCATTCCTCTACTGGAAACAGCACTGGAATGCTGCTCCACCAGCATTTTTTGATCTACAGTCATGGCCAAAATTGTTGGCACCCATGCCATTTGTCCAGAAAATGAAGTATTTCTCACAGAAAAGTATTGCAATTACACATTTTTTGCTATACAATTTCATTATTTAATTTGTCTGGGACAACACACCAAAAAAGCAGATTTCACATAATTTCACACAAATCTCAACTTCAAAATTAATAAATAACTTTCTTGCAAGCATGTGATGCTCATTTAAACTGACCTGGGGCAAGTAATAGGCGTGGGCATGATAGAAATCACACCTATCGTTTTAACCCGAGTGTATTTTTGTATACATTAAACATTTGTCATAGAATGAACCTCTTTGGGGAGTGTTTAAGATGTGTGTTGTTACTGATAGCTGTCTGCTGTATGTGTAGATCTATTTAGTTCCTTTCACTGCAGCTCTGGGGCAGAACTGGATAGATCAAACCACACTTTAACATGTCTCATCGATCTCCTAACTTTGGGATTGAAAATGACTCAACCCGGGACTGTTAAAACATCCCTACTATACATTGCAAGTCACCCAAACCATTTAAACTGCAACTACTGAACAGGCTTTCAGTTTTGGCCTTAAAATAGTCTTGTAGGGGCATAGGTCAGCTCTCTGCCCAAACAAAGCTGCTTTGTTCAGGCTACAAATGCTAAATCCTCCTGTAGCCACAATGTGGCTGAAATGATTGTTGTGGCACCGCACCTGTTAGCTGAGATGTGATAACTTTGTTTGTGCTGTTAATAAGTTACCTTCCTTCACTCTGACTACAAAAATAATGTTAGAAGGATGCATTGATTATTATGTTGTGCTATTAGTATCTTGCTTTGGATCAAATCATCTATTGTGTTCATTCAAAGTTTAGATCTCATCCACAAAACCACCCTCATGACTTCTGACCTCATCCACAACAAATGCCTCTTGTGTCCAGACCTCATCCACTACAACACGCTCCTGTGTCGGGTGACGAATGAACGTGGTTACCCTTCAATCACGGTTAATCTCTGAGAAGGATATCTGTATGGATGAATGTCACAAGAACTGGTTAAAAATAGCACTGGATTTGATCCTGTCTCAATAGCTGCTATTGTGGAGCCTTTTACATAAGAGCTTGTGAATTCCACCTCTTTTCAACTAATGATGTGAACAGTGTTCAGCCTTTACTGACACTACACGTCACAGCCCTTTGATAATATCTCAAACTTGTAAAAATTTGAATATTTCACGTAATAAGGCTACCCCGGAATGGAAACAAATCAGCAGTATAATCTGTTGATTTGTGTTTTTGAATAATGTTTGAAAAGCATTGAGCAAATTTAATTCACCTAATTTAAAATTGCACTCTGCATTCTGACACTGAGAGCTAATGTCTGTTAGAAACTCTCTGTTCTCACGTGCTGCAGGGAAGATCACAAGATGGGACACCGTCCAGGTAGGATCAAGACTCTGGGATTTAGGATCGCTCTGCTGCCAAACTCACCTCAGAGGTCAAACTGTCACGTCAGAGGTCAAACTGTCACCTCAGAGATGGAACTCACCTCTGAGGTTGAACTGTCACCTCACCTATGGGGTCAAAATTCTTAGTTTTTCGGTTGAGGCTAACTCAAGTGAGATCAGCAGGTGCCATCTTTGAATCCAAACTGCTTCTCTGTGATCGAGAAAGGGACCGGTGGAAAGCAGGAGTCATAGGCTAATCTGATGCAAGCCAGACCTTACTGCAGGTGCCAGCTGGAACAGGTGGCTGCTGTGTGCCAGCTTAGAGCTCAAACTGTCTCTGAGAGAACCATGTGGTGGAATGAGAGGGTGAGGAGAGAGAAGGAGAAGGGTGAGAGAGGATGAGGAAAGAAAGGGAGAGTGGTGAGAGAAGACAGTGAGGAGGGAGAGGGAGCGAAGTGAGAGAAGAAGAGGGTGAGGAGTGAAAGGGAGAGGGGTGAGAGAAGAGGGTGAGGAGAGAAAGGGAGAGGGGTGAGAGAAGGAGATGGTGAGGATTGAAAGGGAGAGGGGTGAGAGAAGGAGAGGGTGAGGAGTGAAAGGGAGAGGGTGAGAGGAGAGGGTGAGGAGAGAAAGGGAGAGGGGCGAGGAGAGATACGTGTACGAATTTAGTAGATGCTTTTAACCAAAGCTTCATGAGGTCTTGAGTGCCGATAGAACGTAAGAGTGTTGGGGGAGGTTGGTAGTTGGCCAGACGCTCAGATAGATGAGTCAGATTGAGGGTGTGACTGACCTCTCTCTCACATGACAGACTACTAACCTATCATGCTCTCTTTTACTATTTATCTCTCCCTCTCCCTCTCTCTCCCTCACCCTCTCTCCCTCACCCTCTCTCTCTCCCTCACCCTCTCTCTCTCTCTCTCTCTCTCTCCATATTCTCACAGTTCTCCATTTTAGAAGAAAGCGGTCAGCCACGCCATCATCTGCAGGCTATTCGCAGTTACCACGGCAACACTGACATCTGCGCAGAGGGGGCGGTGCCCCGTGTGGCTCTGTGCAGAACAATGGCAGGAAGATAGTGGGCTGCACCAAACTGGGGAAACGGGGAGAAATACATAGGTGACATTGACAACAGGAAACCACACTGCACTGTATCCATCCGATATAAATAATGATACTGTGTACAGTGGTTACTTGGTCATAGTTCATATCAAGAAACCCAATACTGTCTCACAGTGTGGGTGTAAACACCTGGACATAAAGACAAAGAGAGACTCTCGCGCTCTACACATTTTTCTATCACCGAATGTCCATCATTAAATTCATTTGCATATTTGTAATATCAGTATAGTCTGGTCGTTTGACAATCAGAGTGGTAATAATATAGACCCGTAATCCAAAGGTTTCCCTATAACGCCGGTTGTGGGAGAGCGGAGACGGGAGCTCCCCGCTGATTGGCTGTTATCTGGCAATGTTGTGCTCGCGGTAGAGAGTGACGTAGTAAGGTGAGGGATAACGTGGATGGCATCTCCTCACCATCTGTCAGTAATACCACCGCGTTTCTCTGCTCCGGCTTCTACGCGAGTTGTTGTAGCTGCCCCGCACACACACATCCACCCACACGCGCTCACCGTTCCAGCACAACCGAGCCTGCACGAGCCGGGGGGTCGGATGCTCATTTCGCAGGTAAGAAGGGGCTGGATTCTATTGTTCTGTTTCACGTGATGGAAAAACGCTGCTCCGCCTGTACGTTTATGTTTTTACTTATGCATTTTACCGCTGACAAATAACAAAGCCGTTTATAAACAACGATATTAGTATATAGTATATAACATTGGTGTAGGCAATTGTATGTTACACTGTTTGCACGCCAACCTTGCCCGGTTCGCAAAGCGTTGCTGGTTGCTAGGGTGTCCTGACCTGTTGCTAAGAGAGCGCCTCCTCGAGCGCGTGTGCGGAGTGTCTTTGTGCTGCTGTGCAGTAACAGCCCACGCTTTTGTTTGGAATAGAGGCAGTTGAGGATCAGTCATTTGTTTTAAGAAATCTTATGGAGGGAAATGCATCCATCAGATCTGTCATGCAGCAACACGAGTGCCCATAACGAAATATGATCTTGTGATGAAATATGATGAGGATGACGGGCGTGCTTTATGCTGTATTGAAACCATACTGCAGACCAAACTGTGTCTGGACCCGCCCTTGTACAGTGTCGCACACAGAGACCACCCATACTGTGTGTAGTAGTAGTAGTAGTAGTAGACATCTCTGCTCTTAGTATGAAACTGGTAATACCGACAGACCGTGCCTTGATTTTGCTCTGTACTTTGCACGTTGACTATAGCTTGGGATCAATGCATCTGTAGAATAATAAACGGAAGATGTAATCCCCTGGCTGTAATGGCTTGACTCAGAGGGAGTCAGTCAGTATAGATTCTGACAGTCAGCTGACAGTATTATATGCTTTCATCCAACTCAGACTGCAAAATCCAACCTGCAACCTTTTGATCTGCTGTTTAACACTCTGAGCTACACCTGTTCTGTCTCCCATAGTAACAGGTGATCCAGTAATCCCTCCCTGGATCCCCCATATGGTCAGTACTCTTACTTGCTCCCTCCTCTCAGGGCCAGCCCTGCCTCTCCTGCTGGGTGACAGGGTGATTGTTTGACAGGGTAGCCGGGTGGCTCGGTGGCCTCACGTTCAGTCTAGGATTACCAGTGTTTCACCAGGAGGATTTAGCCAAATTGCATGACAGGATAAGAAAGTGCATTGGCATTGACCCAAAGTACGATAGGCCCTGATCCCTCCATCTTCCTTTCTGTTCCTCCCTTCTTCCTCCCTCCATCTACCTTTCTGTCTCCCCTTTCTTCTTCGTCTTCCTCCCTCCATCTCCCTTTCTGTCTCCCCTTACTTTCTACATCCCACTCTCTTTTTTGGACTTCACCATCTCTTTCTTTTCCTTTCTCTCCTTCTACCGCTCTATCTCATTCTATTTATTTTCCCTCTCTGAATCTCTCTCTCTCTCTCCCCCGTCCCTCCTTCTTTTCTCCTGAATCTCCTTGCAGGTGATCAGGGAAAGGCTGGTCCCTAGTGTGTCCCTGGTCATCTGGAGGGTGACCAGCCTTTCCCTGAGGAAGTTAGTTGCCCTGCTGACATAGTTAGGGACAATCCCAATTCTCTGTCCACCTTACCCTCCCTTTTGCATGTACACGTGAGAGTGAGTGCCGTCCCAATACCCGTCTTATTGAGGGGATGAGCTACATAGCCTTTAAAACTATGATTTTTAACAAGCTATCTCAAAAAGTGATGGGTACCCAGAATACACCGCAAAACTGGCAACTGGACAGATCATCCAAAGTCACATAAATAAATAATGTATTTAAAATGAACAAAAGTCTTGTTTTGATGTGCTCTACTGCCCTGTACATATATTTGTAACCCGTTTTTTTTGCTGATTTGACAGTCCTGCATTTCTCCTACTAGCCTTGAATGGACCCATGCATCAATAACAACGCAATCAACATAAACACTTGCAAATAGCATCTTGGAAGTTTGTTATGATTGATAATTGTCGCCTCTGGTGCCAAAGCAGCCAGTTAGCGAGAACATATGATCTTGTAACCGTAACCAAGTAGCGTCCCATTTATTCTTCAAGTTTTCACCCCTTAGCCCTTACACTTGGTTTTTAAGGGTAAGGGCTAAGATTAAGGGGTAATAGTAAGGGGTAATATTAAGGGGAAGGTGTAAAACAGAGAATTGGGATTGACCCCAAACCTCTGTAATCCTGTCTCTCCTCGCTTCTCCTCGCTCTTCATCTCTCCTCTGCCTTCTCTCTTCCGCTCTCCATCTTCCTTTTAGTCTATTTCACCTTTCCTCCCATCTACCCTCTCATCCCCTTCATTCTTCCTTTCATGTCTTGTACTCTTTCATCAGCCTAACACACACACACACGGCAGTGATTTTATACAAATTGTTTTAAGTGTAGTAGAGCAGGGCAACATACGCACACACACACAAACACACACACCCATGTTTAAAAAAGCCCCCACCACCACACCAACTGGAATGAGCTAATCGGAGTGGCCAATTATGACGACATGCTGGAGCCAAGGTTCTCCCATGTAATCCTCCAGGAGGGAGGAGGAAGGGTGAGGAGCGGGGGAGACCTTTGAGACAAGATTTTCATTGATTTAATTTAATTCAAACTTGAACTGAAACTTGAACTTAGGAGCTGGATAGCTGGTGAACTGAACAGCCCTGTGGAAGATCAGTGAATCCAGGGGGGGATTAGAGAGGAGAGGAGATGAGAGGGAGGAAGCATGGGTAGGAGAGGAGAGTAGGTGTGGGTAGGAAAATGGGAGACGAGGGTGTTTGTGGGATGAGAGAGGACGTGTTTGTGGGTAGTATGATCTGAAGGTCAACATCTTCATTGTTTAAAGGAAGTCATGGATCCCCCTGTGTGTGTGTGTGTGTGTGTGTGTGTGTGTGTGTGTGTGTGTGTGTGTGTGTGTGTGTGTGTGTGTGTGTGTGTGTGTGTATCTCCGTTGGTTCCGGGGTTGTAGGCCTGTTGTGTATATGTAGTGTAGTCCCATAGTGTATGGACATGGAATGTTGGCCAAGCTGGTCAGGAATGACCCTCATCTCAGTCACGCGGGCACACAGACACACTCTCTCTCTCTCCCTCCCTGTTTCTATTTCTTACTCTCTCTCTCCCACACAAACACACGCATAGAGAGAGAGAGAGAGACAGCCTCCTTCCTGCTCCAGGATGCAGAGCTCTGACGTACCAGTCCCAGCATCCTTGCTCTAATGAGTTTACGCGCTGAGGAGATTAGCAGGAAGCAGCTTGCCGGAGGGCAGCTGCTGTTTGCTACGTTAGGGTCCGTGTGGCCTGCCGGACCAGCATGCCGTGGGGCAGACGTGGCACCCGGGAGCACCTGCTCGGATCAGGCAAACACTGGGGACGCCCCAAGCCCAGGTATGATTAGGACCTCTGTCTCTGTCTATATGGCTCTCTTTCTCCCTCTGTCTGTGTTGGTCTTTTTGTCTGCCTTTGTGTTTCTCTCTGTCTGTTTCCTTTTCTCTATTGTTCCTACGTCAGGAGATAAGAGAGACTAGAACCAGCATAGGTGGCTTGGGGGAAAAAAAGCTTTTAACTGCTGTCCAACTGTTTCCTGTCTGGACACTGGATTCTGCCGTGAATAGTGCATGTGCATTTGGGGGAGTGGATGGGATTTTGGGGGGGAATTGTTGGAGAAACTTTTGACGTAACTCTGTCGCTATCTGTCTGTCTCTTCTCTCCCTATATCTCTCGCTCCGCCTGTCTCTCACCTCCTCAATCTACCTCCCACCAACTCCCCCTCTCTCTATCTCCCTTTCTTTTTCCGCCTACTTTCTCTGTTCTCCAGTCTCCATCTCTCTCCTCTTTCTTCCGGGTCTGCACCTCTCTCTTTTCTCTGCCCCTTCACTCTCCATCTCCCTCCTCCATCTCTCTTCATTTCCCTCCTCCATCTCTCTCCATCTCTCTCCTCCTTCTTTCTGTGGATGAGACATGCATTCTCTACCTCGATGTGGAGCTATGCCAGGTCGGCATGACTACAGAAGCTGTGAAGTTTGGCCTCAGAGGAATGAACCAGCAGGTGGAGAGAGTGGGAGATTGATGGAGCGATGGAGTGTGTAACCTATGTGGGGTTGACAGTGGAGGCTGGGATCTGTGCACTGACCACGGTACTTCCCTCAGCTGGTGTAGCCCTCTGGGGCCACCTTGGTCTGAAAGGCAACAGAAACAAGATGGATCCTGTTGTGACATTGTCCTGAGATGGAGAGAGGGAGAAATTCCAGTTTTGTATTATGTCTACAGAACGATAATGGAACGATTGACGAGCATCTTGTATTTTGTACTGTCTCTGAATATGCTGTTGGTACAGGGGGTGGGGGGGAGGGGGGTGGGGCGGTGGGAGGACAGGTTTATACATATGTCAGCAGCTTTATAAACCATGACGGTCATAAAGTTATTCCGTCAACTTTCCTCATTCTTTGTGTGTGTGTGAGGCCAGGCTGGTGTGTGTGTGTGTGATTAGTTCAGTTGCAGAGGTGAGGGTAGGGAAGGAATGTGAGCTACTAACGTCACAGGCTTCCTACTAATTCTCATCTGGCTCAGAGTCATATTTCTGTTTTTCTTCTGTTTGTGAATGATTTGTCACACACACTCTCTCACACACACACATTCTCACGCACACACACTCTTTCTCTCTCACAAACACACTCTCTCTCTGACACACACTCTTTCTCTCTCACAAACTCATACACACACAAAAACTGAGTAAATAAGCAGAAGAGATATGTTGTTAGAGAAGCTTGAGGTTCTGTTTACATTACATTACATTTAGTCATTTAGCAGACGCTCTTATCCAGAGCGACTTACAGCAAGTACAGGGACATTCACCCTGAGGCAAGTAGGGTGAAGCGACTTGCCCAAGGACACAACGTTATGTATGCACAGCCAGGATTCGAACCTGGAACCTTCTGATTATCCAATCCAATCCAACTTTATTTATATTGCACTTTAAAACAACATGGTTGACCAACGTGCAGTACATAGCAATATTAAAAACGCAATAAATAGACACACACTATACACAGTAAAAACAACACAACAATAGGTAAAAAAAACTCAACAAATAGAGACACACTGTACACGGTAAAAAGTCAACACATCACTCAAAACTAAGGTAAAAAGATCTTTAGAGTCGAAGGAGGATTAATAGCCTGACTCCCTTAACGCTCAGCCACTTGACTCCCTAGGTAGCAGTTGACAGTTGATGTTACAGTCCTGTTGGTCCTGAGTCACCTGATCACCTCCACCTAGTCACATGATCACCTCCACCTAGTCACCTCCACTTGGTCCCCTGATCACCTCCACTTGGTCACCTCCACCTGGTCACCTGATCACCTCCACCTTGTCACATGATCACCTCCACCTAGTCACCTGATCACCTCCACCTTGTCACATGATCACCTCCACCTAGTCACCTGATCACCTCCACCTGTCATGTCCACCTAGTCACCTAGTCACCTCCACCTGGTCACCCAGATCAGAGGTTGGTCTGGAGTTGGACCGCAGCTCTGCAGAGCAGCAAGTCTTCTCCATGACCACATCACACCAGGCCACGCGTCCCTGATCACCTTTCTCACGAAACACATGGTGTGTGTGGGAGTGAGCGCGTGTGTGTGTGCACGGGGGCTTGTGTGGGTGGGAGTGTTAGCGTTTGTGCTGGTGTGAGTGCATGCATGTTTCAGTCTTAAATTAGAATGAAGGAACTATCTTAAGTTGATCAACAACATTCTGATTCATGGAACCTTGTCAGTTCCTTGTTAGCATTCATCTGACAATAATGTCAAAGGAAACACTCAAATCTTTATTTACATGATGCATTCGCTTAGCAGAGACTCAGATGTCAATGGACTTAGCTGACTTGTCCACTGACATAACATGGTTAGACCCAGCCCTAACCAGGGCTAACTGCATTTCCATATTGTGTTTCAGTGAAAGTGTGTGTTGTGTCATTTGGGGTATGGGAGAGGTGAAGGGACAGGTGTGTGTAGCAGGACTGGTAAAGCTAAAGTGTTCTCACAGGGTGGGGCTAGGAGTGAATAAGAAGAGGGGGCGTGGCTAACACCTTTCTCACCCCGACACACACACACACACACTCAGTCCGACACACATACCCACCAGATCAGTTCTAGAGAGCATGTAGCATGGACATACACAGGACTGCACAGAACTCAACCGAGTGTTGCTGGAAGATTTAGTCTGCGTGAGAGGAGACAGTACAGGGACACGGAGATACATGCTCACTAGACTGGACTGGACTAAGGTAGTCTAGTTAAACTAGACTTGAGCCAAACTGGAAAGAACGCACTGCCGAACCCCCCTCCTCTCCCCTCCTGTGAGATGGTGTGTGTGTGTGTGAGGAGAATGTGTGTGAGTGTGTGTGAGTGGGGTGTGTTTGTGAGGTGAGTGTGTGTGTGTGTGTTTGTGTGTGTGTGTGTGTGTGTGTGTGTGTGTGTGTGTGTGTGTGTGTGTGTGTGTGTGTGTGTGTGTGTGTGTGTGTGTGTGTGTGTGTGTGTGTGTGTGTGTGTGTGTGTGTGTGTGTGTGAGGGGAGTGTGTGCGTGTCTGTGTGTGTGTGTGAGTGTGTGTGAGTGGGGTGTGTGTGTGCGTGCGTGCGTGTGTGTGTGTGTGTGTGTGTGTGTCTGTCTGTCTGTCAGTGTGTGTGTGTGAGGGGAGTGCGGGAGCTGGAGCCTGGCAAGCAGTCTCTTTGCCGTGGCGTCCCAGCGGAGACAGGGTATGGGGGGCAGTAAGGAGCTGAAGGGTGGCTGGATGGCCCTCCCCAGGTCCCCCCCAAGGTCCCCAACCAGGCTCCACAGGCTGATGACCAAGTTCAACCTCAGCCCTACGGGCAGACGACGCAGCAAGCAAGCCCACTGTAGCACCAGCCTTGCCAGGTATGTTTGGGGAGCAACCTAGGCTAGGCTAGGCTGGCCTGGACCTGACTGTCAAGATTGAGTTGTGCTAGCCAAGGCTAACTAGACTGATCTGTGTTGGGGTAGACAAGGTATTCACAGCTTTTCTGGACCAGGCTAAACTGTGTGTGTGAATGCGTGTGTGGGTTTGTTTGTGTCAGCATATGTGTGTGTGTGTGCCTGGATCATCTGGTCCTGCATCAAAGGGGTCTCCTGAGTTTCAGGTGTGTTTCCTGGGTTACCTGGATCCACCCAGATTACTCACTTTGATCTGGCACAGGTACACAGACCAGGTACTTGGAAAGATTGGGATGTTTTCAAGGTGTGTTTGATTTGTCTGCTGGTGCGCTCTTCAGGGACAGACTCAATTCAGCAGGTTATATATGATTTGTTTATAATGCAGCCTAAAGCTAGCCTAATTGTCAAATATCATGCTTATGTGTCATATAAGTTTGCTGTGTATGAGCTTGTTGAACTTGTGTATGTGTTGCATATGTGTGTGTTGTGTGTGTTGTGTGTGTGTGTGTGTGTGCGTGCGTGTGTGCGTGCGTGTGTGCGTGTGTGTTGTGCTGGTGGGCTGCCTAACCAGTTCAGCATGTCCTAAGGCAAGCAGCAGTATCGATGGTAATGCTTAGTGACTGATCCTGGAACATGAATGAGCTATTATGGTGAAGCATGAGGAAGACCCACACACACACACATGCCTATACACCTACACACTCACACACACCTGCATACTCACGCACACGCCTACTCACACACACTCAGGCAAGCAGCTCAGTGATGTAGTGATTAAGATAACTGAAGTATGTCAGGTATTTGTCTACCCAGCAGGTGTCTCAGAACTGAATGTGATCAGGTTGGGTAGTGATTAGAATGCATCACTTTAGACGTGTTATTCACTGAGCAGTCACCGCCATAGCAACATACAAGTCACGTAAAAGAGCAGCACTAATTCTGGGATGTAATAGTATTTTGGCGGTCTAGTATCCGCTTCTATTTGTCAGACGTTGTGCATAGCAGCCACATCTCAGTTTCTAGGCACGATGCAACGATAATATCTCTGCTCCAGTTTAAAGATCACTTTTTAAATACAGCTTAAGAATTCGTTGTTGATTGGGACTTTAATACAATGGGCAAGAGATCGTAAAGGAAAGTGATTCTGTCTAGTTACAGCGCCACAGTGACATCTAGTGGTAAGGATGGACAAATGCCTTAGTGGCTCCTTTTGTTTTTGAACAATGGCGTTTGGACAGACCCTTTGTGCCCACCCCTCCACAAGCACGCTTTCTCTCTCTCCCTCTTTTTTACCTTTTTTGATTTTTCCTCTTCCTCTTTCTCTTTACATTTAGTCATTTAGCAGACGCTCTTATCCAGAGCGACTTACAGCAAGTACAGAGACATTCCCCCTGAGGCAAGTAGGATGAAGTGCCTTGCCCAAGACACAACGTAATTTTGCACGGACGGGAATTGAACCGGGAACATTCTGATCACTAGCCTGATTCCCTAATTGCTCAGCCACCTGACTCTTTCTATCTCTGACTCTACCTCTCTCTTTCTACCTCTTTCTCCCCCTTTCTCTCCCTTTATCTCTCCCCCTCTCTCTACCGCTCTGTCTCTCTCCCCCACACCTGCCCTTAAGTCCGACTTTGTCTCTCCCTCTCTGAATATCACAGCTTTTTTCCACCCTTTTCATTGCGTATTATGTCTGTGTTTGTGTGTGTGTGCGCGCGTCTGTGTGTAGAAGCCCCAGTCCCTCCGAGATGAGTGTGGGGCCCTGGCTGGGCTCTCAGGACCAGGCAACAGAGGAGCAGCGTGAGGAGAAGCCTGACCAGCTGTGTCTGGATTCCTTCTGGAGCGAAGTGGAGAACATCCGCCAGCTGAGCTGCACCGAGCCGGAAGACGCCCGGAGAGACTCCCGCCACTCTGAAGGTACGTCCACAGGAAGTAGCAGAGTAGGCCTACAGGAAGTAGTGGAGAAGGACTAACAGGAAGCAGTTGGGTAAGCCTACAGGAAGTAGTGGAGAAGGACTAACAGGAAGCAGTGGGGTAGGCCTACAGGAAGTAGTGGGGTAGGCCTACAGGAAGTAGTGGAGAAGGACTAACAGGAAGTAGTGGGGTAGGCTCACAGGAAGTGCCTGGGTAGGCCTACAGGAAGTAGTCAAGTAGGTCCGCAGTAGCAGACACCCAGGGTAGAGGTCATAAAGAGGAAGTTAATTAATCAAATTGTTTCATAATAGTGTGTAACTGTGTGTGTGTGTGTTCCAGAGGGAGACCAGGAGGAGCAGTGGTTGCAGGATGCTGGTCTGTCCACCCTGATCAGCGAGGGGCAGCAGGAAGCTGGCAGACAGGAAGCAGGACAGGAAGCCCACAGCAGCATCCTGTTGTCCACCCTGACAAGGACCCAGGCAGCCACCGTGCAGCGCAGGCTGGACTCTTACACGCTGTCCCTCCGCAAGAGGAACAAACCCCCTCCCAGGGACGTCAGAGAGGTTTTTGACCCTCCAATCACCCAGGTAACGACCCCGTTTGTGAGTGTTTATTAGGGACTGTCGTTTTGTTGCCTTCTCTACGCTCTTTAGACCTAGTCTCAACCCCTCCCTCCCCTCGCCGCTCCCTCTGGGACAGTACACCCCCCTCTCTTCTTGCTCACAGTGGCCCAGCTCTGACCTGTCACAGTGACGGTACAGCCTAGCTAAAGGTCATGCTTTGTGCTCTGATCATGTCTGCTCTCCTGAGACATCCCCAATGCCATGTCTCTGATCCTATCACCTCCCTCGCTACCCCGGCCTCCTTTCTTCTCCCCCTCCTCCCTTCCCACTCCTCCCCCTCATCCCTCGCTACTCCCTTTCCTCCCTCCTCCCTTTCCCTTCTCCTTTCATGATTGTGTTTCAGATGTGTGATGTGTGTGTTCAACAGGCCTCTCAGGACTCCATACAGGACAGCATGGACGCTCTCACCAAAACATCTCTAACAGGTAGAACCTGTCTGTCTGCCTGTCTGTCTCTCTGCGTACCTGTCTGTAATCTTGAGGAGTGCAGGGATAGCAGTATGTAGATGCAGCAGATCTAGTATGTAGATGCAGCAACTGATCTAAAGATGAGATGACCATGCCAGCCTGGAGATCTAGAAGAGATTTGTGTTCAGATCTAGATCCCAGATCTGAGATGACAGGACCTGATCAGATCTAATTGGTTTAGCTCTCGACCCTTAGCAGCTCATCCCTGCTAATTGATTGGATGTAATGGCGTTGGGGAGGAGCCATTGCTAGCTTGGGCAAATCACAGTTTAACAGCTTCTCTTACGGATGAAAACGAGATCAATAAATATATTAAAGATATAAATGGATATGCACAGAGACACTCAGAGATGAGCTAGGTAGTTGGTATTAACCCGCAGTGTGTGTTTGTGTGTGTGTGTGTGTGTCTGTGTGTGTGTTTGTCTGTGTGTGTGACAGCTGCAATCCCAGAGAAGCAGAGTGTGACACCCGGAGAGGAAATCTTCATCACTGATGTGGCATACTGTGAACAGGCCGTCATCTTCCTCAAACAAGCCAAGCTGCCCCAGAACACCAACACAGCACGTAGAGAGGATGGGACACTGCCAGTGAGAACCTTTCTCCTCTTCTCTTCTCCTCTCTCCTCCTATTCTCCACTCCTCCTCTCCTCCTACTCCCTCTCCTCTCTCCCTCTCTTCTCCTCTCCTATCCTCTCCTCTCCCTTCTCCAACTCCTTTTCCTCTCTCCTCCCCTCTCCCTCTCCTATCCTCTCTAATCTCCTCTCTCCCCTCTCCCTTTCCTCCTCTCCTCTTTCCTCTCCTCTCGCTCTCCCTTTCCTACCTCCTCCTCTCCTAACTCCTCCTTTCCTCTGTCCTCTCCATCTTTCTCCTCAGAGAGTGACCAGCCCTCACAGTCGTCTGGGTGTGACCCGGGTCCAAGATCTGTCTCTCCCGGACATGAAGAAGGTTCGTCAGCTGGCTCTGATAGACATGACGGCGCTGTGTGACCTGCTGGGGCTGGACACCAAGAGACACAAGACCAGCAAGCGGAAGATACCAGGTGTGACTATGCTGCGCTTTGCTTTGCTACGATACTAAAGTGTGCCCTGTATGCGGGATATCTGAAGTGCTAATGGTGCTATGCTATGCTAACGTGTGTGATGTGTGTGCTGTGACAGAGAGCCCCCTCTTTGGGGTTCCCCTCGCCTCCCTGCTGGAGCACGACCAGAAGATCAAACCATCTACCAACATTCCCCTGATCCTGCAGGCAGTAAGGACTCTCTCTCTCACACACACACACACACACACACACACTCAGACAAGCATGTGCTACACACAAAATTGATTGAAGGGTTTCATTTGGTGAAAGTACAGAGAGATATATACAATGTCATGTGTGCTGTATTATCATTGGAACCATCATGCACCACGCCCAGAATCACAACTGCAGTAACATAGTACAACCACTAGGGGCAGGAGTGCTGCATCGCTCAAAACGTACATTCTCTTTACAACTCTCCCTCCCTCTCTCTTCTTTTCTCTGTTTTCCTTCTTTTTCGTTCCCTCCCTCCCTCCCTCCCTCCCTCCCTCTGCAGCTTCTGTCCTTCCTGGAGAAGAGGGGGGTGGACTCAGAGGGCATCCTAAGAGTCCCTGGGTCTCAGACCAGAATCAAGGTACCCTGCTCTCCAACACTGTTATAACCCAACACTCTTACACCCCAACACTGTTGTACCCCAACACTGTTATACCCCAACACTGTTATAACCCAACACTGTTATACCCCAACACTGTTATACTCCAACACTGTTATACCCCAACACTGTTATACTCCAACACTGTTATAACCCAACACCATAATACCCATCTGTCCTCCAGACACCCTTCCTGAAGCACTAACACACATGCAAGACTTTTATTCTCAGCCGTCTGACTGACTGTTTCTGCCTCCCTGGTTTGACCGCCTGTTCTTACCTGTCCTCACCTGTTCTCCAGCTGCTCCAGCAGAGCCTGGAGAGCAACTTCTACAGTCGCCAGGTGAGCTGGGAGGAGGTGAGCCCTAACGACGCTGCCGCACTCCTCAAGAAGTTCATCCGGGAGCTTCCGTCCCCCCTACTGACTGCCGAACACCTCAACACCTTCAGCGCTGTCAAGGGTGAGCTGCTGTTTGTGTGTACAGCTTTGTGTGTGTTTGTACGGCTGCATACTTGTGTGTGTGTGTCTCTCTAGTTGTATCTGTGTGTTTCTCTATTTGTGTGTGGGTTTCTCTAGTTGTGTGTGTGTGTGTGTGTCTCTAGTTGTATGTGTTTGTGTCTCTAGTTGTGTGTGTGTCCAAATTCCTCTCATTTAGCAGACAGTTCAGAGTTCAGAGGGAGATTTGAACCTACGACCTTCATCTGCAGTCCAGCTTCCTGCTGAGCTCTGCCCATGCAGGGAGACCCCAGGAGTGATGGATGACTGTGTGACTGCATTAGTCAGACATTCCCCAGACAGCACACCAGCCTGTCACACAACCATTCATCTCTGGAGATCGCATCATTTTTTGCCATAAACAACGGAAATGAGTGATCGTCCATTATGTGTGTTCACTGTGTGTGTACTTGATTTGATCCCCCAGACATCCCTGACCTGAAGCAGAAGCTGCACATGCTGAACCTGCTGATCCTGCTGCTGCCTGAGCCCAACAGGAACACCCTGAAGGTAACACACTGCAGACAACCACACTGCAGACCACCACACTGCAGACCAACACACTGCAGACCAACACACTGCAGACCACCACACTGCAGACAACCACACTGCAGACCACCACACTGCAGTCAAACACACTGCAGACAACCACACTGCAGACCACCACACTGCAGACAACCACACTGCAGACAACCACACTGCAGACCACCACACTGCAGTCAAACACACTGCAGACAACCACACTGCAGACCACCACACTGCAGACAACCACACTGCAGACAACCACACTGCAGACCACCACACTGCAGACAACCACACTGCAGACAACCACACTGCAGACCACCACACTGCAGACAACCACACTGCAGACCACCACACTGCAGTCAAACACACTGCAGACAACCACACTGCAGACCACCACACTGCAGACAACCACACTGCAGACAACCACACTGCAGACCACCACACTGCAGTCAAACACACTGCAGACAACCACACTGCAGACCACCACACTGCAGACAACCACACTGCAGACCACCACACTGCAGTCAAACACACTGCAGACAACCACACTGCAGACCACCACACTGCAGACAACCACACTGCAGACAACCACACTGCAGACCACCACACTGCAGTCAAACACACTGCAGACAACCACACTGCAGACCACCACACTGCAGATAACCACACTGCAGACAACCATACTGTGGTGAACCACACATTTGAACTAAGGAGTCTTTGAGATTGTATCATTGTCTCCAAGATAATGGTCCCTCCCTCCCCTCCTGCTTAGGCTCTGCTGGAGTTCCTCAGCAAGGTGGTCTCCAGGGAGAAGAGGAACAGGATGAACCTGTGGGCAGTGGCTACCATCATGGCCCCCAACTTCTTCCTCCACAAGGCGGTGCCCAGCCGGTTGACAGAGGGGGCAGAGAAGGGCCAGGCGGAGAGGGCAGCTGACATCATGAGGCTCCTGATCCGCTACCAGGACCTGCTCTGGACGGTCAGTACCTAAGAGACCAGCTGGGCTGCTGGAGCTAGACCAGAACCATAACTACTGCTATGTAGAAACCATGGTGACCAGTCCTGAGGTGAGCGCTGACGGTCGTGCGTCTTTGTGGCTGCAGATCCCCAACTTCCTGTTGGCCCAGGTGAGGAGGCTGAACGACAGCAGCCGCAGGTACCAGTTCTACGACCGGCGGATCAAGAACCTGCTGAAGAAGATCAGTACCGACAGCAGGGACAAACCCGACAAGAACTCTGAGGTGAGAGAGTGTGTGTGTGTGTGTGTGTGTCTGTCTGTGTGTGTGTGTGTGTGTGTGTGTGTGTGTGTGTGTGTGTGGAGGGGTGAATGTGTGTGTGGGACACTGGTGGGTGCGTATAATGAAAAAGTGATCTTTAGAGAACCTTAACCACCCTCCCCCCTCCCCAGCCGTGTCGCACAGTGAAGGTCCAGGTTGGAGAGCAGCTCAGGAGCAGCATGCAGGTGACCGTCACTGTGAGCTGCAGAGCTGCTGACCTGCTGGCTCAGTTCCAGCAGCAGTTCCTGTCCAGCGCTGACAACAGCAAGGGGCTGCTGAAGAGGTACCTCTCTCTCTCACACACACTCTGTATACACTCACACACTGTATACACACACACACATAAACTGTATACACACACACTGTACACACATACTGTACACTTACACACACACATTCCATATGATGAACAGCATCAAGTTGACAGATCCATTGCCACCTTATTTCAGGCGATTGATTAACATGTTTTGTTTGTGTCCTACCACAGAAATGGATCTGTGTCCTATCCTGAATGTGCCATCTACGAAGTGGGAGGAAACATAGGTGGGTGCAGCTCCCAGACCAGACTAGACGAGCCCTGAGCTCCCAGTCCAGTCTAATTGTGCCCTGAGCTCCCACACCAGACTAAACGGTCTCTGAGCTCCTGAGTGTTTTTGACGTTTGCATGTCTTTCTGTTGATTGGACTGATGAGGCTGGCGAGGTCTTATGTAACCAGCCATGTAGCGTGGGCCCTTACACTGCATCTGCACTTATCAGAGCAGACTAATCAGTCTCTCAACCACACACACACACACACGCACGCAATACCTCTGCCTACTCTCTCTCTCACACACACACGCATTGTCACGTGACTCAAAGGCTTGTCTGTGTGTGTGTATTGTGTGTGTAGGTGAGCACTGTCTGGACCCGGACACCCATCTCCTGGACCTGTTCAACAACAACCCTGGAGGAGAGTGGGTCATCAGGCTGAAGCCTGGATCCAGCCGGGGGCTGTAGAGGCAGTCAGCCCAGGGACGAGGCTACCAGGGCAAAAAAAGGGTCCCAGACTGGAGAGGAGGAGATCAGCAGATACAGGAGAGGAGGACGGAGAGCAAAAAAGTGCAGAGGAGGATGGAGAAAGAGGAGAGGTTGAGGATTAGAAGAGTGATGTGAGACTGGCTGAATACACCTCCTCTCTTCCCTCCTTTCATTCTCTCACTCTCTCTCCTCTCTACTCTTCCTGGCATTTATGGGGGTCTTCTGCCGCATTTGGCATGTGACTCCACCCGGCCAGCCAATAGGAGAGGAGGCGTGTGAAGCCTTCTGGCCAATCAGCCAGGCTTGACTTGTGGGTGCTCAGCTGCGACGAGAACAGCTGGACATGAAGAGCACCTCTGGCTACAACCATCATCTCTCTCTCTCTCTCTCTCTCTCTCTCTCTCTCTCTCTCTCTCTCTCTCTCTCTCTCTCTCTCTCTCCCTCTCCTCTCTCTCTCTCTCGCTCCATCTCTTCCTCTGTTCCTCTATCCATCCAACTCACCCTCCGTTTTTTGTTTTTTCTATCTGTTCCCATCTGTTCAGACATTACGATCACAACGGAATGGCAGGGTGTATGCATGTTTGTGTGTGTGTGTGCTTGTGTGTGTATGTGTGGTTCCACTCTGCTTCATATCTCTGAATCGTTGTGATAGGGACCAGATGAACTAAGCTGGCTCCCCAGCGACCCCCTGCCCTACCCTGGGCTTCCTGACAGGCTAGCAGCCCCTGGAGTTCGGAGGACTGGAGGTCTGTAGCCCTGGTGGACAGGGGGATATGGAGGGGTCTGAAAGGACTGTCTCTCTTTCTCTGTCTGACCTCGAGAACATTTACTGTTGCACCCAGAAAGGGGCAGCTGAAAAGACTGAATGAAGCTGGACTTCCACACTTCGATTTTGATTTTATTTTTGTTGTAGATTTTTTGGTTGTTGTTTGTATTGAGTATTACAAGTATTGACGCTGTTGATGGATGTGGTATTTATGATGATGTCTATTAAAACATGAATGTTCTTAGGATGATTCTAGAATGTATAGAATGTAGTGATGTGAACCGATGGATGTGCTTAGCTTTTTCCACAGGATATTCTTCCGTAAATGTTCCTTCTCTCTTTCTCTCTATTGAGTGTACTCCCTTGTTTTAGTTCATCCATCATTCATCAACTTCTCTCAGCATCCCTTCTTTTTCTATTTCCTGTCTATAACTATGACATTGAATGAAAACATCCAACCAGGTTTCTGGATCTGCATTGTCGTGTTATTGCCATGTTACCAAGGGCTGGACTGTGTCCTACTGATTATCCCTGAGACGCAGTAACATGCTGTGTTCCCAGCAGAGATGAAAAGTACAACTACTTATTTACTGTACTTAAGTACTATTATTTTTTACTCTCACTTTTATACAAATATCTGTACTTTTTACTT
The DNA here is from genome assembly GCA_030340665.1 of Neosalanx taihuensis. Lineage (NCBI taxonomy): Eukaryota > Metazoa > Chordata > Actinopteri > Osmeriformes > Salangidae > Neosalanx > Neosalanx taihuensis. The sequence continues at coordinate 10,750,704 of CM059289.1, forward strand.
TGAGCATTTTCAAGCCAGGTTTATTACTTTATTACAGTTCTAATCTGTAAAAAAAAAATTATAAGTAAAACTAGAAAAATATTTAGGGAAAATATTTTAGGTGTTGTGTTGGGGGGGTGGGTGGACAGCTTTAGGGAGAGAAAAAAAGTTATTGTAAGTTTTGAATTAAGGTTAATTAATGGATGAGTGTGAAACCTTTTACATTCACATTTAGTCCCTGTGTGTCTTGTGGTGTCCTGTGGGGGGTTCTTCAGGAGTATGGGGTCCGGGGCACATTGTTAGGGGCCGTCCGTTCCCTGTATGACCGGAGCAGGAGCTGTGTTCTCCTGCTAGCTGCTAACAAAGCTAATCTCCTACTAGCTGCTAGCTGGGATAATTTCCTGCTTGCTAATAGAAGGGTTAATCTCTTGTTAGATGCTAGCAGGGCTAATCACCTGCTAGCTGCTATCAGGGCTAATCTCCTGATATCTGAGCTAATTTCCTGCTTGCTAATAGCAGGGCTAATCTCTTGCTAGATGCTAGCAGGGCTATTCACCTGCTAGCTGCTAGCAGGGCTAATCTCTTGCTAGATGCTAGCAGGGCTATTCACCTGCTAGCTGCTAGCAAGGCTAATCACCTGCTAGCTGCTAGCAGGGCTATTCACCTGCTAGCTGCTAGCAAGGCTAATCACCTGCTAGCTGCTAGCAGGGCTAAACTCCTGCTATCTGGGCTAATCTCCTGCTAGCTGTTCTCTATCACTAGCTGGATTCCTCAATGCCAGCTGCCTGAGACCAGGCTGGTAAAGCGCTGGCTGCCGATGTGGAGGCCATTTTGATAGTGCGACACGGAGCCTGGATAATGACACCGCATCCATCATCCTCCCTCTCCTGCTCTCTCTTCTGTTCTCTCTTCTGTTCTCTCCTTCTATTCTTCTCTCTCCTTCTCACTTCCTCTATCACTGAGAAGGTGTGTGTATGTACGTGTGTGTGTTGGTGCAGGGGTGTATGTGTGTGTGTTGAGCTTCATTACCCAGGCCTGACTCAGCTGTCACCCAGTCCCAGACACAGCTCAGCGGCCAGGGACAAAGAGCAGGCCCATGCTGCTGAGGACCAAGAACTGGGTCACCCTGGAGAGCTGCCATAACACCCCCCCTCCACACACACCAAACTCACACACACAAACCATCCTCACACACACGCACACACACACACACACACACACACACACACACACACACACACACACACACACACACACACACACACCATCCTCACATGCACACACCAACCTCACACGTACACACTAACCTCATTCACCAACCTCAGACACACACACCAAGTGATTCAGGTGGCTCAGTGGTTAAGGCATAGGGCTAGTGATCCCGAAGGTCATGAGCTCGATTCCTGGTTATGGAAACATGACGTTGTGTCCACTTCACCCTTCTTACCTCAGGGGGAATGTCCCTGTACTTGCTGTAAATTGCCCTGGATAAGGGCGTCTGCTAAATGATTAAATGTAAACGTACACCAACCTCACACACGCACCAACCTCACACGTACGCACCCTCCACACCTATCAATCTCACACACATGTCCCTTGCTGACAAACTATTTTGTATTTAAACCAACCTCATACACACACACACACTTACCTTACATGTACATACACCAACTTCACACACATGAACCATAGACACATAATAATCTCAGACACACACTGACACCTTGGACCTCACACACACATACTCAGGGGAGATTATATGTTGATATGGATGGTTGAGTGTTCATGGTCATGCTGTCATGGCAACACTTCTGATGGTCATGTGTTCACACATGACGTACTGTGGGTTCTGTTGGCACGGGGGAGTTAATGTAGGGGAGAGCACAGACACACTTACACAGACACACACTCGCACAAACACAAAGCAGAGAGAAAATCTATAACAGAATAATGGTTTCCCACCAGATTAATCAACTGATTGATTAGCTTTATTCTACCTGTGTGGCATGAGTATTGGGCTGCTTAATTAATCAACACATCAGGTCCTGAAAAACAATTTGAACTGGATCATCAACTGTAATTATTAGGATTTACAATGTCTCTCTCCTTGTGTCTCACTGTTGTCGCTCTTCCTCTCTCTTACCCGCCCCCTCCTCTCTCTCTCTCTCTCTCTCTCTCTCTCTCTCTCTCTCTCTCTCTCTCTGTCAATCTCTCTCCCCCCCGCTCTCCCAGTCCCTCTCTCACTGTCATTCTGTCTTTCACTGTCATTATCTCTCTCCCCCTCGCTCTTGCACTGTAATTATCACTCTCCTCCTTTCTGTCTCACTCTCTCTCCCTCTCTCTCCTTCCCTCCCTCTCTCTGTCTCCCTCCCAGCCTACCAGTCAGTGGGCCTATGTGTAAATGGCAGTAATCAGAGGATGAATGGTAATCAGCATCTTTGTATGAGCAGGCTGGCGAAGAGCATCACCCCCCCGGCCTCTCAGCCAATCACATGTCCCCGCCTCCTATTCACGGCTAATCACGGTCGTCTGTGTCCCTCACACTCGCTGCCCTCCACACAGGAAACGGACCTCTTTGTGTTGGCTGATGCATTCTGGGAAAGGCTGGCATGGCTGTGCACCAATGTCCTCCCTTCTGTCAGAACGAGCTGGTGCCATCACACTCATACTCTTAGCCTATCAACTCCACAATGACACATTAAAGGCTTGTGGGACAAAGAGGCAGGTGACAGGCAGAGAGGGAGAGACAGAGCCGATGATGTGTTCAGATACTGTTCTGTTTATGATGCTAGTGGTTGGAGGAGAGGAGGAAGTGAAGGACACAAGACTTCTTCCTCTCCTCCACAACCTGTCTATGTCCTCAAGATAGGAAGTGGGCACGTTTACTGAGTGGAGGAGACATAACTGTCAGAGTTCAGAGGGGAGAGAGGAGGGAGAGGAGAGAGGGAGGGGGATGTGATTTCATAGAGAATATTTTGGTGAGCATGTGACTGTTTCTTACATCCTCCCACCTGCTCCCTAATCCTCCCTCCTCCTCCCTCTCCTCCTCCTCTTCCTCCTCCCTCTCTCCCTCGCTCAGTGCCCAGCCAGGGGTTGGAATTCAAGCGTTTATCTGTAGAATCCAGCCCTGGCGTTTCCTAGCAACGTGGTACGGATCATTTGGCAGTCTGCTCTCTGGGTTGTCCATGTTATCACGTCAACTGCCTTCATTCTGCTTCTGTGTGTGTGTGTGTGTGTGTGTGTGTGTGTGTGTGTGTGTGCTGGTAAAGTATGCTTCTTTACCTGTTTGTCTCATATTCAGTCATATCAATTCATATACACACACTCACACCATATAAACACACTCACACCATATCATCGCACATTCACCATATCAATACACAGTTACACCATATTAACACACACCATATCAATACACAGTTACACCATATTAACACACTCACCATATCAATACACAGTTACACCATATTAACACACACTGGAAACATTACTGGGGACATGTAAGTTGCTGAACTAGAGGCTTTATTGAACACTGGACCTAACCAAGGAAATACTGAATTATTTGAGTTCTCATGATTGACACTGTCATTATGCTAAGGTCATGTTCATATGAATTTTCTTTTTCTCTGTCTCTCTCACTCTCCATCTCTCCATCGGTGTCTCCACATCTCCCTCTTACTCTTTTTCTCTCCATCCATCTCTCTGCCTCCTGCAGAATCAATTAGCATTTAAACAAATGAAGCATGTAATGAAGAAAGAGCTATCTCCACACACACTGATACACACACACAGACTGACACGCACACTGTTACACACACACAAACAGACTGACACACACTGATACACACACACAGACTGACACACACTGATACACACACACTTGTAGTTCCCCTGTCCGCATCCTCCTCTGCAGGAAATCGAACCACACGGTCAAAGAAGCTTCAAAGATATTAAAATATCAATTTTTTCTCTTTTTTTAAGGAAAAACATTTGATTAAAAAATACGGGATATGAATATACTTTCAATATGCAGGAAACCCTGGATGTTGCCCAAATGAAATTTACATATAAAAAGCCCCATTAATGTAACACATAATTACAGGCTGAGTTGAAAAGAGTCTTTATCAACAGAGGCGCAGATATGCTAAAAGGCTTCCCTATCTTTTATAAATGACATCAGGCTGATTTAAGTAGCTGAGAGAGAATCACTGTCTGGAATCAGACTGCAGCCATGTTGACAGTGTTGGGGTTGGTGTGAGAAAACACTCTTATTTATGTCTCAATGTGTGTGTGTGTGTGTGTGTGTGTGTGTAGTCTCCAGAGTGGGTTTTTGTGGGTGTTGTCTCTGGTGAATGTTTGATTGTGTGTGTGTGTTGTCTCCAATTTGTGTGTATGTGTGCCCTGGATGTGTGTTTGTGTATATGTGTGCATGTGTCTGTGTCTGAGTGTGTGTGTTTGAAGTCTGTCATGTCGAACTAGACGCTCTCTCCCTGGGGCTGCCAGGGGCTTTCACACTGTGTGTGTGTTCATGTGTAGGGTGTGTGTGTGTTTGTGTCTACTTACTGACATGTTTTTGTATGCATGTCTTTGTACGTCCAGGCGTGTGTGTGTGTGTGTGTTTTTGTGTCTTGGCATGTGTGTGTGTTTGTATCCAGGCACATGTGTTTGTGTGAAATAGAGGTCACAGCAGCAGAAAGCTTATCTGGAGTCACACACACAGACGCAATGCATCATGGGAGCGCAGGGAGAGCGGTGGGGGAGGCATGTGGGAGGGGGAGAGAGGGAGGGAGGGAGGGAGAAAGGGGGGAGGGGCCATTGGGGAGGAAGGGTTGGAGGGGGTATGGGGGGGGGCATGGGGGATCCTCACTGCAGAGAGGGAAGGATGATGACCGACTGAACCTCCCTTCTCTGACAGGGCACATGACTGCATACACACAGGGAGGGAGGGCAGGGGGAGGGAGGGCGGGGGGAGGGAGGTAGACAGAGAGGGAGAGAGGGAGGGAGGGAGGAGGGAGGAAGGGAAAGGGGAGGGAGGCAGGGAGAGAGAGGGAGGGAGAGGGAGAGGGAGGGAGAGAGGAAGGGGGAGGAAGGGAGGGGTAGGGAGAGAGGGTGGAAGGGAGGGAGGGGGGAGGAAGGCAGAGAGGCAGGGAGAGAGAGGGATAGGGAGGGAGTGAGGGAGAGAGAGAGAGAGAGAGAGAGAAAGAGAGGGAGGGAGGGAGGTCAGGCTGCAGGGACAGTAGGATTCCCTGGGTGAGGTCACTCATGATGTCACATGATGATGTGTTGACAGCTCAGCTCCAGTCAGCTGTTTTAGAGACACACACACTCATACACTCACTCACACACATACTCACAAACAAACTCACTAACACAAACTCCCCTCCCCCATAGTACCAGTCCCAGGGAACTGACAGTGCAGTACCTTTCTTCACTGCCAGGGGGCTCTGTTGCATCCAGTCATCCCTCTTTCTCTCCCTCAGTCTCTCTCCATCCAGACAGATTCTCCCCTGCTCCAGCGTCTCGCCTCCTCCTCCTCCTCCACCCTCCTCCTCCCCCTTTTTTTCCCCTCCTCCTCGTTCTTCTCTGCCCCACTCTCGCTCTCCCAATTATTGTGACCATGGCAACTATCTGGGAATATGGCCTCTGGACAGATTTACTATTATCAGGTCACTGCCTTCCAGCCCTCCCTCTCTCTTTCTCTTTTCTTTCTCTTCTCTCTGTCTTTTATCTCACTCTTACTCTCTCTTCATCTCTCTCTTTCCCCTTCCCTCTTCCCTCCTCCACCTCTGTCTCTCTCTCCCTCACTCAATCTTTCTTTTTCTCTCCCTCTCTGTCAATCCCACTCCAACACAGTCATTGCTACCACACACACACACATCCATACCCCTCTACCCAATCAAATACCCACTCAGTCACTATCGCCCATCATCCACACACATATACACAGACACAGTAACCCACACACACACGCACACTCACATACTCACACACACACACCATCTCTTTCCAGGTCTTGTCCACTCACATCATCTGCCACTGAGGCACTAAGCTAAAAAGATAACCATGGCAACCAATTTGAGGCCATTTCAGTAATAACATGAATTAGCTGCAGCCTAAATTATCTCTCTACAAAAGTAGAAAGCACTCAGTTTCCCTTTGTGTCTGGGCTGAAAAAGGAACATTTTGCCAGGGTTTGAGAAAAAATATAACACATATAACTGAAGAAGAAAAAAAAACTTGATATAAATATAACCCATTTTTTATAACCCTGCTGGGTGTTTTCACTATTCAGACATGGTCTCCATTCTGTTCTCTACTCTGGGATCTATTTTGAGTTCTATTCTACCAGTTTGTACGTTTAATCTCTTCTTTTTAAGAATACAGAACACAAGAATCAGAAGAGGTTGGAAGAGGTTGTACTAGACTGTAGCAGGTGTGGTGAGATCTCCATGGCTCCAGGTCTCTCTGCTGGGTCTCTGCTGGGTCTTGCTCTGCTCGAACCCGCCAGGCTGTTTACTCAGCCTGCCTGTCATTTACACAGTCCTCCCCAGACCCATACCGCCCTGGAGCCTTCCTCTCCAACAACACAAGCTGAGACGGAGAGAGAAAGGGGATGGGGGGGGGATGGGGGGGGGGGAGTGAGACAGATAGACAGAGTGAGACACCAAAGAGAGAAAGATAGAGAGATGAGAGAGTACGGACAGGGTAGCAACTCAAAGAGAAAAGGATAGAGGGGAGATGGACACTGAGAGAGCGGGAGGAGCAGGGGAGAGTGAGAGTGAGAGAGGGGGAGAGGAAGGGAATGTGGGGAGAGAGGGGGAAAGGGGAGAGGAGGAGAAGGGGAGAGGGAGAGAGGGGGAGAGGAGGAGAAAGCAAGAGGTAGAACACCTTCTAGTCTTAAAATGTTTAGTAATCTTTACTGGCATTCTGCATTCCCTATCATGACATCAGAAATGTGCTCTGCTGTTCATCTGATAGATTCAGCTTGTGCTACATCTTTTCACAGCTAGTGATACCCAGCTAGAATGATCTGATGAGTGAGTATGCAGGTGTTTAGGCCACATAGAAAGTTCCACCTGATTTGTTGACCGCACTCTCTGTCCCGGGTCCAGGGCAGCTTCTTCGCTGGTCAGCGGCCATCACAGGTCAGCGTGCTGCCTTGGGGTGAGTTTGCGGTCGTTCAAAGTTCAGATGAAGTTTAAAGGAACAATCTTTTTTTCCGTGACAGGACTGGAGAAGTTGGAAGGGCGCACGAAGATGGGACTCCTTCTGGTGAGGCTGTGATCATCCGGTTAGTTTGAAGCAAAGCCATCTATCTGACAGTGTTCCAGCTGAACCACTACTGAGTTCATTCAAGTGACAGCAGCTGTGGATAGTTGAATCGGAGAGTGAGATTGAAATAGAGAAAAAGAGAGGGAGAGAGACAAAAATAGACTGATAGGGGAGATCGTGAGTCTGGAATAAGAGAGAGAGGTGAACAAAGAGAAAGACAGAGAGGGTAAAGGGAGAGAAAGAGTCAGTGAAGGAATGAGAGAGAGAGAGAGAGAGAGAGAGAGAGAGAGAGAATGAGACAGGGAGAGGAAGAGGGAGACATAGTAAGGAGAGGGAGAGGAGGGTTACTATCAATCTCCCCTCTTTTCATTGATGTAATGAATTGCAGCTGTAGCAGCAGATAAAGGAGAGCGGGACTACCCATCAGATGCTGGAGAGAGAGGTAGCCAGGGAGAGAGGGGGTGGAGTAGGGGAGGGAGGGATGCGGAGTGAAAGGATGGCACAGGAAGTGTGCAGAGAGAAAAAAAGAGGAGAGAAAGAAATAGGGAGACAAAAGAGGGGAGGACAAGGAGAGGTTTGCTGGGAGGAGAAGAGGGGTGGAGGAGGATAGGGGAACTGGGAGAGGACGGAAGAAGGAAGAGGAGAGGGGAGCTGGAAGGAGAAGAGGGGTGGAGGAGGATAGGGGAACTGGGAGAAGAGGGGAGAAGGATGAGGAAGAGGAGAGGGGAGCTGGAAGGAGAAGAGGGGTGGAGGAGGATAGGGGAGCTGAGAGGCTGATGTGAAAGGACTGGAGCGGCAGAAGGTTTAATAGCTTGAGATGACATCAGTGCTGAAGGGGTGACAGCGGCCTGGAATTCAGCACCCAGACGGAGGAAGGGGGGAGGAGGGGAGCTGGGAGAGAAGCCCTGCTGGATGGAACTCTCCCAACTGGAAACAAAAGGGTGAGTATCGTCAATGATCATGATCAAGATTATGGTACAACCAAAAAGAGATCCTTCTCAAAAAATCCTTTAAGTTTTCCCTCAGATAACACATTTTATCATTGAAATTATTACTATTATTACTGTTTCAGAGTAGGTTCCAGCTCCAACTTTTGTGTCATTGTCTGGTTCTAACTGGGAACCTAATATTGGTTCCTGAAGAATTTGAGTGAGGGAATCACTTTGAGACCAAGGTGGGAGAGAGTGCAGATCAGGTGGAGAGAGGAGAGGAATGGAGAGGACAAGAGAGGAGAGAGGAAGGAAAAAGAGGATGAGAGGGGAGAGGGAGCAGAGGAGAGGGAGATAGAGGAGAGATGGAAGGGAGGAAGAGGGGAGGGGGTAGAGGAAAGTAAACATAAGGAGGGAGGGAGGGAGGGAGGGAGGGAGGGAGGGAGGGAGGGAGGGAGGGAGGGAGGGAGGGAGGGAGGGAGGGAGGGAGGGAGGGAGGGAGGGAGGGAAGTCAGATTTGCTGTTTCATATAATTTATTGTTCATCTCCACATGCTGTTGCAGAGCGCCATGATAAAGATCCTTGTGCTTATTGCTCTGACGCACCACACACACACACACACACACACACACACACACACACACACACACACACACACACACACACACACACACACACACACACACACACACCAACACAGAGGCTCACACACCTGCACAAACACCCACACACCAGCACTCTGACACAATTTCTCTTTGGGATCAATTAAGTACCTACCTACCTACATACTTACCCACACACCCACTCACGATCACACACTCAGACAAAAACGTACACTGAAACAGTCACCTCCTCCTTGTGGTGTTTCTAACGAGGCAGTAAGGTGTCATGGTCATCTCTCATCATCTGATAGTGGGATACAAAACACTGTGGTGGCTTGACTCACCGTGGCTTCTTGTGTAGATATTCTTTTTTCCCCTCAGATACAATGAAGTTGAAGTGTGCCCTGGCAGCTCATTGGATAAGTGTGACATGTGGGCGGGGCCTAACCGCGGCAACCTTGGTTAATCTCAACTCTAGACGCCCTAATGATATTTGGTTACTTAGTCTGGGCCTGGAAAAGACAAACCTTAACCACAGGAACACTAGCTGTATTAAACGTTTTAGTAAGGCTTCAAAATGTACTAATGAGGAGGCTAACATTCACATGGTAGTAACTGTGCTAGGGGTGTTATGCTCGCTAGCTTAGCCAGGAAGCTAACTTCCTGCTCCAATCAGTGAGGCGTCTGGGGACCCCAGAACCTTCCATCCCCCCCCCCCCCCCCCCCCCCCATCTCTGGCCGACTTGGCCAAAGGCACAGTTTGCATCCCGCTTTGGATGAAAGCGTCTGCTGAACGTGTGACATGAAAAATAAAAGCCGTTAGATTTGTCTCCTCCTCTGTCGGAGAACGATGTTGATGATCCAGAAGTCTGACAGAGACAAACAGCCTTAGTCTCTCTGCTGGTATCCTCCCCTCATCTCTCTGCAGCCATGACTCTCACTATCTGTCCCACACAAATACACACACCCATAACTCATGTCTGGCATAAACCACATACAATCAGCATGGGAGTGTCTATTAGTTGAGGCTGTTTGTATGGATATATGTTTGGACTTGTTATGCGTATACATGTGTGTATATGTGTGTACATGTGTGTATATGTGTATACATGTGTGTGTATACCAGTCCTGTCTCTCTGATTCCGCAGGGCAGGCTGCAGTAACACTGTCTGTTTCTGAAAGGAGATACTTGACCTTTGTGCCGGGTCCTCCCTCTGAGACTGAGGACAGCACTGCTGATGCTCAGGGCTCTGTCTGCCTGTCTGCCTGCCTGTCTGTCTGCCAGTCTGCCAGTCTGCCTGTCTGTCTGTCTGCCAGTCTGTCTGCCTGGCTGCCTGCTTGCCTGTCTGCCTCTTTGTCTGCCTGCCTGCCTGCCTGCCTGCCTGCCGGCCTGCCTGCCTGCCTGCCTGCCTGCCTGTCTGTCTGTCTGTCTGTCTGTCTGTCTGTCTGCCTGTCTGCCAGTCTGTCTGTCTGTCTGTGTGCATGTCTGCCTGTCTGTCTGCCTTCCTGCCTGCCCGCCTACCCGTCTGTCTGTCCGTCTGTCTACCAGAGGTTAATCTTCACCCCTGGAAATCAACACAACACCTTATCGGGTGAGAACCTGTATCTTGTTCCTCTCTCTCTCTCTTATATCCCTTTCTCTGTCTCTCTCCCTCCCTCTCTCTCTCTCCCTGTCTCTCTCTCTCGCCCAGGGATCAATACCTGTGTGGCTCCTCTGGGGATGTGTGGCTGGTGGCGGGTGATAAGTGCAGCAGTTGTAGCTGGGGTGATTGCAGCTCTGATAAAAGCAGATAATGACCTGTGAGAGGATGTGGGGGAGGGGAAAACCGCACGCTCTGAAGGACGCTTTTTTTTTCTTTTATGAAAGAGCGGTGGGAAATTGTGTTTTTTTGTGTTTTTTGTTTTTATTTATTATTTATTTATGTATTCATAAAATAACCCAAGAGCTGTGAGTAGCCCATAATATGAAGTACTCTCTTCCCGGTCTCCACGGCGACGGTTGTTTCAGTTCAATCAAAGGCTCTGAATCCCGGAATACATCACAGGGATGAATAAATCGCTTCCACAGGTTTTGAATGCGGCCCTGCTTTTGGAGACAAGGTGCGCATTTCAATGAGTCATTCTTTGCAGAAAACGATCAATATTTAACCCTGATCTAAACAGCCTTTGGTTCATTCGGACAAAAGCTACGATCATGTCTAGTGCTGGCTTCCTGCACTATACTTCTTCTAATCCACATAAAAGTGAACCGGTGTTGTTTGAAACAGCCGGATGGACGCCCTGTGTTATGTGTGGGGCATGTGGTGAGGTCACCTGATCTGGCTGTAACAGGTGTAGTGAGGTCACCTGATCTGGCTGTAACAGGTGTAGTGAGGTCACCTGATCTGACTGTAACAGGTGTAGTGAGGTCACCTGATCTGACTGTAACAGGTGTAGTGAGGTCACCTGATCTGGCTGTAACAGGTGTAGTGAGGTCACTTAATCTAGCTGTAAGAGGTGTGACATCACCTGTCAGTATTGCTTCCTCTCAAACTTGCCCACGCCAGAATTCGTAGTTGGACGTGACAGTAAACTCTGTAAACACCATGTGACAAGTATCTATAGCTATAGCTATGTGTGGGATGGCTTGGGAGGGTGGTTATGAGGAGTGAGAGGCTATTTAACTCCCAGCTGCTCTGCACTAAATAATATTATAATTGAGAATTTCTTGTTGCAATATCACAGTTACTTAAGACTGTCTGAAAACAGAACAAAATGCAGTTAGAACTGTGCATTTGTGTATGTTTTTGTTTTTTTCTGTTTTTGTTTTTCTATGTGCACTATTTGTGTGTGGTTTTGAATGAAAGAGCCTGCCAGATGAATACATTGTTTAAGTTGTTTTAAAATAGGCACTTCCTGTATAACAGCCACACAGAGATGTGGGGAAGAGAGGTAGCATGGTTCACTGATTTCACAAAGTGAATTCCTCTCTCCTCTCTCTCCTAACCATCCCTCCTTCATTCCTCTCTCTCTCTCCCTCTCTCTCTCTAACACTCTCCACCCTCTCTCCCTCATTCCTTCTATCTCTCCTCTCTCTAATCCTCTCCCCTTTCTCTCCCCCTTGCCTCTCTCCCTCATTCCTTCTCTCTCTCCTCTCCCTCCCTCTGTAACCCTCTATCTCTTTCTTTTCTCTCTCTCTCTCTCTCTCTTTCTCTCTCTCTCTCTCTCTCTCTCTCTCTCTCTCTCTGTCCTCCTCAGTCTCAAAGCTGATGTAGAAATCGGTCTTCTACCATTAAACATGCATGAGTAACTAGACTATTAGCTGTTGGTCAAGGGTCACTGGTGCCGGTATTGACTCACACATCCTCACAAGCCATCTCAACCATACACAGGTCACATTCATTCACAAATCCAACATACACACACACATGCACACAGGCATGTCATACACACATCCTTCACATACAAACTCATCTACACACAAAGACACTGAAACAGAAAAAAACGATGTTTCCCCGAGGCTCCAGAGATCCCTACTGGATTAGTTGAGCTGTGACACCAATTGATTATTTTCTATTGACCGCCAAACAGTCACGATCAGCATCAAATCTTCAATGCTATCCACCAGTTCTTCTCAGAGTTTGTCAACATCATGTAACAGCACGTCATACATACCTCACCACAAGGTAGACAAATGAACCACACATATGTGGAAGTTCAGACTAAGGTTTAACAATAACCCTAAAGAAATATTGTTGTTCTTCTGCAGTAGGTAGAGGTCGTAGCTGATGCTAGTTATGTTAGCTGGCGGTGTGAAAATCGATGGCACAGCTCACTGTGCCCGCCCCGGGCTACAACTCCCACCGGGCTTGCGGAGTGTATTGTGTTCAAAGAGAAGCAATTACAATGTTAATGTAACACAGCAGGGGAAGTGATCTCGCGCTAGCGCAAGGAGCGCTGGCAGGGGGTGGGGGGGTAGAACTTCAAGGGTGATGGAGTGAAAGGAGTCACTCCAGGTTAACGGCAAACGGCGTCTGGGGAGCAAACCTAAACCCCGGGAACAAAACAGCCACTTACCGGCGGCGGGAAAAAACATGGAGACACCATCACATGCTAGCGAGAGAGGTTTAAACCGGACTAGACTGCTGTGTGTTCCACATCGAAGAAATGAAGAAAGGAATGGGTTCAACTATGAAAGAAACATTTTTGACACAAATTTAAAATTGTGGCTTTTCAAAGTCTTAACCGTCCGACAAGAAAAGAATAGCTTTCAATTGAGACCAACCCCATTTGTCATACACATCAAAATACACATCAAGTCCTTACAGCTCGATCAAAAGGAAACAATATTTTTGTTAGGATTATTGTTTTGTTGGAGCTATACAGGGTTCTGGGTTCCTTTCTGGCAGCAGCGCCTGTCTGGCCGGGCTAATATAAACCACTCTCCTGCCCTCCCGGGGCCTCATAATAACCCATTAAACAGGCGCATTAAGAGTAATGAAAAGGCTCTTAGCCGTTTTGCAGCGGGCCACCTGGATGTCTCTCTAGGGGGGAGAAATCCGCCTGAAGCGAGACAGCTTTACCTCCGATTGGGAGAGGAAGACAAAATAACATATTGTAAAATAAAACAAAAAAGGGGGCAAATAATATTTTTCAGTCCAGATCCATGAAAAGGCTTGTGTTGGATGGTGCTGATGGGACACTCCTCACATGGCACATTGTGCCACCGATTTACTTGCATATTGGCAGTGAAAACAGGAGTCATGTACGTGCGTCTCGTTTAATCGCTTAAGTGAGTTAAAAAATAAATAAGGATAATTGTATTTTTTTTATCCTGTGGACCAAGGCTACATTTTCATCTCCTGTGCAGCGTGCAGAAAAGAGGCTCAACAATCACTCGCTTGTAGGACGATTGGCTCATTTGAATTTAGGCAGGTGTTTTTATCTGGTGAGAGAAAAATAAATCAGAAGCACTGTGAGCCAGATTAAATATATTAGAGACTCATATGATAGGCTACATTCATGATGTATTCAACCCAGCGTGCTATACCTGTGATTGTGATGCTAATGTGTGTTCTGGCGAGAAGGGGGGGGGGAGGTCTATTAGCCGGTGGAGGCTAATTTACCTCCATTGCAGTCTCTTGATCAATCAGTCAGTTGAAGTGTGTTGGCGTCATTTTCTGCTTCTAAAGCTCCACCAGAACTAAGACAGCTAGACAGGCAGACAGATAGATAAATAGATAGATGGGCCTGGTTAGGCCTAAATGACAAGAGAAACCGTGGTCTAGATTGGAGAGATACTGTATACAAAAATTGAATAGACTCTTCAGGAAATATTATTTAGAATGGTTTCTGAAAAAAATCGTAAGATTAATCCAATATTTTTTTCATTTCAAAATCGTGTGGAGTGCTCATGAGGTCATTTCCATGGTTTGCCCCTTTTATTTTTCTCAAAATAATCTGTTTGAGGTCCAACGCACGATTGGTTTATAGGCTATGCTTTCATTCTCTCGCTCTTTCTTTCTCTTTCTCTCTCTCTCTCTCTCTCTCTCTCTCTCTCTCTCTCACACACACACACACACACACACACACACACACACACACACACACACGTAGCTATACTATTGCTAATCAGCTAATAATGTATTGCCAAAGGTGCATCTTCTAAAATATTTCAGTTGTTGATTTTGAAGAGAAGCATAGGCTATAGATGGCGAAACCAATCATATATCACCCAATCACATATTTCATAATTCGTCTCTCATTGCCAGGATATTCGAGCCTAGATTCCAAGACTGAATAATCAATTTACTGAGCTAATTCATCATTTCATGTTTTGGAGAGAGCTGACCCCAAACCCGGGGACCTTGTGCGTGCGCAGCCATGTGCGAAATGGGAAAAAGAGGAGAGAGCAGGAGGAGAGGGGGTGGGTGTGGGTAGAACCGGTGAACGGATTTAAGGAGACAGCGAAATAAACCGTAAAGAAGTGTCTCGCTCTCCTCTACGAATGATGTTTTTGTTTGTTCTTGTTGTTGGAATATTTAGAAAGGGTGCATTCATGAACTTGATTAGCATCGTCGTGCCCCGTTACGCCACAGCACCGGTTTTGGGGGGAGTCCTCTAAGGACTTCGCGGCTTTCTGACCTCTCGTGATGGGTGATAAACTGTGTGTAATGAGCAGAACATCATCTCCCTTCAAATCTGGAAGACTATACATCTTACAAAGATGAAAAAGTCCGATAAAACATCGAGACAGAATCAAATATGTAATCCAGATACATATAGAGAAATACATGTGAATACTACGGTCCGTCATATCTATAAATGACCTGATAACCATCACTTTGACACAGAAATACAACCGAAAAATCTATTGTCAAATTCCATCAACGTGAGCTGATGAGTTTTAGCGGGTTGCACCTGCACGTGCGGGTTCCATTTCACAGGTTGTCAATACGGTTCCACACTTAATATATGACGCGTCCAGGAATAAAACCAGGCTGTGGCCACGCTGCCATGTCGAGCTATACCGTCTTTCAAATCTTCCTCTTCTTATCGTACATGCTAAAATTTGATATAGGCCTACATAACTAGGCGTACTTTTTAATATACTTTATATTGACTTGCATCAGTAAAAAAAAAAAAGAATTGTGAAACAGGATTCTTTTCTGTGTATTTTATGGACCATTTGGGGGGAAAGAAGCTCGTGCAATTATGCAGCATGCCGCAAGGCCTATTTGACTTAAATGAAGCAAATGTGTGTTAAATTATAATATACTATACAAAATACTATATAAAATATAGTCTAATTTACGTGTACATCTTCGTATTTCAGGAATAAAATAGCCTATGCTTTCTTTATTTTCTAATTCAGTTAGTAGTCATATTTTTATGGCAATTGTTTTTTTAAGTCTATGTTATCCTTATCTGCAACCTACAATGAAATCGTTCACAGATTCAGACTGTAACCTCGTCGCTTCCTGTTTCAGTGATGTTCTTGTCATCTGCGCAGAACATTAAATCAGACAGTCCTAAAGCACAGAGAGGGTCTGGAGCGCGATGATAAGGGCTGTCATTAACCCTGTCACCGCCCTGGGGGACAGCAGACAGTTCAGTCTGGATCAGAAAGCCTCTCATACGCGCGAGGCCAGAATCTCTGCTGTGTTTGTCTGGGAGGGGGATTCTCTCGAGAAATTATTCAAATAAATGTTTATTTTTTTTACTGAAATTATAAAATATCCTACTGTAGGATGAAATATAAACACCAATATATCTGAAATATATATTGATTTTTTTATACAATAAACATCTTAGCCTATATCTTTCCATTCTTTAAGTTTTTTTTTTTCGGTTCACCGTCAGAACAACAGCATGAACGGAGCGATTCTGACTCATTGCCGTTTTTCTCGTTTAGGTGAACCCGCAGGGAGACTTCTGGTCGGTTGCTGTGTCTTGGCCGCAGTTCTGAACCTCTACTGTCGTTAAAAACCCAGAGCCATTATAGGTGAAAGTGGGGATGATTCCTCGTGTCAGTTGCAAACTTGAATAGCCACGTGTGCCCACGATCTGATTGATCTCCTCCGCCAAATTTCACCAGGACATGGCAAAGGAAACGAGCCATTTAGTTCCAGCACTGGTCCATCTGGACATTTTAAAAATATTTTTTATGGACGTATTCTCGAGGTCAGGTATAGCCCAACATTTACCATTAATACGAATCTGTAATATTATTTCCCTGAGTATAAGAACAGTACAGTTCTATGAATGAACACGGTGTCATGGTGTTGGCAGACGTTGTGAGTCACGCTCTGGTGATGAACTCGATTCCTGCTCGAGGAAACATTGAGGTCGGCGCGCGCCAACGTTTTGTGACATGAGAACCGAGCAGCTGTGTGCAGGGATGCAGCCACGCGCGGCCTGTACTGGGCAGGGGAACGCTCGCGTGCAGGACAGAACATTGGAGCGGGAACATCACCTTGCAAATTGAAGGTGTCAAAATGAGCTTTCTGTATTCTCTGTTTCGATGTAAAATTTGTTACAGAAACGCGTGTTCATATCTTCGATTAGTGTCTGTGATGTAAATAAATGTATTTATGGATTTACGTCTTCAGACCCTCTATCGACTCCATATAATATTTGACTGAATGTGTTGAAAGCAGTTCTCAATGATTTAAAACAGCTTATTCCGGAGAAGCCTTTTTTATTTTATTATAAAGTTATTTTCAGTCTGGAATGTACCTATAAAAACACTTGAAGCTTGTATTTATAATAATTATTATTATTAATCATTTTGAAAAATTGTCACAAAGTCACATCCAATTGAAAAGCAGTAAACGAATTGAAACCTTGAAACAAACTCAAATGAAATGGCTCTAAATGAGAGTTGATACAGTCTTTGCTGCTGTTATTCGCATGTCTACCTTATCTGGAATCAAGTTCCATCTTACCATCGAAAAAAACAATAATTTTCCCCAAAAGAAAACGGAAAAACAAATTCGATCCATATAATTCCTGTAGACATATCAACTGAGTTGAAATGAAAGAACCACGTCCTCTTGTTTTTTATAAATACAAAAACACATCTGTTGATCATTCAAAAAAAAATAAACAAATACTATCTTATCAAAGTTACATAACCTAGTCCAAAGAGTTGCTGTTTTTTTCCAGCTGTGAACACTTATATACACGTAAAGTTATGCAAGTTTCGAAGCCCCCAGAATGTCATTGGACGTTAGAATGAAGCATTGTAGATAATGGGGTTGGGGAGGGGGGGGGGGGTAGTACAAGCGCCTCCCCCAGAAATGCAGCAAATCTCACCCGTTTGATTGTGTTGGGTGGCTCATGCGCTGGGGTGCTGGAGACGCGCTTTGCAAAAGTCGAGTCCTTGCATTGGCGGGCTGATGGTGACACGTGCCTCCTCCTCCTCGCCCCCCCCAGGCTTCACCGTACCGCATTGGCATCAGTAACGGGAAACTGGATAAACCAACTGTGGAAGAGCTGCCGCTACCTTTCGGAACAAACTGTCCCGATTATTACTATTGAAAAGTGCGTCTGAGCATTTTTGCGTCAAATCTTTAGCGCCAAATCGTTCTAGATTGTTCCAACTCGTTCTCGGGTGTTTCTTCAACCGTACAAGAGGGTGCGAGAGCAGGATGCAGAGAGCAGGCGCCGCCGTCTGAAGGTGACATGAACCTGAGGATTAACAAGTACAGCAGGCGTACCTTGAACAAGAAGTGGAGATAGCAACTAAGAAGACCCATCGTCGCTTCGAAACTCGCGAGACCTTCGTAGTTTTGTCTACGTAAAGAAAGGAAGGAGTTCGATTAAAAAATAACTCGTTACATTGGAATAATATTGTAGGTCTGAAGAAAAACAAAGTTACCTAAAACAAAGCAAAATGGCTACTTTAATCAAAAGCAAAATTTCCAATAAACTGTCCAACGCGGCGACCACGGTGTCGAACAAATCTCAGGCGAAGGTGAGCGGGATGTTCGCGCGGATGGGCTTCCAGGCCGCGACCGACGAAGAGGCGGTGGGCTTCGCCGCGTGTGATGATCTGGACTACGATCACCGGCAAGGAATGCAAATGGACATCATGACCAGTGATGACATGGGTGAGGGGAGCGGGGAGATAGGTGTGGATGGAGTGGATGGGGACACCAGGTACCAGAGAGACGGAACTGGACCCCAACCGTCAGCGTCCAATGACGGCGGTCTGTGTACCGAGTTGGCAGCCGATAGACCAAAAATCACCGCTTGGGAGGCAGGATGGAACGTCACAAATGCAATCCAGGTAAAAAAAAAAAAACAATTTATTTATTTTTAAAGTACGAAAACATCGTTTAAAAACTCATTGAACTGCGGATTTATTATAGCTCAGTGGCTTACATTACATTAGGACTTTGCCCACATTTGATTTCTGATACTTCTTAGACTGAGTCAGTCTTTGAAGACGTGACTGTCATTTTGAAGACCTCCTGAGAGGGTCATTGATTGTGTGTCGCAGTGTAGATCTAGACAGAGCCAATGATGAGGTTTCACAGATAAATAGGTGTGGGGGATGGCTATGGACACTGCATAACAAGATGGACTTTATATGGACCTGCATGAGACAGCGTTCTGTCAAACATGATAACGTCTAAGAGACACCTCAGAGCACGAGAGGTCTGTTTCCCACCAAAATGCGCAGAGATGGCGCGAGCTGTCCAGTTTTTACGCGCGGCCGAGGCTGAGGCTGTGTGTGTACGGAACGCATGACTGCACGTTTCAACACTGCAGAAGGTGTGCAGGTGACCTTCTGTGTTGCAGATGCCCACAAGGTCACCAACAAAAGCGGATGGAACGATAATGTACTTCAATATAGCCTAGATATACACTGAGTGAAGTTAATAGCATAAAATGAATGATTGGCAAGACATGTCGTGATAAAAGTGACCGTTATACATACTAAATGAGCATGGAGACCCCCCAGGAAGTGATTTTATATGCTGGACAGAGTCTGTATACGTGACAAAAGCACCCCCAGCGCCAAAACCCTTGTGCGTTTTACGGTCGTGACAGACACCATTGCGTCACTCCGAGTCTCCTACATCCCTTTGATGACGTCACGATGAGTCCGGTTAGGCTCGCGCTGTAAGCGAAATGGAATACCCGCGCCAAAAACCACGCCACGTTAATCCCCCCACCCACGGTTTAATCCATCAAAGGCTTCTTTATGAACAGGAATATTACAGTCGATTGATTTTTTTAATTATTATTATTGTTAACTGGGATGTTGGGAATTATTACCACTTGTGCCGAACTATTGGGGTCCTAACGGTTACTCTGTTTTCACAGGGGATGTTTGTGCTTGGTTTACCATACGCCATACTGCACGGGGGATACCTTGGACTGTTTCTCATCATTTTTGCCGCTGTGGTGTGTTGTTACACCGGGAAAATCCTCATCGCTTGCCTGTACGAGGAGAACGAAGACGGCCAGCTCGTGCGTGTGAGAGACTCCTACGTGGACATTGCCAACGCCTGTTGCGCGCCAAGATTTCCAGCACTAGGCGGCCATATTGTGAATGTAGCCCAAATCATAGAGCTCGTGATGACCTGTATCCTGTACGTTGTTGTTAGCGGTAACCTAATGTACAACAGCTTCCCAAACATGCCGATCTCACAGAAGTCTTGGGCCATCATGGCCACCGCTGCCCTGCTACCCTGCGCCTTCCTCAAGAACCTGAAAGCAGTGTCAAAGTTCAGCTTGCTCTGCACAATGGCCCATTTTGTCATCAACATCCTCGTTATAGCCTACTGCCTTTCTAGAGCAAGAGATTGGGCTTGGGACAAAGTCAAGTTTTACATCGACGTCAAGAAGTTCCCCATTTCCATCGGGATCATCGTGTTCAGCTACACGTCTCAGATCTTCTTGCCCTCTCTGGAGGGCAACATGAATAAACCCAGCGAGTTCCACTGCATGATGAACTGGACCCACATCGCCGCGTGCATCCTCAAAGGCCTGTTTGCCCTCGTGGCTTACCTGACATGGGCAGACGCCACCAAGGAGGTCATCACTGATAACCTACCGTCCACCATCCGAGCTGTCGTCAATATTTTCTTAGTGGCCAAAGCCTTGCTCTCATACCCTTTGCCATTCTTTGCTGCAGTCGAGGTGCTGGAGAAGTCCTTTTTCCAGGATGGTGGACGCGCCATTTTCCCCGATTGCTACGGCGGCGATGGACGCCTGAAATCCTGGGGGCTCTCCTTGCGCTGCGGCCTGGTGGTTTTCACTCTGCTGATGGCAATTTACGTGCCGCATTTTGCCCTTCTCATGGGTCTGACGGGCAGCCTGACAGGGGCGGGGTTGTGTTTCCTCCTCCCCAGCCTCTTCCACCTCCGGCTCTTATGGAGAAAGCTTCTGTGGCACCATGTGTTCTTTGACGTGGCCATATTTGTAATAGGAGGTATATGCAGCATATCCGGTTTCATTCATTCTATGGAGGGGCTTATAGAGGCCTATAAGTATAACTTACATGATTAAACGCTCGAAACGTCCCGCCGGAAATAGATGTTACCTGCACACCCCTTATAGTGATGAATTCAACCCCCAATGAGCTTTGCTCCCATGCTTACAGAATCCATGCCTAATAAAATGTGCGTGCCCCTAACGCAGCATACATGTCGCGTGCACTCTTGCACACACGCACGCACACTTGCACACACACACTCTCACACACACACACACACGCACACACACACACACACACACATACATACAGACGAAAAAATAGCTAGAAAGAGTGTTGTACACCAGAAGGACTATGACATGATGTGCACGCACATGACAAAGAATTGCATTTTCCATATTTTTCTGTGGAGTGAAGGTTTACAACATAGATTGATCTTAAATGAAATTGCAAAATGCGTGCAAATTATCAGTTCATCGCTCTTGTGGGAGTCATTTCATTTGACATTCAAGTTTGTGATTTTGGACAACAATTCGACGGTATAATGTGATGAAATCGTAAAGAAAAAATATTTATTTGATGCCACTTTCTTCTTCTCGATGATTTGCAATATTTTAATGGGCAATGAATGTGATGGTTAACACATAATCTTATTGTGGACTACAATAATGGCAACTAACATGATGGCAATAACAACAAGAGAACATAATGTATTTGAGAAAGGGACAAGAGTAAAAAAATGCAGACGAAGTATAGAACAAAAGAACCTGGACCAGATATGAACAATTAACCCACCCAAGCACCAATTAGGATGTGACGCAAATATGCTGGTATAGAAAATACAAAAACTATGCATTGAATGTAATATATCCAGATACATTAAATACACAACTTCTACTGAAACAATGAACCAAAAACCGGCCCAGAGTCACAACTCTAAAGGCCATCATAGGATTTGTGATGTTATCTTTTTTAGGAAATTTGGAAAATATTGCCCCGTCATCAGATGCTCAGCATTACTTAACTCAATTCAAGCCTTTCTTCAAAATGCGTTTCCCGTTAAAACATTTGATCAGAAGTCTTCTAAATTGGCATTGATTTTAAATATAATTCAATGTCAGGAATTCTAGTGTTTGAAACATAAGATAAAATAGATCATTTAAAGAAGAAAATGTGCATAAAGAACATTTCTGTGCATTCCAACGGGTTCTGTGGAAATGTTAAAACCGTGTGTGTGTGTCGTGTTATTGTGGTTTCAAAAAGATGGAATGTATAATCTCAAAAATCGTTATCATATATCGTGAAAATGAATATTAAAGAATAAAGAAATAAGTGAAATTATATTGTAAAAATGTGTGTGGTTTTATGTCATGAAGTAAGAAACCGTGAGAAACGTATTTTTTCATGTTCATTTCTTTCAATAAAAAATGAAAGAAATGTTGGAGAAATCTTTCAGAGAATTATTGCATGAACATGAAAGCATTTGTTTTCCAAATCGTGTGTGTGTGGAGAGAGAAAGTGAGAGAGAGAGATGGGGGCGGGAAAAGGGGCTTGTCTCGCGCACGCATGACATCTTTTGTTCTATAATTGTTGCTCCTTTGCCTTCTCGTGCATGTTTGAAATGACGAGCAGAATCTGACATGAACAGACTGCAGCTTTAAAGACAGATTGTTCGCTATCGGCGAGGCAAAAAATAGGCCCCATATTACCTGCTCAACATGAGGCCTGTGCATTTGAACACATCTGAGTTTACTGCCTCCAGATGGTTTCGAGTCTGTTGCTGTTGTCGACTAAGTTCACCTGATGCAAACGAATGAAAGCAAATAGGTTATCCGACCCATGGGCTAAATCTACATAATGGCCTTATTTGGCCTGTAAACACAACGGATTTACGGCCTATGAAACATAAATAGTTTTAATATCATTTAAAACATCTAAGGTTCGTGAAGAAAGATTAAACCAGGTGAAACCATCACGTTGCAAAGCGGACCAATAGGTCTCGGTTATCCTACTGCCTCACGCCAAGTTAAGTAAATTGAGATCATTTTAGCTATGTGGTGTGATAAAAATAGAGGACTGTCATCCCTCTCTCGTATGTTTATTTGTGGTTGCCTAAACTCTTGGCTCTCACTGTCATACATCACACAGGATTTAAAAAAAATACTACATCCCCTAAACACACGAGTTCTACTTGTCTTATCGATCAAGCTCACCGACCATCAGTCTCAGAAAGTTAGGTTAAATTAGGTTAAAGGTAAAACTTGTGTACAAACACGCTTAGCTATTCAAAAGCCGCAATAAATTAAACTGGCTCACTTGGTATTTGGGCATTTATCCTTTATTCCATCATATTGGTAACTTGACAAAAACCATTATGCTACGTTGCCGCATGTCAATGACTAGAGCGCCACCCGATGGATAAAGACGTACGTTGCTGTTCGACCCATCGGCGGTAACTCCACCTGCATTTTAGCAGATATTTCATAAAGCATTTTTAAACGGCCCTAGACATTTATCAGAGATAAAATGCCACAAAATATAAATATAAAATGAACACGTTAATAAAATCACAAATCAAAAATAAATTTATTATCTTCAAGTAAAAGGCATTTTCATAATCAGTTAACAAAAACAAAAAAACAAGTACATTTCTTACAGGAAAGAACAATGACAGAAAAAATGTCAAATGAATTACAGTCACAGAAAAAGCACAACATTCCAACTGACAAACATCCCCATCAGTCATTCATCTTCCTCAGAGAGCAGTGGTTCAGCCAGGCATTAGTTAAAGCGTGGTGCCGGTATCTGTGTATCCCAGCAGTGTTGTATACGCATGTGTCTGGGCAAACGTGTGCATGCGAGAGTTCCCGCAATCCCATGTCTCTGCCCAGCTCATGTGCATGGGGGCAGGGCTGGGGGCCAAGGTGTGCATTTCCTTCCAGGTCAAGATCCGGTGGTGGGGGTCTTGGTGGAGTTCTGCACCACCCAGGGGTGCGTGAGGACTTCCTGGATAGGGAGGCGGTGCAGGGGGTTGTGCTTCAGCAACCGGCCAATCAGGTCACGGGCTCCAGCGCTCACATGATCCGGGAACGTGAACTCCACCTACCGGAAAACCACAGAAGAACTTAGCATTCAGCTGCCACCCTGATCCCAAGAAATACACAACTAGAGCATGTAGAAAGTACAACAAAAGACCACAGAACTGCTGTTTAAACACAGTATCACCCTGTATAGCCTAGGATAGAGTGAGATCAACTGGATAAAACATAGCATAGCAAGTATTGCTGAAAGATCTGAGTTTGGTGGATCATATCATATGGTCAAATCTGTGCTCCCGCCCCCGGTCCCTGTGTGGTGGTACCCTGGAGATCTTGCGGTAGGTCTCCTCGTGACTCTTGGTTTCGAAGGGCGGCTTTCCAACCAGGAACTCGTAGCAGAGAACGCCCAGACTCCACAGGTCCACCTTCTCGTCGTGGGTCCGGCCCTCGATCATCTCTGGAGGGAGGTAGTCCAGCGTGCCGCACAGAGTCGTCCTCCTGGACACAGACACACACGTTAGATCATGTTTATGGAGATGGATGGAACAAGCACCCGGGGGAAGGTGCGTGCGTATTTACCTAGAGGAGTATGTGGGTATTTGTGTGAGGATAGTGTGTTTAACTGAAGGAGGGTGTGTATGTGTGTGCATGAGGGCAGTGTCTGTGTGTGAAGACAGTGTGTGTTTACCTGGAGGAGGGTGTATGTGTGTGTGTGAGGACAGTGTGTGTGTGTGTGTGTTTAACTGGAGGAGGGTGTATATGTGTTTGTGTGTGTGAGGACAGTGTGTGTGTTTACCTGGAGGAGGGTGTATATGTGTGTGAGGACAGTGTGTGTGTGTTTAACTGGAGGGTGTATATGTGTTTGTGTGTGAGGACAGTGTGTGTGTGTTTACCTGGAGGAGGGTGTATGTGAGGACAGTGTGTGTGTGTGTTTACCTGGAGGAGGGTGTATATGTGTTTGTATGTGTGAGGACAGTGTGTGTGTTTACCTGGAGGAGGGTGTATATGTGTGAGGACAGTGTGTGTGTGTTTACCTGGAGGAGGGTGTATGTGAGGACAGTGTGTGTGTGTTTACCTGGAGGAGGGTGTATGTGAGGACAGTGTGTGTGTGTTTACCTGGAGGAGGGTGTATGTGAGGACAGTGTGTGTGTGTTTACCTGGAGGAGGGTGTGTGGACAGACCAGCCGAAGTCTGCAATCTTCAGCTCCCCGTTGGCTCCCAGGAGCAGGTTCTCTGGCTTGATGTCTCGGTGGATCACCTTCTTAGCGTGACAGTAGTTCAGAGCATCTGTCAGCTCCATGATGTACTGAGGGGGAGAGAAGGGTGAGGGAGGAGGAAAACAAGGGAGAGGGAGGAGGTGGGAAAGAGAGGTGAGGGAGGAGAACAAGGAAGGAGGAGGAGGAGGGAATAAGGGAGAGGATCTGATGTCTTGTGGAGAAGTTCCACAAGACATCAGATGCTCCATCGCACAACTACAAAGGTGA
The DNA here is from genome assembly GCA_030340665.1 of Neosalanx taihuensis. Classification (NCBI taxonomy): domain Eukaryota; kingdom Metazoa; phylum Chordata; class Actinopteri; order Osmeriformes; family Salangidae; genus Neosalanx; species Neosalanx taihuensis. The sequence goes on from CM059289.1 coordinate 10,775,937, forward strand.
GTTATCGCCACAGCTCCATAATGGAGGACACAGAGTTGCTAGTTTAAACCTGCCGTGACAGGAGAGAGAGACAGAAACCCCTCCATCTGCGTGGTGTGTGGTTGCCAGGGAGACTAACCGTGGCGCTGCGGACCTCGTTGAAGCAACCGCATCGCTGCAGCTCGCCGTACAGCTCCCCCTTGGGGGCAAACTCCAGGATGAGGTAAACGCGTGCAGCGTCGTGGAAGTATCCGTACAGACGCAGGATGTTGGGGTGTCTGAGGAGAGGACAAGGAAAATATCACACAGTCATGTTGCTCTAGGTGGTGAGTGTGGGTCTACACAGGTTGGGTGTGTGAATGTGTACCTGAGGTGAGACTGGATCTCCACCTCCCTCCTCAGCTGGTGCTCCACCCCTGCCTTCTCCAGCTGCTTCTTGAACAGCACCTTCAGGGCCAGGATGAACATAGACTGCCGCTCCCTGGCCAGGTACACGTTACCAAACTTGCCCTTCCCCAGCGGGCGGCCGATGTCAAAGTTCTCCAGGCTCCAGCGCTTCCTGAACGCCAGTCAATATAAAGCTTGATTAATACAGATGATTAGTCCTGTTTATTAGATCTATATATTTTCATGTTAATGACTCATGATTGATTAATACAGATGATTAGTCCTGTTTATTAGATCTTATATTTTCATGTTAATGACTCATGATTATTATGGCCTTTCATGTAAATCACTTATATGCCATTTACCCACCTATCCATCTCTGATTTGTTTATACTTACTTTCCAGGTTTTGATGGAGCCATCGATTTGGGACCGTCTGATTTGGTCTTGGGCTGTCCCTGAGCGGGTGTGGGATGAGGGGCCTGGCTGGTCTTGGCCTGGCCCTGGTTTTGTTGTGGAGCAGGGTTGAGCTTGGGCTGGCCCTGTGCAGGTGTGTTCTGTGGGGCAGGGTGAGCCTTGGGTTGACTCTGGGGCACAGTGGGAGTGTTTTGAATAGCTGAGTTGTTTTTGGGGTTGCTAGGGGCCTTGGGTTGAGACTTGTGGACAGGGTTGTTCTGGTTGCCATGGTTCATTGTTTTGGGCGTCTGGCCTTGGATTGCGGGCTTCTGTTTTTGGCATGGGGGCTTCGGGATTCGTTGAGGCCCGTTCGACACCCCCAGCACTCTTTGGGTCGGTATTGGGGTACACACTGGCTTGCCGTTCATCTGGGACACCGGAACTCGTTTTGGACCATCAATGCTCTGCTGAAAACAAGACATTGTGAGTGTCCATCCAAGACAAAGACATGTGTGACAGCAAAACAGCTAAGACGAGTGGGTTCACGTTTCTAAATAGGAAAACCGAAACATGCAAGGTCATGATTTTTAAGATAAGTCTTAAGAAACGTTTGAGTTGCACCCAAGGACATTTTCTTATGAGTAAAGCTATGGCAACACACAAGTCAAATAAAACTGGGCTCAACTCAATGACTTAAATATTCGATTCTGAGACCCTGTTCATTGTGATCTACACATGTCACGCTACAAGTACTGGTAAAGTACCTTCTGTTCAGGCCGTTGAGGTTTAATATCCTTTGACATCTTGTTTTTAAAGTCAGCAGCATCCATAATCTGCAGGAAGTGACAAGTATGGTTTATTCATCTCATGAAAAATTAGCTGTAAACTCCAACCTAGAGAGCAAGACGTGGCGTGGCATTCAACAGCCCGGGACAATTCGTCCGTGCCTGCACATTTCAGTTAGTTTAAACATAAATAAGAATTAGTAATTGACATTTAAATGCAGTGATATCACGCTTACCAATAATAATAAAAATACACGGCTGGAATAAAACCTTGAATCCACGCACCACCGAGCAAAAAACACGATCCACTAAGAATTCAGCTAGTAGCTAGCTAGCTAACTGATGCTACATAGAAAAGACTGCAAGTTAACGTTCGCTAGCTAGCCGGCTAGGAAGGGCGATTATTGGCCAGTTCCAGTAGACAATAAATGCCTTGCTATTTCAAATCTTCTGGAATATTGTTATCTACCAGGGCTAGCCGAAACACATAAACACATTAGTTAGCCAGCCTAATTATTAGAGCGAATTCTTCCGTCTCAAAACTAGCTCGTTGGTTCGCACCAGTTTATACTGACGAGAAACACAGCCTGGAAAATTGTTTGATTTCAAATATCCTTTAAAAATCCTCTGTGCGCGGGTTGGCTGACGGGCTCTGCTTTTTGCTCAGCTATTGGATGATGCAAAATTATGACCATGACGTCACATATAATGACTTCACTCCAGAAAACTAGATGGCGCACGTTAAAATTTCCAAGGTGAAGATTTTGCTGTGAACGGAGTTTTCAAAATAAAGGTCCCTGTCCTGAAAAAGCTCATCGATCCCTTGAAGTGAGATTTGCGTTGAAATCGAACTGCGTGTTTATTTGAGGAAAGTTAGCAAAAATAATTTTACAGGACATTTTAACTGCTTTCCAAGGACTTTATTATTTTTCATTCGACCAGTCTTCTATTTTGTCTGTACAACAGCTTTCCACATCTATTCCCATTTTTGAATAATTTGAAAAATAACCAGATTTGGCCAGTGCTTGTCTGAGCACGTAAAAAACCCTCTTTATATATCTTTTTTTGGTTTGTTACTTTTTGTTTTGTAAGGAAACCATGTCACCTCATCTCCATATCAGATTCAATCGTAAGAAGCATAACAAAAAAGAACACACAAAAAAAACAAATTTCGATATTTGGCCATTATTGCTTGAACAATGTTCTAACATGCAACACTGTGACAATGTGAGAGCTGGAGGTATTTGGATCTCATTCATCTCAGTCGCCCTGCCACAAGCTGAAGTCATATATCAAGCAGTCTGTTGGGTTTAGACGCTGACATCAGGCTTCATCAGAAGGAAGTGACCGAAGCACTGTGTTGACAATGAACAAAATAAAATACATATTTATAAATAAGAATATAAATAATTCCTTCCATATTATTTCGAACGTTTGTACAAACACCCCTGAACACAGAGTCGCACACACACACACACACACACACACACACACACAAATTTCCCGCTCTAACAACAGAGGTTCTGGAATTGGAAAAAAGTAAAGTGAGGCATATAAAGCACAGTTTGCTAAGTTCTCGAAAGCTCATCCTTGTGCGATAAAAATCCCCTGGGCATTACCAGGGCATTGGCCCCCAGAGAATCTACATTCAGTTCACCCTGTTAGTAATAGAGTTAGTACATAAGAGTTCATATGTTCACAGCCTAAATCAAACCTCAAAGTAACATGGACACAGCACATAACAGCAGCTTGTATAATTTATGTACGTGTGTATTATATTTATATACTGTAAGTCCCCATTAAAGCCCATCCAGTCAATAGTGTTTCACAATAAATATGCAAATAAATAGCTGTTATGAGGTAAAAATGCAATATATCTGCACAGTTTCCTCCAAGAACACAAAGAAAATCTGTCTGAATGCAAGTGTCAAGTGTTCCATATGCAATCATAAACTAAAACTCCATTCAGTTCTACAGCATGGACTCCTCTGTGGCTCACTATTCCACAAAGGAGGGTGCTATTGTTGAAACCCTGCTCTTCTCCTGCTCTCTCCGGTCTACCTGATGAGAGGCTAGGTGTGTGCTGATGAACTTGTTTTGAATGAAACGCTGGTTCCACAGTACAGTTCCCTACAGGTGATTCAACTCTTCACCTCTACAGAGAACATCTTCTACCACATGGCATTTGAGACCTCTACATTACCCCTTGTTCCCTTTCAGTTAAAGTTTAAATCATAATTATTGTTATAGCTCGTAGGTATAATTACAGTACTTGAGTTCCAGCTCTTAAAGGTGTTGCTCGGCTTTAGTTCATCAAGTTATTGAGAGTGCAGGGGAGACGGACGGAATGACTCATCCAACTAGCCTGCTAGGAGACCGCACCTCCTCCACAAACAACCGGCTGCATGAGACGCTGCTGTTTCTGTCTTCCAGACACCAGGCCACACCTATCCACCTGACTGGCCCTGTTACTAAAGCAGCAGCGCATGGACATCATGCCTTCACCGTTGTACTCCTCTCTTCCAGGGTTCCCACCCCACCCCCCGTGGTCCCACCCAAACCAACCCCCCCCCCCCCCCGACACTCTGACCCAGAGGAGGTGAGATGAAGAGGAAGAGCTTCTCTAGCAGGGCAGAGTGTTTGCCTGCAAGCACAGATCATCGAAGGGCTCGTTAGGATATTTGGCACAGTTCGCCTTGTCACCCCGCCACCCGCATCTCTGCGGGCATGGTTTTCCACCCCTCATCACAAGCAGCCAGCCTAGCAGCCTCCTGAAACCACTACCCAGAATCCCTTTAGGTTGCAGTCCGCCATGAGGTATCTAATGTAGATAGACTTCAAATAAGATAAGGAGAGAATTCACCCCTGAATTACACGAAAGGAGGAAGAGCAGAGCAACGTGAAGGGACTCTGGGCTGGAACTGTACATGTTATTAAGATGCAAGAAAAACCAAGAGAATCCCCGTGGTTTGAACAGGGGATGAGATGGAAGTAGGGAGAGAAAGATTGATGGTGGGTGGTGTCATTTCTCTGTGACTGCGGCAGCCATGGGCGTTCGTATTGTTCCTCTGGCTGTGGCCGCCAGCTCCTCGATCTCTGCATTCAGCCTTCGGATCACCCATTCCATCGCCTCGCGGCCCTGGAGGGAAAAACAAACACACCTTGGAATAAGGCAAAGGCTGCCCTGTTTGTAAAGTAGCTAGGCACTGACAACACTAAATAAGTCTTTTAAGGTTTTTTTTGTAATGGACACACAAGGTATTTAATTATTTTAAGGCTGTCAAACCCTGTTCCTAGAGAAGTTTCGCTCACATGTTAACCACGTCTACGTTATCGAGTTCAGCATTATTCATATGTAGAAGCATGTGTCCTGCATTAAGGTTGGAATTAACAACTACAGTAATCCTGTAGGTTTCCTGGAACAGGACCGGTATCCATCAATCAATCTATCCTGCTCTTCATCCATCCACCCAGGGTACAGGTGACTCACCTTGCCTGCATTGGAGGAGATGCTGCTGGCCATGACCCCCTCCAGGTAGCTGCTCAGACTCACTCCCTTCACAGAGATAATGGCTTCCTGGGTCAGAACCGTCCTGCAGAACCCAGGAGAGACGGGGTCAGTACACGCAAGGACGAGTCACACATTCCAAATTGACATTAACTGGTTGCAGTATACTGATTTAGAACTTTGAGGGTTAAAGTTGGTTGAGGGGCAGTTCTATGGATGTATATGAAGCCCTTAGTGACTGACCCAAAGGGAATTTGATGATTTCATATCTTACTTTTCTGGGTCTTGAGGGTGTGGTTTGTATGTCAGCTTTTCATCTACTGATACCAGGTTAGTAAAGGTGATCTGTAGAGGAGAGACACAGACTGTGAGAAAGAGACAATAGGCTTGTTCATTTTTTTCATATCCACACTTAGACACCTAGACACACCAGACCCTCAAGAACTGGTTCAGCATCATTCCATAAGAGTTCCTCCCACACTCAAAAACTGACACACCTACTGAGAAGATCTGGGCAACATTCAAATGGAACATGTTTAGTACTCCTCTAAACTCCTTTCACTGAACTCCATTAAACTGAAGAAGACCAAATCTGTTGCAAAAAGACTACACAACCCATCAGAACTCCCGTAATAGTACTCAAAAATAATAATATTAATAATCGAGCAAATGCTTTTATCCAAAGCTACAGGTGGCTTCAAACCAACATCTTTTTTTGCAGTGAAATGCTCCATCAGTGAGCTGACCTCATCCCCAGTCCCCTTCACATCTCAGACCCCACAGCCGTCCTCATCACCTGCGTGAAGGTACTCACGTTAGAGGACTGCAGCTCAAACGTCTTCTCCCTGGGGTCCACCACCGAGTGCTCCTGGATGAAGGTGCACGTCCGTGAGTTGCCGATGATCTGAAGGCAGGAGAGAATCCACAGTGAGCTGCTAGAACCTTCAGGACCGAACATCAGAATTTACGCGTCTGTTGTTCGTTCTCTGTGATTTACTGCTATATAACTAGGAACCTTTATGAAAAAGGTAGAATCGATCCATCAGTTATAAGACTTTTGTCACCTTTTAACCCTCTTTCTATTTTACAGTCAGACTAATATTTATATACAAAGGGCATGTACAGTAGGTGAAGATTTATTAATAATAAATGCTTTCTTTTTATACCACCCCCTTCATTGTCAAGGGAGGCAATGTCATGATAGCTTGTTGACTAATTAAAAAATATCATTCAGGTCCAACAGCAGCATTGACTAAGCTTGTCTGAGAAACAGCCATATCACTGGACAGTCTAGGGACTTAGGGTTGCTATTAATAGGAGTCTCTGGCAATCTTCTTTGACCTCTCCAGGATCTCCTCCCCCTGACCTCCCCCAGGATCGGGGCCTGACCTTTGGGGACCAGAGCAGTCTCATGTAACCCAGGGCTCCAGGACTTATCCTGGTCCCAGGCCAGAGGCAGTAGGGCCCAGATAGGGTACTGTCAAGGTTCAAAGAACAGGATGTCTTGTCTAATCTGGACGACTGTCAAATCAAAGCCGTACAGTTCTTATCGTGCTGTGATTTGCGTATGCAAGAAGGTAGGTGAAATCAACTATGACCATTCTAGACCCACTGACTGATTGCTCTAGAACCCCCTACTGACTGACACACTTTGGAAGACATCAAAAGCAAACTTTCTCTGTTCTCTTTTACTGTCACACACACACACTCACAGTTGCTTGTACTGTTACATCACTGGCATGCAGTATGGTACAACTAAAGTTCAGGACATCATGTGCCAGAGACGGTGTGTAGTAAGCTTTGATAGAAATAGACCTGTTGGGGGTCGGGGTGGGGGGCGTTGTCAATGACTACTACTGCTGTGTTCCCCGCTATTATGGGCTGTCTTGACAGCATGTGACCAAGCTCCTGTACTTCGATAGAGCAGGCAGCCAAGATACTACAAGCCTTCAGCACATTCACCTCTATACGTTACTCAAACCTGTCTAGGTTAAACCTCTATACTAGGCCGGCCTTGGAGATGTAAAAATAGCAACTGTGCTCTGTGCGCTGAAACCGAAGTGCATCGCTGTGTTACTGGAGACGTCTCACAAACTTGTTCTATTACAACTTCATCTGAGAGAGAGTGCAGGCATGACAGAGAGATAGAGAGAGCCAGAGAGAGAGAGACAGAAAGACAGACACACAAAGATACAGAGAACACACAGGAGACAGAAAATAGCTTGGTACTCACAGACTTAACGATGGAAGGGAGACCCCACTCTGCGCTGAGGAGGCGGTTACTATGGAGACGGCCCTGGCTGTCCACAGCCCGATCCAGCACGTCCACCCCAAACACACTGGGGTTCATGGGGTTTGGGTACTTCTGCATGGCTGCCTTGGTTACTGTCTCCCAGGGGTGGCTGGAGGGAGAGGGGGGGTGACAGGAGGGTGAGGTGAAATCATTAAAACTAACATACATGTACTGTTATATATCAGTCCTAATGTAGCCTATCCCGGGTGTGAATCTGCATTTCGTGATCACCATGGTATTGTATATTCCTAGAGTACCATGTTAAGAAACATTGTCATGACAGTATTGGCCGGGATACACAGAACGTGACGCGCATGTAACGGATGACTGGGATGTTCATCCGAACGTTTGTGTTATTTCGCCCGGGTACAATTAATACATCAAAAAGATGTGATTAAAACCGCGCCAACACAATCGCCTGGGCCAGAATCCGACGTCTGTAACCGTGGAGACAACCGGATGCCATGTGGTTGCTGAGTGACGCATGGAGGCTCGACATGTAGGGGAAAGGTTACTGGATAAAGAAGCATTTATGCTAGCCAGCTAGCTAGCTGATTACGCAACCTCTGAGCAATACTGACAAGTGACAACTGTTGTAGTGACAGAAAAACTAATACAAAAAAAAAAAAAAAAATATTGGGTAGAAAGACCGATTCGTTGACATTTGATAATTTTAACTGAAGCCGGTATGGTCGCAGTGTAGCCTAGTCTAGGTCTTAAGTATAGTCATAGCCAAGTTCAAACTGATGTTACATTGACCCAGCAAATATAATAAGCTAAGCATGAAAGGCTATATAAGGAAAGCCAAACCGATTAGTCTGCAGGCACATCTACAGACCGATAACCGCGAGCTCTCCTACAAAGGACAACTTGTTCCGCTATCTCGTTCAGACCGGGGGGAGGTCGAGGTCGGGGGGGGGGGGATTGACAAAGCCAAATACATTTAAATAAATCACTCACTTGAAAATGTGTTCTGAGGTCCAGATCTTCATGGTTTGGCTGTTGTATGTTAACCGGTGTGTGGTATTGGTAGTGAGGTGGAGAGTGGATAAGCCCAGCCGGTAAGTGCAGTCACACTGTCTCAATGAACCAGCCGCATTAGTTAAAGAGGGACCGCAAATCACCGCCCCCCTCCGACCGGAGTCACGTGACACTGGATGTGACGCACATCCGCCGCATGCCAGAGCGGTTATTGACAGCGCTTCACAGCGCAGAAAGCAACGTCATTAAGGTGTCAGGAATCAATTTTCTGGCCCAAAATCTAAAATGGCAAATATCTTATCAGTGAGTTCAGAGTAACGATAACCAAAAGTGAAGCAGTGTTTAAAATGACAACGCAAACCCTTTCGAAATACTTCATACGGGATCCATAACGATTTTCCATGAGGTGGATAGCACGCAGTTAGTCCAGCAGTAGGAATCTGTCCTTTGCCCTCTGCAGTAGAACTTGCACAATAGGTATGAGGTTCAAACACTTGCACCTTGTGATCAAAGCTGAACAAACATACCCTTATAAGAAGATGCCACTGAACGATTATGTCACTGTCAGAACTGTAGGCTTCAAATAACTTTTAAACAACCAAGAAAACGATTTTGTTCTCTATGTAGGCCTAACATCATAGCCTATCACATTATTCACAGTTAATGGAATGGCTTTAATGGACTTAATTTAATTAATGGACTTAATTTAATTGACTCAGCTACAAAGGCATTTTGCTAAACGAATGGATCACAAAAGTATGATTTGTGTTGCCATGCTTGTGTTCGGGGGCAGATCCGATTCCGTATTAATCAGATTAATTATCGGCAAATACACTCTTAAATCACCTCAATACGTAGATAAAGATGTATGTTACAACTTGCAGTAACGGGCATATTCAGGAATAACCCACTTTTACAAGAAGGTGAAAGAGCAATGTGCCCTCTGACGCTCTGTCTTGCTCCAGTTTTCTGACTGGTAGTGATATGGCTGAGCCAAAGGGCCAACCTCACAGCCACGTCCCAGGGTCTTATCAGGAGAAGTTTGTTATCTTCTCCTGACAGACAGCAGTGTCGAGGGCATCAGGAACCCAACCAGCTCAGTACAGAGCAGAGTTCAAGCTGCTGGGTTTAGCTGGTACTGTGGAGGTTGGGAACCATGGTGTTCTCTTGAGGGGTGGCTGGTAACTAACTGTTAAAGAACCAGTACAGAGTTTCTGTGTTCTTACAGGGAAGTTATGGTGTGTGATGATTCAAACATGTGTAAAACTACTTATTTGTGTAGTCAAAATTAAGTGTATCTCATAATACGTAATAAAAATGCAAAGGCAACATTTATTTTTATTAAGTTACATTATTAAGCTCTAAATTAATCATACAATGCCAAACAACATAATTATAATATAGGAAGAAAACTGTAAATACAATTCTGTATACATTTTCATACAAGATACAAATGTTGATAAAATCGCAGTACAGCCAGCCTTTTTTTAATTTAAACATGTGAATTAATATTAATGGCACACTTGGTAAGGCAATTATTTGAGTAAAAGACAAAGGAAAAAAGCTGAAATTCAAGTCTTTTGAGAGAAAATAGTTGAGGTTTCCTGACACCGTCCTGTGGCTCAGTGAAGGAATCACCTCCAACCATGTCAAACACACCTTCACCCTTTTCAAACACACCTCCGTCTCAAACACACCTTCGTCTCAAACACACCTCACTCCGTCACAGTTTCAGCGCTTGTCTCCGGTACTGACTCAGCGGTCATCTCCATCACCGTCTCAGTCTTAGTTTCTGTTCTTGTTGGAACTGTCACAATACTAGATGATGGTCTCTCCTCTTCCTCCTCCTTCTCCTGCTCCTCCTCTTCCAGCTCCAGGTCGGCTGTTGCATCCTGGTACTGCTGGTATTCTGCCACAAGGTCGTTAAGGTTATTCTCCGCCTCTGTGAACTCCATCTCGTCCATGCCCTCGCCCGTGTACCAGTGGAGGAAGGCCTTGCGGCGGAACATGACGGAGAACTGTTCCCCGATGCGGCGGAAAATCTCCTGAATGGCCGTGTTGTTGCCGATGAAGGTGGACGCCATCCTGAGGCCTCGGGGGGGGATGTCGCACACGGCCACCTTGACGTTGTGCGGGATCCAATCCACAAAGTTGTTGCGGTTCTTCTGCTGCGCAGCTAGCATTTGCTCGTCTACCTCTTTGGTGGACATGGCGCCACGGAACATCCCCGCCACGGTGAGGTAGCGCCCCCTTCGGGGGTCGCAGGCCGTCATCATGTTGCGGGGGTCAAACATCTGCTGGGTGAGCTCGGCCACGGTGAGGGCTTGGTACTGCTGGTTCCCCCTGGCAGTTAGTGGGGCAAAACCGGGAACGAAGAAGTGTAAACGGGGGAAGGGGACCATGTTGACGGCCAGCTTGCGGAGGTCGGCGTTGAGCTGGCCGGGGAAACGCAGGGAGGTGGTGACGCCGCTCATGGTCAGGGACACCAGGTGGTTGAGGTCGCCATAGGTGGGCGTGGTCAGCTTGAGCGTGCGGAAGCAGATGTCGTAGAGCGCCTCGTTGTCGATGCAGAAGGTCTCGTCCGTGCTCTCGATGAGCTGGTGCATGGTGAGGGTGGCGTTGTAGGGCTCCACCACCGTGTCTGACACCTGGGGGAGGGAGGGGGGAAGGGGAGAGAAGGAAGGAAGGAAGAGAAATAGGGTGAAGTCCACACAGGTATGCTACAGTACCTAACAGTAGACTGTTAGGAAAGGTTAGTATGGTACACACCTTGGGGGAGGGCATGATGCTGAAGGTGTTCATGATGCGATCGGGGTACTCCTCCCTGATCTTGTTCATGATGAGGGTCCCCATGCCTGAGCCAGTGCCCCCGCCCAGGGAATGGACAAGCTGGAACCCCTGCAGGCAGTCACAGCCTTCGCTCTCGTGACGGACGCGGTCCAACACCTGCTCCACTAGCTCTGCACCCTCCGTGTAGTGACCCTTAGCCCAGTTGTTTCCTGCCCCGGAGTTTCCTGAACCCCCCCCCCCCACCACCACCACCACACACACACACACGAAAAATACACATTTCTGGGTCACTACCTCTGTGGAGTATTTAACTGTAGATAAATGTTCAATGACCGATGCTCTTTTGTAAAGCTTTTCTTGGAAGTCACTTTGCTAAATTAATAAATGTAATGTAAAGGTAAACAATGAGGTTGCTCGATTTGGTTCGATTCCTATTCCTGTATGTTGCTAAAAGGTAAAGTGACCCTAGACAGTGACTGCAGACAGAGACTATGTCTATAATTAAACAGAGAGGACAAACAGGACAGGTGTCTCTCACCATGGATGAAGTTGTCTGGCTTGAAGAGCTGTCCAATCCTGCTGCCCCTCACGCTGTCCATGGTGCCAGGCTCCAGGTCAATGAGCAGAGATCTGGGGACATACTTACCCCCTGGGAGCAGAAACACACACCTGAGACACACATCTGACACTTAGACCTGACACACACACGCACCTGACACACACACACGTACCCTGTGCCTCATTGAAGTAGACGTTGAGGCGCTCCAGCTGAAGGACGTTGTCACCCTCGTAGTCTCCTGTGGTGTTAATCCCATGCTCCTCACTGATCACCTCCCAAAACTGCACACACACACAGGAATGCCATTACAAAGTGACTTAACGCACAGAAACGTTCTCACGAATTCTGAGAATTCTGGTCATGAATCTAAGATGCTTCTGATGATAACCCTGTCAGCCTGTCTCTCAAGGTCATGCTCTTCTCAGCAGTCGTTGGGGTGAAGCTGTTCAAAACAGCATATCTCCTGCTGTTTCTCTGGCTGGCATTGTGGAAGTCATGATAAACCCAACGTCACACCCATGCCAGTCTTACACTTATCTTTCAGCAACAACATATGGAGGGAAACACCCTCTGCCAATCACAACTGTCAGGGTAGAAGTGTCAAGTCACAGCCCAATACTTGAACCGTATTAGGACTGAAGTGAGCAAGCAATACATCACAATTAAGGAAACAATAATTTGTCGATGGATGTGAAGTCAGTCAGTGTCAGGACAGGTTTGAGGTCTTCATGGTTGTTTTAAACTCTTCTCTGTGTGGTTTCCATCTCCCTAGATGTTCTTCACAGTGAATGACAATAAGAAACACCCTGTTCCACTGTCATCATGCATTAGGATGATCACACTATCTAAAAGTGCTAAGAACTATTTTCTCCAGAATGCCCAAGAACAGCATCTCCTGTTCTAGAGCATCCTGCCCTGATATCAACCCAAGAGTGGACTGAAGAAATCCAAACAGATGACAATTGTAACACAGGAAGTCACAGGTCTACTTTTTTAAATTTTTTTTACCTTGGAGCCAATTTGATTCCCACACTGTCCAACCTGCAGATGTACGATCTCTCTCATGGTGGTCCGGATGACGGCCTCACCAGCCTTCTCTCTGCGCTGCCCTCTCCACCCTCCGCCCTTAAATACCAGGGCAGCGCAGATGACATCACTGATGGTGTCACCCAGCCGTCACTACGATGTGACACTCGTACAGTCTAGGAGGACTCCTCCTGTTATCTACAGAACAAAATTGTTTCATAAACTGTGTATATAAAAAGTGATGTGCTCAGTTTCTAACTGTAGGTTGAATCGGTTTGATGGTTGTATTACTGGTTGTCTCTCCGGTCTTGTATGAAATGTGCAATATTTTGGCACAGACACAAGTAGTCTTCCGGCAAACGACAAATAAACAAAGTGACTAAAGACTGTTAACCAGACTCAAGCCAGAGCAGCCTAATACACACAAGCACCTTCATCTAACAGTTCACACAGCACACAGGAAGTACAGCAGGAAGTGAACGGGACTGGCACAGTGAGAAAGCTAAACCAACACCCTTTTTCTCATATACTGAGCCTTTTTCCCTGAAGAGGACCGGGGGGAAGAGGAGGAGGACCCAGGATGTGTGTGTACAGACCTTGTGTTGTGTGTAGACATGGTGGTGTATGTCTATACCCTGTAGTATGTGTGTCTAGACCCTGTGGTGTGTGTTTACCTTGTGTGTGTGTGTGTGTGTGTGTGTGTGTGTGTGTGTGTGTGTGTCTAGACCTTGTTATGTGTGTCTAGAGCCTGTGTTCTGTGTAGAAACCCTGTGGTGTGTAGAGACTCTTTGGTGTGTGTTCCTGGTTGGGTCCAGATAAGAAACTCTCCAGCTGAGAGCTTGTATCTGTGAGGCTCAGAAATATAGACCTAGACAGGCAGGCAGACAGACAGACAGGCAGACAGACAGGCAGAATCCCCTAATGTTTTTCCAAAAGCCCTGAATCTTTCAGGTTAAAACTTTTTAAGAATTACGAAGACAATGGAAATTCCAAACATAATTTAAGATTTAGAAGAGACAGTGACAGTCATGAGTGACCAAACACTGCCTCCTTCTGGTGGCTGAACATGAAACCCTTGGAACTGAATGTTAACCTGAAGCTGGAATATGAACATGTATCTGGGTTTAGATCTTCCTTACGCTTGAGAAGAGAGGGGAGGGAGTCTAATATGATCACTCTGTGTATGTCAGCATATTACTACAGCACTGGGGGTGGGGAAGGTTGGGGTAGAGATCTAAAATGGTGGTTAGTGTGGAGATTACATGTGAGACAGAGGATAGGATGGAAATCTGATGAAGGTAGAGATCTAAGATGGAGGGTAGGGTGAAGGAGGGTATGGGCGGGTATGGGCGGGGTGACAATCCAAGAAACTAATAAAACATCCTTCCATATACCTCAGAACTGGTTGCTCTAGATGTGATATGTAGACGCTGGAGACACCTGTCATCCCAGCTAGATCAGACCCAGATGGGGGAGAGTTAAAATGGCACTTTAGTAAGAAACATCTTTCATTCAGAGGGTCTGTGTCTAGTTTTACCAGTGTGGTCCAGTTCGAGATTCAGTGTTCTGGAGGTCCAATCTGGGCCAGTCTGCTAAGACGTGTAGCCTTACCCATATAGACAGAAAACCTCTGGATGGACTAACCTAGCCCTGTCTATAGACCTATATACACCTCTCTCACAAAGGAAACAACAAGCCTATGTTACCTTCTGTCCTCAACATCTCAAAGTTTTGGATGTCTGGAAATGGGTGTTCCTGCTGCTTGAACACATATTGTTCATATAACTAGTATAACTCAATAGTAAATTACTGATTACCAAGACTGGTATGACAACTACGTTATGTATGCTTTTAAAAACGGCACTTACCGTATTTGCCGGACTAAAGAGCGCACCTAAATATAAGCCGCACCACCTAAAATTGAATATATATATTTTGTCACATATAAGCCACACTGGGCTATAAGCCGCAGATATTCAGGTTGAGAAATAAGATATTTACATAGAAAGATTTTGTAGTAAAAGCGTTTATTCGTATACCTGAAATGATTGTTTCTGAACGTGCCTTTAACGTGGCAGTATAAGTGCTGATCGAACAAAACAGAACAGTTTTTCGATGGTTTTATTCATCTTCCTCCTGTGCACTAAAGCCAAGTTGCTTTATTTTCCTTCCTTCTGCGTACTGAAACCACTAAACACAAAACCACTGTCACTTTTTCTTTCTCTTATTGGTTTCTCACGATACATGTTTCATAATCTGTAAACCCACTATGCTTGGGGACTGTAAGTGTAACCCTGCTATGATCAGTGACCGATGCTCTTTTGTAATGCTCTCTCTTGTAAGGCGCTTTGGATACAAGCGTCTGCTAAATTAATAAATGTAATGCGCAACTGCGCAACTGTTAAAGTCGGTTCATTCTCCCTTGCGCTGAAGCCACAAGTCACTTATTCATCTTCCTGAGGACTGAAGAAAAATGTATAGAAAAGCCGCATCTCTGTATTTACCCGCATGGTTCAAAACGTGGGGGTAAATAGGGGCTTATAGTCCGGAAAATACGGTAACCAATCTATCCATACATAAGGCGCTCGGTATTATAAGGCGCACTGTCGTTTTTTGAGGAAATTAAAGGCTTTTAAGTGCGCCTTATAGTGCGGAAAAAACGGTAATCATACTTTTTAGCGTCTAGTTCAGGGGTGGGCAATCCTGGTCCTCAAGGGCTGCTGTCCTTAAGGTTTTAGACGTTTCCTTAGTTTAGCACACCTGATTCTAATGAACAGGTTGTTATTGAGCTCTCTGGAAGCCTGATAATGACCATTCAGTAGAATCAGGTGTGCTAGAACAGGGAAACATCTAAAACCTTCAGGACAGAGGCCCTCGAGGACCCTGCCCTGGTCTAGTTTATTTCTTTAAAGAGGGCGCCTTTTCTCGTAGCAACTTCATGACGTTCTGGGTAATCACGTGATCTGTCCCTTGTCGTTCCCAGGGTTCAGCCCCACCCCGTCTCTTCTATCTATCTTAATGTACAATTCTCCGAGAAAAAAAGGGGGGGGGGAATAGCAAATAATACAATAGAGAAAACCAATCTATTCGCATTTATTCAAGAGCAGGTCTAGCCTGCTTATTATGAAATAACTGTCACCGTTGGATGTACTACTCTACACCGGGGTTTGTTCATGTATATATGCACATGTACAGTAGGCTGCCTACCATTTCTAAAGGAATACAGTGACTGACAGTTAGGCAAGAACCAACTAAATAACGGGAGGTTTTCATGTTTATGTCTACATCGGAGAGAATACGAGAATATCTACTCAGTGTTCGTCTGGAAAAACTGATGTGAGAAGAAATACTAATTACAACCTTAAAGAAAAAGGACGAAGAAGAGGCCCTTTTTGGTCTGGTCAACCCCCCAAAAACAATCCAACATCTGCGGCGAGGAAAGGAAATAAACGTTATCGGTGTTTTAAAACGGGATTTTATTGACAAGGTTACGAAAACGTGATGTGACAGATTCAACATTTGGGGCAAAGAAAGAAGCATTGGCACAGCGACTATCATGCCGTCATTTTAGTGGAAATATTTATTTTTTAATTTTCCATCCACCCTCTATCTGCCTTGTCTTGGTTCGGCGGAGGACGTATTGCAAAATAGAAAACCAGAAAATATCCCGACGTTTTAATGGATTTGTATATATTGTGAATGGCAGTGATCAGAATTATATCCGTGTTAACAGATTAGGGCTGGTTGGGGAACCATTTGCAAAACCAAAAAAAGCGAATCTGTGTGGATTTCAACTCTCAAAGAAAGACGTCGTGGGAAACCCCGACCAGAAACCATTCATGTACATTAATAATGTCATTATGCGCTGAAAGTCTTCATCATCACATTCTTCTCAATGTGGATGACTTCATTGCGGATCTCCAGCACACAGCAGTGTTACAGGGGTGTCGACATTACAGCTTCTCTCCCACGGAATGACCGGATCGATCATTAGTAATGTAATGTGATCAGTTTGATGGATCAGTAATGTAAAAGAGTGAGG
Organism: Neosalanx taihuensis; assembly: GCA_030340665.1. Classification (NCBI taxonomy): domain Eukaryota; kingdom Metazoa; phylum Chordata; class Actinopteri; order Osmeriformes; family Salangidae; genus Neosalanx; species Neosalanx taihuensis. The sequence goes on from CM059289.1 coordinate 10,792,682, forward strand.
AAGCTGTTCTACCACGTAACTCCTTAATGTCACCTTTGTTTTTTACTGGCAACATAAATGTCACCCATCCGAAGCCAGGTGTGTTCCTCTTGGGCTAATCTAGGGATTTAAAATTATTTATTTATTATAAACCCCCCCCACACACACACACCCCTCCCCACGAACCTTGCATTGGGTTTTTTGGGGAAAATGGGTTGTCTGGGTAGTACAAAGACCGATGACCAGCGGAACGAGAGGAAGGCGCAGAGACAAGCCAACAAGGAGATAGAGAGACTGATCCAGAAAGACAAGCAGATATACCGAGCAACTCACCGGCTGTTGTTATTAGGTAGGTTGTCCGTTGTTGTAGAACATGTGTTTTGATGCCACACACCAGTTATACCTTTCTCATGAGGATTGATGATGATGAATGATGAAGGCCATTGGTCATTCTCTCACTAACCTACTTTGGAAGACTTGCATTTCCATATTTCTAAAGAAATGTTTCATGAAGTATTATGCTCGGGTTATAACATGCTCAAAGTGTATTGGCAGTGTGACATTGAACATGTTAACACCTTACAGTCTGCACAGGTCACAGATAGGAAAGCTATCTCTGTACCTGTGTGAGGATAGTTTTACCATCATGACTGTGTTAAAATAATTTCACTAGCATCACTGTGATAATAGTATTGTTTCACTAGCATGACTGTGTTGCTTTATTTCACTAGTATGACTGTTATTAGCATGGTTTTATAAGCATAATCGTGTGTGAATTATCCAGCATTGTTCTCAAACTGGGCCATCAAGCTGGATTCAGAGGCTGGGCAGCAGAGAAGGCCTACACTCTGGTCCTCTACTACCTTGTACCAGACCGTGTTACCAATGTCTGTCTGCCGGTCTGTCTGACACATGTCTCTTCCCCTCCCAGGAGCTGGGGAATCTGGGAAGAGTACGATAGTCAAGCAGATGAGGATCCTGCATGTGAACGGCTTCAACGCAGAGTGAGTCCCTGTCGACACCACAGCAGGCCACACAACAATCATACTGCATTCATTTAGCAGATCCGCTTTTACCCAGAGCGGTGCGCAAATAGCGTAGTGTAGAAACCGCTGTGGAAAACTCACATACAACACTGTTTGTTTCCTCTCGTCATTATGTAAGATATTATAAAACGGGAGCAGCTCAATCCAAAATGGTTTAACGTTGTTTAAAGGCTAACACAGTTTCAGGATATCTAAACACAACAAATTTGCTGAACTAAGTGCGTGTTCCTGTTTGTGCGCTTCACCAGGAATGTTGTCGTATTGACTGATTGAATCTAGAATATCCCCAAATAGATGTACTTCTTGAGAAATGGGGGATGGGTCTAGCTCAGCGGCGCAGCGTTTGCCTGCAGATCAAGAGGTCGCAGGTTCAAATCTCCCCCCTCCCCCTGTAGGCTGCCTGGGAAGAAAAACCTTCTAAATAATCACATTGCATAGAAAAAAAAGCATCAGATGTAATTCTGAGTGACCGTCAGGCTGGTACTGGGTTCTTGGTAGAGGATGTTGTATCTCAGCTGTAGGATCTGTGTGGTAAAACAGGAGTTAAAGTCGTACTTCTCCTCCGTACGACTTCTCCTCCTTCTACTCTAATGAACAGCTCCTGGTGTCCTATGTTGGACCTGTCTGCTCTATACAGCTCAGTTTTTGCCTATTTGCTCCCTGAGCCCAGAGCTCCTGCTTCTCTGAAAAGCATTTTGATACACTGGGAGATGATGTCAGGCTGTGTTCTATTTTGAATCATGTCTCTCCTGGAAAGAGGGCTGGAAAAACTGCTCTGTTGTGGGTTTAGAGGCAGATGTCTGTCCTGCCTCAGAGCACTTGTACACACACAGAGGCGAGGCAGGGAGGGGAGGTAGGGGGGTGAAAGAGGTGAGGTAGGAGAGTAGAGAGCAGGAAGTTCAAAGGTCAGGGACTGCTCCTAGACTGAGGTGAAGGAGAAGTGGATAAGAGAGAAAGGGATGAGGGGAGAAGAGGAAGAGAAATGGAGAGAAGGGAAAGGGAGGAGAACAGGGAAAATAGAGAGAAGGGAAAATAACTGATTGTAGATGGAGTTTTTCAAAATGCTGATTCAGATGTTGCCTGCTGTTCACCTAACATTGTGAGTTTAAATTTGTCTTATTTACCCCACAGAGAGAAAAAACAGAAGATTCATGACATAAAGAACAACATAAAAGAAGCTATAGAGGTATGTGAGCCTGTTGTCTGGTGTTGATGTCTACATTTGGAGGATTTTCATGCGTACACTAGCCTGCTGTGAAGGTTAAAGCTGTAAAATGGAACCAAAACAGAATTTTCAGTGTCATCCCATCTCTTACATTTACATGTATTCATTTAAAAGACGCTTTTATTCAAAGCGACTTACAAGAGAGAGCTTCGGTCACTGAGCATAGCAACGTGATAGACCCCAAACATAGCGGGCATATAGATTTACAAAACATATATCATGAGAACCAATAAGTGCCAGGGGAATTAAATAAAATATGGTCCTTCTGGTGAAAAGTTGTGGGTTTGTGGTTTACATTAATATTAATGGTGGGGTTTCCTTGAATTCTCAGAGTGATAGAAGAACATGGTCTAGGCCAATAATGTAGTACCCTGTAGGACCCATAAGTACCCGGATCCATCAGGCTTCTTAGAAAAGACACTCGTCACAAACATAACAAAACCTTTTTGACTGTGTGTGAAAAAGATGTGAATTACCACAGAAAGATTTACCATAAATAATTTCAAAGATTCATCAAAATCAGGATAGATATGTTTGGCCATATGTGAGTATTAACTGTAGAAGTTTACCTCAAATAGGTTTCAGGGTTTAGCTACACTCCAGACTGTCTGAATTAAAGACTGTTAAACGTCATTCTTAATAAGGTTTGTTTACATTTCACATGTATTCCTTCCCGTAAAGGAACAGCATGTATTCATCAGGCACAGTGTAACAATAACATTGTGGTTTTAATAACAATAAGATTGTATTTCTCCTTCCAGACGATAGTAGCGGCCATGACTACTCTAACTCCGCCTGTCCACCTGGCCTGCCCAGCTAACCAGTTCAGGATTGAATACATCCTCAATCTATCCAACCAGAAGGACTTTGAGTTCACCTCGGTGAGCATCATCTTACTCATTTAGCAGACTCTTTTATCAAAAGCTATGTACAGGGGGATTTGAATCTGATACCTCTAGATCTGCAGTCAGATACTCTAAACACTAAGCTGCTCCCAGCCCTACTCCCAGCCCTGCTCCCAGCCCTGCTCCCAGCCCTGCTCCCAGCTCTCCTCCCAGCCCTGCTCCCAGCCCTGCTCCAAGCCCTGCTCCAAGCCCTACTCCCAGCCCTGCTCCCAGCTCTACTCCCAGTCCTGCTCCCAGCTCTACTCCCAGCTCTACTCCCAGCCCTGCTTCCAGCTCTACTCCTAGCCCGGTTCCCTGCCCTGCTCCCAGCCCTGGGACTGACAGCACTACAGACCGACAGCATCACAGGCCGCCAGCCAGCTAGTCAGCTTGTAGTCCCTTAGCCCAGCGTTGTGATTGATTGTGAGCCCCTGGGTGGATGAAGGTACAACCAGGTCCTCACCTGAGACATGCAGCTTATTAACTCTGATTGTTTTCTCACCTGAGAGATGCAGTCAGTCCCTTTGCTCTGATTGTTCTTAATGACCTGGATAATGGCTCCTGTGGGGCTTCACCTCTGAGACAGAGAGACTCAAGGGGGAGACCTCAAGGGACTGCTAAATACAGTACTAAAGGCAGACAGACGAGACTAGAGGCAGACAGGCGGGACTATAGGCATACAGACAGGAATAGAGGCAGACAGACAGGACTAGAGGCAGACAGACATGACTAGAGGCAAACAAACAGGACTATAAGTAGACAGACAGAACTAGAGACAGACAGGACTAGAGGCAGACAGACATGACTAGAGGCAAACAAACAGGACTATAAGTAGACAGACAGAACTAGAGGCAGACAGGACTAGAGGCAGACAGGCAGGACTAGAGGCAGACTATAGACAGAAGCCCAGACAGATAGACAGGCTAGCCTATTATTGAGCTCTGGGTCTAATTCTAGCCCTAGTTCTAGTACTAGTCCTCACCCTGGGTCTGGCTCTGCTAATCCCAGCCCAGTCCAAGTCCTAGTCATGGCTGTAGCCCTAAAACTAGACCAAGCCCTAACCCTCGCCCCAGTCCTGTCCTAAACCCTGCCTATGGACCTGGCTGACCAGCCTGTAACTTCTATGCAAGGGTTATATGGTCGCCTTAGAGACGGGCCTGCTGCTGTCTTATTGATTTGGCTTCTGGTGTCACAGTCAGTGGTATTACCAAAGAAAAAAACAAGACTGAACAGTTCGGTACGGAGCAAAATGTTTTAAACTAAACTTAGCTCCCCTGCCTAACTAGCTATACCAGACCTAGTTATCCAAGCTAGCTAGCTATACCAGACTGACTCCAAATATACCAGTAATAATATACCAGTCCTAGCTAACCAGGCTAACTGCTAACATATACGGTTAGCTGATATCACTGAGGGCCACTGTGTTTAGGTTGAGAAAAACCATCTGATAGGCTAGCATCAACACCCTTCCCCCCTGTCCACCCCCACCAGGCCTCAGGGCTTGCTGTGAACCAGTCAGACTGGTTAAGTCTGGAGGGAGCTAGGAAGGGAGGGGGGGGTGGAGAAAGGGAGGGAGGGAGAAAAAGAATAGCATGGAAGGAAGGAGTGACAGTTAGGGAGGAAAGAAGGGAGGGAGGTAAGATGTACCAAAGAAAAAAACAGAATGAGAGAGTGAGGGGGGGGAGGAGTGTAGCAGTGAATGAGGTAAGAAGTGGTACAAGGGAGAGAGAGAGTGAGAGGCTGAAAAAGATGTGGGTATGGAGGGAGGGAGACAGAGGAAGACAAGAAGGGAGGGATGGAGGATGGGGGCGATACAGGGTGAGGACTAGTACTAGAACTAGGAAAATAGAACAGTGTTTGCAAGTTGTTAATGTGGCATTGTCGTTTTCATGTTTTTATTTACACTAGTGCAGTGCCCTTGGTTGACAACAGACTGCGACTGGTTGCTAGTTCTTCAAATTAAACAAACAGACTGTGCTTCCTCATGTTCTCTCTGTTTCTAACCAAATAACAATTAGCCAAAGAAACGTTTCAGTTTGCCATTACAACAGTCAGCTGACTATACAGCCCTTTTCCTATTGGTTAAACCGTAGGCGCACAAATGATTGGTTCATGGTTGTTTAGCGATGTCATTCTGTCTGTTACCTTCCCTAAACTACTTGTCTGTTTGCGTGCCCGTGTGTGTGTGTCTGTGCGCCCGTGTGTGTGCGCGCATGCTCGTGTGTGTGTCATCTCTGGCAGGAGTTTTATGAGCATACTAAGACCCTCTGGCAGGATGAGGGTGTGAAGGCCTGCTTCGAGAGGTCCAACGAGTACCAGCTCATCGACTGTGCACAGTAGTGAGTACACACTCCTCCCACTATGTATGCGTGTGTGTGAGAGTGAATGTATATATGTGCGTGTGTATTTGTTTGAGTGGACGTACGTGTGAGTGCATATATGATTGAGTGTATGTGTAGTGTGTGTGAGTGAGTATATATATATATATATATGTGTGTAAGTGTATGTGACTGCGTGTGCAAAACAAGGTCCCAGCAAGATGAGGGTGACAACTTTCGCTTGAAGGAAGAATGAAACGTTTCGTTTTTCTTTCTGGGCCTTAATGCTGCTGTCAGGCAGAAACAGACAGACTAATGGAGATAAATTGTGATAAATAGATATGGATAGACTGTCGGAGAGAGGAGGTGACGAGAGAGAGGTTTAGAGAGGGAAGGTGAAGAGAGAGAGAAAGAGAGGGGGGAGAACAGGGAGAACAGACAAAAAGGGAGACACTGGGTAGAAGAAAGACAATAGAAAGGATGAAGGGGGGGAGAGCGATGACAGAAAAAGGAAGAGAGGGAGAGAGGAGAAATACTGATGTGGGAGAAGAGGAAGAAAGGGAGAAGGAGCAGGGAAAAGGGGAGGGAGAGGGTCTCCTGCATTGCGGGGTGTGTTGTGGAACAGATGCTGGACTGGGTGACCAGACCGGAAGAGCTGCTCTTCCCTCCCTCTGCTTATGTAAACAGAGAAGGAGAGGGAGAGAGAAAGAGGAAGAGAGAAGGAGTGGGGAGAAAGGAGATTGAGAGAGAGAGGGGGGGGGGTAAAGAGTGGGGAGAGAGAAGGAGCTGGGGGGGGGGGGGGGAGAGCTATTTATAACTAGCTGCAGAAGGAGGAAGACTGAATGTGTGTGTTAGGGAGAGACAGAGGGGGTAGGAAGAGAGAGGTACGGATAGAGGGAGAGAGCGAGTGACGGGGGGGTTGCACAAAAGAGGTAGATAGAGGGGTAAGATAAGAGAGATAGCGAGGCAACTTTGTATCATCGATAAATATGCAAATGGTAACAGCTTCTTCCAGACAAGGAGGGGGGCTCCAGTTATGAGGTTTGAGTTAGACAGGTGGGGAGGTGGACAGGTAGAGAGGTAAAATCCCTTACATGCATCCTTACGTACGTAGGAAGGACTAGCATTGACGCCCAGTGCTCTCAGCTATCCTGTGCTGTAGTGAGACAGTAACGATACAGGGATGCCATGCTTTCCTCCAGGTCGCTAGTGTCACTTGTGTGCCGTTACAACATTGGTAAAACACAAGCCTTTTAAATTCTTTATTCTCTACTTTCTCTGTTTCTCCTTCAATCTCCAAAACTAAACACTGTTGTTTTGGATAAAAGGGTCTGCTGAATGAATGCAGTGTATTTGTAACTTGGTGGCTGAAGTCAGTTAGTCCCCTCCTACATGCTAAGTGATGTTGGGTCGAACTCCATGTCCCATCATGCTTAGCGATGTTGTAGAACTCCCTGTCCCATTCCTAAGCATCTCCTTCCCTCTCTTCACTGGCCTCTCTCCACCTTTCCCTCCCCCATTTACACCCTCCCTCCTTCACTCCCACCCACCGTCCCTCCTTCCCTCCCTCCCTCCCTCCCTTAACTCCCTCCCTACCTCCTTCATTCCCTCCCTCTCACTCTCCGCATTTTTTCTCTCTGTACTGCTCCTGTTTATTTCTCTGTCTGTCTCTCTCCTCTCTCTGGCCTCCCTCCAGTCACACAAGACTTGGAGCTGATACTCTATTTATAGTGCCTGTGCTTCTGTCACCATGACAACCAAGCTGGAGGCCAGGGTGCCAGGAAGCTATTTTCAGAGCAGCTCTGTAATGTCAGACTCTGCCTGCTCGCTCTTCCTCTCTCATTCTCTTTCTTTCCTCTCTTCTCTTCTCTTTCTCTCAGCATGGGTTGGGGGGTGGGGGTCTAGGGTAGATGCAGATTTCACTTCCTGGGGCGGGATTCAAACCTGCGTTCGTCTGTTTATCGTTACAGGAATAAGGCCCAGTATCATGGGGATATTCTTAAGCAGCATCCTCTAGATCTGCAGTCAGATGGTCTCCACATCATCACACAATACAAACCAAACATAACATATTTTCATCTCTCTATAAATAGAAGCTGTTATAGGGTTCTTTTCTGTTACTGGGGCAAAACTCTATTATGTGGTCAGACTACTAGGCACACGTATTATTGGACCGAGCTATTAATAGTGAGACGGACTAAATGTGTATCCGTACTGGGTCTGAGGGCACACTGAAATAATGGTAGTTAGAACAGTTCTATTTGTCTTCCTGTCAGTCTGTCTGTCTGCTTGTTGGTCTGTGTCTCTTTCTGTCTCTCTGTCTGTCTGCTTGTCGGTCGGTCTGTCTGTCTGTCCATTGCTGTGCAGAGTGTGACCTGCAGTCCTCCTGTCACATTTCACCCCAGCGTGTCACATTCCTGCTTATCTCAGGGGGTGCATAGCTCAGCCGTGAGAACCAGCCAGCCAGCCAACAGCCAGCCAGTAGGCGTTTTTCTCCATTGTAAGGGTCGGTCATTCGGACAGACAGACCTGTACCACTTCTCTACAGAGCCATAACTACAGTACCTCTCTATCCAGTCTACCCACCTCTATGCAGACCTCTACAGACCCTGTCACTCTCTCCATCATAGTGCAGAGCTATGTGTCTGACCCCTAGACTGGCTGTGAGCTCCGGATCCTCACCTAGACCAGTGGCAGCAGCCCACATCCAGGGTCCAGCTGGGCAGGGCGGGCGTACTGGCCCCTGGGCTGGAGGAGCAGGCTGGCTCTATGGCTGGTGTCATGTCAGTCACCTCAGTTGTGTCCAGCCCCAATTAGTTTTGACCTGCATGGCAGAGGGGGGAGTCAGATTAAAGAAGCAGATCTTCGTCTTATTGTGAAGCCTTCGCTCTACCTCACCCTTTCCCTCAGCCCTGCCCCCTCCTCCCTCTGCCTTACCCTTCATCTCCCTCACCCTGTCTACCTCTACCTTTCTCCCTCTCCCCCTCCCCTCCGCCCCCTCTAACTACTACTACTACAGCAGCCCCATTGACTACAGCTCAGCACCAGGCTAAGCTGTCTGGTGGTGACTCACAGCCTGGTTGTCCTGTGCACCTCTCAGCTAGTAGGCACTCCCTCCAGTGGATGTCTGTGGAAGTGCGGCTCTGAGCACTGGTGCTGGAACATTGTGGCAGATGCACGCACACGATTATTGCTAAACACCTGCTTTTGTTGTTGTTGTTTTCCTTTAGTTTCCTAGACAAGATCGACATGGTGAAACAGAATGACTACAGCCCCTCTGATCAGGTAGGTACAAGGAGGAGAAATGTTTGTCTTTCAGTTAAGTGTTTATTTGATCTTTCATAACAGATCCTTTGCTAACTTTCCTCCCTGTTATTCCTCCAGGACCTGTTACGATGCAGAGTGTTGACCTCCGGCATCTTTGAAACCAGATTTCAAGTGGACAAAGTCAATTTTCAGTGAGTAAAAAAAATAATATATATATAAAGCGGATCTTGTTGTCTCACCATTGTCCAGAGTAGCATCTCACCTCTCTTTCCTCCTCTCAGCATGTTTGATGTGGGAGGACAGAGGGACGAACGGCGGAAGTGGATTCAGTGTTTCAACGGTAAGTTCCTGTCAGTACTACAGGGCTTCTACCCAACACACATCAGTTGGGTGACTTTCCAGACATCCCATAATATATTTAGCATTCTGGCGTGTGCTTTTTTGTTTTGAGAGAGATGTGTTGTCCATGCGTGTTCCCCCTGTAACCTGCCATCCTCCTGCCCCCCAGACGTGACGGCCATCATCTTCGTTGTGGCCAGTAGCAGCTACAACATGGTGATTCGCGAGGACAACCACACCAACCGCCTGCAGGAGGCACTAAACCTCTTCAAGAACATCTGGAACAACAGGTGTGCTGCTGTTTCTGTCCCTGTGACCTATCTTTGTCTCCTAACGCTGTCTCCTAACCATGTACTTGTCTCCTAACTCCTGTCTCCCAACCTTAACTCTTAAACCTTCTTCCTAACCCTGTTTCCTAACCCTGTTTCCTAACCCTGTCTCCTAACTCCTGTCTCTTAACCTTAACTCCTAACCCTACCTCCTAACCTTACCACCTAACCCTGTCTCCTAACTTCCCGTATGCTACATCCTTCCAGGTGGCTTCGTACCATATCGGTGATCCTCTTCCTCAACAAGCAGGATCTGCTAGCAGAGAAGGTGCTGGCGGGGAAGTCCAAGATAGAGGAGTACTTCCCTGAGTTTGCCCGCTACACCACACCTGATGACGGTGAGAAACCCTACTGCTGCCTTCACACTGGAGGAAAATTTGTGGCCAAATAGAATATATAGAATATTGTTGTTAGTCTTTAATGTCAAGCTACGCTCTTGTTTCAAGACTTGTGTTGACTTTTTCCTTCAGCAACACCAGAGCCTGGGGAAGACTCTCGAGTCACAAGAGCAAAGTACTTCATACGAGACGAATTCTTGGTAAGAACCACGACCTGCATCTCTAAACACGCTTTACACTCTATCCTGGTTCAAGGCTGAGACCTTCACCTGATGTTATCTAGTGTGGGGCAGCATTTCATCAGGGTTTGGTGATGTCATGTCCTGTTTTAGTGATTTCACTTCCTGTTTTCTTCCTTCAGAGGATCAGCACAGCGAGTGGAGATGGGAGACATTACTGTTACCCTCACTTCACCTGCGCTGTCGATACGGAGAACATCCGCCGCGTCTTCAACGACTGTCGAGACATCATCCAGAGGATGCACCTCCGCCAGTACGAGCTGTTGTGATTGGAGGAGGGGGAAAAAAAGACTCCCCATGCCAAGCAAATCAGTGACCAGTTAACCCCCTCCTCAACCACACAGCAAATCAACCCAGCTCCCTTTTCATCCTGAAGACTTGGTTCTGAGGACACTGTTGTGGGTATTGAAGGCCTGACCTGCTGCCTCATGTCAGACTAGTGCACCCTGGTTCACCATCAGCCAGGCTGCTGTGCTGATATCCACAGCACATGGTACCTGTGCTCAGGGACTACAATCTGTTTAACAGCACAGGCCCTCCTCGTCCTTCGAGACACACACACACAACCCAGATTATCGGTGCGCAGTCTCACACACATACTGTACACACACACAGATATGCCTACATAAACACGTTACGCTGTTTCCGATCTTGGAAAGCTGCAGTACCGGGGGTCTCTGGCTTGGGCTGCTTCTTGAAGGGTTGCCAGGGCGTTGTGAGGAGGGACCCTGGCAGGCAGGTCACAGACACTGTGAGAGGAGAGACCAGGGGAATGTCAGCAGTCCAAAGGAGACAGACGTGAGCCTATTCTGCCTACGGACAGATGCATGCATGCAACTGACAGACTCAAGACATGAAACACCACCGGCTCTTCAATCATCCACGAGCAAAATGCATATGTTTATGCATACAATGAACTTCATGCAGTGCAAAAAAAATACAAGCTATATATATAGATATTTATATATGTGTGTATATAAATATGTATATATATATATAAATATATATAAATATTATATATTCCTGTAATAACACAAGTCAACTTTTAAGTTTTGTCCTCTCCATTCTTTTGTGGTGGTGTACACTGTGTGTGTGATTGGCCTATGTGCACCATCCATTTCCCCCCTCCTTCCCTCCCATCCCCACCCCCCTCCCCCTGCTCTGCTGCCAATCTCCAGACCAGTTAACATCAAGACCAGGCATATTACGAAAGCTGCTTTATTTAATAAGAAAAAAATGAAACTGAAAAAGGTGGATGATGCAAAAAATATATATAATTGACAAACGCATCTGGATTCAGACAACCCCTCCACACCCTCAACCTTACCTCCCCCGCTCCCTCCCCTCCCACCCTCACCTCCTCTCCCAAACCTCTCCTCAACCCCTTACTGGCTTTCAACATGTCTGTCTTTATTTTACTGCTGGATTGTTATTCCTGTACAGACTGTAAAATGTTTTATTTTGTACAACTTTATCGAAGAAAAAAAATAACTTGTAGAAGATCCCCTGTGCCTTGATCACGACTGTACGTGTAAAATGAGCTAAGATGTGAGGTATGTTTCACTGCGCTGTATCCCCCCTCCCCCCCACTGTGCCAGCCCCAGGTTGGGGGACAGGGTGGCCGTCTGTTGCTAAGTTTTCATTTTCCTCCTTTAGTTCGTCCGTTGACTCATTGGTTGAGTCTCTTCTGGTTGATGAAAAATAGGATTTGAAGATAAAAAAAAAAAAAAGCAGAGACACACCCTTTATGTAGTTGAAGGTATTGGACCTGGACACCATTTTGCTTATCTCCATCTCCCCCTGGGAATTTTCCCCAGATATTCTTTGAAGTTTGTCACCTCCAGGTGAGCGAGGGAAGCGTACAGAGTACTCTCTCTCGCTCTCATTCACATCTTCATTTTGAACTCTTTAAAGACTAGGCAAATGGACGTGTGCAACACATGCCTCGTTTTCACATACATCAAATAATTGTTTTCCTCAAAACAGGAAAAAAAATTGTGCTCAACTCCATGCCCCTAATCCCCACGTTGCTAATTACTTCTACATCCCAAGGAATCACCTCCACGCCCTTAGGAATCACCTTTATGCCCCTAGCAGTCACCTCCAAGTCCTTAGCAATCTCCTTCACACCCTTAACAAACGCATCCATGCCTTTAACAATCTCCTCCACGCCACTAATCACTTACATGTCAGAATGGAGTTGAATCCTGGAGGCTAGTTATACCATTAGAGTTATACCATCAGGGCTTGTATGGGTGTGAGTACTGTGGGTAACGTTGATTTACACCTGTAATAATTGGCCTCACACACTGTCCAAATTCCAACTGAACCTGTTTCATCACCATGCAGATGATAACCATGACAATCCTCCCCCCCCCCCCCCCCCTCTCTCTTTAGACCCCAGCCTGTGTCAACTCCTTCTGCACAGACCTTTGTGTCACGTAATGACAATTGCATTCAAAAATCTGGATATTTATATATTTATTTGTCATTAATTTTTTTAAGTTTCCGTTTTGGATACCAGAGAGAAGGTGCTGACTCTTACAGTGTAGTGAATTACATGAAGGGTGTTTCCGTTTTCAAAATATTTACGTAGGGAAAAAAAACTGATTTGAGTGAGAACTATTTGTCTAGAATACATCTGTCTCGCTCTCCTGTTGTCCTGGCCAAACTCGCTGCAGCAATAAGTGAGTGTAATTCAAGCACCAAACACCACCTGTTTTTTTTCTATTTTTGCATCGAGTGTTTTTTTGATGTTTGTTGCTTTTTTCCATTTGTCTAACAACTCCTGTACATTTTGTACAAAGACTCAAATAACAGCTATAAAAGCAGAGTGTAACACTGTCCGAGTCCCAGTACATGTTTACACACAAACACACGTGACTGGCGGCTAGATTTTAGTCGATAATTCTTATTAATATTACAAATTTGATTAGGTGAAACAATAAGGACAGGTAATACTAAAGATTGTCTTTGTGCCACCTAGCAACATTCTTATGTCACACACTGCATGAGTGCGTCATTACAGAGTTTTTAGCCATTAGAAAGATAGTGTACTGTTTTTGTTCAGGCCTTTGTGCCATTTAGGACAAACATCTAAATTGTATCAAGATGTACTGGCTCTCTGGTGTGGCAACAATGACAGAAGATAACTTGACCATGGTTAACTTTGCAAAAACACAAAAAACAGCAAATGTAGGCGACATACATAGAAACACATCAATAACATGACAAAAAATCACCCTGTGATTTTGCAAGTTCTCCCACTTAGAAAACAAGGAGGGGTCTAAAAATGTCATTGACAGAAATCACATTGTACAACCTTTTAAACATTTGATTTTATATTACTGTGTCAAATGTTTTCTGCGTGAAAGAACTTGCAAAATCACAGTGTGATCAAATACTAATTAACCTCACTGTAAGTCTTTGACTCCTGGTCCATCGACACTGGATTTCCTCAAGGCTGCGTCCTTTTCCCCTGTTCTTCTTCCTGTACACCAACAGCTGCACCTCCAGTCACCCATCTGTCAAGCTCCTGAAGTTTGCAGATGATACCACCCTGATTGGGCTCATCTCTAGTGGGGACGAGTCTGACTACAGGTGGGAAGTGGACAACCTGGTGACCTGATGTAGCCAGAACAACCTCAAGCTAAACGCTCTGATGACAGTGGAGATGGTTGTGGACTTCTTGCTAAAGACAATGATGGTGCAATTCTACGTTGCCATCGCTGAGTCCAGGCTGAAACTGGCAACCTCTTAATGACATTAACAATCAACACCCCACCCTCCAGATAGTCAATCCCACTGCACTCTGCACAAGCCACTTTGATCCAATTGCACTACTGAGTACTACCCCCCCCCCCCAATATATTCACACCCATGAACTTTTTAAAATTGTATATATTCCTATCTTATCCTTATGTATAGTTATTGCCTACTTTTTATTGTTATTATTTAAGTCCCGTATATGTTATTTGTTCGCTCCATCCCGCCACAGTACCAATACATCCATGCACAGTACATTCAGCGTTTGTGCAATTTACATGGCGAACACAAACGAATAATGATTCTGGAAGTTTTATTTCTTTAAGCCCCCCAACCCAGAAGATGGAGCTAATCTGTGAAGCAGATGCACGAGACGAACGGAACATCCTCTTCCGTTGATCTCCCTCTCTGCAAACTTCCATCCATTGGCGCGCTCCAGTTTACCGCTCCCCTCCCCGGTAAACCAAAACGGGCTGCCCAGGTTGTACGGGTGACAATATGGCAGGCATGAGTGCGGCGGGTCCAAGGCCGGGTTCGGCTTCCGGACCGGTCCAGCAAGGACTAAAGGAAGCTTTAATCGAGACTTTGACGGCGATTCTGTCGCCTGTGCAAGAAGTGCGAGCCGCAGCAGAAGAACAAATTAAAGTGTTGGAAGTGACAGAGGGTAAGAGCGAGCTAACTTCAGCCACAGTGTGGGATGACAGCAGCCTGCTCTGCATGTTCATTGTGGCCTTAGGAATGGCGACACGTATAAATACTTTCATGCATGGTCGTTTTTTTATTTAAGTATGCCATATTCTAGCCACTGTTGTAGTCTAACTAGATAAATAACTATCAGTAGTACAACTCAAATGAATACTGTTGGTAACTAGCTTGCTACAATGTGATCATGTTCCACAGCTAACCAACTAGCTAATGCAAGTTGACTGACGTTGTCATCATCACCCTAGCTAGCTGGATTATTGGACAGCTGTTAGTGTGTGTTGTTAGTTATTAGTGGGTTGTGTACAGCACATTTTCCAGGCAGACAGCACCGTAATTGTTATCTTGACCAGCTAGCTACTACTATTGTAACTTCAAGCTAAAAGTACGACTAGCCTGGCTGGCTAACTTAGCTAGCTGCTGTACCCACCATGCGGATGCCTCTCACTGAAATAGCTGGCTACACCCGTACAGTCGAACGTGTGCTGGCTAACTTGCTTCCAGCAAACCTGACCGTTTTCTTTTCGTAAAAATATATATATATATATAAATAAAGCAGGACCATTCTTGACCTCAAACTGGCTGCTGGCGTCGCGCGTGCCAAGTCAGAAATACTGTCGTCATGACAACCACTCAATTGTGATGGACACGTTTCCCGCGAAGACGGGACGGGGCTCGAGCTGTCCTGGTGGATGGCTTTCCATCCCTCTCTTTCCTTTCGGACGGCACTTCATTCAATTTGGGATGAAATGTCAGATTAGACATAAAATGAAACATAAATAAATCCACTAGAAATCAATGAATGCACTTTTGGCCGCTCAACAAGCGTTGGCTTAGCTGTGAGGTCACATGTTCGCCAGCTCGTCTTTGAATGTGTGCAGTCGTCACGCAGTCCATCCTTGTATTACCATGGTCCATGTCATGGTCCTAAGGACAGTATGCGGTGCTTTTGTGCTAAACTTTTCTCTGGTGCCGCTAAACGGCTGATTGTGCATGCTGTCTGGATCCACTGCGCTGTCCCCCCGTCTCTTTCAGAGGAAGGGTGTATGGGGTCGTCAGCATTAGCATTGTCTCCCTGGCTGTGATGTCACTTTCTCTTTAATCCACTGACAGGGTGGGATGAATCTCACTGCCCTCCCCGTTCTGTCTCACACCTCTCAGCCCCCCTTCACCTCTCTGTTACCTATTCTCCCCCATCTCTCTCTTCCGCCATCTCTCTCACCCCCTTCTCCTAATTTCTCTCTTTCTTCTCTCTCCCTCATCTCTCTCCCTGTTCTCTCATATTCTCTCAACCTTAAGCTCTCCTGTTCTGATAAGAGTACAGTATACAGTCAGTTCTGTCATATACAAAATAAATTGACTTTCAGAACCAGATAGAGACAGAACCAGTGGACCAACCGCTTATGAGCTCTCTCGATCACTGACACTGTTCTGATGCTGTTGTCATGGTTACTGTATTGCAGAGTTTGGAGTTCATCTAGCAGAGTTGACTGTGGATCGGCAGGGAGCCCTCGCTATCCGCCAGGTGAGCACAACACAACCTGAGCTCCTAGCCCGCTATCTGGCAGGTGAGCACAGCATAACCTCCCTCCTCTCTCCATCCCTCTCCCTCCATCTCCAGCTGGCCTCGGTTATCCTGAAGCAGTATGTGGAAACTCACTGGTGCTCCCAGTCAGAGAAGTACCGTCCTCCAGAGACGTCAGACAGGGTAGGAGACCAGCAGCTGTCCTCATGTCAACCCCCCCCTCACCCTGCCCCACTGTAAAGCTCGATCTATGCTTCTGCGATTTGTCGCCCGCATTGCTCCGCCGACAACGCGGACCCTCCCGCATTGCCCATCGCGTGCCTCCAAAAAATCCTAACTGCGCGTAGCGTTGCGGCGTCACAAGCGCTGTGATTAGTCCGCTCAGAACGTGATGTAGTTTTGTAAATAGTTGAGATACGTGTGTTGTATCGTTTGAGTGCACTTTTTGCCGTGATTTGCCGCAATTTGACTTTTTATAATACATTTATACATACTACAATGCATATTGTTGTTGTATTGTTTTAGTGTTGTGATTTTTAAAATTATACTTTTTTGTATTACATAATACATAAGCATAAAACACACAAGTTTGTTTTCAAGCAGTTGTTTTGATATTTATTTTCAACACACACAGCACAACACAGTTTACACACCATGCATAGTTCACAGTTTATTATCACTCAATGAGTGTGCTTCGGGACACCAATCTGAAGTTCGAATCATCGGCCACCACTTTTCTTCACTCGCCAGGCTGTATACGGCGAAGAAGCTCGTCAAATCGGCCCGCTGACATTCAAAAGTATCGAAAGTGCATTTGTTCATCCAGGTCCCTCAGTGGGTGAACCAGTGTTGCAAATTCACCCGTTTCCAGCCTCAAACGATCGTACAGAACCTCCGCAAACGTCTTCTCTGTCGCCTGCGCTTCCACATCATTTGCAAAATAAGCATTTGCTCTTCAATAATGAGCAAGGATTCGGCTATAACCCTTGAAACTACACAGCCACACCCCCCTGGTGGCATGGCGGTGAATTGCAGAGTAACACGGACCCTCGACGCAAAACTTCGAATGCTCAACAACCGCGCCACGCCCCACGCGTAAGGTTTGACGCGGGAGCATAAACCTAGCTTAATACTGCCCTACCACCCCCTCACCCTGCCCCACTGTAATACTGCCCTACCACCCCCTCACCCTGCCCCACTGTAATACTGCCCTACCACCCACCCTGCCCTACTATAATACTGTCTTACCACCCTCTCTTCCTGCCCTACTGTAATACTGCCCTACCACCCACACCCTGCCCTACTGTAATACTGCCCTACCCCTCCTTCTCCAGGCCAAGGCAGCGATCAGGGACCTGCTTCCTGGAGGTCTGAGGGAGGCCATCAGTAAGGTGCGCTCCAGCGTGGCCTACGCTGTGTCGGCCATCGCTCACTGGGACTGGCCTGAGGCCTGGCCCCAGCTCTTCACACTGCTCATGGACATGCTGGTCAGCGGGGACGTGCACGCCGTGCACGGGGCCATGAGGGTCCTCACAGGTACACACACACACACCCACACAGGTCC
This sequence comes from Neosalanx taihuensis, assembly GCA_030340665.1. Taxonomy (NCBI): domain Eukaryota; kingdom Metazoa; phylum Chordata; class Actinopteri; order Osmeriformes; family Salangidae; genus Neosalanx; species Neosalanx taihuensis. Next base: position 10,810,202 of record CM059289.1, read on the forward strand.
TCAAATAAATACATTGTTTAGCTCTGAATGACTCCCGTCTCTGCAGAGTTCACACGTGAGGTCACAGACACACAGATGCCCCTGGTTGCCCCGGTGATACTGCCAGAGATGTACAAGATCTTCACCATGGCAGAGGTATGGGTCCAGACCTGTGAGTGTGTGGTGGAATATTGTGTTTTGTACGCTGATGTAATTCCTGCCATGTCTGTGTGTTGTAGGTCTACAGTATCCGTACGCGTGCCAGGGCTGTGGAGATCTTTACCACCTGTGCCAACCTCATCTGTGCTATCGAGGAGCTGGAGAAGGTGACGTAATAATGTCTCAACACACACACTGTCTCACAACACACACTGTCTCACAACACACACTGTCTCACTTCATCAAATACACACACCTCATGAATGTTGATCTGAGGGATTGGCTTTATAACTGAACTGTGTGTGTGTGTCTGTGTGTGTCTCTGCCTCTGTGTCTGTGTGTGTATATGTGTGTGTGTCTCCAGGGGGCAGCCAAGGCTCTGATCTTCCCCGTGGTGCAGCAGTTCACCCAGGCCTTCATCCAGGCGCTGCAGATGCCGGACGGAGCTTCCTCTGACAGCGGCCTCAAGATGGAGGTGCTGAAGGTGAGATGCCGGGGATCCTGGGAACTGGAGTTCTACAAGGATCTGTGACCAGCAGCAGAGCCTGGGACCATCTGGGAGTTGATGTGTGTGTGTGAGGGGCCGGGTGTGTAGATGGAGCAGGGGAAATGTTGTTCTGATGCTCATAATCCTTCTTTCTCCCTGCTTCCTTCCCTCTCGTTTTTTCTCTCTTCCCACTCTCCTTCTGTCCTCTTTTACGCCCCTCCTCCCTTTCCTCTCCTGCTGTCCTCCTTCTCGCCTCTTTCTCTCGTCCTCCTCCACCTAGGCAGTGACAGCTCTAGTGAAGAACTTCCCCAGACCCATGGTGTCGTCCATGCAGCAGATCCTGCCCATTGTCTGGAACACCCTGACAGAGAGCGCCGCCTTATATCCTTCTGACTCCTCTCTCTTACCCTCTTTCTCTTTACATTTAGTCATTTAGCAGACGCTCTTATCCAGAGCGACTTACAGCAAGTACAGGGACATTACCTATAAGGAAAGTAGGGTGAAGTGCCTTGCCCAAGGATACAACGTCATCTGGCACAACCAGGAACATTCTGATCACTAGCACGATTCTTTAACTGCTCAGCCACCTGACTCCCTCCCTCTTTCTCTCACCCTCCCTCTTTCTCTCTCCTTCTCTCTCTCTGTCTTCGTCTCTCTGTTTCTCTCTCCCTCCCTCTCTCTATTCCTGTCTGGAGCTGGAGTTTTGGTCATTTAAAACTTACCACCTATCTGAGGCTTTTCACAAAGCCTGTTTAAGTTTTCAAACCCTTCAGTCCTGAGGATCAGGATGGATGGAGGTCAGCTTGTGGTTGATTTTCTCTGGATGACCTTAACCTGGGGTCACCTATGTGAGGACGGAGGTCAACTACACAGAGGAGGTGGACGATCCTGTGGACTCTGATGGTACGGACATGGGTCACGTTTCATTCAGATGCTCTCCCCTCTTTCCCCTCCGAGGTTCTGACCTGACGTGTTTGTGTTCCAGGTGAGGTTCTGGGCTTTGAGAACCTGGTGTTCAGCATCTTTGAGTTTGTTCACACCCTGCTGGAGAACAGCAAGTTCAAGAGCACGGTGAAGAAAGCCCTTCCTGACCTCATCTACTATATCATCCTGTACATGCAGATCACCGAGGACCAGGTACACACTGTACCCTGATGTGAGAGGGAGCAGGAGGGCGGGGGGATCAGAGAGACAGAGTGGATCAGATTTTTCAGTGAGACTGTGCACCTGAGTTCCTCATCCTCACAGTGTCTGCATGTGTGCGTGTGTGTGAGCAGATCAAGGCATGGACAGCAAACCCCCAGCAGTTTGTGGAGGACGAGGATGATGATACCTTCTCCTACTCTGTCAGAATCTCTGCCCAAGACCTGCTGCTGGTCAGTCTACAGGCAGCAAACACATTCAAACATTACATCTCACATTGACACAAAAACATAACTGAAAACATGAAGTCACTGAAAACATGTTACCCGCCCCTCTTCCTCGGTGTGGTTGCCAGGCGGTTGCTACAGAGTTCCAGAATGAGAGTGCAGCAGCTCTCGCTGCCGCTGCTACCAGACACCTGCAGGAGGCGGAGCAAGCCAGGAGCACTGGCAACGAGCACTGGTACACACACACACACACACACACATTGGTACACACACACACACACAGGTCCACACAGACACACACAGGCCCACACACTGGTAGACACACACACACACACACAGCCTCTCATACTGGTACACACACACACAGGCCCACACATACACACCCACAGGCCCAAACACTGGTACACACACACAGGCCCACAAACTGGTACTCACACACACACACACACACACACACACACACACACACACACAGGCCCACACATACGCACTAGGGACAAACCTACACACACCAGGGACAAACCTACACATACACACACACACACACACACACACACATATGCCTACACACACACACCCATAAGACTGGTTGCCCCCCTGTAGGTGGAAGGTGCATGAGGCGTGCATGCTGGCTCTGGGCTCCGTTAAGACCGTCATCACGGAGAACGTGAAGACCGGGAGGATCCAGTTTGACATGCACGGCTTCCTGGCTGGAGTCATCCTCGCTGACCTCAACCTGCCTGGTGGGTCCATCATCCAGCCCGAGACTCCTCCCCTGAGCGAGTGGATGAGGCTGTCATGATTTTACCAGGGCTTGAGCCAATACAACGCATGATCAGAATGGCTGATAAATAGATCCAAGGCCAAAACTATGATGATCAAAAATCAAATGAAATGAAAATCAAAAAATGTTATACAAATAAATGCCATAAAATCTGATATGTTTTAGATCCAGGCTCTTCGTGAATCTTTTCCTTATCTGTGTGTGCTGCTTTCCCTCTCTCCCCCTCCTCCCTCAGCCGCCTCCCCCTTCCTGTTGGGGCGGGCGTTATGGGCGGCCAGTCGCTTCACGGCAGCCATGTCTCCTGAGCTGATCCAGCAGTTCCTGCAGGCCACAGTGAGCGGGCTGCACGCCTCCCAGCCCCCCTCTGTACGCATCTCTGCTGTCAGGGCCATCTGGGGGTGAGGGACAGCATCTCTCTACTCTCCTGCTCTGCTGTACTTTGCTCCCATGTTCTCTGATCTGCTCTGCTGTTCTAGTCTGTGCTGTATTCTACTGTTGTCTGTTTCCTCTCATACCATTCTGGACTACAGACACAGTGCTTTGTGTAACAGGAGGGCAAGTCAGGTAGCAGGACTGACTGTGTGTGTCTTTCCGTGGGTATGTGTGTCTTTCTGTGTGTGTGCGTGCATGTCTTCCTCTGTGTGTGTCTTCCTCTGTGTGTGTCTTCCTCTGTGTGTGTGTCTTCCTCTGTGTGTGTCTTCCTCTGTGTGTGTCTTCCTCTGTGTGTGTGTGTCTTCCTCTGTGCGTGTCTTCCTCTGTGTCTTCCTCTCTGTGTGTGTGTCTTCCTCTGTGTGTGTGTCTTCCTCTGTGTGTGTGTCTTCCTCTGTGTGTGTGTGTCTTCCTGTGTGTGTGCGCTGCAGGTACTGTGACCAGCTGAAGCTGTCTGAAAGCACCCACGTGCTGCAGCCATTCCTGCCCAGCGTGCTGGAGGGTCTGGTGCAGCTGGCAGCTCAGTTCAGCTCCGAGGTGCTCACCCTGGTGCTGGAGACGCTCTGCATCGTGTGCACCGTCGACCCCGCCTTCACCACCAGCGCCGAGAACAAGATCTGCCCCCTCACCATCGCCATCCTGCTCAAGTACAGCAACGGTAACCACGCCTGCCCCTCCTTCCTCCTCCTCTTCTCTCCTTCTGTGGATCCCTCCTCTTACCTTTTTAACATCTCTCTCCTCCTTCTCTCACACCCATCCATCTCTCTCCCTCTTTGTCTTCTCTTTTTTCCTCATCTCTCCTTCTTCTCCATCTCTCCTCCTTTCCTTCTTTTCCATCTTTCCCTCTCCCCCTCTCCTCCCCTCAGACCCAGTGGTGGCATCCCTGGCCCAGGACATCTTTAAGGAGCTGGCCCAGATTGAGGGCTGTCAGGCCCCCATGCAGCTCCGCCTCATCCCCACCCTGGTCAGCATAATGCAGGCCCCGCCTGACAAGATCCCTGCTGGCCTCTGCTCTGTGAGTCTCTCTCTCTCACACACACACACACACACACACACACACACACACACACACACACACACTAATCCCCTCAAACACACACACTAATCCCCTCAAACACACACACACACACCTACCCCCCCCACACACTCACACCCACTTACCCCCCCCCCCCCCCCCTCCCCCCCAATACCTGTGCTGGTCCACAGACAGCCATAGACATCCTGACCACGGTGGTGCGTCACTCCAAGCCTCCCCTGTCAGAGCTGCTGGTGTGCCAAGCCTTCCCTGTGGTGGCCCAGTGCACTTTGCGCACCGACGACAACACCACCATGCAGGTAGGGGGGGACCAGGGAGGATGGGACAGAAGGATGGGTACACGGACTGCAAGATAAATGGAAATAACTTTTTTTTGTTATGCTCTGGTTGAAATCAGTCGACTTTGGTTCTGAGGAAATCTTCCTGTGTGTGTGTGCTTGTGTGGTGTGTGTGTGCGCCTCCCTCCCTCCAGAACGGCGGGGAGTGTCTGCGTGCGTACGTATCGGTGGCCCTGGAGCAGGTGGGGGGCTGGCGTGACGAGCAGGGCCACAGCGGCCTGTGGTACGTCATGCAGGTGGTCAGCCAGCTGCTGGACCCCCGCACCTCTGAGTTCACGGCAGCGTTCGTGGGCCGCCTGGTGTCCACGCTGATCTGGCGGGCAGGCACCGAGCTGGGGGAACAGCTGGACCAGATCCTGAGAGCCGTGCTCAGCAAGATGCAGCAGGCCGAGACGCTGAGCGTCATGCAGGTGGAGACGGACTGCTGCTCCCTGCTCTCCTCCTGACACACTCACTCTTAACATCTCTTTCTCCTTCCTGCCTTTTCCTCTTCTCCTAATTCTTTTTTGTTGTTTTCGACTCCTTCATGGTATGTTTTTACCCCAGTGAAAGTCTAGTGAAACTGGCTGTGTCTCTCGATAACTCTTTCTTGTCCTTTATTCTCTCCCCCCCTTTCACATCTCTCTCTTCTTCCCTCCCCATTCTCCACTCTGTCCCTCTCCACTCTTTCTTTCCTCACTCGCCCTTCCCCTCCCTTTATACCCGCTCCCTCCCTCTCCCCCCTCCAGTCTCTGATCATGGTATTCGCCCACCTAGTCCACTCCCAGCTGGACCCTCTGCTGGAGTTTCTGAGCAGCCTTCCAGGCCCCACAGGGAAGCCTGCGCTGGAGTTTGTCATGGCTGAGTGGATGGGCCGCCAGCACCTCTTCTACGGCCAGTATGAGGGCAAAGTCAGGTGAGCTGCAGCCCAGAAACCACGCCTGCGACTGGGTTAGCGACGCTGTTCATGTTTCTTTATAGATGGATAGAAATATGGATAACGAACATAAGTTTGAATGCAACGACAAGCATTTAGATAAGTATGTGTGTGTGTGAGTGTGTGAGTGTGTGTGTGTGTGTGTGTGTGTGTGTGTGTGTGTGTGTGTGTGTGTGTGTGTGTGTGTGTGTGTGTGTGTGTGTGTGTGTGTGTGTGTGTGTGTGTGTGTGTGTGTGTGTGTGTGTGTGTGTGTGTGTGTGTGTGTGTGTGTGTGTGTGTGTGTGTGTGTGTGTGTGTGTGTGTGTGTGTGTGTGTGTGTGTGTGTGTGTGTGTGTGTGTGTGTGTGTGTGTGTGTGTGTGTGTGTGTGTGTGTGTGTGTGTGTGTGTGTGTGTGTGTGTGTGTGTGTGTGTGTGTGTGTGTGTGTGTGTGTGTCATGTTGATACCTCTGACTGCTGTGTGTGACTCCTACAGCACGGTGGCGCTCTGCAAGCTGCTGCAGCACGGCCTCAACACCAACGACAAGCGGCTCCAAGACATCATGGTGAAGGGAGAGGAGATCTTCACCGCAGAGGAAGGCATACGCACACGCTCCAAATCTGCCAAGAGTAAGGCCAGGGAGTCTGGCTGTTTTAAGAGGACCAGAGATTCTAGCAGCTACTCTAGAGTCCTCAACAAGTACTCATTAATGATGCAGGCATTTTTTCCTAGTGACGATGTTTCTCTCCCTCCCAGATCCTGAGCGCTGGACCAACATTCCACTGCTGGTCAAGGTGTTTAAGCTCATCGTCAACGAGCTGTCGTCCGTCGTCGAGGCCAACGCCACCAGGAGTGCAGCGGCAGATTGGAGTCAAGGTACCTTGACCTCTGAACTTGTCAACCTATGAACCTGCCCGCCTCTGACAGGAATGGTTCCGATGAATAATGATTCGCGTTCGGGTTTCTTAGACTCCGGTGGCATGTGGGAGGAGCAGGACCAGGAGGAGGAAGAGGAAGATGAGGAGGATGAGGAAGATCAAGGTTTGAGTGGACAGCTGCTGTCAGATCTCATCGCCTCCAACAAGTATGGTGAGCTGATGAACTTAGAAACACCGCATAGAGAGAGGGAGGAGGTGAAGGAATATCATGGTGGGATGCTGAATGAAGATAGGCAGCAGTATGATAGGGGGAACAGAGGACAGACAGAAAGGATTTTGTTTTTGGAAGAGGACTGGATGGAGGAAGGGTAGAGGGGTTCTGACTTGATGGAAAAACAACTTTTTAGAAATCCTGTCTCCTTAGATGAGGACTACTATGAAGATGATGATGAAGAAGACCCAGATGCCCTGAAGGACCCCATATACCAGATAGACCTACAGGTAGGACTATGTATACCAGATAGACCTACTGGTAGGACTATGTATACCAGGTAGACCTACAGGTAGGACTATGTATACCAGATAGACCTAAAGGTTGGACTGTATATAGTCTATACACCTACAGGTGGAACTCTGATGTTCTTGTTGCTGTGTTCCAGGCCTACCTGACCGACTTCCTGACCCAGTTTGCTCAGCAGCCCTGCTACAGCATGTTCTCTGGTCACCTCAACGAGTCAGAGAGGAGAGTCCTGCAGTCTATCGGCATCTAACCTTTGACCTCCCAGACCCCCACCCAGTTCCTTGATCTTTTCTCGCACTCTCACACTCACCCTACCCCTTCATCTCTCTCCTGCCAATGAATTTGCAAAACCTCGAGATTCTGACTGACTGCTGAAGGAGTGATTGTGAAAGAGGCAGACAAGCACTTATCCTCCTCCTCTCATCTCCTCCACCTAGCTTGAATAAGGAGGTGGAAAATACCAGAGAGGAGGTGAAGGAGGAGACTGGAGGGAGAGGAGAAGGAGAGTCATCTTGCTCTCAGAGGATGAGGACGTTGTGGCGCGTGTCTCCTCAAAATGGAGGAGCACTTTAGGGTTTGGAGATCTGCTGTTGGACACCAACCACAAGCCCACAACTTTCTGTGTCCCATTTGTATCTCGACCCATCACTTTTGTGCTTCTATGAAAAAATAACAAAAGACAAACTTCCACCCACCGAGAGGCAAAAAAGAGACTTCATATTCATGGACGATTGGAGAATCTTGACTCTCCAAGTTGAGGATGAATATTGGCGGCCTTATTGTCCGAAAAACATTGACTTTTCGGATCGGAAGGCAGACTTTCACTTCAGCGGTTTGTAGGTGGGATTGAGGGATTCACACTCTTGTCATGGTGACTCATAAATCCTCATCATTTCCTTGTACCTGCTGAAGTTTTTGGATGAAATATAAATAAAAGCCCTTGTAGGACATCATTTTAAGATTATATATCTCTTTTTTTCTGGGGAATGGTATCTCTGGTTGGAGCATCTGTATTTTGGAATTAGTTACAAATCCTCCCCTCTAGGAGAATCTGACTCCCCATGACGCTTTTGGATAAATAAAACACAATTTACCTGGAGACTGATAACCCACTGTCTCGATCTTTAAGTGTGTTATTGTAGGTGTCGTTTATTCATCATTTGTCAGGCCGATGTGAAGATAACATTTGCTGTGTGGAAGTTGAATGGGTCCTACAATATATGCCAGAAATCTGTTGGAACTGAATATTCGAAGGAGAAAAAACATATTTCATATTCCCTTAAAAGACAGGCTTTCTGAATTGTTTAGTTTGTCTTGTCTCTGACACGTAGACCAGGCGTAAGTTCATCCACAAAACCCCTCATTCTATCAAGTTCCTGTTAGAATCTGGAGTATGCAAAGTTCCGCTTGTCACCGCTGGCCTCTGGCGGCGCTAGGAACCCGCTGATGGTCTCTGCCACCCCCGCTGAACGTCGTCACATAAGCGGTGTGTCATCCTGGATCCTGTTGATCACTAACCCGGCTCCCGCTTACCATGTACTTCCAGGCTCGGATGGAGGTTCCCACGACATCGAATACCGTTTCTACTCAGTCGTAGAAGACAAAAAGACATTCCCTTTCCCCAGCGTTTTATTTATTTATATTTAACTTGTTTTTATAACGGTTAGGCCATGTTTATTAAAGGAGGTAAAATGTCGCTCGTCGCCATGTCTCTCCCGGTGCTGATCGTCCTCCTCTCCGCCTGGCAGGGTAAGATTGCAGTGAAAAATTCCCATTCCTGTTGTAGGCCGCACAATTTAGTAGGAATAATCGCTATATTTACCCATATTTTAAATGTTACAAAGGCCAGGGTTTAATTCGCAGTCACAACGTTTGAGTCCTTCAATTTGATGATGCTTTTTAAGAATAGATAATAGCTGCCATTATATAACATTTCACTTGGTTTGTTAGACTAGCTGTATTAAACAAACGTGGTGGATAAATTGTTAACGTTTAGCTGTATATTTCAGGGCAGCAATTTTTATGTTCGTTCGGATAGTAAGAGATATCTGATAGCGACCATGTTGAATATTTGAATGTAATTGTAGAAGACTAATTCGAAGATTGTACAGATTATCTATAGTAACGTCTTTAGCCCATGTGTGCTCTCATTTCAAGTGGCATGTGAATGTCCAGAACTAACGTGTTTCGCCCAAAGATGATCCAAAACAGGCTGCTGCTGTTGAAAGAGTCAAGCAGCCCTTCCATGAGTAATATTTACAACTCGCCATATAAATATTTGATTGAGTTGAGGCTTGAGATGTTAAGTGTTCATCTGAACAGAAGGCCCGTTAACTCAGTGAACCGCGAAATGTAAATACGCTGTTACCGTTCATTCCGTACCTGCCGCAGGCTTGGCCGATGTTTGGACTGCAAACTTGACGATTTGGATGATAGTATCACGATTAAAACTTTGACTATATCTCTTGTCCAACATAGACTAGTCTATGCCTTTTTATTATGGTTTGTACTTTCTAAAAAGTGGAACCATTGGTTCATCTTCTTTACTTTAGTGGACGTAGCATGTGTGTTTTCTGTGTGTGTGTGTAATGAATGCATTGTATATACTTATCTATGTGTATGTGTGTGTGTGTATATATACACTGTGTGTGTGTGTGTGTGTGTGTGTGTGTGTGTGTGTGTGTGTGTGTGTGTGTGTGTGTGTGTGTGTGTGTGTGTGTGTGTGTGTGTGTGTGTGTGTGTGTGTATATATATATATATACGCTGCATCAGTGTGTATATCTATCCTGTATCTGTGTATTTATCTATCCTGTATCTGTGTATATTTATGTTGTATCTAGGTGTGTCTATTTATCTATGCTGTGTGTTTATGTGTATCCATATGCTGTTTCTGTGTGTGTTCTGGGATCTGCAGCGAGCGCTAATGAGGACTGCCTTTGGTACGTGGATAAGAACGGCACGTGGCACAACGGCTTTGATTGCCCGCTCATCACTTTCTGCTGCGGGAACTGCCACCGGCGTTACTGCTGCCTGGACGCCTTCAAGATGATCACAGAGAGGGAGCAGAAGCGCTGCATGCTCTTCCAGTTCAGGTAGGCCTGCGCTGGATGGGATGACATGGGTTCAAATGTGTGTGATGGTGTGTTGTGACTGTAATAGCATGTTATGTGTTGTGAGTGTGTGTGTGTGTTTTGTGCTATAGTGTGTTGTGTGACATGTCCCCTCCTCCAGCCCCACCACCATCGCAGGCATCGCCTCGTCCATCCTGCTGTTTGTGGCCGTCATCGCCACCATGGTGTGCTGCTTCCTGTGCTCCTGCTGCTACCTGTACCAGCGCCGCCAGCCCCGGGGGCGGACACCCTATGATGGTAACACACACACACATACACACACAAGCATATGCAAAACACACAAGCATACACAAGCGCACATGCACACACACACACAAGCATATTCAACAAATAAACAAAGTTATCTCTTGCTATGGTGGCCATCTTGTTCCCCTAACCTTCCACCACTGGGTAACCCTCAGCCCACCAGATCCCCATGGCTAGCTACCCGGTGGAGCCCCTGTACGACGCCTATGGCAAGCCCCTGGTTATGCGGCCTGAGTACACGCACGCTGGGTACCCAATGGCCCCTCAGTACCCCGGTATGGCCCAGCCGTATCCCATGATGCACCCTGGGCCCTACCCTCAGTACCCAGGGACAGACCCTGGTTACAACCAAGGAGGTAAGATGGCCGACGCATCTGAGTGACAAGGCAACAGCATCCTCATTCTTGTCTAGGTTGAGTATGTCAGCATGGTGGAACGTGCAGTGCATTCGTGTGTTTGCTGTAATTGGTTGGAAATATCAAGGTTGAGGCTATGTCGTCACAAGGAAATTGAGATTTCATAGGATAAATATACCTCAATTAACTATAATGATGCAAGGGCTTTCTGTTTTTGCCTGTTCATCCCCCCCTCCTTCCTTTCTAACATCTTTTCTCTCTTTCCTTCCCTCCTTCCTTCCTTTCTTTTACCCTCTTTTCTTTCTCTCCTTCATTCCTTCCTCACCCTCTTTCCTCCCTTTCCTTCCTCCCCCACAGCTCCCCCGCCTTACTCTCCCCCCCAGTACCCAGGACACTGATGGGAAGGCCTCCATGCTACGGGGCACTAGAGAGGAAGAGGAGGGACTGCACCTGGAGAAGACGGTAGCTCTGTGTGTCCAGTGGGCCCAGCCTGGGGAGGGGAACCACAAGCACTTTAGTTTCTAGGTTTTATTTTGATCTTCTTGCTGCCTGGTCGGTTAAATGACTCCCTCGGATGTTTGCTTCATACTGACTGACTTTCACGTGAAGATCAGAACACACACCAACCTACACACACACACAAACACTCACTAAACTATACACACCGACCCATAAATTCAGATTCAGATTACTTCAATTATCCCGGGGGAAACTCCTTCGCAGCAACGGCACACTGTTTCGCAAAAGCACACAGGGGTAAGGGTGTGAGGTAAAAGATTAGAAAAGTGTACACAGGGATAGAGGGGTGGGGGCAAAAAAATTAAAATTAAAATGGTAGGTGAATCCACACAAGAGGTGGGGCAGATGCTTGGATAAATGATTATATACAGACTATACAATTACAATTACACAAGTATTAGTCTTGTAGAATATACAGTGTTAAAGACACACACTCCAGGTATCCTGAGGTAAACCAGCAACATTTCAGCCCTACCAGGGGTCTCCAATGTAAACCAGCCCCTTCCAGCTGTCACTACTCATAGAAACATTCCCTCTCTATACAATGTGACTTCTCAGCCTGTTAAAATGTGACTATTTATCTTTTTGCTCTTGTACACCAGAGTGGTGGTGAATGGCAGGAGTTTGACGGTTAGGTGGGGGATGATGTCACAGTGATCGATGGTGGGTGATGTCACAGTGATTGTGGGTGATGTCACAGTAATCGATGGTGGGTGATGTCACAGCGATTGAGGGTGATGTCACAGTGATCGAGGGTGGGTGATGTCACAGCGATTGATGGTGACGTCACAGTGATCAATGGTGGGTGATGTCATAGTGGCATCGTCGCGTCGCCATGGAGATGGCATATGATGCATTTGTCTGTCTAGACAGTTATCTCCCCATGCCACACATTCAGCATAAATACCATGTAGCTTTCAACCTGCTATTCTCACTGCAAGTTAACAGACTGAGGTCAAGGACTTAGCTCAGCTTAGTTTGTTACATTGTAACAAACGGCCATTAACTTTAATAGTGCCGCTCAAGGTGGGACGAATCTTTTGATATCTTTGTCAGTTATCCTTTCATTGTGTCTGGCTGTCATAAAGATGTTTGCTTTCTGGATACATGCCTGTACATTCCGTGGCTCAAACCGACAGGCTGTTCCATGTTACAGAGCATATCCCCGCCTTATCTCACTAGAAACCCTGCAAGCCATTCACCATGTTTTGTAAATGAACAGATTATTGTTTTATTATATTTTAAGAGTGTACAATGTTAACAATATTGTACTAAATTAAAAATTACGCTAGCTGTCATAACTGTTTAGACTCATTGTTGCAACTACAAGCTAACTTTGCAAGAAGTTTGGATTCTTCTGTGTTCAGCATGTGTTGTACAGTAGTTACTTCTCGTAGGTGACTGGAGAAACACCTTTTTTTATGATTCTTTAAAGCACATTGTGTTGTCAACTGAGATTACACTGATGTTTAAAATGATTCCAAGAGCTGTTCAAAAAATTGAAACATTTTGACATGATGACTTTCTGAATCATTCCCACTGTATATTTTAAAGCACAACATGGTTCAGCAGTGAAACAGCTATCTTTGTTAGTTATAATGGCTGTAGTCCTGAACTGTCCATATGTACAGCTCTGGATAAGAGCGTCTGCTAAATGTATAGAATTATAATACCTGTATGTACAGTATAAAAAGTTGAAAACTGGAACTTTGTGAATGGCTGACAGATTTGAACATATGTTCAGATGTTTTCCTTTCAACTAAGGACATTGTCTCATAACAGGATAAATCTGTTTCTGGAACTGCTGTCATGGTTGGTATGATGCTGTAATATACAGTATGTGAAGTCTTCTTTTCTATTAACAATAAATTTAACTTTGGAATGTAAAAGACTACAGTTCCTTTATCACACCACATATGAAATCATACTGTAACTTTAACCATACCAATGGTTCTCTCTTCATCATTGTTATCTTAACATTACAATTTAGGAATTTTTGTTTTCTGTTCAAAAGTTTTCCCCTAGACCATCAAAGGATAAAGGCGTTTAATTCCACAAATAACTTGCCATATACACGTTTTAAAAGTTAGCTACCAGCAAAGTTCAAATATATATACATATATTTTTTTGCATTAAAGAAATAACCATGAACGTGGTAAAAAAGGAAGTGAGAGATTGTTCTTTGGCATTCTGTAAACCTCAGCCCATCCCCATTGCCTTGAAAGGACTGTGTACCCTGGACTAAATATGGACATGCAGTTTCTAAAGATTTTGAAGAATGCCCTTCCCTCACAAGCCGCCTGGGGAATGAAAGGCAGAGACACTCGCTCCACGCTGGTGCCCGGTACAGCAAGCCAGTCTCCTCTACCACCTCTGCGGCAAGGCTGAAGTCTCTGACCGGGTTTCACTGAGCATCCTCTGGGAGGAAACTCCACAAGGGACACGGAATAAGGCCCATCTAAGGAGAGACAGCACAAAACAAACAAAAAAAGAAACTGAAGAAAATAATTCGAAATATTAATCGTTTTCAGAATACAAAAGAAAACAAAGTTTTTTTCTTATCTTCTTAAAACCGAATCGGGGTCTGTTTTTTCGACACGCTTTTCATGTTCGAGGCGTGAGGGTGTCTGTCAGGAATCGGGATGTCTCGGAGGAAGGTGCGAGGGTTAACCCGGACCGGGCGCCAGGTGAGCGAGGACCCCGACCTGGACAACTTGTTGTCCAACCTGTCCCCGGAGGAGATGGAGGCACTCGAGAAGGAGGTGATGACCGTCCCGGACCTAGACCCTGCCGAGGGCCGGCTCCTGGTCCTGGGAGCGGATGAGAAGGCACCTCCAGCCGCCAACAACATCCAGGATGTGAACAACAGCAGCAGAGAGCCGGAGATCAAGAGATCCAGCCTGAGACAAAGTTGCTCTGAGGTACGATGATCGCAGTCCCAGAAATACCGTCTTAAACCTCTCCACTCTTTCGTTTCTTCCACTCTTTGGGGTTTTGGTGAGTCACCCGTTGACGTCTTTGATGAAGCCTTTTATAAAAAAGGAACAAACTGTCGTCTCAGTGAGATCCCTGAGTTTGATTTCATTTGGCAGTTATCTACCTGCGCATGTTTCTATTGTTAGAATATGTACCCCCCCCCCCAGTCCCCCAGACAGTGATTTAAAGTGACAGGTTTAAAGTGTCTTTCTCACTTCAAGCCTCCCCATCCGACGTGTCTGTCGAGAAACGCGACCCACCCCAAGGGTCAACACAACACAAACACTTGACAAGGATTTGATGAAATATTTGACAAACATGAATTTTGGCCATCTTTGGTCTCTTTCACTTGAAATGTTGTTGAAGCGTTATGAACAGTCTCAGCTCACAGCTCTTTCCCCTCCCCTCCCCGGACATTCCTATAGAAGATTTATTTCCTTCACCTCCCAAGCCGAAGAAAGCGTTTATATTTATGTATACACATAAAAAGCCATGTACATTATGCAATTCAAATCTGACTTTTACTGTATGGCCTGCCCTGGTTGATGAAAGGCTATCCATCGGTCCAGGGAGAGCGCAGTTTATCCGTATTTTAAGAAAGCCTCTTCAAATGAAGGCCCTGTGGAGCGTCTTAATCCTGGCCCTGATGGAATTCTTCGGTTGATTGCTTCTTTGCTCGCTGCCTTTTAAGGCCACGTCTGCCAGGGACTCGTTCATACACGGTGAAACAGATGGGGAGCTTACAAATCAAACACTTAGCAGCACTGCTAATGTATCTTTGGCATATAAAATGGTCTCTCCCCTGTGCTCCAATGCTCTGTGTAAACAAACAGTATCTAATGTCAAGTTTCTATTTACATGTGTGTGTGTTAGATGGCTGTCATTTGTAAAGCGGAGGAATAAGAGTGCTTTCCAACTGAAAGGATCTATGAAGCTTCAAAACAAAGAAATTGCAATGTTCTGAGCCAGAAATATTTAATATGTAGAATATGACATTATACAAGGAATCAGGATAGTAATCAGAAGGTTGCCAGTTCGATTCCTGGCCATGCAAAATGACATTGTGTCCTTGGGCAAAACACTTCACCCTACTTTCCTCTGGGGAATGTCCCTGTACTTGATGTAAGTCTTTGTGGACAAAATCGTCTGCTAAATGACTAAATGTAAATCATTATCAATGTTAGAGGTCAGGCTTGACGTGCAGGGCACCGTGACTCTGATGCTCCACATCTGTCCTCCTGCAGGAGCCGAAGAAGGAGAGCCGTAAGCAGGAGTACCTGAGGAAGATGGGCCTCAGCCAGGAGGGTCGGGACGGCCCCCAGCACAGACAGGCCAGCGTCTCCAGCGACCAAGACACCCGATCGGGGGACCGAACAAGCGCCAGACCAGACGGCGTTAAGGAGGAGAGACCTGGGGTCCCCGGCAACTCCAGAAGATCTGACACTAGAACGCGAGACAAACAGGAGGAGGACAAGACGAAGGAGAGGAAGGAGAACCGGGAGAGCATGAATAGTAAGACCAAAGATATGATCTCCAAGTTGCAGGGGAAAAGCGACGAGGCGAGAGAGAAAGACAGGAAGGAGGAGGTCAAGCGGAGGGACGACAGCAAAACCAAGGAGCTCATCTCCAAGCTCCAGCAGAGCACGGAGGGGAAGAAAGACCGGAAAGATGACTTTAAGACCAAAGGTCTTGTGTCCAAGATGCTGGAAAAACAAAGCCAGGTAGAGGAGTGCAAAGGAGAGGCCAAGAAGATGAAGCAGGAGAAGGAGGAGGTGGGCGAGCAGACACAGGGACAGGCAGCTCCTCAGAATGGTAAGAGCAACGTGCAGCTGGATAAGACAAAGAGCAAGGAGAGAGAGGAGGAGGAACGGAAGGAGGAAGGGAAGGAGGAAGGGGAAAAGGAGAAGGAGGAAGGGAAGGAGGAAGAGAAAAAGGTGAAGAAGACAGGGAAGGAGGAAGAGAAGGAGAAGTTGAAAGGGAAGGAGGAAGAGAAGGAGAAAGAGAAGGAGAACAGGAAGGAGGGAGAAATAAACGAAGAAAGGAAAAAGAAGGATGAGGATACGGAACAGAAGCAGGGGAGGAAGAGCTTGCAGGAGGAAGATGCAGAAGAGAAGAAGACGAAGGAGCAGAGCCAAGGAACAGGCCAGAAGGCCAGTCCTGGATCAACCAGGGAGGAGGAACGTCAGAACTGTGTGGAGAACAAGAACTCCAACAGCAAAACCAAAGAAGAAGACGAGAACGACGAGGACTCCAGCATGTTCGACGAGCTCATGGAGCAAGTCAGCAGCAATGACCCCTCGGTGTCGGAGATCAACGTCAACAACTCTGAAGTCATCAGCACCAAAACGCTCATTCAATTCGCGGAGGCGTTACACCACAACACCCACGTCAAGGTGTTCGCTTTGGCCAACTGCCGCGCCGACGACCACGTAGCCTATGCCATCGCGGGCGCCCTGCGCGATAACAAGTCCCTCACGAGCATCAACTTGGACTCCAACCATCTCACAGGCAAGGGCATCATCGCGCTGATCCACGCCCTTCAGCATAACACCACCCTGACGGAGCTACGCTTCCACAACCAGAGGCACATCTGTGGGGGCAAGACTGAGATGGAGATGACTAAGGTGATATTGTTTGTTGTTCAGTTCTGTTTTCTCAGTTGTCACGCTTAGCTGAGGTTATTCTTAGTTATTTCGTTGAGTATCAAACATTATTTCATCTGTTTATTGCACAGGAATGGTAAATCACATAAAGTTGTAATTCTTTTTTTAATGTTTAGATAAGAATGCTACAATAAGGCCATGGATGTAGCGGTTGCATGTTCAAATCCCCCTCAGTTACTTATGTTAAAAGCATCTGCTAAATGAACACTTTATTTTTGTTGTTGTTGTTATTATTATGCTAATTATCATTGTTATTATGACCTTGAAACAAGGTGCTGAAGGACAACACCACCTTGCTAAAGCTGGGCTACCACTTTGAGCTGGCCGGCCCTCGCATGACCATGACCAACATCCTGAGCCGGAACATGGACCGCCAACGGCAGCGTCGCCTGCAGGAGCAGAAGCTAGCCCAGGCCAACGGGGACAAGAAGGGTGCGCTGGAGGTCCCCAAAACAGGAGGAGCTGGCTCTCTCAGGGGCTCCCCCATGCCCTCCCCCAAACCCTCGCCTCTGCCCTCCCCCATGCCGTCGCCCAAACTGACCCCCAAGAGGACCAGTAGAGGAGGAGGGCCCCCACCTCCGCCCCCTCCCCCTGGGGAGGGACCCCCACCGCCGCCCCCGCCCCCTGCCCCCCTGCTGGACATGGACTCCCTGAAGAACTCCCTGACCCCTGTGTCCCAGAGGAGGATGGAGGGGAAGGCCGGGGGCTTGGCTGGGGGGGGGAACTCCAGGGACCAGCTGCTAGCCTCCATCAGAGACAGCACCAAGATGAAACTCAAAAAGGTGAGTTCTAGCTTTGTTCGTTTTTTCTTCCTTTTTTCACATTTTACACAAGGATGAAGTCAGTCGAACTGTACAGAATACAATAGAATCAAATTACATGCAGTTGAACCGATTGGATGATTTCCTGAACTATAGGTCTGAGTAGGTAGGCTTTCCACATGGTTACGCACAACTAGTTTAGTCCTCCAATAATGCAACATTATGTTTAATATTACAATACACTTTCATATAGAAGATTGTTTATTAATATAAAATCCCTGTAGCGGATTATGTTTATATATATATATGCATTCACGCCAACATATAGAAGATTGTGTTTGTTAATAAACACTCCCTATAGTAGATTAGGTTTGTTTACATATTTGCACGTCTCCAGAGACTCTTCCTTCTCCCCCGCAGGTCGCTGTGCCAAAGCTACTGCAGTAACTCTCTTGGGTTCAGCGAGGAGGAGGAGGAGGACAGGTTCGGACATCTCACAGGTGTTGAGGAGGATCAAAGCCCTGGACATCCCACACACACACACACACAAACAGTCTAACTGTAACTACTGTGCTAGGAGGAGAAGGAGGCTGCGGAGCGAAATGACGGATACCCAGAGGAGCTTCCAGTCTCCTCTCCTCGCCCTCTACACTTGACCAAAGGCCCGCAGTGAGGGGCAGGTCCTGGGGTCTGCAGTGAGGGGTAGGTCCTGGGGTCTGCAGTGAGGGGTAGGTCCTGGGGTCTGCAGTGAGGGGTAGGTCCTGGGGTCTGCAGTGAGGGGCAGGTCCTGGGGTCTGCAGTGAGGGGCAGGTCCTGGGGTCTGCAGTGAGGCTTTGTTTGTTTGTTTGTTTGTTTGTCTTTAGTCCATATTGATGCTTTGCCTGTCATTTGCACTAGATTTCTACACGGCTGTTCATATGGTATGTTAGCAAGTGTATGTCGGTATGCTGTGAGTCTGGGAGTGCGTGGAATCAATTCAGAAAGTAGCTCTTTGTAACAGAAAGAAACATATTTTAAACAATATAATCAATTACGACAGTGTTGAACAATGAAATTTGACATCTTATTTATTTTCTGTGAAGATGGAATTCGCCTCACGCTTGTCACTTGGAGTTCTGTACTGAGAGTTCTCTTTGACATAATATCAGGGAATACAATTCGGTTATTACTTCATCGACAACAACAAAATAATAAGGATGGAGGGAAGGGGTTTGTAACGTGTGTGTGTCATTGCCAAATCTCAGCTGACATCTCAGGCAAGGTTTACCACATAAAGAGCCATCTAGAATCCTAGTCTTTGTAAACAGACTCAGTGAGAATGCTACTTACAGTCTACAGGTGGTAATGGCTTCTTGAGGCCAGTTTAGATGTGATTTACTATAATATGATGGGTGGTCCAATGCCAATGTTCAATGGTAGCCTACATTACCATATCAAATGTAATGGCTCATCCCCAAAGGAGATCCCAGACATTATATTAACAACCTTGCCATTCTACAACATACTAAGTAAACATAATTTCTGAAGTTTGAATATCGTAATATGAGAAGCTATATTCTACAAAGTGGCCCTCGGCTTTAAAGTAACTATAAATTGATGCATATTGTTGGTTTATGTTGAATAACACAAGGCTTTTATACAAAGCCTGTATACGTTTTTATAAAGATATCAGAATGGTAAGTTTCCAATGGCATATGTAATGTGATCAGATTGATCATATTTGTTGAAACGTATTAGTTTTCAACGTATTAGTTGTTAAATATAATGCAAGAATAAAGGGAAATCTACTTTATCTAACTGTAATTTATCTTTTATTCAAGTTCAAACTAAAATATACTTTGAGTTGTGATTCCTCAGACATGGTATGTGAATCTGTATCTGGAGAATTTTTGCTTGTTTGAATTGTTTAGAAGCTGCTGTGAGACGTCAACAGAAGATACTGACTCATCGGGGTCAACTGAGAGAGCAACAGCAGCGTGATGTATTATATACATCTTTTCAAATGTGAAGGAAAGAAACATCTTAATGGACGTCAAGGAAAAATAAAACATGCTAGTTGATAATAAAACCGATATGGCAGCAGACACCCTACTTCAATAGATGTTCACTAGACCTCCTCAGTATTCAAGAGGGCTGCTCTGAGGGAGCTGAGCTTCAGGGTGCAGCTGGAGAAAGGGCGAGGTGCGTGTTTACGTATCGCTGTTGAACTAAGATCCATCTTGTTCAAGGCTTTTGAAAAGCGTTTGGAGCCTTCGGGGGGGGGGGGGGGGGGGGGAACACCAACAGCCAGGGTAGTTTATGTTTTCTGGAGCTCAGACTCTGCATCTGTGAAATGCCTATATTTGGTCATTTCTCAATGAAGACTTGCGCTGCAATTCATTCCTTTCCTGTTCCTAATAATGGGATGGGTGCCAGGAGTCTGTCTGGCACTGACCAAGAACTCTGAATGATCTTTAGATGGAGAGAAAGAGAGAGAAGGAGAGAGAGAGAGAGAGAGAGAGAGAGAGAGAGAGAGAGAGAGAGAGAGAGAGAGAGGAGAGAAGGAGAGAGAAAGAGAGGAGAGGGAGAAGGAGAGAAAGATAAGGAGAGATAGGGTAGAAAAGAAAGGGGAGAGAGAGATGGAGGGAGAGGGAGAAAGGGGGAGAGAGAGATGAAGAGAGAGGGTTGGTGGGAGTGGTAGGACTTGGGGTTGAATACTTAAGTTATACTTCCACAACCTCACTCATTTCAAGTAAATGTATACAAACGTTTCATTCTATTTTCATTTAAGCTTCTGTGTTGTTGGTGATGTATAGTCGATGGCACAGATGGATTTAGTTGAGGTGTGAAAAAAAAGGTTTCATAATCATCATTGTTTATTTAATTCCCACCATCGAAACGCCCTAGATGTTCATACGTCATCACGTAAAGTATTGCTCAATCATGTTACGTCAGGGGAAGAAGGAACAGTGAAAGAACAAAATGGAGGAATATGCCAGGGAACCATGGTAAGCCTTAACAAATGTTGTATTAATGCTAGAATCAAGTCAGTTAAAGGAGTTAAAAACGATTCATAATCCTGTACAATTGATTCGATGTTTTTTCCCCCCAAACCAACATCATTATCCTGCTCTCCTCGTCCTGACATCCTTTTAGTGGGCTAGCTAGCCGGCTAGCTTTAAGCTAACCTGTCCTGGCTGTAAGCAGCGTGTGGCTGCTGTACCTATGTCCTTCGTTGCTAGCTCACGCTGCTAGCTAGTGACCTTGTTAGGCAATCGTCTGTGTTCTTTAGGACGTGAATGTTTTTATTACAGACAATTTTACTGACGGACATTAGTATTAAATTGGGCTTAATTTCCCTGCGTTTGATAAATAGGAACCGTTGACCAGAAGTATATAGATTTAAGTTGCAAGAAGCCATCGAACGAGTTGCACTTCCAACTGGCTGTTGTCAGACTACAGACATTTACATTTATTCATTTAGCAGACGCTTATCCAAAGATACTTCCAACAGAGAGCTTTACAAAAGACCATAGGTCACTGATCTTAAGGAGATAGCTCCAAACATTGCGGGTAGCCAAAACATGAAGCATACATTGTGAGTCACCAATTAAGTGCCAAAGGGTAGAGCCGTGAGAGCATTCAGTTAAACAGTGATAATTAAACAAATTAAACCTCAAAAGTGCAAGAGTGGAGCTGTAGGAAAGCAGGTAGCAATAATATACCTCACAGCGAGGTCGCAACTGGACCAACAAGTCCCTCAATAAGAGTCATTGTGATCCTGGAGGAAACTAACGTCAGGACCATCAGTCATTCCTAAGTACCTTTGTACTTCGAAACAAGTGTATTGAGCCTTTTCTTGAAGGTGGGAGACAGTCAGTTTCACTGATGGAGGTGGGGAATTGATTCCAATGGGGGGCAGACGGGGGAAGAACTTTTGGGAATTGTTGGGACCGGGCGCTCATGAGCGGTACACAATAAATGTTGCCAGTTTTAAACTGAAACTGAACTCTTTCTATCTCTAAATTGTGAGTTAAATAGAATAAAATGTATTAATTTAGCAGACACTTTTATCCAAAGTGACTTACAGCAAGTATAGGGACATTCTCCTGAGGCAAGTAGGGTGAAGTGCCTTGTCCAAGGACACAACATCACATAGCCACAGCCGGGAATCGCACTCACAACCTTCCGATTATGAGGCCAACGCCTTAACCGCTGAGCCACCAGACTCTCACCTTGTGACTTTTGAACGAAAGCATATCTTTAAAAAAAACAATACCAGTGATTGATATTAAACTGTAGGAAAGGTAAAAATTTCATCTGAACTTGGTTTATTTAGCCCATGGAGGATAGTGGATGACTGCGGGGGTGCTTTCACCATGGGTGCCATCGGTGGAGGCATCTTCCAGGCCGTGAAGGGCTTCAGAAACTCACCGGCAGTAAGTCCAGTAACACCGCTCATGCTCAAGTTCTTACCTGATGAAATAATTTTGCATTTCCTCTCCACAGCTCACCAATGTTGTGACTGTTGATTAGCATCAGGGACTGTAGCCTTTAATCCTCTCTCCTCTCTCAGGGGATGAACCACAGATTGAAAGGTAGCATGACGGCCATCAAAACCAGAGCCCCACAGTTAGGAGGTAAGCAGGTCACATACATACGTTGAGTGATGGGATCATCTTGGTATGGAGTCACACTGGGGTTGTTGTTGCTAGGTAGCTGTGTGTGTAATGTGCTGTGGTCTTTGTGTGGCAGGCAGCTTTGCAGTATGGGGTGGGCTGTTCTCCATGATCGACTGTAGCCTGGTGAAGTTGAGAGGGAAGGAGGACCCCTGGAACTCCATCACCAGCGGGGCCATGACTGGAGCTATCCTAGCAGCCAGGAGTGAGTGCTGGACTCTACTTCTCTCTCTTACCTCGCACTTTGTCTCTTACGTTGTCTGACTTACTCAGGTGTCCCACCTCTCTCCCACTCTAGCTCTTACTCTACCTCTCTCTCTGTCTGCCTCTCACATACTCTCTCTTACTGTCTCTCTCACCTTCTTTCACTTACATTTACATTTATTCATTTAGCAGACGCTTTTATCCAAAGCAAATTACAAGAGAGAGCTTTTACAAAGAGCATCAGTCATTGAGCATAGCAACTTAGTCTCTTACACAGTCTGTCTTACTCTGTGTCCCACCTCTCTCTTCGTCACACTCTCTGTGTCTCTCACTGTTTCTCTGATGTGACTCAGTGTCTATACTAGTATGTTTATATGTAGACTGGTGGTTATATAATATAAACACAGAGAACATCTGTCTGTCAGCTGTGACCAGTGAGTTTGTGATGGCATCATTGATCCCCTATTTACTTTAGTACTTTTACCACAGTTGTCACTTCAGTGCATCTAATGTGTTTCTTCTGCTGTCAGTTCATGTTGTATTCCTGTGTTAATGTCTTTTTCTGTCCTGACAGATGGCCCAGTGGCCATGGTGGGCTCTGCGGCAATGGGAGGCATTCTGCTGGCTTTGATAGAAGGTGCCGGCATCCTGCTCACAAGATTTGCTTCATCGCAGTTTCCTACGGGTACGTGTTTGTCCCTGATGCAACTCTGTGCTGCATCCTCATGGTGTGCAATGGTCACAGGGGTAAATAGCATCAGCTTGATTCCTGATTGCTGCATTACCATATAATTTAGATTTTATTACCATGCTTTGTAAGACACAGGGTAACACAGTATGCTTGTGGGTGGTCTTTTTTATGCCTAAAACCTAGCATTTGCTTATTCATACTGTGGAGAGATAGACTGATCAGAACTGTAACTGTCTGAGGACTGGAATAATTAATGACTGAGCAGGGTGATAAACAGGTTTTCCCTCCCTTTCTCCAGGGCCCCAGTTTGCTGAGGAACCTGCCCCCATGCCAGCCCCAGCCTTCGGGGACTACCGGCAGTACCAGTGAGAGGACTCTCTTGTCCACTAGGCCTTTTGAATTCCTTGTAGAAGTTACGCTGGGGAAAGGGAGAGGAGAACTACATTACAAGCAGCTGCTGGTGCTCCTGATGTCATGGACTGTGAACTGGAGGACAGTCACTTTGTATTTCCCCCACGCCAAAACCACGTGCTGGGTTGCCCTTTTGCCATCGTCAGCCTGTTGGTTACATCTAGTCGACCCCTAATTGGTTAGAAAGAGATCAAATCAGAACATTGTCACATGTGTGGAGTGATCATACATACACAATCTGCAAGTCAAACTGCAGGATAGACAAGTTGATTGATAAGCAAAAGTTGATTCCAGCACACAACACCCCTTCTGAAGTATCACTGGTCATTGTGTATATACAGTAAAAGGCTTTTCGCATGTACACACTATGTATTGCTTATTTGCCTTAATATTTACAGTCAAATCTGCTTGTGCTGGCCGGTTTGTAAATTGCAGTAAAACATGCTGGCATTTTTATGATCCATTTTATTTAATGGTTTTCTCATCAGAGGAGAAGGAAAATATGAAATGCTGTCCCTACAATATTTAGTTTTATAGTGGGTTTATTTATTTGTTTTTTTTTGTTGTTTTCTGGATAGACTGAATATGCTAGATGACAAAGCAAAAGATTGGAATGAATCTGAAAGTAGTGATGTTTTTGCTCGAACCTCAATAGCTGTCTTGCAAGGGATTGATATACATTATCTGTATAACAGATTAAATTACAAAAGAATAAAACTATATTACACGTTCATATTGTAGCTGCTGTTTGGTATTAGAAGTCGGATTTTATGTTTCATTAATCTAATAATTTAACACCAGCATCTGTATGAGCAGCAGGTCAGTCACCTTAAGAACAGGCTATTTGTGTCCACTAGGCGGCGCCGCTCACCTATTAAATACCCTAAAGACTTCAGACTTTTTAAAGACTCCGCGGTTTCTTGTCAGTAATTAACTGCGGTTGTAGATGTTGTGCCGTCAGCGTAACTTTTATAGAGTTTTGTAGGATGGGAAACTCCAGGGGTCTCATTTATAAAACTGCGTAGAATTCTTAATAAAAGTGTACGTACGCCCGAAAGCCTAAAATGGCGTACGCACCCCCAAAACTCACATTTATAAAACCGTGCGTACGCACACCTCTAAACTAAATTCCCTTTATAAATCACAGATTACCAACAAGTGTGAGTAAGTGAATTATCATTGTACCTCGCCCTGAACACGCCCATTTCTAACCATAAATGGTCAATGCAAAGCACCTCATGAATGATCTGTATATAAAAAAAAGTTATCCTACTCTTTCATGTAGCCTAGCTGTAATGAATTGGACGTTTGGTCGTTACTATCTCACATTTATAACATATAACATCGATCTTCAAACATCAACTTATAAATAGTTTATATTAGTTTTATTCCTATTCGTATTTCCTCTTCTTGTCTGTTACAACGCCATAATATCCCAGTGGGATCAATAAAGAATATTGGAAGGCCTATAAATAAATAAACCATTAAAGCATCAGTTTGTGGTTAAAGAGATCATGTTCAACGTCTAACAGCATTATGTGCAGCAGCAACAGTGCCGTGGGCGTTGTCCGTCAGGTTAACAGATAAGCAGTTGGACACTTTATTATTTGACTTGAACTTTGAAACATTCACTTACATGTTTAATAATAGGTTTACCGGAGCCGTTCTCACTGTTATTGTAACGGAGAACCAATATTACGTGTGAAACCTAATCTGTGAATGCCCCTTTTCATTTATTCACGTGTTGATTAGTTTTGTCCCTGTACAATGACATAACGCCAAATTAGTCTGTGCCCTTTTAAGAATAAGAAAAAGTTGAAGGTGACGTCTCCAGCGCACCGTGTAGCTGGGGAGGGGGTGAGGGGAGGGGTGAGGGGAGGAGAAGGGAGGGAGGGGTGTGAGGGGGGTGAGGGGGTGAGGGGGGGAGAGGGGAGGGGGGGGAGAGGGGAGGAGAGGGGAGGGAGAGGGAAGGGAGGGGAGAGGGGAGGGAGGGGAGAGGGAAGGGAGGGGAGAGGGGAGGGGGGCTGAAGTGACACTGGCGGAGTGTGGAGCGAGAGCGACAAGCGGTGAGTAGAAATGGCAAGGAAGTAAACTTAATTTGTGTTTTTATTTTTTAAGTCGCCTGCAATCCAATGACCAGAGAAGTGTATCGGTACTACCTTGGAAGACACGCAGGTTGTGGGATGTTTTTTTGGACCGCTTTATAAAGGAATGCGTTCCTAGTAAGTGCTTGAAGCACAGGAGTGTGTATCTGTGTAGCTGCACTCCCATTTTTAGTCAAGGCCAGGCGGAAGGGCAGGCTAATGGTTTAGCAAATTTAGAACGACTGCCAGGTATGTCCGTTTTCTAAATGTACCCTTGTGTTACCCCATTGCAAAATAGCCGATGTTAGTGTGTTGTTAGTGTGTGAGTCAGAAACGTGTGTTGTTGTCTGTTACAGTCGTACATGTTCAGCTGAATGCTCTTATAGTTCCTCCCTTGGCACTTATTGGTTCTCATGATATATGTTTTTGTAACCTAGATGCTCGCTATGTTGGGGTCTATCGAGTTGTTATGCTCGGTAACTGAAGCTCTTTTGTAAAGCTCTCTCTTGTAAGTCGCTGTGGATAAAAGCGTCTGCTAAATGAATACATGTAAATGTAATAAATGTACATGGAAGCGCGAGGATGTGTCGGCTTCCGAGCTCGCGCCTGGGCTCAGTGTAACTGTAGAAGTTCCATGAAACCATTAAATCACGAACATTAAAGGGTTCTTTGGATCTTATATCCAAGAAAACCGCATATTAACCTTCATTTACGTTCCAGCATCATTTAATTTTGTTGGTTCATTAAATGGAATTTCCCCTTCACAGTTTTGGCTTGGTCGCTAACTAGCTAGCGACTAGCTCCAGCTAACTTGGGTTGCTAAGCATAACTTCATGTAGCATTAGCTTCCATGCTAGCTGGCTAATTAAACTATGGGGGTATCCACTGAGGTTATCTCCTACTAATAATACTTAACTACTACTTTGCTTGAGCTGTGTATACAATACAATGTTTTGGGTGGAATAAGCTTTATATTATGTTGGCTAGTTCTACGTCTTTAGTTATTTTTTTTCCTTGTAAAGTGGGTGGTGGAGGTAGTTTGGGCGAGGCGATGCTAACATGCTAGCAAAGATCAATGAATTAGCCTGTCTACATGATCAGAAGTGGCCTGGTGGGTTCTGTCTGTAGGCACTGTGTAGGTTCTGTCTGTAGGTACTGTATGTAGGTTCTGTCTGTGGGTTCTGTCTGTAGCTAACTAGCTCTCATGTTGTTCCAGAGCGTCAAGCTTGTGGTTGGGTAAGAAGCCACGATCATGTATTTTGCACATCAAATGACTTAGGCACTAAGCTTGTGAGATCCAGCCTTCTTGGCCAGGCAGTCATTTTGATCGATTATCTTAGCTGCCAGTGCCATTTCGTTGTTCAACGTTGTGGTGATCCGTTGTGGGTCAGTTGCTTCGTGGCTGTGTAGAGATATTTAAACCAGGGTTATCCAGCTTTTCAGCCAGAGTCCAGCTAAATCTTCAGATTTCTACTAGGCTACACTTATGGAGAGGTCATCTGAATATAGTTGGTGCTTATTCACTAGAAGACAGGATGGCCACTTCAGAGAAAGGTTAAACAAGTGTCATGTCAGCAAGTTTTAATAATTGTGATGGAAAGATGTTTGACTTTCTGCTGTAGCACTTTCCACCAGTTTGAGGCCCATGTTGCATCATGTGTCCGAAATATCTGTTGATGGGGATGAGATGTAGGTAAACTCAGATATTATAATCCACTTACCTTCACAGCAAGCCTGCGGTCTTTTTAAGCAAAGAGGAAAGAGGAAGCGATGACATCTTCTACTGACATTTGGGGATCTTTTCTTCCAGCCTGTTTCGTTAGCCTCTTTCGCAACTAGTTTCAGTAGTCTTGTCTACAGATCATCAAAAGTTTTATGGCTACAAATTGTTGTTCTTTGGACATTCAATACATATTTGTGTATAACTGTAGTCCCTATTTATAGGTGTACAGATTTTGAACTGCCTAAGTGTGTGTAGATCATGATGGGTCAAACTAAGAAACTTTTAGTGCTGCAAATTGTTGTTATTCCGACATTGTTTTTATTCCAGCATTAAATAAATATACGCGTAAAATTTAAGGCCCTACTAATAAATTGTCCGATTTTGAACTGTCCCAAGCAAGAGCTGACAGTGATAAACAGCTAAAATAAATAGTCTGCGAACCAGATAGAAATGCGTTAATACAAAATTAGTGCTAATAAATAAGTAATATTGAGATGCTCACTGGCTTTATAGATTTGATCGTATTTTTCATCTGGTTTTCAACCGGTTTTAGCTTGTGTAAAAACGCTGACAGACTTCCTGAAAGATACTTGATTGAGTGACACCGTGGCCTGCTTCTCGAAACCAGTGTTCACCCACACATCCAGCTTGGGGAAGCAAGTATCAGTTTGACTCGCCCCGAATGTTCACTGGTTTCACACCCTTTTCTCTGAACCTCGACCGCAGGCCGTTTGGAGCAGAGAGCAGAATGCCCCTCGTTACGTGCGACTCGTACAGGAAGTGGAGAGGATGGCATGAGTGTGTCTGCTTGACAAGTCTGTGGCTTCCTGCTGGCCACACTGGGGCAGGGAGATAGGCTGCCTGTCACTCAAAGCTTTGCTGACTCAGGCCGGGGTGGTTGTCCCTGGGTGGAGACCAGAACATATCATCTGTATTGGCTCTGTATTAAACCTTATCTACGTAGTCTTGTGGGTGAAGTTCACCCCAGCTGGATAATTTCTCTCTTGCACTATTATTCTTTCTCTCTCTGGCTTTCCCTCCCTCCCTTTCTCCCCCCCTTACTCTCTCCCTTTCTCCCTCCCTTTCTCATCCCCTTACTCCCTTTCTCCCTCCCTTACTCCCTCCCTTACTCCCTCCCCCTCTCTCTCTCTCTCTCTCTCTCTCTGCCCTCCCTCCCTCTCCTCCTCTTTTTCCCCCCTCTATCTTTCCCTCTCCAGTCTCTCCTCATTGCTGCTTACTTCGTGTCTTGGCCGTGGGTCTGGGTGTTGTGGCTTTCTCTGCGGTTCCTCTCCTGCCTCTCCTGCCTTACATGGAAACATACCTCTGTTCTTAGTGGGTAAGTGATGCCGTGATGTCATAATGGCCGGCCCGTTTACGATGCGCGTCTCTCTTTATTTGTTGGCAGGAAGGCGAGTGATGGGTGGTGTTTAAGGCTAGTTTGTTTTGTCAGGAAAGACACTGTTGTTGTTAAATGGGTGGTGGAGACACAGACGAAGCCAGAGAGTTTCTTTGGATTCCCCCCCCCCTCCTCAAACAGATGTCCTTACATGGCTGTGTGTGTGTGTGTGTGTGTGTGTGTGAGGAGTTTGTGTGAAGAGCACATGTGTGTGAAGAGCACATGTGTGTGGAGCGTGTGTGTGTGTGTGGAGCGTGTGTGTGTGATGAGCATGTGTGTGCAGATCTCGTCCCTTATTTTCCCCATTTCCATTGCTGGCTCTTCTCTGTGATGGCTTCTTTCCAGAGGCCTCCTGGGAGGGGGTGGGGGCAGGGTGGGGGCAGGTCAGCCATAGATCTGGACATCGACAGACACGAGCAGGAAAGGTCAGCTTGTGATCTGTGACCATGGGGGATCCAACCCAACCAGGGACATTCTGCCGAGTGTCTGCCTGTGTGCCAAGCCTGTGTCCTGGGTCTTCACCTAGAGAGCTCCAGCCACAGCTGGAGGGATGTCATCGCTCTGGGACATCATGTCAGGAGCATTATTTTGAGAATACGTTTTTTTTTTTTACCGAGGTAGGGACCTACCCTTCCTCCTCCATCTTAACACTCCCGATATACAGCCAAGGTTAATTTCAGTGCACAGCTACCACACCTGTAACGGCAGCTATGCTGGTCGACTGCATCACGTCATGCATCACGAGGCACCTTGTTAGTGCTGTATCGCAGAAATTTCATTTCTTGAGGCGTCTGATCTCACTGCATTAAAATGTGGCCCAGGTTCTGTGGTTCTAACACGAGGTTCTGTGGTTCTAACACGAGGGTTTGTGGTTCTAACACGAGGGTTTGTGGTTCTAACACGAGGTTCTGTGCAGCCTGTGGGGATGACGCCAGAGGGATGGTGTCATGGCAGAAGCAGCCAAAAACCATGTGTCTCCATTGTAACCGCACAGCTGGTTTGTGTTTAGACAGAGGGGTCGTGCAGCCCTCACCTGCCCCACCCTTGAGATGCAGGCCTGGGTGTTCACTAGCAGGCTACTCCCTGTCCGGGGGAAGTACATGGAGCCTGGCTCGCTACAATCCTGGAAGTTTTCACAGGAGTCTGTTGTTTAGAAACTCCATCCCCCCTCCATGATCTTATTTTGTCTCTCCTTTTGCTTCCTTTCTCCTCCTCTCCTGTTTACTCTCTGTCTCTCTTGTTTGCCCTCTCTCTCCCCCCCCCCCCCCCTCTCTCTCCCCCTCTCCCTCATGTTTCTGGGTGCAGACTGTTGGGCTGTCCGGTGAACAGATTCCGCCATGCGTGAATACAAGCTTGTAGTGCTCGGCTCAGGAGGCGTGGGCAAGTCAGCCCTGGTGAGTGTCCTTCCTCCTCATCCTCTCTGTCTCTGTCTCATCTGCATCATGTGATGGTCCTCTGAGATGGTCCACCTGCTTCTGTCCTGAGGCGTCCATGTGCTGTTCTGACCAGGTGCTGTCTCTCCCCCTCTCTCCCTCTCTCTCTCTCTCTCTCCCCCTCGCTTTCCCTCCCCCAGACAGTTCAGTTCGTCCAGGGGATCTTTGTGGAAAAATACGACCCCACAATAGAGGACTCGTACAGAAAGGTGGGTGTTTCCCTGCTGAGGAGAGCAAACAGCAGCTGCTCTAGTCCTCATTCCCTCCAATCAGGCTTGCTCTTTCTCCCTCTCTCTCTAGTCTGTCACTGTCTGTCTCTCTCTCTAGTCTCTCTCTCTCTCTCTCTCTCTCTAGCCTCCCCCTCTCTCTCAGTCTGAGATTTCTTTCTCACTACTCACTGTCTCAGTTTCTTTCTTATTCTGCTCTCTGCTACTTTGAATAGCTTTGAATAAAATCGTATCTCCTCCCTTTCCCTTGTCCTCCCTCTTTTCCATTCTCCTCCATCATCTCCTCTATCCCCCCTCCTCCTCTCTTGCCTCTGTTTTCTCATCTCTCTTCCCTCCTCTACCCCCCTCTTCTCCCTCCTCTATCCCCCTCTCCTCCCTCCTCTATCCCCCTCTCCTCCCTCCTCTATCCCCCTCCCCCTCTCTCTGGTTCTGACACCCTGTTATCTGTCTGTCCTGCAGCAAGTGGAGGTTGATGGCCAGCAGTGCATGTTGGAGATCCTGGACACAGCAGGCACAGTAAGTCCCTGCGCCCCTGTCCCAGAGCCTGCACACGGCCCTGCTCTGCTCCTGTCCCAGTGTTCCGTCTGAGCGGAGCGCTCCTGGTGACTCATGTCCCGTCCTGTCGCCAACAAGATCTCACTACCCAGTCAGAACATCGTGCGAACGCAGTTAGATTATAGTTAGGATTGAGTCTGAATGTAATCTAACAAATTAGTCTGATTTTTTTTGAGAGTTTGGGGGCTGGAGGAGCTCTCCTCAGAGTGTGTGCCCCCCCCCCCCCAGGAGCAGAGGTCATGCTGTGTGTGTGCCCCCCCCCCCTCCAGGAGCAGTTCACAGCGATGCGGGACCTGTACATGAAGAACGGTCAGGGCTTTGCTCTGGTCTACTCCATCACAGCTCAGTCCACCTTCAACGACCTGCAGGACCTCAGAGAGCAGATCCTCCGAGTCAAGGACACGGAGGACGTGAGTAGACCCGCTCAGCCGAGCCCAGATCATCCTCTCATCATCAGACACCTTCTCTCCTCGTCCCTCTCCTCCTCCTCCCTTCCTTTCCTCCTCCTCCCTTCCTCTCCTCCTCCCTATCCTCCTCTCTTTCTCTCTCTCTTTCTTCTCCTCCTTCCTCTCCTCCTCTTTCTCCTCTCCCTCTCTTCTAATCCCTGTCCTGGGTGAACTTGTAGTCCCCAGCAGTAAGGACGATGCCCTTTTTTGGTGATCTCTGGAGAGAACGTTAGTGTAACTCCTCCCTCTAGGCTCTCTCTCCCTCCCCCCTCTCTCTCCCCCTTCTCTCCCTCTCTCCAGCTCTTAGTTCTGACCCAGAAGCCTCTCCCCATGTGAGGGCGAGGCTAAGCTGTCTGTCTGACTGCCAATTTGTTCTCTGGACTTTGTTTTTATTGACCTTTCAATGTCTGTCACTGTTCCCTTACTGGTCAGTCCCTCTGTGTGTCGGGGGAAGGGGGAGGGGGGTATTGTGTGTGTGTGTGTGTGTGGTAGTGTGTGGTTAGTCTGAAATTGTATGTGTGTGTGGTTAGTCTGAAATGACTAGTTTGACTGTGTGTGTGGCTAATCTGATTGCGTGTGTGTGTGTGTGTTGGGGAGGGGGTTGGCACAGTGAATGTGGTTGATTGGACAGCCATGGATGATCTGTAGTGAAAGTCCGAGCTCATCAGAATCTCTTCCACTTCTGTCTCGCCGTCAACAAGCAGCTCAGGGCAGCTCAGACTGCAGCCCTGTGGGATAAAGAGTTCAGGCCCCATGGGCAAAAACTATACTAACTAACCATTCTGAACCATAACCAAACTCAATCATAACCACCTTAAAACCTCAACATAAGGTGTGTGTGTGAGAGACCTGCGAAACTGGCAATAATGGTGGACAGATCCCCCCCCACCCACCAGGAAATACTTTCTGTCTGGTTATCAGGGAAAGTGGAACGCAAGCGTTAGATGTTCTAGATTAATCTGCTGGATGGGGCTGGCGATGGTTTGATGGCTTCGGAATGCCATGGACCATTTAAAGGGGGGGGGGGGGGGGGGAATAAGGGAGGGAAGGCTTTCATCTCTCCAATAATACCTCCATGCGTCCGTCGTTGAGGAGGCGTGTGGAGATCAAACCCGCAGCGTGGAGCTCCACCACACATCTCAGCTTCCTGTCGTCTGCACTACTCATCCCCCACCCCCTCTCACCCCCCCCCCCCCTCAGCCATTAAAAGTGGTTTTCCAACCGCAGCAGGACTGACTGGGCAG
Organism: Neosalanx taihuensis; assembly: GCA_030340665.1. Taxonomy (NCBI): domain Eukaryota; kingdom Metazoa; phylum Chordata; class Actinopteri; order Osmeriformes; family Salangidae; genus Neosalanx; species Neosalanx taihuensis. Next base: position 10,842,799 of record CM059289.1, read on the forward strand.
AAAGTCTGTCAGAGTTAGATATGATGCGGTGACTCTGACTCACACACACTCACACACACACCCTCGCACACTTCTCTCTTGCCCACAACACATGTACCTCCCTCTCTCTCTCTTTCTCTCTCTCTCTCTCTCTCTCTCTCTCTCTCTCTCTCTCTCTCTCTCTCTCTCTCTCTCACAAACACCTCCTCTCATGGCATCCTGTTCTTGCTGGCTCAGTGTCCTCCCGTCGGGGGGGGGGGTTGGGGGGCTGTATCATTCCAGCGGGCAGCTGGAGCATGGAGAACAGTCCAAACACTGCAGAGACACGCAGGAAACACCTCCTCCTCCTTCCTCCCCACTCCTCCTCCTCCATCCCCTCCGCTCCTCCTCGCTGCCTGGTCCTCCTTCCCTCCTGTCTGGTCTCACTGTTCCCCCTGTTCATCTCTCCATACCCCGTCTCTCCCATGTCCTGCTAGTGTGACATGATGCTGCTCTTTCAGATCTCTCTGGGAACACTTGTATCCCTGGTCTGGTAGGCGTTTACTGACCTCTCTCCCTCCCACCCCTTTCCCTCTCTCTCTCCCTTCCCCGGGTCTCCCTCTCTCCTTACCCATTCCCTCTCTCCCCCTCCCCTCTGCTCTCTCTCTCCCTCCCCAGGTGCCAATGATCCTGGTGGGTAATAAGTGTGACCTGGAGGAGGAGCGAGTGGTGGGCATGGAGCAGGGGCAGAACCTGGCCCGCCAGTGGAACCACTGTGCCTTTCTAGAGTCCTCAGCCAAGTCCAAGATCAACGTACTGGACGTGAGTACCCAGGAGTCACTGCTCCCCATTCATTTCTTTCATCTCTCTTCCTCCTCGTCTCTCCCTCCTCATCTCTCCCTCCTCATCTCCCTCCTCATATCTCCTCTTCTACCTCTTTTCTCATCACTCCCTCCCTCTCCTCTCTCCTCATCCATCTCTTCCTCATCTCTCCCTCTCACCTCCCACTAGTCTGAATACGCTGAGTGGCAGGTCTGTGTGAGTCAGCACTGGTCAGATTGTGGACAGCTCCCCCTGCTGGGGATTAAGGGATGTGAAGCCTCAGTGTTCTGCTGATCCACTTTTATAACACTGAGTCAATCTAGTGTTTGTTTTGAGAGTCTGTAACAAATCAAAGAGTGAGAGTCCAGGCAGTGTCACAGAGGGCTTCATATAAGCTCAATCATAGAACTGAAACACCACCTAAACACCTAAAACCCTCAAAGAAGACAAGATGCACCTGAGAAGGTCTGTTGTCTGCTGTCTCTGTTCTGTAGATCTTCTACGACCTGGTCAGACAGATCAATAGGAAAACTCCTGTGGAAAAGAAAAAGGCGAAAAAGAAATCGAATTGTGTCGTCCTCTAAGCCCCGCCCCCCCTTCCCTGACCCCACCTCCTCCCTGCCGCAGCAGCTCTGAGCCAGGTGAGTGTGTGGGCACGCGTTGTGTGTGTGTGTATCACAAGAGCAGTAATCATCCAATCAGTTCAGCAGGAGCCGAACTCATTTGGTTTCCCCGCTCTCTTTCTCACTCTCAGAATGCTGTAATGAAGAACTGTTGCTCTGATTGGACCGTGCCAGCATTCCAATGTCCCCGCCCCTCCTCCCCCAGGTGAAACCATTAACAGTGAAACGGATGATCTGATTGGCTACCATCAAGATCAGGATGTCCAGTGAGAGGACTTGTATCTTCTTTCTTTTTGGACTTCGAGTTAAGCCCTCTCCCCCCCCCCAAGCGGACCGTCTCTACCCCCCTCCTCCCCTCCACCAAGAACTCTGTCTCATCATCTGTCAGTGCTCCTTTTTGAAAGTAATCAAAAAAACACAAGAAAAACAATTTAATGATCATAAAAGTAAAAACAAAAATATATGAAAAAAAAACAAATGATGAAACCACAGTATTTTCCATCTTCGCTATCTAGCGTATCTGAAGACGAGAGAGGCGACTTTAATTGTGTGATTCTATATGTCTCCTCCCAAGCATGGCCACAGCTGTCAATGAGCCTAGATGTTTCAAGTGAAATGGTGTGGAAGTAAGAGCTGTTTTTAAAAAGCCCTTCGCTAGTGGAAACACCCGTCATGTCTGTGGTGTTAGATCAACATCTTCATGTGTGTTTTTCTTGTGTTCCCAATATTCATGGACCTTACTCTCCTGTCAAGTCTCTCAAATGTGACTTCATTTTATAATCAGTCACTGGGATTTCATAGTGTCCACAATATATTCTAATGCCATTTTTTTTGCATAACAATGCTTCAGAAAAAATGGGTCTTTTATAGAACGAATACGGGGGAAAATAAGGTTTGATTTCTATGTCTCTTGAAGCTGAAATATATTATACTAAACCAACTCTAATAATGCTTCTTGTGTTTTTCTGTCAAATGATGTTCCAGCTTTTATGGATTATTAAATTTTAGTACATTTTCACTGTTTTGGTCATTTGTACTTTGTGTGTTTAACTTCTTGCAAACATGCAGCATTGATGCTGAACCTTCCAGCTCTCCCAGGAGGAAGCCAAGAGCAGGTAGTGATGTACCTTCTGGTTTCAGTTTCCATGGCTTTTGAATGATCTTTTCTTTTTGTCTTCTTTTCTTGTCTCCTGAAACTCATGAGGAAACGCACATCAATGGATGACAGTAATAGAATAGAACAGATCTTTGTTGTCATTGTCACCGGTACAACAAAGCTAAAAGTGTTCAGTGAAACTATCTACTGAGGGGTGAAACAAGTTCAACACTTACCGAAGGTTCAGAGAATATTGCCCACATCATAATAGGATGTTCTGTTTTTATATATTTCTACATCTGACGGTTACCTCAATGTCTGACAAGCAACGGGGAACAAAAGTACCTTGGTTTTATTTTAGATTTCCGTCAGTTTTCAGTCAGTTGATCAGTGTGATTTTCTGTTTTGCACTTCTCAGTAATTCATTTTGTTTGTGACACGGTTGGAAAGATTGTTACTTAAATGTGATATAAGATTTTCTTAAACTGAGATTAAGTTTTCTGATATTGTGTCACTACAGGGAGTGTCCACAAGGTGGCAGTATGATGTAGATTAACAAAAGTAAAAACGAGACAGGCTTTCACACCATCACACTTGGATACCCCAAAGAATATTATATAATGAGGATAACATTAACACGTTTTCCTTCCACGAGACATACGGTTCTTAATAGTCTGTGGTCTTTGTAACAACTGGATCTGTCAGCAATGCGGCCAAAAATAAGCAAGGCTGCATATTCCCAAATAAGCCTTTCTGCTTTATAGGTTGTGTGTTTATCCCCTCATGTCTACTGATCAAACAGTCTTTAACAGTGTTCCCTTTAATGCAGAAACTCGTGCTAGTTTCTGAGGCGCACGCAACTTAATATTCTTAATATACATTTTTCACCCCACTAGTTTGATGTTTTTTTCCTTGTGTTTATGAAACTGGTTGTGCAAATATAAAAGGGCAAGCCAACATGATCTCTCCTTCACACCAAGGGATGAATTCTAAGTGTTTATTTAGAAGATTCCGGAAGGTTCTGGCTGTGTTACCTCCTCCACATCCTGATTCCTCCTCACCATAGCGCCTTAGTTACATCTTCCAGACTTTGTGTGGTGTGTGTGTGTTTGTGTGATGAAGAGGAGGAGGCTAATTTGTCAGGCCAGTCTCTGTGATGTATGATTCACAGCAAGCTTGTTGGGGATTTATATATCAAGACACCATGGTTGCCATGACATCATGGTTGCCTTGATCGGTCTTTAATCGGTTTAGGCATGTGAAGCAGGTAAAACAAAATCTGCTGTTTTTAAATGTTCACATCCAACGCTAACTCTCTCTCTCTTGGGATGTTTAAATAGCTTCAGGGCTAGTTTAGCCTCCACCCTCTGCACCATCTTCAGCAAGCACAATCAGGTTCTGAGAGATCTCTGTTAAAACGCCTTTAATCGTACACTGATTGATTAGAAAATTCATCCTGTGTGGTCTAACTAAATGCTGGGCTATAACTTACTGTAGTTATTTTACTGTTTATATTTACTGTTTGAATTTATTCATCTTTGATGTCTAACAGGAGTCATGTGGGGCAGTCGGTTAAGGTGTCAGGTTAGTAATCAGAAGATCCCTGGTTCGAACTCTGGCTGTGAAACATGAAATGTTTGTCATTGGGCAAGGCACTTCACCCTTCTTGCCTCAGAGGTAATGTACCTGTACTTGCTGTAAGTCCCTCTGCATAAGAGCGTCTGCTAAATGACTAAATGTAACATTAACAGGTGACTGTACAGTCAGGAGCAGAATGTGAACCCTGAATACCTCATAAGGAGAAACAAGCCAATAGATGAGGGTGAAATGGATTGGAGCTGGCGGTGTATGTGCGCGTGTGCGCGCGCATGTGTGTGTCTGGAATGCTTCTGCCGTAGTGACTGCAAAAGGCTGAAGGGAGTTCAGAAGGATGCTTCCTCTGCTGTAGGACGGCTGGGCTCAGCTGTGCTTTAAGATGAGGAGCCTGGAGGAGAGACGCTGCTCCTTCATGTGGAAAGCCAGCTGAGGTGTTCCCTCTGACCAGGGTGTCTCCAGGACCCCTTTCTTCACCTTCCAGGCAGGTACAGCTGGGAGGAGACCTTGGGGGAGACCCAGCCCTCGCTGGAGGCATCATCTAACCTGGGGACACCTCGGGATCTCCTTGGAGGAGCTGGAAAGGGTTGCTGTGGAGAGGGACGCGGGGGGAATACCCTGCCTAGCCGTCCCCACCCTGAATAAGAGGATGATCATGATGAAGACGATGATTGGATCAGAAAACTCCCTGGTTCAAATGGCAAAAAAGCCAATGTGAGGCTACATGATGGAGCCGCAGTACTTCAGTTACAGGATTGCTCTCTGGTTTCCCGCCCTCTGCACCCTGGCTTCCTGTTCCACAGCTGTGGTTTGAAAGCAGAGTGGAGAATAATCGATGCTAATGTCTTCAGGAGTCAGCAGACTGGGCTGTGCTCCGGCGCCCCTGCTCGTCCTCCTTCAGATTCCAGTCCATTACTCCTCAAGAGCGTTCAACGCTGTCTAAACGGAGCTAATTGCAGTTTGCCTCAGCCTCTGACGGAGTCGGGGGGAGGGGTGCTGGGCTAGTGTTGGCCTCTTAGTAGCCTCTGGCCCTCTCGGGTGGTGTTAACACCACAGCTTCCACCCTTACTCTCCAACTTTAGCTCCTAGACCCAGCCTCCAACTCTCCCCCGCCCCAGCCTCCAACCCCAGCCTCCAGTGTGTGTGACAGCATCGAGCCTAACCATGTCCCTCTACTTCCACCTACCCAGTGTCACCCCCTTTCCACCTCACCTCCATCGCCCTTGTTACCTCTCTTACCCGTGGTGGTTACCCCTGGTAACCCTGCCACCTCTGTGTGAACTGCCCTCTGAGTCATGTGACATCGACCAACATCCGTTTATGCCATCCAATCCCTGTCCTCCTTTGCCCTCTCTCTCCCCTGCCCTCCCTCTCTCTCCCCCTTTTCTCTCTCTCCCCCGCCCGCCCTCCCCCTCTCTTCCTCTCTACGTTGTACTCATTTAGCAGATGCATTCATCCAAACTGTCATTGAATCTCCCTCTGCTCTGTAGTTAGCTGCACCCATCAATAACACACACCAGGCCCCTTCTTGTTAATACTATCCAATACAATTCAACACAATAATATGTCAACAGCCTTGTGTTGAACTCAACATCACAACTGACTGCATGCTTAAAAAAATAATCATAAATGCCACTAATGACAATAATAATTGTAAAAATAATTGAGTGAACCCTTCATTATTGAGGGTGTGCATTCATTAACTCAGGTTGTGTGTGTGTGTGTGTGTGTGTTAGTGTGTGTGTTAGTGTGTGTGTGAGAGAGAAAGTGCTTGTGAGTGAGTGCTTGTTCTGTCGAGCACTAGGACCTTGGGGATGCATGCAGATGTGGCCGTGTCCCTCCTCTCTCTCTCTAAATGTCAATAGCTCATTAAGACAGACTGCATCTCACCCACCATGAACTTATTCCTTTTCCCCCACAGCACAATGCATAGAAGACCAGAGTGAGAACATGAATGTGTGTGTGGGTTTTATCATCTTCAAGGCCTGGTCTACTCTGAAGACTGCCTCACCCCTTTCTCCCTCCCTCCCTCCTTACTGTCCCCTCTCTCTCTCTCTCTCTCTCTCTCTCTCTCTCTCTCTCTCTCTCTCTCTCTCTCTCTCTCTCTCTCTCTCTCTCTCTCTCTCTCTCTCTCTCTCTCTCTCACACACACACACACACACTTCAAGCACCACACACTTCACACACACACTTACCATCCTCCTCACACACACACACTTTCATCTAAGGAGATTCTATCCCTGTGGTATTTGCCCCAGTAGACTCTCACCTCTGGAGGGATGAAACTATAGAAGTGTGTGAGTGTGTGTGAGTGTGTGTGTGTGTGCCCCAAGTAGACAGTCTTCTGGGAGCGACGTAGGATTGTGTAGAGTCACTCTGGGCGGATGTTAAATTAGTGGAAGGACAGTTGGAGGGAGGAGGGAGGGGAAGGAGGGAGGGGGGAAGGCTTCCTGTAAAGAGAGGAAATGCAGCTTGAACCGTGAAGTTTCGTCTGCAGAGTCGTCTCTGTCTGTCTGCTGTACATGTCCCCCTCTGCCCCCACCTCCTCCACTCACAAGCAAATGCACATGTGTGAATATGTGCACACGCACACACACACACACACACACACACACACACACACACACACACACACACACACACACACACACACACACACACACACACACATCTATTTACTCTCCCTCTCCAGTGTTTTCAGTCCCATCAAGGTTTATTGACATTTCAGCTGTTTCACATATTCAGCACGTTCTGTCAGAGAAGAGACTTGACTTCATGTAGACAGACGTGTGTGTGTGTGTTTTCTTGTATGTGTCTGTGTGTGTTCTCATGTGTGTGTGTGTTCTTGTGTGTGTGTGTGTGTGTGTGTGTGTGTGTGTGTGTGTGTGTGTGGTGGGGGTGCAGGGAGTATCTTGTCCAACTGGCATTTGATCACAGAGAATCTTCTCTCCTTCCATACTTCTCTTTATAGGAGAGAGAGCACAGGAGAGAGAGCACAGGAGGAGGAGAAGGGGAGGATAAAAAGGAGAGAAAGAGCGGAATAATGGGAGGAGATGAGAGGGAGGAGAAGGAAAGAGAGAGGAGAGGAGGAGAAAAGGGAGAGAAGAAGAGATCTGCAACTACAGTCAGGCAGCTCTACATACGTCTGGACAGAGTTCCACACAGTGCTTATTAGAGCATGGTCTCCCGCTGAAAAACACACACACCCCTGCTCTCCCCCACTGTGTGTGTGTGTGTGTGTGTGTGTGTGTGTGTGTGTGTGTGTGTGTGTGGGAGGGGGGTCTTGGTTGCTGAGGGGTTGTGAAGGGTGTCTTGGTTACTGGGGGCTGGGTGTGTGTTTGTGTGAGCGGTCCACCCAGGGGGACTTTGACTACGCAAGGTACTCTGTAATTACATCATCATGGACTCTCCATGCTGACCCTGGGAGACAACTGCCCCTCCCTCAGCACGCCCCCCCCCCCCATGCCCCCCAGGTTCCACCCCCCTCCCCCTCCCATCAACACCAAGGCCACAGCTGTGAGTCATGGTTAAATCCTTCAGAGATTCCATCTGGGATGAGTGGTCTGCCTGCTTCTGCTCACTGTTGAGCCACATCTGGGCTTCTCTTTGTATGCTGGTCACCGTTCTGATCAACTCCTACCTCCTCTCTTCCCAGCTTCTCTCCTCTCTCCTTCCTCCTACCTCCAACATCCTCTCTCCTTTAACCTCTCTCCAACCGCCTTCCTTCTGTCTCCTTCCCCCTACCTCCTGTCTCCTACCTCTCTCCTACATCCTTCCTCCTCTCTCTTACCTCCTTCCTCCTGTCTCCTTCCTCCTACTTCCTCTCTCCTTCCTCCTCTCTCCTGTCTCCTTCCTCCTCTCTCATGTCTCCTACCCTCCTCCTCTATGCACAGGCAGACTCCTTTCATATTCATGTGCAGAGGGAAAAGGAGTTTGTTGCTTGGAGAAACTGGTGAAAGTCAGCAGTTAAATGTTTAATGATGGCTGCTTCTGAGCTGAAAGCCGAGGGCAAGAGACTACAGAAGAAAGAGAATGGAGAGAGAGAGAGAGAGAAATAAAGGAGCAAGCACTCTGGATAATGAGAATGCAGCATGGAGAAGAGCGTGAGGAGGAGAGGAGGAGGCAGAGGAGGAGAAAGGGAAAGGTACCACGTTATCAGCCCCCCCGCCCCCCAGTCTACCCCCCAGTCTACCCCCTCTTCCCCTCCTCCTCCCCTCTCCTCCCCCAGCCCTGCCCTGCTGGGGTCGAAAGGCTAAAACTCCATCTCTAATCTGACTCTGTCAGGGGGTTCTAATGACAGACTGGCACACTGATGTACTCTGACTCCCTTTCATTACCCTGTCCAGCCTGCGGTCTCCCCCTGCCTCCCACACTTTCCCCCACCCTCCCCCTCCCTCCCTCCCTCCCCCTCCCTCCTTCACCACTTGTGAAGCTGCAGCGGTCGACTCCGCTGGTCCTGGTCCGTGATGTGGGATGTGGAGGAACCCGCCCTGTTCACACACACAAACACACTGCCCAACATGACAGCCATGCCTGCTGTATGTGCGTCTCCCTCACACACACTCCTGCATGCTGCTGCATGCGTGAGGAATTCGCTCTGCAGCCGGGAGGAAGTGACACCGTTCAGATCTGGGACAGAATTAGAAAGACCTTCCCCACTGGGGTGAGGGGAGAGGAGAGGAGAGAGGAGGAGAGGAGAGAGGGGGAGAGAGGGGGAGAAAGGAGAGAGGAGAGGAGAAAGGAGAGAGGAGAGGAGAGAGGAGGAGAGGAGAGAGGAGAGGAGACAGGAGAGAGGGGAGAGGAGGAGAGAGGAGAGGAGAGGAGAGAAGAGAGGAGAGGAGAGAAAGGAGGAGAGGAGAGAGGGGGAGAGAGGAGAGGAGAGGGGGAGAGAGGAGTGTAGAGAGGAGAAAGGAGAGAGGAGAGGAGAGAGGAGGAGAGGGGTGAGGAGAGGAGACAGGAGGAGAGGAGAGAGGAGGAGAGAGGAGAGGAGAGAGGAGGAGAGAGGAGAGAAAGGAGGAGAGAGGAGAAGAGAGAGAAAAAGGAGAACCAGAGTGGAGAGAGGAGAAGAAAGAACAGGCATGGAGAGGATAAGAGAGAGAGGAGGGAGAAGAAGAAAGAGAAGAGAAAGGAACAGACAGAGGAGGACTGATGAGGAGAAGGGAAAAAGGAGGAGAGATGTAAAAGACAATAACTAAATAGAGAGAGAGAAGGTCAGGTTCCCTAAACAGCCATGGCTGAGTCCTCAGGGCAAGCTGAGTCAGAAGAAGAGAGCGTGAGGAGAAGAAAAAGAGAGATAGAGAGAGAGAGAGAGAGAGAGAAAGAGAGGGAGAGAAAGAGAAAGATGGGGGGGAGAAGGAAAAAGAGGGAAAAAGAGGGAGATGAAAGAGAGGGAAAGAGACAGAGAGAAGGAAATAGGGGTAGAGAGGGAGAGGGAAAGAGAGGTAGAGAGAGGGAGGGAGAGGGCGCTCCTAGCCAGCCTTCATGGCCTACATTTCTTCTGCACTAAATGTCAAGTTTAACCAACAACACTAGCATTTGCTGCCATTCAGCAACCTCCAGCCCCCAGCTCCCAGCCTCCAGCCCCCACCCCCCAGCCTCCACTCTGCTTGTTTCCTCGGCATGAGCACTTAGCATCAATCTGAAAATAAACCATATCCACGTCATGAAGTTCAATAACCACCCCCCCTGCCCCCATCATCCCCCATTGCTACCTCTCCAGTTACATCCTCTAAAAGCCTCCCTAGACAGGATACAAGAGACCGGAAGAGAGAGAGAGAGGAGAGGGACTAGGAGGAGGAGGAGGAAGAGGGAGAGAGAGGAGAGGGACTAGGAGGAGGAGGAGGAAGAGGGAGAGAGAGGAGAGGGACTAGGAGGAGGAAGAGGTTACAGTTTAGCGAGAGGGCATGATGACGAACAAGAGTCAACAATAGAGATCTGCATCCTGGGTCCTGGATAATCCATAAACCAGGAAGAAGATCATGTATTGTTCCAGACCCAGGCAAGATTCACTCCACCCCACCAGGGAGGTGTGTATGTGTGTGAGATAGAGACGTAGGAAGAGTGGGCTTTGGTGTGTATAAGTGTGTGTGTGTGTGTGTGTGTGTGTGTGTGTGTGTGTGTGTGTGTGTGTGTGTGTGTGTGTGTGTGTGTGTGTGTGTGTGTGTGTGTGTGTGTGTGTGTGTGTGTGTGTGTGTGTGTGCATATGAGTGAGAGAGTGTATTAGTGTGTAGGTGGGTAAATGTGTCTGTGTGTAAAATAGAGAGAGGATTAGTGTGCACACTGTGTGTGTGTGTGAGAGAGAGAGAGAGAGCATTTGTGTCTGAGTGTGTCAGTGTGTAAGTGCCTCTTCAGAAAGGCTTCACACCCTTCAGAGATAAGACTAGCTAAGTATGAAGCTCAATTAGGGTTTAGCTTTGGCGGAGATGAATTGAGTAGGAGGTGCATTGTGGGGGGTGTAGTGTCGACTGGTGCTTAGGTGCAAGAGGGCAGCTTTGAAACCTTGGACGCCGCTGATCTGCAACACAGAAGACACCTCTTATCTGAAGTGTGTTTGATTGTGTTTGTGAGTGTGTGCGCACAAAATTATCAAATTACAATTAACATTTTGAAACCATATAAAGAAAATCTAAAAACCCTGAAAGACAGAAACCCCTGAAAATCCAAAGACCCTCAAGAAAACATATTTTTCCTTGTCAAAATTTCAACATCTGTCATTGTACCGCCCCCCCCCCTCCTTTCCTCCTAAAAGAACGTGATTTCAGACGTCATCCCAGCACTCTTTTCTCTCTGGTTTACGTAGGAAGGGTCTTTCATAAGAGGAGGAACCAGCGGGTGCCATTAGAGCCCACCCCAGAGCAGACAGACGTCCAGCAGAGCACCAGCCTGCCCCGCGGGGACGCAAACACCAGCAGGATTCCTCTCATTCTGCTCCGGAGAGGCCAGAGCAGATCAAAGCACCTGCACATGCCTGGAACGCCTCCTGTCTGCCGGCCACCTGCCAATCACAGCTGCTCTGGAGCGCTTCAGACAGCGGGAGTGTGGGGGGTGGGGGGGGTGACCCCGGGGGGGGGGGGGGGGGGGTGACCCCTGACCCCTGACCTCCCTGGCCACTGTGGAAACCAGTCTCACCTGGTCTCTCTGCCACCGTCAGTCAGTCATGGTGCTGTGAGGTTCAGAATAGAAATCTGAATCTGTTTGTTTTTGCCATGCAAGTTACAGGAACACAGAATTTACAGGTTTGAGGCATTTGAGGGGCATTTGATTTATGTTGCAGGTTCTGTTTCTGGGACACTTTCAGGCCACCGTTTGATTGCATTTTAAGGGGTCAGAAAAATCAAGCACACCCCCCAAAAAATTGACAGACAGATTAAAATGGTTTTGTTTACGTCTTCATTAGACTTTGTACTTCCTGGATTTTCAAACCATATTTTTCCGTTCAGACGTCCTCCGCTGTGACGCTGTCTCATAGCTGTCTCATAGCTGTCCTCAGGCCGGCCCACAGCGACTATAACGTTGACCTTTGACTCCCAGACTATTGATGTTGCAAAAGAACCGGGTGAGATCCCTAATCTGACCTCATGTTCCTAAACTGAACTTTGACCCCCTTTAAAGTCCTGCACTTGCGTTTCCTGTCACGGACACCAGTAACCCAGAAAATGAACTCACAGGTTTTAAATCATTTTGACATATGTGGAAACGTTTCTCTCACGATTTTCCATGTAGACTTCAGCTACTCTTGACGTATTCTGTTGTAACAGAAGCACTGTGGACACACAGTAAAGGCAGATGTTCAATCCTAAATAATCTGACCCAGATTTAACCCCAGATTCTGCCTCCCTAAATCTGTCTGTGGCCACAGCTCAAGGCTTTCATGTTCAGGAGTGGGATGGATGTTTGACATGCTGTTATAAATGACCTGTACTTTACCAGTTTCAGCATGTGTGTGTGGGCGTACCCAGTGTGTGAGTGTATGTGTGAGTGTTTGCACATGTGTTTGTTTGTATGCGTGCGCGTTCACACAGGTTGTGTGCATGGTGTGTGTATGAGTGAGTGTTTACGCACGTGTGCGTGTGTGTGAATGCGTGTGTGTGTGTCTCAGATTTCGTGTGGGTGTGGAGCAAAAGAGGAGCCCATTCCAACCAGCACAGCTGAGGAGCTAAAACACAGATGAGGAGTAGAGAGAGGAGCGTGAAGGGGAGGAGGAGGGGGAGGAGGAGTAGAGAGAGGAGGAGGAGGGAAAGGAGTGGAGAGAGGAGGAGCAGGAGGGGGAGGAGGAGAAGGAGGAGTAGAGAGAGGAGGAGCAGGAGGGGGAGTAGGAGGAGAAGGAGGATTAGAGAGAGGAGGAGCAGGAGAAATAGAGAGAGTGGAGAGAGGAAGGGGAGGAAGGAGAGGAAGCAGTCTGAAAGGATTAAGGCCTGTAACAGCCCAGCCTGGTCTGTCAGAGAACAGCAGCTGCCTAGCTGGAGCAGGAGAGATGAGGGTAGGAGGGAGTATGTGTGTGTGTGTGTGTGTGTGCGTGTGCGTGTGCGTGTGTGTGTGCACGCGTGTGCGTGTGGAGGGAGTGGTCAAAGCCAGCATCTATTTCCTCCCAGAGGGAAACTGAGCTGGGAGAGAGGGAACACAGTTGCAGCTGTCCTCTGACTAACACACACACACGCATGCGTATGCATGCACTCATATTCATGCGCACACACACACACAAGAGCTTTTATCTTCCAAGATAATAATGCACCTGGTAACTGCACCACTATAATCTCTTCTTCACTTCATTTCACTCCCTCCAGAATTCAGTCCTTCCTTCCCTCCCTCCGTCCTCTATTCTTCCTCTCACCTTACCTCATGTTCTCTCCTTTTAAACTCCAGCCTCCCTCTCTCGTTCCTCCCCTTGTAGACTGCTGCCTCTCTCCATCCTCTGTCTTTCAAAGCCTCTTTCCTACTCCCCTCCTTCCCACCTTTCTCACCCTCTCCCTCCCTCCACCCTCTCCCCTTCCCTCCCTAAATCCTACCTTCCTCTATCCTATCCCTCGCTCCACCTTCCCTCCTTCCTTCCTCCTGGGTTTTCGACACACACAGATTACGTTAGCCTGCCTCTGAGCACCCTGGTGTTTCAATATGGAATGCTCACTGGCCTGTTTAGAGCGTTGTGTAATGTTACAACATGCTTCCCTTTTCCAGCAAGCAACATGGGAGCGTCTCACACACACCTCCATTACCCAGAGAGCGAGACAAGGCCTCTCTCCATTATTTACCTACTCACACAAACCCACTGTGAGTTAACACTGCCTCTCCTCCCTGCCTCGTCACGCTGTGAGGCAGCAGAGTTCTTCACCCATTCACATACGTGTTTACTTATTGAAGATGAGACGCTGCTCCTGTCCAGATTTAGAGTCACTCTGGTTTGATTTGAGGCCCGCTAACAGCCCCGTAACCTCTCGAACTGACGCCCTCCTCTCAGCCTCTCTGGGTGAAGCACTTAGGGAGACTCAGGGCTGAGCGGATGAGTCTGGCTGGGAGATCTGGATAACAAACAGCAATTTCCAGTGAGGTAGAAGCGAGACCTTGTTGTTGGGTTGAGTGAGTTTGGTTTGAGCTGCCCTGTTTTCCATCAGCTTTCAAAACCAGGCTAGAGACAGAGCAGAGACGACCGCAAATTTACTGAACCGTGATGAACAGACGACCTATAGGAAGCAACTGTGATGATCGTAGAAAGAAAATTAACTTGTGTCCATCGAAGCAGAAAGTGGATGCATACTAAATGATTCTCAAAACAGGCAGACAAAGGCAGAGATGTAAATGGATGTCTGATAATGTTTTATTATTATTATTAACATACAGAATCTGTCACTGATTTACACGTAGACAAACTCCAAACTACATGCGGTTCTCAGAACCAACAAAATCTGCTCAAATTCCACTTCCGAGTCACAGAAACAAAACCAAAAAAAAAAGTCTAAATAAACTCCAATCTACCAAGTCCTGTCAGAGTGTGTGTGACAGGCCGTCTCTCCTCCCTGGATCTGATGTGACCTGAATATGCGGCACCAGATGGCCGGGCAGGCTGGAGGATGAAGCCAGCCAACTCTGCTGCTCCCTGCATGGATCAACCGACTCGTTGTCTCACATTAATTCATCTTCCTGATAGGTACCTCTGGTTAGGGAGAGCAGAAGATTGTACTTGCGTAACAAGTTGGTATTTTTTTTTCGGTACGTTTTGTAACATCTGTACAACATGTTTTGATTTTTACTTTGATTTTTATTATTATTTTTTTTACCTCATAAGTATAGCAATATTGATGATCCTGTATTTGTAAGAACAGGTTATACACTTGATTCTCCCTCAGGGAGTTGCTTGTTGCAGGAGCCTGTTGGAATCATTAGACAGGTTCTAGACCAGCCTGTCCTTTTTCACCTTTCTTTTTTCATTGAACTCTTGATTTTCAGACCAGAGACCCAGACTCAGATCCACTGAGTTGACCTTTGACCTTCTCCGGCTCGTTTTAATGAAGTAACCGTCCCTCAAACACCAGGAGGGACATCTCCATAATCCCATCGCACCCCCGATTAGTCTGACAACAGATTAAAATTAACCATACTGTGTAACTGTTATGGCTCAAAAAAAAGTTTCATTCGTTTTATTCATTTATTATGGTTTCAGTAAATCCATTGATTCAAAACAACAACAAAAAATGTCTGTTAGCTCCAGATTCATTGAAGATGAACTTGGCTGACATCATCGTATCTCAGGTGTGAATCTCAGTTTACAACCTGACATGGGTGTGATTTAAACAGCCCCCCCTTGACTGCCCATGGGGTGAGCTTACCCCTTTGGGTGGTAAAGGGGTGGGGGGGGGGTTAAACTAGCTTCACAGGCCCACAAACCTTAGCAGTACCTCTGACCATTTAATCCACTGTTCTCACTCTCCCACCAAAAAACACACATTGTTCTTGAAAAGATGAGGGAGATAAAAAGTTCATTAAACTGCATTAGATAAAAATACAGTGCATTTATCTTTTTTTTGTGGCAGTTTTTGTCTGTAAACCAGGCACTTCCTGAGCAGATTGATGGAATTATGTTAGCAGCCCGAGATAGCCTGCTAGCCTGTGAGCTAAAGCCCAGACATTAACAGAGTAAATCCTTGTATATGTGAATAAAAATGTGGCTGATTGTAAAACAGCATAGAGTAACTGTATTTTTTGTGTCAGTTGAGTGAAATCAGTTTTTGTTAAGGAAGTTGTAGAAAGCAGTTGTGTGTGTCCATGCAGTTGACCAGCTCTGTTTGAGTAAAAAAAAAACTCACTATGGTTCCTAAGACATGTCAAATACACATGAGATACATAAAAACAAACAGCTACGTTAATCACATGAAGTCACATGAGTTATGGCACCTCAGTCGGAGGAGAGGCTGTGGTTGTGCATCAGTCCATATGAAAGTACCTTCTGCTGTGTAGTCCCAGGCATGTGACATAGAGAGAGAGAGAGAGATCGCAGGTCACTGAGGCACTCTCTCCTCTCTTACTTCTTCCTCTCCTCTCTCTCTTCTCCCTCTTTCTTCTCTCTCTCTCACAGACAGGTCTTCAGGATTGTCAAACAAATAGTCTCCCTAATAATCCCCCGCCCCCCCTCCGGGAAAATGTCTGGCAGCTCTGTTCATCTTGCAGTTCACAGTCTGACACACGCACACACACACACACACACACACACACACACACACACACACACACACACACACACACAATGAGCTCTGTTCAAATCTGCAGCACCTGTCTCCAGGCTGGCAGTGCCCGTGGAGGAGGAGGGAGGGGACAAGAGGAGGAGAGAAGGAGGAAGATGGAGAGGATGAGGAGGTCTGTCAGACCCACACAGCTGTGTTATAGTCAAACAAGGGCTGTGTTCTCTCCCCTCGGCCCTCTGCCAGCCTCCTGTCTATGAAGATCCCAGAGAACAGGGGCCTGGTGGGCCCTGGCTCTGTGAGGGCAGGCGCTCCCGTCTGGCCCTTCCCCTGAGGGGCTCCTGCCACCCAGAAGGGCAGGTAGAAGCTTCCTCGGGCCTTGGAGGCTGGGGCCTTCCTGGGCCTCTTGGACAGTTCGCACTCAGGCCCTGTCTCCGGGGCCGCTGCCCAGCCCGGACGCTCCTTCAGCAGCTTATCCCGGTCGGGACGCACACTTCGGAGGAACTTCTTGAAGATGTTGGTGGTGAGGGAAAACTTCTTGAAGATCTCCTGCGAACGACTCAGACGGAGAGGGTGGGCGGGGGTGTCTGGCCGATCAGAGCCCCGCCTCGCCTCCCCTCCCTCCCCCCGGCCCTCCTCCTCCTCCCTCTCCAGCTCGGGCAGGTCCAACCAGTTCCCCACCAGGTCTGCGAACACGTTGTCCCCCAGCACCAGGGGCTGCCGGTTGCGACAGCGGCTCATTAGCGAGGAGGTCCAGTCGCTGGAATCGTCCATGCTGTCCTGAGAGAAGTCACTGTCCAGGGAGGGGCCCTCTCTGGACAGACTGTACAAGATGCCTGGGAGGTCCAGGGGCTGGGGGGGGGGCTGGGCGGGGGCTGGGGGAGGGGGGCTGAGCCGGGGGCCGCAGAAGTCCACCTGGGGAGCAGTGTAGCCTGACACCTTCCTGAGTGGAATCCGGGGCTGGGGGAGGCTTAGCGTTTCACTCTCCAGGCTGGAGGAGGAGGGAGACGTTTCCAGACTGCTCCTGTGCTGGTCAGCCCAGCTCTGCCTCTGGCTCTGGCTCTGGGACTCCCTGCTTGAGGTCCGGACCAGAGGAGGCCTGGAGGCCTTGAGGCTGGGGAGGGGGCTGCAGATGTGTGCTGCTGCTGCTGCTGCTAAAGGGGGCGGGGGAGCCGGGGCTTCTGGGACAGGCCGGCCTGAGACGTCTAGCTGCTGTAACGCTGTCTGGACCTGGAGGAGCTTGAGTTCCTGAAGAGCCCCCATCATGGAGTTCATCTGCGCGTGGAGGCCATCCCCTGCCTCCTTCATAGATAGCTGGAGAAGAGGGAGGGAGGGGGGAGGAGGGGAGAAGTGAGGAGACCAGGGATGAGGAGGAGAGGGGAGGAGGAGAGAAGGTGAGGAAATATACAGTTAGTTTCACTAAACTCAATCAATCAATCAATTCAGTTCATCCGTTGACACACCATTGTCCATTGTGCCATGTGTTTGAGGTCACATGATCAGTTCTGAGTGATAGCTCCCCCCATATGGACTGCGTGTGAGAGGATCTGAGACCAAGACAGCTGGGGAGGGGCACTCCCCCCCACACACCCTCTCTCCCCCCTACACAGTCTCTCCCTCTCCCCCCTACAAACAGACTTTCTCCCATGACATCCTTCTTCCGGACACTTTTCACTTAATAGAAAAACACACACA
This sequence comes from Neosalanx taihuensis, assembly GCA_030340665.1. Classification (NCBI taxonomy): domain Eukaryota; kingdom Metazoa; phylum Chordata; class Actinopteri; order Osmeriformes; family Salangidae; genus Neosalanx; species Neosalanx taihuensis. The sequence goes on from CM059289.1 coordinate 10,860,255, forward strand.
TTACATTCCATTGCCTGTGACATGTTCCCCATGACAACATGTCACCCATGACACCCAACACACCTGTCCCGACATGTCATCTGTGACAACGTGTTAACCTTGACAACGTGTTACCAGGAGAAAGCCCTCCTCTCGCTTCTTTATTTTTATTAACAGAAAGAGTTTAAAAAGATAAAGAGTAGATATTTCTGAGGATGTGCCTCATCTCAGCAGTATCACTGCCACCACAACTAGATACACTGAGAACTAACTACTGAGAAGCCATCATTCTCCCTGATTCACCAAACTGATACATCTGACTCACAACACTACAGTCTGTACAGTGACACTGATAGTGATGAACACCACAATGTTTTGACCTTTAACAGCACCTCCATCCCACTTCCACTCCACCTCCACCCCACCTCCACCCCACCTCCATCGAACCTCCATCCCACCTCCATCCCACCTCCATCCCACCTCCACTCCACCTCCATCCCACCTCCACCCCTCCACTGGGTTGAGCGAACCAACTCACCTCCTAGCTGTGTTAATAGAACCAGGGCTCTCTGTTCTTCTCTGTCCTGTCAGGCTGAGATTGACAGTATTCACCTTTCGAACCCAGGCGATGGACAATCCTTATATAAGGTGCCCACCAATGAGGGGGGCCTCTGAGAGTTGGCAGCCAATCAGATGTGTCTAGACACTAATCCCTAACGGTGGGCGGTGTGTGTTCAGTCAAGCTCACAGTAATGTCAATGTGAGAGGGGAAGGGAGGGGGGAGGAGAGGGAGGGAGGGAGGGTAATGAGGGTAACGAGGTAAAAAAGGGAGTGATAAAGGGAGAGGAAAGATGAAAAAGAGTTAAACAAAAATAAAGAGATTAAATGAGGGAGAGATGGAGGGAGAGAGGGAGAGAAAGAGAGAGAGAAGGGAGAAGAAAGAGGGGGGGAGAAAGGAGGAGAAAGAGGAGGAGAGGAGGAGAGAGAGAGCGGAATTGTGGAGGGAGAGTTAGTAAGAGTCACAGCCGTGTTGGTGGGATGGGGCTAGTGTGTGGGGGGGGGTGGGTGACAGCAGTGTGAGCAGGGGGAGGAGGGGAGGCTGGAGGCAGGGGAGGCAGGAGGGGTGGGGGTCATGCCATATGTCTAGATGGCTGATAGATAGACGGACTCTTGATGGATTCAATTAAGGACTACACCATTGAAACACATGGAGGATGGGGGGAGGGGAAGGGGCGACAGTGATACTGGAAAGTCCCCGCGCCTCCCCACCCCCCTCCACCCCCCCTCTCACCCCATACTCCTCCACTTCACCTCCAGCTCAGTAACAGACTGACTAAACACACAGGATGGGAAAAGTTCATGTGCAACAACTGTGTCTGACAGTAGCGTTGCACAGACCACGCTAATGCCGTGGGAACGGTTCATCTGAAGGAACCGCATGGAATTATAATCTGCTAGAGAACCTGTCCTGATGACGACACCTAAAACACAAGAAACGTGGGAGAAAGATTGACCTTCTCCAATTCCAGCACTTCACATGTTTGTATTGTTGATGTTTTTAATCATCTGGCAGACACTTATCTACATTGACCTACATAATGCTTTAATTTTGTTTTTATTTAAGGTATTTCATTAATACTTGTACTAATACTTGTACTTGTATTCATGAAACTAATGCATGAGCGGGCGTCCACCTTTCCAAACAGCTGCTGACAGCGGTGTGCATTCATCCCATTAGGAGATCATAGTCCCCGCATGTTTGAAGTCTGTTCACTTCACTCACGTCTCCGATAGAAAGTAGAGCAGCTGAGTTCAGTCTCAGATCTTAGCATAAGGCAACGGTGGAGATCTTAATAGCTGGTTTGCGAGGTCATTCTAATGAGCCTGTCCATGCATACCCAGCAAGACAAAAGGCTATTGTCTGGTATTTCGTGATAACACGCAGGCCTGGTAATTAAGCCCCATCAGCTTGTCTCTATGTTCCCGGCTCACACACATGCGGCTGACTTCATTAGGTGTAATTGGCTGACTTTACGGGCTCGGAAAACCGCGAGTAATGACTGTTTACCTTCAACCACTGACAAGTTCAAAGAGTAGAGCTACAATATGGCACCATCAGAGGTGCATAGTTTAACATGGCAAGACCGTGACATGCTTGCCGCCTAGGGCAAATAGTTTATTTGGGAATAACGTTCCTCCAAAGATGACTTCATCTCCTTTGGTTTCGAAACATTTCCACCTTATAGTTTCGGTGTCTTTGTTTCGTTCAAACACGCTAAAAGCTGACTCGCAATCTCTCCTCCTCTCATCCAAAATACATGAATCTCCAACCAAACGATCAGGCTACAGCACAAAAGCAGTATTCACCCACTTCTAGATATTCATAATTCATAACGTGCCCCGAAGAAATGAGTCAGCCTTGTCGTTTTGTTGACCTGCCCGTGCCAGCTACAACTATACCCATTCTTCGTCATCAGGGCCTCGGATCAGCCTCTAAAACTCGCTGGCCTAAATATGTCAACCCTTGCCAGTCTCTTCACACACCAGCAGCTGCGCTATTTGGATGTGGTTATAAGATATATAAAAAAAATAAACTTGCTAATTAGGGGTCCCTATATAAGGTGACAGTCACTGTTAACACATGACAGGAGATGTAACAACAGTCATGCGGTGCAGAAGGCTGTAGGCCAAATCCTCTGGTCTTGCTCACTGCAACAACAACAAAAATTAATATTTTAATAATAACTTTGATTCACGTATTTGGAGGTAATTGGTTCAGTTAAATTGGGCGAAAATAAGATTAGACAAAATTTAATTGGTTCCTCAGGGAATCTGTTTTTGGATTGTATGCTGCAGTTTATTCCAGTTTCATATAATGGATATTACAGTAAATTCCTATTATAAGTCTCTGGTTATACTGCATGTTACTGAACGTTGCCTAGTCTGGATGTTTCCAATTCGATATTTGATATTGAGCTATGCTGTTACACAGCAAAGTTGATTGTTATAATGTACACAGTGTTAAGCTATCTGCTTACTGTGCTTACATGACCTCCCCAAAGTGCAGATAAGTAGACGAGAGAAGAAGAAAAAAAACACGTAAAACGTGTTATTACTAAAGTCAACCCATCTATCGTAGTGACACACTTCAGATTTGACGAAGTAAAGTTTCTACCTGAAAACATACACTTCAGTCCATTTTAAATGAAGAAGGGTGGTTAAAAGTCAGGTCTAAAAGTTCTGTTCCTTGAACTGACATGATGTTTGTTAACCCTGACAGAGTCAAAGTAACTGCAGAGCAGATGAAAGCCTAGTAAGTTCACTCAATCAAACCAGCATTAATACTCTTGCTTATCATTTAATATGCATGAATCTGAATTAAATCCCACTTAGCATAAATAAATCAACAGGATATCTTTGCTGTGAGATAGTTCACGTTAGAGAGGCCCTGTCTCAGGAGGAGTTAAAGCTCTCAACCCCACTCTTTGACTGCACAGGTGTGTGTAGTCACACAGAACGTGTGTGTGTGTGTGTGTGCGTGCTAGTGTTGTACGTGCGTAAGTGTGTGATGTTTTTGTATGCGTGTGTGTGTTCCAAATGTGAATGACTGCTGTCTTTGGAGAACCAGGTTGGTTACTTGCACACACAGATAATATCATTTAAATTAAAATAAACAAACATGAACATACTCAGAGTTCAGAGTTCATTTTGGCTGTGAACCTCAGTGACCTCATCCAGACCAGCGGTACTAAGGTGGCATAAACAGAGTCTATTCACAGCAGAAGGAAATATAGAGGCCAAGGTTATGAAACACTCGCCTGTACCCATGAAGAAGAGATTGTGTGTGAGGGGTGTGTGTGTGTGTGAGAGAGGGGTGTGTGTGAGAGAGAGGGTATGTGTATGAGGGGTGTGTGAGAAAGAGATGGTGTGCGCAGTAGAAGGAGGTTTGTGTGTGTGTTTGTGGGGGGAGGGGGAGTTATATGGGAGAGAGGGGTTGTGTGTATGTGTCACTCCCACCCTACCTCTCCTGCTCATTAAGTCTGAATGGTGGCCTGTGGCAGTCAAGGGCAGAATAAGGCTCTGTGTCCAGGGTATACAGGGTGGGTCTGTGTCACACAAACACTATGTGCAAATACTGCCCTTAATTTTGTTTACCCAGTACAAATACCAAATAATTTCCTCCTCTCTTCTCTCCACCCACCACCCTCCCCCTCCTCTCCTTTTCCAGAGACTTCCAGACTCCCAGAAGCCGTCAGTCGCTTAATAAAACTTCTCGTTTGACGTCAGCGCTCAATGCCAGCAAGGCCCAAGCTACTTAGTTAATCACAGAATGGTCTTTCACCGACTCGCTAAACAGCGAGAGATAGAGCCGATGAAATATCTTTTATTAGCCCGTCGATTAGCATGAAGGCAGAACGTTTGCGAGACAAGTGTTCAGTAGGAGGGTGATCGTCACAGGGACTCTCGTTCATCCAGTCTGCTGTGCAGGCTCTATCTGCGAGGCGTCAACAGAGACAGTGTGAGGTCATCACCGCCTCCCAGCTCCCCCACACAGCTGCCAGGCTCGGCCAGGCTAGATCCAGCAAGCAGGAAGGAAGGACCGGGGGCCGGAGAATGGAGCCATGGGGGGTTGACACACAGTATACACACACACACATAACATACCAACACTCAACATACACATAACATGCACACACCATACACATACACACTTAACATACACACACATAAACTTACTGCACCACACTAACACACAGACATGCAGACAATGTTTCCTGTATTCACTGTCAGTTTGGAGCTGCTAGAGAAAATAATCAGTGTTGCCAATTTAACAACTTTGTCACAGATTTTGTGATTTTTCGCCTTTCCTAGCGACAAATAATGGATTTACATTATCACGTAGTCTAGCGACTTTAAGGCATTTTTCTGACAGCCAATCTTCTGGTGAGATTTTTTTGGCAACACAACCCTGAAGGTTGAAGAAGAGCCGATCTTTACAGCACCTGGGACCACAACACAGACGCGCCGAGCACAGAAACCACAGTGGCAGTTACAATTTCAAATATTTTCCAGGGTTCTGTGAGCTCATGCACGGTGGCTGATGAAAAAGCATTCCAAGGTGACAGTTATGTGTGCATGACTTCAGGCACTAGAACACTAGAAGGGCACAAGAGGGAAATTAGCACCAGTATCACTATCAAATGATGGCGTAAGGTTCCGATTCCAGAGGTTTTCCCACATGTACACATCCATGCGGTCTGGAACCTTCTAGCACAGATACCAGAGGGAGAGGAGGAGGGGAGAGAAGGCAGAGGGCATTGATATTTACATTTTTACTCATGTTCTAGTGCAGTGGTTCTTAACCTGGGTTTGATCAAACCCCAGGGGTTTGGTGAGTCAGTCTCAGGGGTTTGACGGAGGTCAAGACACACATCCGATTCAAAGGATTCGTGATGGCATGACCAGTTAAGAAGGTTTCAGTGAATGCGCATTAGAAACTGGTGGGGTTCAGTACCTCCAACAAGGTTAAGAACCACTGTTCTAGTGGGATGGCAATGATTCAACCGAGGTCAGTTATTTGACATTTTTAAAGTCTCTCTCCTCCTTCACTTTGCCTGTGGGGAGGGTCATCGTTTCTCCTGGTGGGTCATGCTCATGTTGAAGCCCATGGACAGTGGGTTTGAATAAGAGAAATGCTCCCTTTGTCACAAGGCACAAAATGGCGTCAGATGGAGCTGAGGTTGGGCGTGGCTTTCATGTAGCGAGTCCAAAAGATGTTCAGTCATATGTGTGAGATCTGAACTCACATTAAGAGCAGGGCATGGCAGCCAATTCAACATCTTTCAAGTAAAGACAAGATTTTGCACTCCACTTTGGTGTCTGTAATGTGAACCCTCATTCCTAATCAGCGTTTTAATGCATTCCACTACTGAGTGCATTTGCTTGCGAACGACATTCCACGTTTTTGTGCCTATAAGTCACCTGAAATCGAACACTGATCCTCTGTCTCGTAACCCTCCGTCTACAAAGTGTTCACTATTTCATCGTCTAAATAAACTGCTGGTCCACGAACAGAGAAATGCAGACCACAGCAGTAATAGATACAGACTAGGAGTCAAAGGTCAAAGTTCACTGTTCAGCCTAACCTGACTCTGCTCCACAGACGGGCGTCATGACCCCAGACTGTTCACACAGGGAGGGAGAGGGGAGGAAAGGAGGGGGGGGAGAAAGGGAAGGAAGGAAGGAGGAGTAGGAGAGTATTAGGGGGATCAGGGAGGAGGGGACCTCTTATTATGGATCTATTCTGGCTGTTATCTGGCAGAACGTCTACATTCATGCATATATTGTCGTGTGGCTGAGTGGTTAGGGAGTTGGGCTAGAGATCAGAAGGTACCTGGTTCAAACTGCAGCTGTACCAACATGGGGTTGTGTCCTTGGGCAAGGCAATGCACTCTACTTGCAAGGCAATGCACTCTACTTGTCTCAAGGGGTATGTCCCTGTACTTGCTGTATGTCACTCTGTCGACTAAACACTGTCTACTAAATGTAATATAAATATTAATTAGTTTTTATGTGAACTATGAGAACACATCCTTCCCTCAAAGTCTCACACCAGTTTCACATTTGCACATGATGCAACCTCACTAGAGTAAGAAACCATGTCAGACTGATCTGGATATATCTTCACTTCCTTCCATCACCATCTTCCCTCTCTTCCAGGTCCTGGTCTGAAGCGAGGAGGAAGCCCCTCGTAAACAGCCCTGCATGACCCCGCTCTTTCTGACAGTCTGACAGAGGAGGGGGATTCTCTGTGTTCCTCCTGTCTGAGAGGAAGTTGCAGACACAAGGTTAGGGGATGTGTGACTGTGTTGGCACGGGAACCAACGCTGAACCCAACAGAATGGGCTCCACATGACACAGAACGTAGGCTGGGGGGCGGGGGTGGTTGAGAGAGAGGCAGGATGAGTGGGAGAGGATGAGAGAGGGAAGAGGAAGGTAAAGAGAGGCAGAAAGACGTAGAAAGAGAGGGGGAGAGAGCTGTAGGAGTGGAAGAGGGTGAAAAAGAGGTGGAGGAAGAGAAGAGGGGGGAAATAAGAGGGAGAAGAGAGAAAGAGAGGGGAGAAAGGGAGAAAAGAAAGAATGAAAGGAGAAAGAAAGGAGGGAAGCAGAAAAAGTAACGTGCTCTCTGGAGGGTTTTTTCAGACGCTTCTCCGCGGCTGTACCTGGCAACCCGTGCCAACCGACAGACGCGGTGCTAATTCGGCGCTGACAGTCCAGCCCAGCCCACAACCAGCAGCTACAGTTCTCATGTTGCACACCCCCCCGGCCTGCAGCCACGGGAGAACGAACGTGCCTTTGAAGATCGTTCCAGAAGAATCTGCGGCAGTTACTGAACACGGTTCGGCCAGCTGCCAAAAGAGTAGGATGTGACACCGAAGCTCCCTGTAGGATTGTGTTCGTTCATTTCAAACGTGGAGACTAAACTATCTGGATCTCTCCGTTTGTTACGGTCAAACCCAAACTGTACGGGGGCTGTATTTAATAACATTGAGAACGAAAGACCAATCAACCTAAAGGCATTAGATTTTATTATTTTTTGGAAAGGAAAGACTGATTCTCGGAGACTATAGCGACATCCACAATTATACAGTTCTAAATAGAGTCCATAAAATACTGCACTGTTCAGATAAAAAACTTCAATTATTTCAAAATATAAAAGCCCCACGCACGATCACACACACGCGCACCCTCCAATAGAAAGGAGATTAAAGAAAACGCTCTTTAGTTTGAGCCATTAAGCTTAAATGAACATCTGTCCCAGATGTTCGGCTGGGGGTGGGGTATGCGAGGATGCACTTCATGCTAAGCGATTAAAATATAACCGTTATTTGCGTCAAAATAACTGTCATTTATAAATATGTACAACACAAACTCTTCCACTGCCTGGCTCCCCAATGGTGGAATCAACTCCCCACCTCCATCAGAAGCACAGACTGCCTTCTCACCTTCAAAAGAAGGCTTAAAACTCACCTATCTAGGGAATTTAATGGCACTTAGGAATAGTATGGCACTTCACATAATCTAATGTGCTTTAGAACAATCTGTTGGTCCCCATATGGTGACTTGCCAGTGTTGTTTGATGTAGGCCTATCTCTTGCTTTATATTCACAATCGTTGTGTTATGCATTTATAGTTCTTCCCTTGGCACTTATTGGTTCTCATGATGTATGATTCACGATCTAAAAAAACCGACTGTGTTCGGGGTCTATCACGTTGCTATGCTCAATGACTGATGCTCTTTGTAAAAGCTCTCTCTTGTAAGTCGCTTTGGATAAAAGCGTCTGCTAAATGAATAAATGTAAATATAAATGCATACATTAATACTATTCACTCGTTTTTATTAAATTCCCAGGAGGTGGGTTATCACGTTCGTGCTTTATTAGTTAATTCACTGAAAATATGTCTAACGTTGTCAATACATTTGACGTAATGCATGACTTATATTTCCTATATTTGCATTTCCTATATTTGTATTTTCTATATGTCTACTTATGTCTGCTCAAGATCGAGCTCAAGTTTCCCAAAACGTGCAGTCGACTGGCTCATCTGATGCACGCACGTTTACTCTGACAGCAGTTTACAATATTTACAAACCTTATGCATTACTGTTACCTTGGTGTCAAGTTAATCATCATAATAATAAAACACATACCAACTCCTGCTTCAATCGTCTCAAGCAAGTATCCATATTTTTGCGCTCTGATTTGGATAGTTGCGGTCGGTCCATTTCGTCTTTCAATGAAAGCAGTCAGTCTAGTGGTTCACTGTTCAAACGTGTTTCTCGTTTTAAAAAACAACTAAATGACCCCACTTGACATCCAGTTCTCAAACGGAACACATCACTTTCATTGTAATGTGACGGAAAAAAACTCTCGTTGTTCTGGAATGCGCGCGTCTTGTCCGGACGCGAAATCTCGACTCAACCTTTCAGTTCCTCTCTTTACCTCTTCATTCCCTCAAAGAAATCCCAAACATGTTAGAGAATTCCAAATCGAGATTTCTAGGATGTGCACGCTGGGCAGTCGGTAACGTGACTTGTCACTCTTCCTCGATGCTCAGTGTGCATGCGTTTTTTTTCCAATTCAGTGGAAGCCCTTACGCTGAACACTCAGTTTCGTCCAATGAAATGCTCTCTCACCAAAGCTATGGCCAAGGTAGACCCTGTTTGAACCGAAATGAAATATTCATGTCTCTGGACCTTTTCTAAGATTAAGTTACTCCGGGTCATGAAAAGGTGTTGGCCAACATTGTGCCCTGGCAAATTAAATCAACGATTACTCTTCTCAAATGCTAATGTCAGAGCAACAGTGAACGAGATTACATGTATGATTCATTTAGATTCGTTTCCAAAGAGTCAGCAAAAGCCCATCAAGAACTCGTTTTCAGTCTTGCTACTTTTATAACTAGACTTTGGCTGCGTTTTAGTTTGTGTGTGTGCATGGCTGTGTGCATGTGTGTTATTAAGTGGTTGTGAAAGTGTTTGCATGTGTGTTCCATGATCTGGATGGTCTACACTGGTGTTACTATGCGGTAGGGAACATGTGACCAACCCAGTGCTGCTTGATCAGAGAGCAAGGTAGCCAGGAAGGAAGGAAGGAGGGAAGTAGGCATTGTGAGAGTGTTGAGACACGGCCGAAGTGAGATCAGGACAGGAAACACCTGAGCAGCAGGCTTTTGTTGTGAGAGAGAGGACTAATAGAAGAGGAGAGAGAGAGATTCCTCCCCCCTCCTGTCTCCCCCCTGCTCCCATTTCCCTCCCTATTACCCCTTCTCCTCTGCTCTACAGCTCTTCTATTTTAAAAGAAGACAAGGAGAAAAGAGAGGGAATACGTGATGATAGGTTCATATTAGTGAGTAATGTCCAGTTGTCTGGAGGCTGGTGGAGGGAATCCCACTCCACCTGTGACCTTTGACCTCCAACCTGCAGCTGCCCATGCCCACTTCCCTTCAGCTGTCATCATGACTACAGTAGCCTGAGGAAACGTCTCCTGAGCAGACCACACGCACGCACATGCACACACACATACACACACACACACACACACACACACACACACACACACACACACACACACACACACACACACACACAGAGACACACACACACACATAGAACCAACTGTTTACCGTCCGTCACCCGGGAACACAGTATGCTGGTCTGCTCATGTCTTTATTAATAATGCATCTGTTACTGTACATGTCTTTATTAGGTAGTGTGTTGTTAATATAAATGTATTTATAAAGCTCCTGCTGTTGTCTGCTGTAACATATGGAGCTGTTTTTGCTGCGCTGTACTATGTGATGTTATAGCTGAGAAACGTTCACTGTGTCTGTAGCTGAGATGTGGTTAATTTACACTGTCTATAGCTGAGATGTGATTACATTACACTGTCTGTAGCTGATATGTGGTTACATTACACTGTCTGTAGCTGAGATGTGATTACATTACACTGTCTTTAGCTGAGATGTGGTAACATTACACTGTCTGGTAGCTGAGATGTGGTTACTTTACACTGTCTGTAGCTAAGATGTGGTTACTTTACACTGTCTGTAGCTGAGGTGTGATTACATTACACTGTCTGGTAGCTGAGATGTGGTTACTTTACACTGTCTGTAGCTGAGATGTGGTTACTTTACACTGTCTGTAGCTGAGGTGTGGTTACTTTACACTGTTTGTAGCTGAGATGTGGTAACATTACACTGTCTGTAGCTGAGATGTGGTAACATTACACTGTCTGTAGCTGAGATGTGGTTACTTTACAATGTCTGTAACTGAGATGTGGTTACTTTAGACTGTCTGTAGCTGAGATGTGGTTACTTTACACTGTCTGTAACTGAGATGTGGTTACTTTACACTGTCTGTAGCTGAGATGTGGTTACTTTACACTGTCTGTAGCTGAGATGTGGTTACTTCTTCTACTGCTCACATCCTGTCTGTTGCTTAGTGTGTTGCACATCTTCTAAGTGATTTAGTCATCAGTCTGGCAGAAGGAATCCAAGATCAAACAAGTTAGACACAGATCAGTGGTTCGTGTATTTGACTTCTCTATGATCAAAACGACCCAGGCTCTAAACCTCCCCTGGTATGTTGCTTTGGTTGAAAGCGCCTGCTTGGTGAATCCGTCCAGAGGTGAATATCTCCCATGGGCAGGAAGGCTTAGATTAAAGAGGATCTCTAGGTTTGCTAAGTCATCCCTTCTTCTCTCCTTAAATCTTTCTTCACCCGAAGACCCCCTCCTCTCCCTCCTAGTGCCACTGCTGGTTCGATCCTCCAATGGCTCCACTTTACAATCTTACCCATAGACATACGTATATTCTAATGTCTATGATTTGACCTGCTTGCAAGAACTTCTTCTTGCTCAAACGTCAAATGTAGCCACACTGACATCTACAGGTGGATGCATGTAACTGCACTGTTACATTTCACAGCCCATTAATGCGTTGCCAAGTGACATAGACGCACACACACACACACACACACGAACGCACACACACACAGTCCTCCTTTGCACCAACAGTGGCATTTGAAGTACGTCAGCGCATGACTGTGATGGTGGTGAGTCACAGTGGAGCTGTTGATGAACGTCTGTGTCAGAAAGAGTGTGTGTGTTGGTCTCAGAAAGACTGTGTGTCGGTAAATGTGCGAGTTTATTTGAGAGAAAGAGTGTGTTTGAGTGTGTGAGAATGAGTTTGTGCATTTCCCTGTGTGTGTGTGTGTGTGTGTGTGACAGAGACAAAAGGGCAGACAGAGACACAGAAACAAAGACGTCATGGCTCTAAGGGTATTTAAGGTCTTGGTTGTTATGTGACAAACGAGCTCTGTCACTGTTCATCGCCATTCAGTTCCATCACAGCTGGATTCTGCTCTTAGCCAGCCTTGGTTAGCATTTCTTTTGATCCAAGGTTGAACTGCTTCTTTATATCAATTAATTATCAATGTAGCTGCATATTTATATAATTACATTTGATCAGAGTTGCATGCTTTTTAATGTAAAAGTGCAGATTTATATATTTAGTATTTATTTAATTATGCATATTGTAGCTTCGTCTTAGTTGTTGTATAGTATCAAACTCATTATAATGGAATGGTTTTGAATATTCACTTTAATCCTCGACTAACCCCTCCATGATTTCCCAGTCTTTCTACCAGGTTCAGTCTGAAGAAGAGACGTTTACTGATCACTTAGTAACGACACGCGGCACACGTGTAAACTGATGACAGTTTCCCATCCTGTCATCCTTCCTCTTCCTAGTCATGTGACCAGGGGGCCACCTCAGGCCCTGTGTCATGGATGGAGGACAGAACTGTCCTACATGTTTTACTGGGGGTCTTAGCAGTGGAACCCTCTGTGAGCATGGAGACAGAACACATGAACTCAAGGAGGCCCGGGACGTGTCCCACCTGAGACTCTAACAGCACCCCAGGGTGGAATCGAACCCTGCTCCTTCTTGTTGCTACCAGGCAGACTGTCTGAGCTACACACGCTGTATGGGTATGTGTGTGAGTCATTGTCATGTTTGTGTGTGTGTGTGTTTGTGAGGAGCTTGTGTGTTTTATGTTTCTCATCCACACTGTCGAGGTCTGGATCAGCCTTTGAAGGAAAACCAGGCCAGGTGTTTCTACTGTCTTTATCTCTTTACACGCCACAGGAAATGACATCAGACTGCAAACGGAAACATCCACATGACATAATACTACATAGATTACAAAGAACAAGAAGGTGAAAGTCAACAAGGACAAAGTCAACAATGAAACACACAGATCACAGGAAGTCACCGCCCCCTCCCTGAAGGAGGAGCGTAGCGCTAGCTGTCCCATGCTAACCCCCAACACAGGAGGAGGAATGGGATGGGAGCAGCTTGGTGGTTAAAGCGTACGGCTGTAAATCAAAAGGTTCTGCCAAATAAATTCCTTACATAACATCCATCGCTAGGCTGCTCTCCAAGCCAAAGGACAGCAAGTGTTCTTTAAAAAAAGAGCGCATCATTTCCTCATGAACACAAAACAATTGAGACATGAGATTTGACCATGTCAAAGCAATAACTCTCTTAATTGTATCTGATTTCTGTCCAGCCAGTTACTGCCCTTTGGCTTGGGAGGAGAGAGGAGTTGCTCTGGGTGACCTATAACCTTTATGGAGCCTAGCTGCATTTCACAGCTGGGAGGAAGAGAGGGAACCCTGGACAGGAATCGGGAGGATCAAGCGTCAAAGGTGACAATGAGACAGAGTGGGATGAAGTATCGGAGTCCTGGTGTCTAACATCAGAACCAAATTACAAACGTCAGAAGACAGTTTGTGACCTGGCCCAATATGAGGAAGCAGCACTGTGAAATATCAAGGGTGCGCTTGATATGATTCACTTAGGACAGTGAAACGAATGCCACAGCCCACGTTGTTCAGAGTGAGAGATGAAATAAACCTCCCTCTTATACTTACAGTTATTTCAGTGAGTGTAAAAATGGCAACCTGGTATCATGTAAACCAAGTGGAGCAGTAGCCGTCATTTCTTAAGAACAAACCAGGTGTGTTGAGGATATTTTGGCAAACACAGTGAGTTTAAGTACGATAGTGACGTGTCGATGGCACCCTGCTCATATCTCATGGGATGTGACATGAAGTGAAATGTCACGTGATATGTGTCATGTGACATGATATGTCATGTGATATACAGTATGTTGTGTGACGTGAGCTGCCATGTGATGTGAAATATCATGTGATGTGTCATGTGACAAGTTAGACTTCCACAGTAACATTTGAGAACAGGTTCATCACATTCTTTTCAAAACAACCCCAGTTCTATTTAATACCTGGTCGAACACACACAAAACATAAAAGCCAATGCAAAATATATCATATTGAAACATACAGATACGAATGAATAATTTACATATCAAAACTAAGTTCTTTTGTTGTTGTTATAGTTGTACTGGACACTTTGGAGAGTCACAAGCTATGGACCTTGACTAAGTAAGAGCTGACCAATACAGATGGAGAGAGAGAGGGAGAGAGAGGAAGATGAGAACAAGAGGGAGAGAGAGGAAGATGAGAGAGCAAGCGAGACAGAGAGGGTGTAAAGAAACTGACATATAAGGGAGGGATGAAAGGTGAAAGGAGAGGAGGAAGGGAAGAGCGGAATTATAAAGAGAATGAGAAAGAAAAGTGAGAGAAATTGAGAGAATAATTTAGACAGAAATGAGAGGGAAGAAATGAATTTGTGTGAGGTAAAGTCAGGCGAAAGTGATTTAACACTATGAAGGTAACAGTGAATAAACCATTGTGATCCAAAACACCGAGCCTACAGAATCCTCATTAACACACAAACACACAAGTTCAGATGTCAAAAAACTCATATCCCCAAATCGAATCAATACGTGTAATAACTATTTAGGACAAAACAACACGTAACACAACTTGGAACCACAAAGTGACGTCAAACTAGATAGCCCACTTCCATCTCCTCTCCAGAGTTATAAAGATCCACACATATCCACACCGTGACCAAATCTACAGGAAACAGTACAAAACGTCTACATCCACAGTGTCACTTCCTTTTTCCCATGATGCTCTTTTGCCGGCCTGAACTCGTGTTCTAGGATCATCCTACTGTCTGCTTCCTAATCGGTTGCTAACAGGAAGTGCTTCCTAACCTAGTTGTCAACAGGAAGTGAAGTCCTATTCACACAGCCAGGGACGTTCAAGAGTACTTCAAATCAGAGCAGCTTCTTCTTCTGGCCTGCTGCTCAACAAACATCCAGCCAGTTAACCAGACCTCTAGCCAGTCAGTCAATCAGCCAGCCAGTCACATCCAGTGAGGTATTCAGCCAGTCAGTCAGTCACAGAGCGGACACTTTGACGATGTTGGAGCTGGTGGTCTGGGCGCTGGGGGGCCGGGGGGCACTGGGGGTGGTGTGGGGGGGCTGACGCTGGGGGGGCCCGTGGAGGCCATCTCCATCGGGGGTCAGGGCGGTGGGGGTGGGGATGCTTATGATCGCCGTGGTGATCTGACCTCCCTTGCAGTTGATCCTGCCCACTTCCCCTGGCTTCATGTTGAGGCTTGAGCGACTGAGGACGGAGGGAGGAGAGACCAGAAAGAGAGAGAGAGAGAGCAGGAGAAAATCTATGTAAGTCTTTAAAGCGCAAAAACTAACTTCAGTTAGTGCATGCTCTCCATAGTCTGTACGCACAACAACCAGAGATCTAAGAAGAGAAGTCCACGTTCCACGCTAATCGGAACAGAACCACACAGGAATGACAACACTGCACTCTAGTGGTCGCTCTGAAAACTGCATGATTGAGCACCACCACAGTAAGAGGGGCCATGCTGGCTCTGTGAGGTTGACCTGGACTGAAGCTGCTGCTCTCCTCTCTGCTGGATATGGCTGGCACTCAGCTCCTGCAGGGGGGCCTGGGTGGGCAGGGGGGTGGCCTGCAGGGCCAGGGAGGGCGAAGCGTTGGGCAGCGCCCTCTTCCCCCTTCTGTGGGAACAGCAGGTGCCCTCCTGGCTGGAGAGGGAGGGGCTCCGCGAGGCAGGGGGGTAGTTCTGGAGCGCGGTCTCCAGGAAGTTCTGCTCGTATGCATGTTCGTCCACAAACTCATGAGCCTGGAGAAGGGGAGGGGAGGGGGGGAGGAAGAAGAGAGGGGGAGAAGTGGAGGGGGAAGAGTATTGTATTTGAATCTATGGAGGCATTTGAATCACCTCAGTAGTACATCGATGCCATGTAATCCATCATCATGGTACGTGGTTACCCTAGTTACAGCAGATACATCGGTGTTGAGCTGTTGGTGCTGCTGAGGTGTGTTCGGCGTGTGGACTCACCGTGGTCTTCTCCAGGCACAGCAGCAGGTGGTGATGCTGGCTCTCCAGCAACGAGGACGTCTGGCTCGGCTTCTGGTCGTCCTCCTGCCCCAAGCCCTGACACACACACACACAGGCAGGCAGGCAGGCAGGTAGATACACACAGGCAGACACGCAAACACACACACATGCAGGCAGACACACACACATAGAGGCAGACACACACACAGGCAGACACACACAAACATAGGCAGACACACACACACATGCAGGCAGACAGGCAAACACACAGGCAAACACACACACACAGGCAGGTTTTTTTCAGCCCCAGTACAAACATGTGACTTAATATCAGACAACCTGACAAGACTGAGGTCTCAAGCAAAAACAATTGAAACTAAAGAAATACTTATAATGTCATGATGTCGTGAAGGCAAGGCCCTTACAAAAATATACTTACATATATTAAATATGTGAATAATTATCTGAATATACAAAATCTGTACATTTTAAGTGCACTTCCAATTGTCTTGAAAAATATATAAAAACATAAGAAAGAAAATATTATAAAAATGACTGAAGCTCCCATTTTATACGTTTCAATTATATTTAAGTCTTCCTGCTTGGGACAGTTTGTTTACGAATGTAGATTTTCGATTTTATGTTTGTATGTGGCAGTTGCTTAAATACCTCCAGGAAATGGTTTTGCTTGCAAGGAGTCTGTTTCAGAAGAATGGAAGGAAAGAGGAGACAAGAAAATAATAACAGAAAAATAATTGTTACACTTCTTTTACGCATCAGTCTAGTTATCATGAGTGACTCGTGAGGTCAGTCATCAAAGAAAAGTCAGGCTTTGACTGACCAACAGAAATTGGAGATGTTTCCAGAAGATCTTCCATCCCAGCTAACTATTCAAACCAATGTAACAAATTCTTACTAAAACAGGTAGTAGTACTATAATGGCAATTTTTTTTACTCTAAGTGTACAGTATGTTAGAGCTCTGACTTCTTTACTTTAACTTGAGTGAAAAAGTGTAGTTAGTACTTAAACTTTTACCAAAGTCTATTTAAACATAAGTATCTGTACTTGGAAGATGTGTGCACTTCTACCATCTATGCCGGTGAACATGAGAGTGACCCTGTGAATCTGAACATGTCATGTGGGTCCAGCTGACAGACTGACTGGCTAACTTACTGACTGACAGGCTAATTGGCTGACTGGCGGCTGTGACAGGGTTATAATTTGATAAAGCCACCCTAACCAGAGGATCCCTGGACCAGACACCGGCAGATGCCAGCGGGAATTCGGTCACAAAAAACGCTAACGTGATGGTGGGAATAGTTTGGAATGTTCAGATTCAAAACTGCAACCCAGTAATGAGAACTGTGTAAAGGAACTTTGATCTACCATCTCCGTGGTGAACGCCTCTGACAGCACAGATGATGAGTGTGTGTGTGTGTGTGTGTGTGTGTGTGTGGGGGGGGGGGGGGGTAAAGGGGGCTGTGATTAGACTTGTGATTGGACGGCGGGGCGAGGCAGCCCCAGAGAGGAGCGGAGAGAGGCAGATTGTAGTTTGCTGTTCGCAGACCATTTCAACAATGACTAATGACTCATTAGCTGTTCGAACCTCCTCACAGGGGAGTGAATCTAACCAGGCTCCTCCACACACTGACGCATGACAGGACATGGAGGAAGAAGACAGGACGTTTATATTTAGCAGACGCTCCTATCCAAAGCGACTTACAGCAACATTCCCCTTGAGGCGTGTAGGGTGAAGTGCCTTGCCCAAGGACACAATGTCATGTAGCCACAGATGGGAATCAAACCCAAAACCTTTCCGATAACGGCCCCAATGCCTTAACCGCTGAGCCATGTGACTCCCCAGGGGAGAGGAGGGCGAACAGGCGAGAGAAAAAGAGGGAAAAGGAAAAAGACAGAAGGAGCGACAGACTGGAGAGAGATTGAAAAGGAGAAACATGAAGAGAAACACCAGAGTGAAAAACAGGATTAAACAGGAGAGAGGGAGCAGAAAGGATAGAAGGGGAAAGAAGTTGACAGCAGGTGTGCGCAGGAGCAGAGGACAGACGTGGAGCCAGACATCCTTCCCCTGCTAAACCTACCCCTCCCTCTTCTACAGCAGGGTCACAGCCACACAACTACCACCCAACCTGGCAGGATGGATGCAAACTGCCATCCAGGTTAATCCAACACATGAGGACATTTGTAAAAAAGATCCCTCAACACGTCCTTCTCCAGACTAGGAAACATAAGGCCCAGATCTCATCATGTGACAAGCGACTCTGAACGTGTTTTTCTGTCTCTGATGTCAAGTGTCCTTGCTGTGTCTTTTCTCCCTGAGGTGAGAAAGAAGACGGTGATCATTCACCCTGCAGCCTGAATCACTGCACATGCACACACTGACCAGCAGAGAGCACCTTTCCCATCTCCCACCTCCCATTCCAATTGGATGGTTTGGCTGTCAATCAAACCTGTGACAGGCATCACACAAAGCCCTTTCCTTTTTTTCCTCAGTTTCTTTATCTCTTTCCTTATTTCCCTCCCTGTGACAAGCCAACAATGACTCAGGAAAGGCATACTTTATGACCACGCTGTGTGGTGTTAGGGCAGGGTCAGGGGTCATCTCACCGTGAGCTCCAGCTGCTCGTTGAGAAGGCCGTTCCTCTTGGTCTGCAGATAGGCATTGGAGCTGCCTGTCTTGGCTATTCTTATCCTGGCCAGCCGAGCTTTCTGTGTGGGAAGAAGGTCAAAGGTCAGACTAAGATGAGAGAGAAAAGAGAGGAATATACAGATAGAGAATGAGAGATAGAAAGAGATGAGTAACGCCTCTTCTAAGGGTGAGAGGATGCTGCCTTGTCGTTCGTTACCACCCTCATTCCTTTGCTCTCTCCTTCCCGCCCTCCTTGCTTTCATCTCTCTCCTTCCCTCCCTCCTACCGTTCACCTCTCTCCTTCCATCCTTCCTTCCCTCCCTCCCTCCCTCCCTCCCTCCCTCCCTCCCTCCCTCCCTCCCTCCCTCCCTCCCTCCCTCCCTCCCTCCCTCCCTCCCCAAAGCATTCTGTTCTCATCTACACTCCATTTCCAAGTTTGGACGCTCCCACAATTTAATGGAATATTAATAACATGATATATACATAGTGGCTTTGACTGCCTTGACCTTAATTTGCATTAATTTGATATTTCCATTAAAGGAGCTGTGTTGTTAAGCATCTGAGCCTACTTGAGGTTTGACATTTGTGTCGTTGGTGGACTTGTGAGTGATGATACTCTGGCTGATGTTTCCTATGAGGGCCATGATGAGAGGAACAGGGACTAACACAATCAACTAAAAAGCAATTAGACAAAGGAGACTAAATGAGAATTTGATGGGGAGAGAGAGGCAGAAAAAGAGAAGGAGAGAGAGAGGGCGAGGAAGAGAAAGGGGGAGCAAGAGAGAAGTGCTGTCGATCTAAAACTATCCAACTATTCTTAGTGTAAATTGCGTCGACGCAGGGATGAATGGTGCCGTCAGATTAGTTACTTATCTGAGTTAGTTATAAATGAGATCATGGGATCTGGTGAGCTAATGAGACTAAATTACTAAATGTAAATGTACTTTGACTATGTGGTTAGTTAGCCTAGCAACAGTAGCTAGTTGGGTGCTTATGCACATTATCTAGTTGGTTAGTTCCTTGTCTAGTTAGTCAGTCAGTGTTTGGACGGTACGTGTTCATTCACATAGCTTCTCTGCTTCCACCTCCTCTCTCGACATCCAGAACGTCGTCTGAACATAAAGAATAGATTTGAAGTTGAGATAATTGTGGAGGATATTAGAGAACGAGGGGTGGACCACCCGAGACAAGCTCAAGTCTAAAGTGCTTTTCAGTGGTCCAAGGTGAGAGTAATATCTTTAACCTTGCGCTGTGATTGCTGGCTAGGAGATGGGGTGCAGATCCAGATCCAGACACTGGGGCCCTGGTGGGCTCAGCACTAATGTAATAGAATATCTCATCTGGAGGAGAGGCTGACATTCACACACTCTGCAGACGTGAAAGATGCTGATAAATGTTTGTGAGGGAGAGAGAACGAGGGAAGGTAAGAGAGTGAATGAGAGAAAGGAAAGAGAAAATCATGAAAAATAAATACCTCCCTCCTTCTATCCCCCTTCTCTATCTCTGAATTTCTATTGCTATATCCCCCACTTCTTTACCTCACAGCCCTCTGTTCCTTCCTCTCCTTCCCTCCCCTCCCCTCTCCCATCCCTCCCTCCTGCCCCCATGGGTGCTCCACTTCACCCCCAGCCCCATTAGTGTCTGCTCCACTGCTCCCCGAAAAATAACACCCTCTGATTTGTGTCAGACCCCAAAACACCTCTGGATCCATCTGCCCGAACTTTCGTTTGGTGCGGTCTGGTCCAGTTTGTTCTGGTCTGGTAAGGTTTGGTCTGGTCTAGTTTGTTCTGGTCTGGTTTTTTTCTGGTCAATTTTTTTCTGGTCTAGGTTGTTCTAGTCTAGTTTGGTCTGGTCTTTTGTGGTCTGGTCTAGTTTGTTCTGGTCTGGTGAGGTTTGGTCTAGTTTGTTCTAGTCTGGTGTGAAACTTCTACTGGGAAATAGCATGCTAGGCGGTCTGTTCTGAGTGATGTCCTTTCCAGGTGAATAACCAAGAGGGCAGACCAGGGACAGGGAGGGGGAGGAGGGAGGAGGGAGGAGGGAGGGGAGAGGGGAGAAGGGAGAGGGGTAAGGCAACCTACACTCCCCTTCTAATTTTTACTTAGTCATCTCTCTGTTTCCTCTCTGTCGCTTCCACCCCTCCTCTCTCTGTCTGATGCCTCGTCTCACTCTCCCCCTATCTCCCCCTCTCAGGAGAGGGGGTTTGATTCACCTCTACTCTCTCTTCTTGATGGACCAGGGTAATCTCCCCCCAGCTTCTCTAGCTGAGTGTGACAGCAGGTGTCCCTGAGCTGTGTGTACATTCTGTGGGTATGTCAACAAAGCCACCGTCTAACACAGCAGTGGGCCCTCCTGGTCCTCGGGGCCACTGTCCTGAAAGTTTTAGATGTTTCCCTGCTCTAGCTCACCTGATTCTACAACTGCACAACAAAAAAAGTTTGAGAACCAGTCTGGTCCCGGGCCAGGCTGTGACATTTCTAGTCCCGATGTGACCCTGACACCGGTCCCCCTTCCAGCCCCGCCCCAACAGAAAGCCTCCAGCTCTGCTGACTTCCTGTCTGGCTGATAGAGGTCACCCAGCACAGCTGGGACCACACGCTCTCCACAGGGAGACAGTCATTACCAGATAAATGTTCTCTCCTCCACATTGTCCACTGTAGGACAATGGAGGGAGGTGGGTGTAGGTGTGATGTGGGGATGGCGGTAAGGGGAAGGGGGTGAAGGAAAGGTGGGGAGTGTTCTTCCCTCAGGTTAGGTCAAGTTCCAGCCAGGTGAGCAGGAGAGGGATTTAATTACAGCAGGAGAGAAAGAGGGGACCTGGGGCGGGCAGGCCGGCTCTCTGGGGTCTAACCTTTTAGGACGTCACTTCTGGTTGGCTGCTCTGGCCTTGGCTAACAGCATGAGTGCCCTCTTAAACATTCCCATTGATCGCAGCACGGTGTCAGGGCCGTCTAATCAGGATAAGAGCTGCACCTCATCCAGAACGTGAAGTCCTGTGTTGTTCGTCCTCTCAGCTGGGTTGAGCTCCTAACTACTTAGCCGCATGTTTATCTCACACTTTCATTCAACTGAACAAGTTGGGATGCTAATGCTAACAGTGCCTGTGAAACGATGGCTCGTGCTAACAAGGGCAGTGATAACTTGGAAAGTGTTAAAGCCAGTGTTACGAGGTCTGAAGAGCCAGTGTGGATGCTAGTGCTAACATGGTCACTGCTAACATGGCCAGTGCTAATGTAGTTAGTGCTACCATGGTCAGTGTGCTAACATGGTGCTAACAGAAAGGGTGGCGTTAATGTAGCCTGTGCTAACATGGCGCTAAGCCAGCACAGCCTCGTCTTTCCAGGAGGCCTTGATGTGAGGTGAGGCTTGTTAAAATAATCCAATTAGATTCAACCTGTCATTGAATCTGTACCGTCATCATTAATTTAATTTAGGTTTGACTTTGAGTGAGGTTGAGTGAAGTCAGGGACAGGAGTCAGTCAGACAACCAGTCAGTCAGTCTGTCAGTCAGTCTGGTGTATGTATGCGTTCTCACTTGTCCAGCGCATGCCGGGTTAGTACTGCAGCCTTTGATGTGAGGGGGGGGGGGGGCGAGGGTTTAACACACACTCCTACACACACACACACCATGAACACACACATCTCTCACACACACCCCTCGCCCCCCTCAGCCAGATGGAGGTCACCGAAGTGTTAAAGGAGTTCACCTGTACCTTCTGCGCCCGGCGTTTGTCAGCTCTCTGGTTCTGGTGGTAAATACGGCTAAAGTTGGAAACGATGACCGGCACCGGCAAGGCGATTACCAGCACCCCGCTCAGAGAACAGATGGAGCCAAAGATCTTCCCTGCTATCGTCTTCGGGACCATGTCCCCGTAGCTAGGGAGAGGGAGAGGGGGGAGAGAGGAAGGAGAGGAAGGGAGGAAGGGAGGAGGGGAGGAGAGAGGAAGGGAGGAAGGGAAAGGGAAGATGGAGGCGAGAGGAAGGGAGGAGGGGAGAGGGGGAGAGGGAAGCGGGAGGAGGGAAGAGGGAGTATGAATAGGTGAGAAGGAAAGGGGGGGGGGAGAGATAGGAGAGTGGGAGGAAAAAAAATCACATGTTGAATCCAGTTCAAAGAAAAGTGTTTGTGTGCGTCCAGAAGCTAGCTGTCAGTCTAACTCAGCAAGGCAGACATGACCTGTAGTGTCTTAGAGTTTCTGAAGTAATGGGATGACAAGTGGCTGTAGGGGAGAAGGAGGAGAGTTGAGGAGAAGGAGGGGCGAGGAGAAGGAGAAGTGGGAGGGTGAGGAGTAGAGTGAGGATGGACACAGTACAGACTCAGGTGTAATCCACCAAGCAGAACACTACCGTCTGAACACGGCGCTGATCTCAGTGTGAATCACAGACAACATGAAGACAGAGAAGCATGAGAGAACAACAGGATCAATAAACATCAATAATTTGTTTCAGACTGCCAGAAACAGGGGACCTAAACCCCCTCATGAAGCGTCAGTGTCAATGTTTATAGCTGCTTAACAGAGACAGGGAGAGAGACAGGATGGAGGGAGGAAGAGAGGGAGGAAGAGACGTAGACAGTAGGGAGGGAAAGAGAGAGGGAGAGAGTGAGGGAGAAAGAGAGAGGGAGAGAGTGAGGGAGAAAGAGAGAGGGAGAGAGTGAGGGAGAGAGAGGGAGAGAGTGAGGGAGAAAGAGAGAGGGAGAGAGTGAGGGAGAAAGAGAGAGGGAGAGAGTGAGGGAGAAAGAGAGAGGGAGAGAGTGAGGGAGAAAGAGTGATGGAGAAAGAAAAACAGAGACTGATGGACTTCACACAAACACACTCTCTACGCACACACACACGCACGCACGCACACACACACACACACACACACTTTTTCTCTCAATCTCTCTTTCCATTATACCTCCCTCTCTCATTTCTCTCCTCTCTCCATCCCTCCTTCGTCTCCCCTTTTCTCCCTCCCTCTTTCTCCCTCCTCCATCTCCCTCTCTCTACTCCAGGTTCTCACTGAGAAAACATCCATTCTGTCTGCTGTGTCATAAACTGTCAAGTCTTTCTCTTCCTCCAATGACTGGATCCACATTTCTCACAATCCCCAAAAAGGAAAAACAGTCAAAGATGGCAGTGGTGGAGAAAGAGTGAGAGAGAGAGAGAGAGAGAGAGAGAGAGAGAGAGAGTTTAGCAGCCATTTTACTTGTCGACTGGATTTCTTGAAACATACATTTGATTCCTTTCAACACAACACAAAGCCTGCAGACGGCAGAGATCCCACCCAGCTGCAGAGAGACAACGTCTAAAAGGACTGCAGAGACAGTCATTACAGACAGGTGATCCAAATTAATCAAGTCACCAGCCAGTCCCTCATAATAGACTTATGGCCCTAGTTATAAGATCTGAAACGCAAGTTTCAAGCACGAAGCGCGAGTACATTTATTAAAATTTAGCAGGCGCAAGTAGCTTTGTGGGGGAGGCTTGGGCACTGTTGCTACTATACAGGTGGTATAAATTAATGTTGCACCTGGTGCAAAGCTCAAGTGTGTTGGTCTGAAGTGGCGAAATTAGTTAGGTGTGGTTTGGGTGTAGCATCCAATAAACCAATCAGAGCATCAGCTCACATTCCCTTTAAAAACAGGAGGGCTTGTGCCAGGGTGGGTTGCTAATATCTTGGCGGATTTACCGGGCGGTGGGTACAAGTCAAGTACGCTTCTGTAATTATGTTTGCAAAAATGGGAACTGCTGCATCTATGTAGATGAGAAAAACAGAGTACATGCACTTTTGCGCTACATTATGGCCAAGCCTGCGCCCTTGAAATACCATTTGAACAACGCGCCACTGACTTTTAACCACATTTTTTCTGGTCGGTGGCGGAATGGTTTTCTGAAACTGCAAATTAGCACCAGGGAAAGTTTGCGCCGACGTGCATCTGTGGATGGAAAGATCCGCTGTGCGTGGGGTGCAAAATAGGAACGGAACGAGTCAACCGTGTTCAGATGACAGGTGTTTATATTTAAGATGACTAGCAAAGAGAATCTGTAAAATATAGCGTTGACGCTGCTGTGTTACCTACACAGACTAATCTGTTTTTAGACATTTACAGCAACATAACTACATATATACAGTATGTAGGATGGTTTACCGACAACAGAATTAAGAACGATATACTATATGTACAGATTATGCAACATACAGCATATATTATACTAGCTCAATCTCTAAATATATACTATGTGTACATATTATGCAATATACAGCATACATTATACTAGCTCAATCTCTAAATATATACTATGTGTACATATTATGCAATATACAGCATGTAGGCCTATTATGCTATCTCACTCTCTCTACATACTGTGTAGTGAGAGAAAGCGAGAGAAAAAGAGAGCGAGAGAGAGACTGAGTACAGAGCAAAACACACAGAGACTATAGGGCAAAAAAGAGCAGTTTGGCATCATATAATAAATCTCCCAAGTATAAAACATCTCTGTTGTAGGTGAAGCACTGCACTGTTTGTTAAAGATGCTCTGAAGATTTACTGCAGTGGGGTGATTTGGTTCATGAACAAGTTTCGTTCAAAAAGGAGTTTTGTGTTTCAACCTGCCGCTGTTTCACACAGGGATGGAAACAACGAGGAGGTGGAACAGAACAGGGAGGAATATGAGGGAGAAGGAAAGAGAGGTAGAGCAGTAGTAGAGGGAGGAGGAGGAGGTGGGAGGGGGTGGATGAGGAAGAGGGGAGGGAGGAGGAGGAAGAGGGAGGGGAGGGGGAGAGATGATGAGGAAGAGGGGAGGAAGGAAGACGGAGGGGAGGAGGAGGGGAGGAGGAGAGGGAGGAGGAAGAGATAGAAGCAGAGAAGAAAAAGGGGTGGAGGAGAAGAAGGAAAAAATCGATGGTGAGGAAATGATTCTAGTTTGTTTGATTCCTTCAATTTCTCCGTCGTTCAGTCTTCATTAGAGAGTGGGTCTCTGACATGGCCGGAATACCAGCTCTTCTACAGCAGTCTGATTGGCGTTGTGACAGTTTGTGTGTGTGCGTCTATGAAAGCGTGTGTGTGTGGTTTTGATGACATTGTGTGTGTGTGTGTGTCTACCATGACTGTGTGTGCATGCGTGTGCATTATCGTATAACAGCCAGACAACACAGAGTCCACGTACTGAATTAAACGATTAAATGTACATATTAATCTTTCAGCAAACATTAAATTCAGTTAGTTAGGTGGATTATTATGTGACTCAATTTTTTTTTAAAGTAATTTAAGCTTTTACAAGAAGTGACAATAAGTACATGTATCCTTGTTTAGAGAGACGATCACAAATCAAGGGGAAGGAGAAAAGGAGTGTGAGAGGTATAGAAATAGATTAGAACAGGGACAAGGCAGAGGGAGTGAGAAATAAAAAAAGAGATAAGAAAGAGAGGAAGAAAAGGACAAAGAAAAAAAGAGGGCATTCTTTAGCAGCAGCATTGTGAGGGTCAAACACTGTGCATCATCTGCTATCTGTTCGTTTTCCACACATCAAGGTGCATTTGTGGCCCTCGTCTCTGGGTTCATCATCATGTTGGTCGACCAAAAACCAATCTGAGCCACTCAGCAGACCTCCAAAACAAGTGAAAACAAGCAATAAGTGCAAAACTACCTCAGGAGAATTGAAGGGTATACAACCTTCCCTGACAATCTCCTCCCCCTTTTCCACTCAACCTGTCCTCTTCAACCTTGAGCCGGGGAGGAGAAATAGAGGGATAAAGGCTGGTACGGAAAAAGGAGGATGATGAAGACTGAAAAGAACAGAATGCGAGTTATGGCGTAAGAAAGAGTGAGAAAGAGGAGGTTGGTGTTATTACAGTGGGGAGTCATTAGGGTGAGGAGCATGAGTGTCTCACCTCTGGGAGCAGACCTCATATATCTGGAGAGCTCAAACACAGCCTACTGCTTCCAGCGCCAGCTTCATTACAGCCTGGGAAACAAGGAGACAGGGGCAGCTATCTGGAGCCAGGGGCAGCGAGCCAGAGCCTGGGGCAGCTAGCCAGAGCCTGGGGCAGTTAGTCAAAAACAGGGGCAGCTAGCCTGCGACAGGGGTAGCTAGCTGGAGCTGGGGGCAGCTAGCCTGAGACAGAAGCAGCTAGCTGGAGACAGGGGCAGTTATCTGGAGACAGGGGCAGTTAGCTGGAAACGGGCAGCTAGCTGGGGCAGTTCCTCTCCCCCACTTCTCCTCCAGTTTCCCTCCCTCTGCTAAACAGTGTTTCAGACCACAGGCTGGAGACCATTATCAGATAATATTAGATATAAAAGTTAATAAACAGTTCCTCTATTATGGAACACCCAAGCTTACATTAACCCTCATTAGTTTGGGCAGCGGTCAAATACAAAACAAAAATAACTGTACCACTATGTCATTAGTCTCCCACGCTGAAGCATTTACACGGTGCCCACAACATGAAGAAAGATTTTTAATGGAGATGTACTATCTGAAACTTCTGCTAACTCAACCACAAATAGACCCACAGTGCAATATCACTCAATCACAATCTCATGACGGCCAATAACTTAGTTTATTAGGTTTGCAAAATTTGCTTCATCGTGAGTTGCATTCAGATACTGAACACATTAAAGAGCCTAATGCATTTGTAATTCCTTTTATTGTCTTGGGAGGTGTGTCTGGAAATCAAAGTTCATTGTTTATCTCTGCTCTCTGTCACCCCCCCCACACACACACACATACACACATTTATTCTCTTTTATTGGAAGCCATACTATTACACTGCAGACGTTGACAATTTCAGTGGTGTAATCACCCAGAGTAATGGAGCGTGATATTCAGGGGGTGTGAAAGAAATATATCTGACTGTTGTCTCCAGTCATCCAGAGGGTTTCAGAGTACAGGCCGCTCCAGTCCTCCACACAGCCTCCATCGTCTCTGGGCTGAGAAGGGGAACTGGTGACACCTCCATCCTTACGTCTCCAATTCACATTGCTTTTTGCTTTTTACTCGCATTCAGAAAACCCCCAGGGTCCAAACAAAGGCCCTTTTCTTTCCCAGAAGCCTGTGCTAGCTTGTGTGGGCGGCCGTGCAGGACAGGAAGACACCGGTGTGGTCGTCCAATCAGGTTGTGATGTGTGAGACAGGTTCTTTCTCAGTGTCGAGTGTCTTGTTCCTGTGCAGAGGTCACAGGAAACTGTCTGTGTCTGCCTCATTACGGTTAATCTGAGCACGTCAGAAAACTGGCACAGGGCTAAATCGGCTAGCTGATGTATAATTAGCAGGCAGGAAGGGAAAACCTGGGAAAATAAGAGAAGATCAAAAGACAGCGGTCTCCTGTTGTAAGGTTAAGGAGAAGGGAGAGAAAAAGATGGACAAAAGACAGAGGACGAGAGCAGAGAAGAGAGAGAAGGAGACATAATGAGGGAGAAAGAGCGGGAGGAAGAGGGAGAGAATGGAAAAGGAGAGAGACTCTGCAGAACAATGTCAATTTCAATTGACTGTAACATCCGTTTAATGTTTAACAGTTTTTCAACATAAAGGTTTTAGCACAGTCTTGCGCAGCATAACAACAGAAGTTACTATAGGCTACCTCTGACGCCAGAGTCTCCTGAACCCCCACAGGCCTGAAGCCAGGACAGATCCTGAACAGGACAACAGGAGAATCTTGTGAAAGAGACGCCCAACAATAATCCATAATTGCTCCTGACGATTGGACTCGTAACCAATTAGTTTCTCGTCTGTGAGCTGCGAGTTCCTCTTTCGTCTCAGTACTTAATCTCCCGCAATCGCAGCCCGGCGATCGATGACGGCCCAGTTTCCCCCCAATAATACGACAGAACGAAGAACAATTAGCGTCCCGGCGGGCGTGGCTGCTACGGGCAGCATCGATGAGAGGAAATGAAAAGATGGTCATTCAGCCTGGAGCCTAATAGCTGATCTGAACGCACACATTGTTATGACACACATAAACTCACTGTAAAGACAGACACACATTTGACTAGACAGACAGGCTAGTTTGAACACCTACCAAGACCACAGAACCGGATGTGACACGCTGACTAGCAACACTTCCTCCACACATCACCACTGAGTTCTCACCTGCATGTGAGGCTGCTGAAGATGGTAGATATATCCACCTGCTTACTTGAACAGGAACATGCTGAAGGAAGGAGAACTTGGATCCATCATGCGCCCCCCCCTCACCCTCAATCCCCTTCCTCACCCCCCAGCCCTTCCTCACCCCCCAGCCCTTCCTCACCCCCCAGCCCTTCCTCACCTCCCAGCCCTTCCTGACCCCCCTGCCACCTCATATTCAAGTCTAGCAAACTCAGTAGATTTACATTTAATCATTGAGCAGACATTCTCATCCACAGCCATTTAAAGTCAGTACAGGGACATTCCCCCACGAGGCAAGTAGGGTGAAGTGCCTTGCCCAAGGACACAACGTCATGTTGGCACGTCCGGTATTCTAACCCACAACCTTCTGATTACTAGCCCGATTCCCTCACGGCTCAGCCACTGCAGTAGATGCAGTTTGTGGAAGTGAAAAGGGGAAGAGAGATTACGCCACTGAAACAGGGCAGATACTGTGGAACATTTTCCATTTAGTCTTTCAGTGAGCAAAAAACCCGAAGGGACGCGCAGTTTGACGTCACATCCCTGGATGCAGGAGGCATTTATGACCTCACTGTTGCATTTGCGTTTTTGCTGACTCAGCAGAAATCCTTCAGAGGACGAGGTGAACGTGAGATCTGCAGACCGGGATGAGCCGGGATGTTGGGACTCGCACCGCACACACCGAACAAGCTGGACTGATGATTAATGATGATGCGCAAGTGATCACACACTATACAGCAATTATTGAACGTGTTGTGGCCGTGCTGGAGCAACCGTGGTCCCTCTCTGTGGGCACACTGTCCTTTACACCTCTCTCCCTTCCCTTACCCTCTCCTCCCCTCCCCCCTTTCCCCTCCCCCTCTCCCCTCTGACTCAATCCTCTCCTCCACACTCTATGTATTTCAGTTTACCCTTCTTTACAGTAATTGCTCGCCGCGCCCATCTTTTTCCATCTCCCTTCACTCCAGAGAAAACAGGAGGAGGACAAGGAGGTGGAAAAGGAGGAGAAGGAGAGAAGCGTGTCGCTTTCCTGGGATCCCCGACTGGCCCTTTTAAAAAGCGTCTAAGTAGGTTAGAGGAGAAAGTAGGTTGAAGGAGGACCCAGGAGGGAGGCAGGGGAACAGTGGCGGTCCCAGAGAGGGGGCCCTAGAGAGGGGGCTACCACTCCACTCACCAGCCCACTGGCAAGGGGGCTGACAGGTAGATGGACAGCCAGACAGAGAAACTGACAGACAAAATGACAGGCATTAAGACAGACAAGTTGACTGACAAACAGACAGGCTGGCAGACAGTCAGATCAATGAGACAGACAGACAGACCCCACTGTTGACCTTTAAGAAGTGAACGGCTCAGTGTAAAACCATGTATCTGGGCTGTGTTCGCCTGCGTGCTCTGGGTCTCTGGAGAGAGGACACGAGAGACCTTGCCTCTTAGCAACCATGCAGGGACCAACCTGGGGGAGGGGGGGGGGGCTGCTAAATAGGAGAAAATCGAGGTGATCTCGCAAGCTAATGGGTTAAGTTAAATGAGACTGTGCGATAAACACTAAGCAGTTAGGAGCTCAACCCAGCAGAGAGGACGAATACTGGTCTTGTTGGATGAGACCACAGTCCTCAGCGATCAATAGGAATGTTTAAGAGGGGAGTCTTCCTGTCAGCCAAGGCCAGACTAGCAAACCAGAAGTAACTTGTAATTAAATCCTTTTCATTTAAGTTGAGGGTCTGGAAGCCAAACTCATTAAATGATAACAACTAACATAGTGCTCTCCCCCTCCATCTGGTTTCCTGCTGCAGGACAGGATGGTTTAAAATGACAAAATAAAAAATAAAATCCTAAAATCCTCTTCACAGTTCGAGTGGAGAGCAGCAGGCTAGTGTTCAGCTGCCTCACTATTTGAAGATCCGACATCATGGCGACGTTTTAGCGATGCGCTATTTCCTGTCCCGTAAAGAAAAACACGGAGCGAGCAGACAGGGCTGAAGGAAACACCTGACAGGAGACTGATTAGAAACACCGAGCAGCTTTTGCCATTGAAACACAACAACAATCACTGTGAAGAGCAGAGTCAGTCAGGTGCAGAATTGCGTAACAACATGAAGGCCTAACTCCAACCATTTGCACTTAAGTGTCTCCTAATTACAGGATGGATGAGTCCGTTCTGGGGGGGAAATCAAGGATTTCCTATGTACTTATGTTAATTACAATCACCGGATCAGACTTGGCCACACCATTGGCTCATATTATATTGTATTATTCACTCCTGTGAATAGGTCCTTCTGTAAATAGAATCTAAAAAACAGAATCCCATCTCAGATTTGCTTCCTGGGCGTCGACCCAGCCCGGCATTCGGTTGTTCGACTCTGACCTTGACCTCTGACCCTCAGAGTGAGAAAAGGATCACATCTTCAATAGATGCATCTTCTTCTTCAGAGGCTACGTCATCATCCTCGTTAGAGGCGGCATCTTTATCTTCAGAGGCAGCACCTTCATCATGAGAGGCAGCGTCATCATCCTCGTTAGAGGCGGCATCTTTATCTTCAGAGGCAGCACCTTCATCATGAGAGGCAGCGTCATCATCCTCGTTAGAGGCGGCATCTTTATCTTCAGAGGCAGCACCTTCATCATGAGAGGCAGCGTCATCATCCTCGTTAGAGGCGGCATCTTTATCTTCAGAGGCAGCACCTTCATCATGAGAGGCAGCGTCATCATCCTCGTTAGAGGCGGCATCTTTCTCATCAGAAGCAGCACATTCAAAGGTAGAGGCTGAATATTCATCCTAAAAGGGCAGAATTTTCCTCATTAGAGGCAGTATCTTCCTCATTACAGGCAGCATCTGCCTCATTAGGTGCGGCATCTGCCTCGTTAGAGGCAGAGCAAAACGGTTAGAAACCAAACAGCTCCCACTGTTGCAGCGTTCAGGGTTGTGATGGTGTGATCAGCCCTGAGGCTCGTGCACAAACTCACTTACTCTTGTCTCCCGTCACAAGATTGCAATTAGCGCTGCTGAACCTGGCTCATTAAAACTGCGCTGGGTGTTTCTGCTGGGAAGAGAACGCTTTGGGCTCAGTGTCGTCTCCTGGTGTTTCGGCACCACATGTTTTGGGTGTGTGTTCGTAACACGTTCCGTTTCATAAATGAAAGAAATAACAACACAATTTGATGGTATTTATGTGTTTAAGTGGTTGTAGCAGCAGTGCGTGTATGTGTGTGTGTGTGTGCGTTGCCAAATGAAAATGAATAAACGTGTGCGTACTCTGCGCGTCTCCTGAACGTGTGCACGGACTGAATGGAGTGTGTGTGGAGTGTGTTTGTGTATGTGTGCGTACTGAATGTTGTGTGTTTGTGGCTGTGTGAGGTAGTGTGTGTATGCGTGTGTGTATGTATTTCACAAAGCATATCCCTGATTGATGTGGCAGATCTGGTGACATGGTGAGAACCAGCTGTGAGTCGCAGAGATGAGCTGATGTGTTTCTGCTACCACAGATCCACAACGACCGCAAACCAAACCAGGAGCAGGAGAATACTGAACCGCAACCATGAAATCCAAACACAGGGAGCTCTTGAAGCAGGTATCAAGAGGAGATGTTTAGACAGACACCTGAAATGATTATCGGCCATTACCAGCGGCTTGGCTTGACACCCTTAAAGCCTTAAAACAAATATCATTTTGGTAGTTGTGTTGCCCAGATAACATCTGTGTGTGAGTCGTGTGTGAGAGTGTGTGCGTGCTTGTGAGTGTGTATAAGAGACAGAGAATGTGTGTGAAAGACAACAAGATAATTTTCTCGGCATCACAGTTCTTTTAACAAACGTCTGTTCTTTTTTGTGTGTGTGAGTACTTTATGTGAGAAAGGGTATGTGTCTGTGTGTGTGTATGCGTGCGAAAGCAAAAATGTGCATGCGTTAAGTTCACCTAGTGTACACGTGCTTTAACAGACATGTGATTTCCCTGGAGGGAAATGAGACGTATCTCATGTCATCACAGCAGTATGATCATAGACATCAGTCAAGAACAACATCAGTGTCCTCCTGAGGAGGGAGGGTTGGGGGAGGAGAGAAGAAGGGATGACGCTAGAAGAGGATGGGAATGATGGAGGGTTGGAGGCCCAGAGAGGATGTGAGATGGAACTGTGTGAGGAGGGGATGCTCCATCAGAGAGGAGAGAAGACGTGGGAGGATTAGGTGTCCAGGAGGAAGATGGAGGGCTGTTGTCCAAACCAGCCGTCAGGAGAATCCATCTAGACTGGAGACGTTCCCTCAGAAGACTTGCCTGCCTCACCCAGCAACCAACGCAGATCCATCACTCAGTCCCGGTTAAAACCAACTCCGTTTACAAAAGAGTTTTATGTAGCGGTTCAAAATACTCAAATGTAATGGGAGGACATATTTCAAGCTCTATAAGCGTCAACACGAGCGAGATTAGGTGTCGATACAGGACCAAAGCCGATGGAATCAGAATCAGAATTACTTTATTGATCCCCGAGGGGAAACTCTTTAGTAACAACGGCTCACAGTCTCGTCAATGCACACAGGGGTAAGGATGTAGGGGTAAGAGAGTATAGAGAACACACAGGGATAAAGGAGAAGGGGGTCAAGTGAAATAAAATAAAGTAACTGCACACTGGGGTAAAAAGCTTGGAGTAAAATAACAGTACTAGGCTACAGTGTATACAGATTGGGAGTAAAAAAAAATTATAAAATAGAGAATATGGTGGAAGTAGTAATGTATAATTTACACAACGGGTATGCATGGTAAGGAAAATACAAACCCGAAACAGCCTAGAGTAACAGCTTTAGCTGAGATGTTTGTTTTAAGTTGCTTTTAAAGAGTCCAAAACGAAAACTGTTGAGGTGCCACGCGAAAAAAAGGTTGAATTAATATCAGTTTTTGTCTAGACAGTGCCTGGTTCTTTTCTGGTTGAGAACTGCTTGCATCTACTGGACTGTTGACCCAGTTAGGATCATTATTATTAGTGTTCATGAATCTCATGAATCTGAATGATTCTTGAATCTAATCTAATCTAATCATGTTCGATGTTGGACCAAACAACCGCAGCCATTAATGTTCCTACTACTGCATTTAGGCAGGCTCTCTGTTGAGGATATTTAAATCCCTCCTTCTATCTCTCACCCCCTCCTCATCCCTACCATTCTTCTCTCCCCTGCTCCCCTTCACTCGTCTCTCTCCTCCACATATTCCCCCCAACCCCTATCCCCTCATACCCATCTCTCTCCTTTTCTCTCTCCGCCTCACTCCCCTCCTCCTCTCTGCTCTTTCATCCTTTTAGAAAAGTGTTGGGTCTGGGTGGAGGAACAGCCCCCTGGCCCCCTGTAGGGGGGCTGCTGGCTGTCTATTCCCCCCATCTCCTCTCTTCCCCTCCCTACGCCCTCCCATCCCCGGCTTTGACGCTGTCTGCCCCAGGGCCCTTTCAAGCCTGACCCGACCTTTTCCACCCACCAGCAGCTCCTCTCTCTCTGGGAGGCCTACAAAAGCCTCCTCTTTGTTCTGGCTGGAGGTGGCAGCATAAAATAGACACCTTGAACCGTGTCTGGTCTGTGATTGTAGGTCATATAGATTGACTAATCTCCCTCTCTCTCGCTCTAAACCCTCTCTCCAGAAGTCTACAGATCCGATAAGCCCCAAGATCTGTTTGTTTGTGAGGAATAAGGATGTTTAGGGGGTTTAATTATTTGGTAAAGAAGTGATAACACATGAATTTAACTTCCCTGCAGAAATCCTAAAACAACATTTGATGTCCAGCCACTGAAATCTAATCACCCAAACATCAAACATCCAGTACCCCAGGAGGACTGTACCTTGAGTTGATTTGATTTAGCAGCCGCCTGTCTTCCTGTCTCGCACCTCCCAGCCTCTATGCCTCTAACCTCCAAGCCTCTGTCTCAGCCTCGCTTTCTCTCAGCCTTCCTGCCTCCAACATCAGTGTCTCCCAGCTTCCCTCTAATCTCCAAGCTTCTGTTTCTCAGTCTCCCTCTCTCAGCCTCCCTGCCTCTAGCCTCCAAGCCTCTGTCTCACAGCCTCCCTGCCTCTAGCCTCCCCCCCACCGGTCTCCAGTCACCAGCTGCCATATGTTTGCTGCAATCAGACACAACACTCAGCATACTCCCACACGCTCTCAAGGAAAACAAATCAAGACGACTGGACAACTATAAAGCGCACAGAGGTTACGCATATGACAAGTAAAAGAATCAGTGCTGAAGTAATATATGGGTCTAGGCCAAGGAATCATCTGTGTGATTATTAAAACATATTCTGTAAATTGAGTTCTTCTCCAAGTTCAGGTGCTTTCATCCCTGGGGCGGGTGGCGGAGGCAATCTTTAACCTGGTTGAAACGTCTGTTACTTGGCAGGGGAGAGGCTGGTGAGGAAATCTAATCATCAACAGTCTTAAAAGTCGTTGATTTGGTGCGACTGCCAGCAGAGAAGCAGAGAGGGAGAGGAAGAGAGGGGTGGAGGCGAGGGAAGGTGGAGAGGTTGAAAGAAAAAGAAATGAAAATAATATGAAGTGAAATATTACCAAGTGCCAGAAAGAGTGAGAGAGAGGTAGAAAGAGAGGAGGAGAAGAGAGATGGAGGAAAAAGAGGGAGTGAGCGAGAAAGAGAGGGAGGGAGAGACACAGGAAAAACACATAGCGAGACAGAGAGGGAGAGAGAGGCATATCAAGATACATAAAGAGAGGGAGAGAGACAGAGAGCGAAAGAGAGAGAGCAAGAGAGAGAGAGAGAGCAAGAGAGACATAGCAAAAGAGACACAGAGAGAGGGAGAGAGAGAGGGATAGACATAGAAAGATGTGCTCCATTGTTTTACTGCAGGACAAGCTTTATATGCCTTACTTTTAACAGTTTATCATTACACATATTAAATATTAAACGGTGCTCTTAAATAATAGATGAACTCTGGGCCAATTTCTTTAGGATGAAATTTTGTTCTGTGACAGGTGAAGTTTGTTGTTTTGCAGTCTGCATTTCTCCTTCCACAAAGACAACGCTCATCAACAACAACACAGCCCAGCTGCCATCAGTAACACTAAGTGACAAATCCAATGACTGGCCAGGGTCACAGGGAGTAATAAGATCTAAAGGCTGTTTCACGCTGTTTTCCTCTACAAAACAACTTTATTCACTCTCTGCCTCTGGGTGGTGTGTACGGTTCAGCCAATCAGACACAGGTGATCGGTCTGCTCCGGTCTGCTAACTAAACTAAGAAATGTGCCTTTACAAAAATAAAATAAAACACACTCTGTAATCAGACACTGGGAGAGATCTACCCTCCTGTAAGTTTACACTTCAATACTGTCCCTGGATAGGTACCCTTATTGTTTTTCTATGAAGACTACTGTGAAGATTTACGTAACCTTCTGCATTTGATCCTTTTGTGCACTTACAAAGAAAGAAACTTTCTTTAGAGATAATAAATAGATAGATCGATAACAGACTGACCACGTACAGAGGAATATAGCAACAAACCTCTTGGCTTTTCCCCAACTGGCACAGTTTGAATAAAGCTCAAAAGTAACAAAATGTATACAATGGTGTTCAGGTTAATCAAGCAAGGAATCGTCAATCTCTTCTTTTTAATCTCTTTTGCAAATTGATTTTCTGAACAACTCAAAAAAAAACTCATTGGTAACAAGGGATGGCCAAAGGATTATACTGGTTCATCACTCAACTGGATTTCAGTTTGTTGAACTTTAAATGGGTTTTGGTTCAACTCACTTCACTTTATCTAATCTATTGTAATCTGTTTTAAAACTCATCACTCTGACCTATAATGTGTTGTCTGTCTCTTTGGGTCTGAAGCACTACACTGCACTACACTATGCTAAGCTAAGCTATCCAATGTTACACAATTCTATGCTACACTAAACCATCCTAAACTGTTACACAATCTCAAATGTTCAGTCAAAAGCTCTTCCACTTGAAAGAAAAAAAATGTATAAATTAAATCTAGAATTGCAAGAATTTTGCTTTCCACTACATGTTGCACTGGAATTTGGCAAATTAACATTGCACCAAAACAGCCTTTGTACCCCCCCAAAATCAAAAATGGAACCTGCACCTAAAAGATAATTGAGGAACACTGTGATGCCATGTTTGAGCACCGTACATCGGAACAAACTTCCGATTCAGTGCCGGCGCTTCCATCACCAGACAAACTGATGGTGTGTGAAGAACATGGCACCTTGTATTAGAATGAAGATGGTGCCGTAGCTTAGCTGTATCATAAGTGACAAGGAGGTGATGAGGTGTGAAAGAGAGGACCAAGACCAGCTACAGTCATCCTAATCCCTGCTCCATATTCCCCGACGCAGCACACGCACTGTGGAGAAGAATCACAGAGAACTCACTCCCTATTGGTTATTATCTTCAAGTGTTATTTGACAACGCTGGCTGGTCTCTCTTCATTAGGAGAGCCAGGACTTCAGAGATCACCTAAGCAGTCTCCAGAGATGTTATGATCTTAGGTCTTGTTATGGTTGCATGTTTAAAGGCATGTTCAGCCGTTGATGTAAATTCGCTCTGCCCTGTGAGACTGGGACAAGGAATCGCAGACGCACATACTCACGCCTGCACAAACACACAAGCACGCACATATACACTTACATGCAACGCACACACATGCAAATACACAAACACTCATGTATGCAGACACACACACACACAGGCTTGCACACGCTCACTCACATTTACACTCACACATACACACAAACGCTTTCACAGGGCTATTTTTAGCTCATGCAATTCAATTATCGTGTCTGCCAACCTGCGCTCTGTCCATGATGGTGAGAAGGATTCTGCTTGTCTATGTGAACACACATTCAGCCTCAGAACACAAGGATAGAATACTGACCTGTGTTCTAAACTGCTACATTTTGCTGCATAATGCAAAAAAAAAAAAAAAAACATGATACTCCCTAAGGTTTGTTTCATTGCCCGTACTCTACCGAGTTCTATTCATCATGTTCCTTTGACCACAATTCCGCAAAACCACAACTCTCTCCTCTGAAATTAGGTAATTAATATACTTCAGGTGTGGCCTGACACAACTCCTCCAACGAACCCCTGGGTGTGTTTGATTAATTCTATAGTGAGCTCCTGGCAGCTCTTGATTCAACCTTGGGTACGCACTAGCTTGAGCTGAATAGCTAATAACACCAAAAGAATCAAGCTAACCAGTCACAAGGGAGATCTAGACTGAAGAGAAAAACCTTTCGAACACATCTTCCTTGAGCCATCTCATCAGTCCTTATGTTACAGCACAGCTGCTGCTACACATGATGGTTAAGCAGTTGCACTGTGGTTAAGGTAGCCTTAATAAATAGTAATTTAGCAGACACTTTTATCCAAAGCCAATCTTTCAGCCAATTTTATTCAATTAATGTAAAATGTACCGACTTGGACAGTCCCATTTAACTACAACAATGTCACTACGGGTGTCTGCTATCTTGTTACATTCTATTGAATGTAACCATAATGGTAAGTGTTGCCAAACCAAAATCCAGACTGTTGCTTGACTGTGACCATCAAGCCTAGAAGCCTCCTGATCCACCAGCTTCTGCTGCAACCCTCTGCAAAGCACTATTTGCAAGTCGCTTAGGCTCAAAGCATCAGCTGAATGAACAACGTGTACAAACATCCTTCTTCGTTGCTGTCCTCCGTGCCGACAGACTGACTCCAAACACTCAAATTTGTACTGACATCCTTTCAGTCCGGGCCAAAATATTATCGAACATGCCAGCCTTGTTGGCAGAGCCAGCAGACTGATCAGGGGAGAGAGAGTGGATACGACTGAGCCGGGACCGTATTCTCAGGTCCCCTTATCGAAGCGGTGAAGCTGCCCAGGTGCGGTTCACCAGCCTGGGGAACAAGCCCCACCTTTGTCCCCCTCCCAGCTCCAGCTGGCTGAATGTCACAAGGCTAATAGGGTCTCTTAAACAATAGTGGAGATACTCCTGTTCTTTCCTCCCTCTCACTCTCTCTCTACCATTCCTCTCTCTACCTGTCTAACTTTCTCCTTCTTTCTTGCTACCTCTCTACTCGCTCCTTCTCCCCACACTTAGTCTTTTTCCATCTGCGTTTCCCTCCTGTACCATTATTTTTTTCTTCATCTCTCTCCATTTCACTTACCTCCTCCTTCTCTCTGGATCACCAGAGGCTGAACTAAGTATGAAAATAAAAGCCAATTGTGTTGCAGACAGATACAGTTCCTGACCTTTCTGTCCCCTCGCCACTCTACCTGACCCCTGACCCTGCTAATGGAGGGGTGAGGAGGAGGGGTGAGGAGAAGCGGTGAGGAGGAGGGTGAGGAGTGCTGCTAATGGACTCACAAACAGAGGTGTGCTTGTCACATGATGCACACAGCGCTCATCACCCTCTTTCTCTTTCATTCTCTTCTCACCTTTTCGCTTCTCTCTCACCTCCTTCCATCTCCTCAACCCTCTCTCCCTCTTATTTTATTTCCTCTCCATTTCTCTCTCTCAGCACTCATCTCAACCGGTATGCAGGCTTAAGCATGGCTGAACACTTGAGGTATGCGTGTTTAGTGTTTGTTTAGGGTTTTAGGGTTTGTTTACGCCGGGCATGATCTCCCTGGAGATGAATCAGATTGCTCTCTACCTGCCAGTCTTGCCAGAGCCATAACCACAAGGGACCCCAGTGACAAGTTAGTTCACCTCTATCTCACCCAATCACAAGTCAGCTAACCTCTATCTCACCCAATCACAAGTTAACTCACCTAGACTTCATCCAGTCATAAGTTAACACACCTACACCCCTATGATCGGTGGATACCTGTGAAGCCCTTTGCGCAAAATGGTTAGACCCTGTAAAATGAGTCAGACAATATAAGGCATGATTAGATTTGCCACAATAAAATGGGTTCAGTCTCAGTCTGTTCTGAGAAGTAAAGGCAGGAATCGACAGAAACAATCCTGAAAGTGACTGAGTTAAATCCTTTGAGTCATTGTCAGTCTACTGTATGAAGCCTGCCAGGTATTCTGTAAGCTTCCTGTTCTGCTATTTCGGCTGCTGCTTTCCTGGTGCATTATGGGAACTTGCTTGATGTGACACGTGTGAGGTGTCAAACCTGGCCAGCCATGGTTCTGTGGTGTGTGTTTTGGTCTTTGTGTGTTTAGCATGGTTGTTGTGTGTGTTTAGTTTGTGTGTGTTTAGTGTGTTTAGTTTGTGTGTGTTTAGTGTGTGTGTGCGTCTGGGGGTTCACACTTGTCAGCTCTGGGAGAGATCTGTCTCACAAAACCAACCATCCTTTCATCTTCTCGTTTTTCTTTATTTTTTTCTTCGCAGCGCCAGGAGGGCAGGAGGAAGACCATTTAAAACCACGCCTGACGTCGCCATGGAGACCCCACTGCCCGTTTCCGCAGGGCTCCACAGACGTGACTTATCACCCGGTGACGCCGTCTCGGACGTCTGAGCGCGGATACGGACGAGTTCAGAGGATCAACAGGACTTATGGGAGGCCACCTCGCCGCCGTCTGTCTCAGGAACAAACTACAAAAAACAGTCTGCGTTTTGTTTCAAACAGCAGGGCCTTAATCTGGTTTTGTGTTTGCATAGTGGCTTGTTCCCTGTTTGTGCCCTGTTTAATATCATTTGAAGAAGAACGTGTTCTCTTGACAGATGCTTCAGTTGGGAGGGGGAGGGGGGGGAATCTGTGATTGTTTGATATGCGGTTAAATCCTCTAACCGCTGAGCTTCGTCTGTGTGTTTATTTATACGGCCGAACCAGCGGGGCAGCAAATGGCCTCCCTCCTGTGGGTCTGGCCACCGATTGAGAGAATGCATCTCCTTTGATTTTGTCAGTCCAAACGATTCATCCAAGTGGGATTGGCTAAAGATAGAAGCATCTGCCGCTCTCATGTTAACCTCATAAAAAGGATGTCAAGGATTTCCAGGATGAAGGGAGAGATAGGGCTGTGGTGGAGGAGTGAGAGAGATATTTCCAGATAAGAGAGAGAGAGAGAGAGAGAGGGGAGTGACCTCAGGTCACCTAATCCACAGGTAGATCTACTATCTAATCACAGGTTATCTACTGTGTCAGGTGAAACTGGGGTTTGCAACTTCAGAGGCTTCGGGCAGAAACATATTAAA
Source organism: Neosalanx taihuensis (assembly GCA_030340665.1). NCBI lineage: Eukaryota > Metazoa > Chordata > Actinopteri > Osmeriformes > Salangidae > Neosalanx > Neosalanx taihuensis. Next base: position 10,900,969 of record CM059289.1, read on the forward strand.
AACGATCCCAGCGACTCAGGAATTCAGCAGCAGCAGCGACTCTTGAAAGCCATTGGCTTGAGTTTATAATTAGCATCGAAACAACAACAAAAACGTCTGACGTTAATTGTCAGCAATTATGCAAGACTGACTGTTGTGTGGAAGGAGCCGTATTGTTCTGTCATCAACGTCAGATGAGGCGACATACACACTCCCTCGTCTTCAGACCTTGTAAAAAACAAACAAATGACCAATTTTCATAATCATGTATCTTTCTTTTCCTCTGTTTATCTACACGTGTATGTGTGTCTCTGCATTTGTGTGTGTGTGTGTGTACATGTGTATACAAGTGGATGCACGTGTGTGTGTGTCTCACACCCCAAAACAAGGTGTGTCGAAGACAGCCAGTGAACTCCCCAAGGTTGGCCTCTGATCTCATTAGAACTGTTTGACTGGAACCGAGCGATGCTTCCTAGACAGGTACACAAACGAGCGCCGTCCTCCCCCTCCTCCTTCACGAGACCTTCGTCTTCTCTTCACAGGAGCTGCCTCGTCCTGTCCAAAGTTACTATGGAAACGCCTGTTGCTAGGATAAAAGGGATGAGCGAGCAATCACATTTTTTTGGAGACATGCATGGCGGGTTGGGGACGCTAACCACTGGAACAAAGGCAGAGTAATTGATTTGAACACAAAAGCTTTCTGAATGATGTGGGAGCTGAGATGTGGTTTGGGAGGATAGGGAGAGGCAGGCCTGGTGCACTGGAGCCCAAAACTAGTGAGGACCATGAAGACCTGGCTGTCAGAAAGACCTGGCTGTCAGAAAGACCAGGCTGTCAGAAAGACCAGGCTGTCAAAAAGACCAGGCTGTCAGAAAGACCAGGCTGTCAAAAAGACCAGGCTGTCAAAAAGACCAGGCTATCAGAAAGACCAGGCTGTCAGAAAGACCGAGCTGTCAGAAAGACCAGGCTGTCAGAAAGACCGAGCTGTCAGAAAGACCAGGCTGTCAGAAAGACCGAGCTGTCAGAAAGAGCTAGCTGTCAGAAAGACCGAGCTGTCAGAAAGACCTAGCTATCAGAAAGACTTAGTTGTCAGAAAGACCTAGCTGTCAGAAGGACCTGGCTGTCAGAAAGACCTAGCTGTCAGAAGGACCTGGCTATCAGAAAGACCTGGCTATCAGAAAGACCAGGCTGTCAGAAAGACCTAGCTGTCAGAAAGACCTAGCTGTCAGAAAGACCTAGCTGTCAGAAGGACCTGGCTGTTAGAAAGACCTAGCTGTCAGAAGGACCTGGCTGTTAGAAAGACCTAGCTATCAGAAAGACCTACCGCAAAATACCTTTGATTATGAGTAAGCAAGCTACACCAGAAGAGGCTGTAGGAACATAGACATTTCATAAGTCTTGAATCGCTAATAAGCCAACCAAATTCAACCTTTAACAGCATCCTGCAGAAATATGTCATCCAGGCCGAGCCTCAGAGTAAAACACAGTCTGCTGTTTATATTTGCTGCCATCGTTTTATAATTCTTGCGGAGTCATGGGAGGCGAGGTGTAGATTAGTATCCAGGGAAACACAGCTGTTCAACTAATCCCAGCTGTCATACATAACCTCTAGCCTACACATTACAACAGTTAACTATGTGACTTCTTCTTTTCCCTAGGATTTGTCAGTTAGAAAAGAGAAGAGAGTCAGAGAGATAGAATATGATATAGAGTACAGTAGATTATGCAAAGGGTAGAGCAGCACTTTATTGATTCCTGAAAGGATATTGTCCAGCATAAACGGTTAGCTGACTGACTGGTAAATCACATTGATTCCTAAATACTACCAATACATTTTCTACATTTTCTGCAGTAGCCTAGGTAGCAGGTCTAATTGAAACATTATGTCCTTTCAACATATATTTATGAGAATATTTTGTGTATAGAATTTACTGTAACAATATTTTTTTTCAGGAAAGCTAACATCAAATAGCTTCGCCCCAGGGATGAAATGGTGGGTGCAGAGATATGAGACAGAGCACTAAGTAAAAAAGCAATTTTGCACAGCTTACTCTAGCTGCATTTCTGAGGTAAAAAAAACAAACAAAACAACTATTTTCTAATAATGATTAGTTCCTCAATGAATAGAGAAAGAGAGAAAAAATGGAGAGGATGAAAGAAAAGGTGAAAGAAAGGTACTGTTAAAGGAGGTCTTCACTTCTACTGTAGTGAGGATGAGAGAGCGAGAGCGAGAGAACGAGAGAGAGAGAGAGAGAGAGAGAGAGAGAGAGAGAGAAAGAATAATTGGAAGACAAATATCCCTGGTGAATCCTTTCTTCCACTGTAAAAAAAAAAACAAAGTAAAAACAGGTGTAGAGGAATCTACTGAAGAAGAGAGAGCCTGTCCTCATTTGACCTGGTGAGGACAGAAGTCACTGAAGACTGTCAGACCAGGACTGTTCCTGGGGTCAATGCCTGATTATATAGTATTGTATTGTACGGACTGGGTACTGGAGTATAGTAAGGACTGAGTACTGAAGTATAGTACGTACTGAGTACTGAAGTATAGTACGTACTGAGTACTGGAGTATAGTACGTACTGAGTACTGGAGTATAGTAAGGACTGAGTACTGGAGTATAGTAAGGACTGAGTACTGTAGTATAGTAAGGACTGAGTACTGTAGTATAGTAAGGACTCCTCCATCCCTGCTACATCTCCTGCTACATCTCCTCCTCCACCCCCTGCTACACCTCCTCCTCCACCCCTGCTACATCTCCTCCTCCACCCCTGCTACATCTCCTCCTCCACCCCTGCTACATCTCCTCCTCCACCCCTGCTACATCTCCTCCTCCACCCCTGCTACATCTCCTCCTCCACCCCCTGCTACACCTCCTCCTCCACCCCTGCTACACCTCCTCCTCCACCCCTGCTACACCTCCTCCTCCACCCCCTGCTACACCTCCTCCTCCACCCCTGCTACATCTCCTCCTCCACCCCCTGCTACACCTCCTCCTCCACCCCCTGCTACACCTCCTCCTCCACCCCTGCTACATCTCCTCCTCCACCCCTGCTACATCTCCTCCTCCACCCCCTGCTACACCTCCTCCTCCACCCCTGCTACATCTCCTCCTCCACCCCCTGCTACACCTCCTCCTCCACCCCCTGCTACACCTCCTCCTCCACCCCTGCTACATCTCCTCCTCCACCCCCTGCTACACCTCCTCCTCCACCCCTGCTACACCTCCTCCTCCACCCCTGCTACATCTCCTGCTACATCTCCTCCTCCACCCCCTGCTACATCTCCTCCTCCACCCCTGCTACATCTCCTTCTCCACCCCCTGCTACATCTCCTCCTTCACCCCCTGCTACATCTCCTCCTCCACCCCTGCTACATCTCCACTCCCTGCTATAACTCCAACTCCTCCTCCTCCACCACACCTTATGCTACACTTTCTCCACCTTTACACCTCCTGAAATAACATTAAAACGAAGCAATAGAATCAATATCGTTACTACTATTACCCTCCCCATGCTCACAGCACTACAGACACAGTACCTCATGTAATCACCCCTGTGTAGTGCAACAGGCACCGTCCTGACAGCTTAGTGTCAGACGTCGCCCTGACTGATTAAATTCACCCACCTGCATAAGGAGGACGGGATTAAACGGCATAATTGCCTTTAAATGTCAGGTAGCTATCTGCGCCTCGGGTTAAAATTCATCCAGGGGGTGGGTACAGCGTTGTGACTAGACTGTGTGGCGGTAAATGGAGAAGGTTGCAGGTTCAAATCCTTCTCCCTGACCCCCCCCCCTACCCGTTTGTTTCCTTTGATTAAAGATTTTGCTAAATTAAAACATTATTATAATTATCTCCAGCCATTATAAATAGTAAATCATTAGTGAAACTGTATTCTTTTATATGGGAAGTTTAGAACGAGTGTGTAAGAATACTTGCCTCTTTAATCAGGGTAAACTACAAACACACCTTTCTCTATCTGCGGGGTAGATACCTACAGACACACTCTAGGCAGGGGCCTAAGAACAGATCAAGATGATGGACTGAGTCGCGTTTTGTTAAAATTAATATATCTGTGATACAAGCCACCGCAGACAGGTTTATCTACTGTGCCTCAAGGAAAGTATTCCTGAAAATGTGTTTTCAATTTGAGATGAATTCAAGATTGACAACATAATGAGTTAAAACCACATCCGCTCAGATTGCCTGGGAGATCTTCTGAATAGTGCAAAGGAGAGAGAGTGGAGAGAGAGTCTTGCTTTCCACCGTGTGGTGTCATCCGCATGGTTCTATGGGACTAGCTGACTTTGTTTATCATTTACAAATAAAAGACAATAATTACTAAATCATTCTAAGTTCTTTAGGAGAGAGAGCCTTAAAGATCTAAGTTTTAATAGATAGGAAAAAAAGCAACAACTTCGGAAAGACAACCTGAAGAGACGCTGGAGTTTGACTCATCTGACTCTTTTCCTGTGGTCTTGGTGCTGATGGGACATCTTCACTGAGCCAACTATCTTCCCTATTAGACGGTTGTCGAAGCGCTCCTGGAAACCAAACCAGGAAGAAAGCTGCCTGCCTCTTTAGAATAACAAGCTGCGTTATTCTGGCGGGCCAACGGGTCGCGCTACCATCCCTGAGACGTCAGGAGATAATTGGCAGCCGGCTGATTATTCCTCCTCAAAGCGGAGCTGGCAGATTGATGTGGCTCGCTTCACAGACGGCCGTCAGCAAAGTGTTAATAACAGTCTTGCCTAACAATATAAGGAATGTCTAACTTTTCTACAAAGGATGTATCTGTATCTGGATGAGCTGGAATTCTAGTTGTGTTGTAGTGATATATCACTGACACGTTCTGGAACTGGTCCTCCACACAACCTCTATAGTCTAAACATCCAACCACACAGTAGTTTACAGTCAAATTTATTTTAAACTGCTCAAACTCCCACTTTTAGTCATTACAAGCTCCTTCCTCAAGTAGAATATTTATAAATTACATGAAAGCGATTTTCTATGAGGAGCCGTTCAGGAAGTATATCAGACGGTCTTTACACAAACACATATGAAAGGCTTTCCTAGTCACAAATAACACGTTCGTCCACACTGATGGAAACTCACATCCACATTGATGAAACGATGAATCGACTCACGTGAAACACTTTCATCTGAAATGCTGACCTCGTATAAGAACGAGTAAGAAGCTTTTAGAACGTATGAGGGTGAGAACATTTTCACAATTTCCGGAAGGCAGTTCAGTAGAAACAGGAGCAGAAAAGCTTTAAAATAGAGCAGAAAAATACGATTAATTATGGTCGACCAGAAAACGTCAAGAAAGCAGAACTCTGGAATTCGATCGAGCGTAAAAAATAAATAACAATCTGTGAAAGAAAAACATGATAACCATAGACACGCCTTTGGTTTGCGTGTTTAGGTGGTTTACTCTGGTTGAGGAAGCAGCCTAGGGCCCTAGGTTTCACTTTTGTTGTGTTGTGTGTGTTTACATGATCTGAAATGCAAGAGTCAAGCGCAAAGCGCAAGTAGCTTTGAGGGGGAGACTCAGGTGCTGTTGCTATTATACTGGTGAGATAAATCCCTCTTGCGCAAAGCTAAAGTGGGTTGGTCTGAAGGGGAGAAATTAGTCATAGGTGTGGTTTGGGTGTAGCTTCCAAGAAACCAATCAGAGCATCAGCTCACTTTCCCTTTAAAAGCAGGAGGGCTTGTTGGTGGGCACGCGTCAAGAACGCTTCACAGCCAAGGAGGCCGACTTCCTCTTTAGAGACGTAAAAGAAAGATGAGTTATACTGTACAGGGATGGGAGAAATCCTTTGGCGTACAAAGTCAATTGAGCTGGATACAAGATAAGGCCCCTGGAATATAACTAAACAATTCGCTCTCCATCTATCATCTGATCCATCAACAGATATACAAGATAGACATGGTGTTGATCCCACAGTGCCTGTGCAGTAAACCGAGACTCCAAGTGCCTGATGCAGATTGGACAGACAAGTCGGACGGAATGAATACAAACATTAATAAAACATTTAATTTTTTCGCTCTGTTTTCGCAGCCATTACATTTCTTGCGTTGGTATTGACATTTCAGCTTTCCTGGAATGTAAATCAACGTCTATGGCCAAAAGACATCAGCTGAATAAATGAACGTAACCAGGGCATGACATTCAGTGTATACACACCGATTATGATTGGCCTACACACCTGGTCCAATCAAAAGGTTTGTTTTGTCGTGAACCTTGACTGTAGGCTTACAGCCGTATCTTGGGGAAACAACTGATTAAAATGTTAGCGAGTTACAATCAGATGTATATCTGAAGCAAGCCCATAGTCAGAGGGATATTCAGAGAAGTGCTGCAGAACAACCTGAAGCTGTGTCAGTCACCATGATAGAAACCATGAACCCAGCATAAATAAACACACTGTCGTGCAGTTTTATGTTGAAGGCATAAGTACCCAGAGGATAAGGTAAATACACTCAGTGTGTGCAAACACACACACCCAGTGCATGCACACACAAACACATGCGCACTCACACATCACAGACACGCAGCCTAACATCACACACTCACTTACCGCCCACCTACCCCATCCCACACCACACACGCACCACACACACAACAACACACACACACAGCTTCTCTCTCATGCATTGGTTGGCCTGATTATGTTTAAAAGAATTCTAACTCTCCTTTCAGACAGCTTGTTCCTCCCCAGCCAGAGGACTGTGGTGTTCTGCTGTACACTAGCAGCAGGTAGAATAGTGTTTTGTGCGCCAGCCCTGTCTGGGGTACCAGAGTTGACCCCCGCCAGCTGCCTGGCTGGGCTCTACAGCTGTAGACAGAGATAAGGGCCCATGCTAAAAATAACTCCCCTGATCGGAGAGAGATGGTGTCATTCACTGTTCTTCGTGTTCTTGAAGTTTTGGGACAAAAACACCCAGCAGAGACCTGACTGATGACATCTCAACACGCTCTCGACTCTCTGTCACCACCTCCTCCCCTCCCCTCCCCTCTCCTCCCTTCCCCACTCCTCCCCTCCCCCCCTCCTCTCCTCCCCTCTCCCCCTTCCCCTCTGTAGTTTACAGTCTCGGTTGTTAAACATTCCAAACACAGCTATGATTTGGAAGTTTCAGTCCTGCTAAATGACTTTAGGTGTTAATCACGCCCCCAACAGTGATGAATTAAATCCCACAGCTGCCATGAATGGGCTCCCCTTGAAGATTCCAATGTTAGAGAACTGACCCTGTGTTCCCCGCCCCAGTAAAAAGGCTGATATTTTTAATTATCTACAAGTCTTACTCCTTCTGACCCACAAGTCAGCATTGTGCGGTCTGACCTCAAGAACAGCTAAGTGTTTTGTTATCATGACACGTAAGTTCATAACCAAGAACAACACTCTGGCCCAGATCCATCGAAACCAGGATGGATGAGCTTAGCCACGCGTCAGTATGAAAAATGTGAACAAGCAGTTCAGTTACACTTTAAAAGATGCTAATCGCTCCATTAGATGCACACCCCCTGTTACTCCTTTCATTTAGTCAGGACGAACAAAGACTGTACTAACAACCTGCTTAATAGAGACAGAAGCGCTTCAGACACTAGGTACTCGCAGTAGTGTAGTATGAGGTAATGTAGTCTAGTAGGAGGTAGTGTAATCTAGTAAGAGGTAATATAGTCTACAGTGAGGTAGTGTAGTCTAAAGTGAGGTAATATAGTCTAGAGTGAGGTAGTGTAGTCTAATGTGAGGTAATGTAGTCTAGAGTGAGGTAGTGTAGTCTAATGTGAGGTAGTATAGCATGAAGACAGCCCACCCCATCCCCCAACATTGGCTCTGGATGTAGTGGGATTCGGGAAGTCCTGGCAGGCATACGACATATGTCTGTGCATCACATGAGCCCCAGGACACACTGAGTCGCATCACACAGAGAACCATGAAAGGACAGCCAACGATGTCACTGCCACAGGGACCAATGGTCAGACAGAGTGACCCACGTCATTTGCATATTTATGTTTTCCATCAGGCACCAGATGGGACCAAACAGCAGGACCCTCCTCTCTGGTGAGGGTTCAGAGAATCACGAAGGGGGGGGGGGGGGGGGGGGGGGGGGGGCTTGGATAAACAGAGAGGGTTAGAGAGAGGATGAAGAGACAAAGTTTCTGTTCTGTCATGTTGTACTCACACCCCATCCCAGGCATTGTTTTATTCATTTAACACATTCATTTAGGATCCCATCAGATCCTCCCACTGTGCCCCATCCCCAGGCCACCACTCCCCCCTCTGCTCCACCCCCTCCCATCCTCCTCCCTTACCCTCCTCCTTCCCTCTCTCTGGCCCTTCACCCTCCCTCCCATGATGGCCTGAACACTGGAGACAAGGCTAAATGCTAGAAGTCTTTTAGAAGCAGATTATATATAGCCTCTGATTAAGGCAGACGGGAACATGACCTATATACATAACAACATTTCTCTCCCTCTCTCTGCTCAGCTACACAATACGTCCAGAACTCCACAATTGGGAGCATGGCTCTAATTACAGCAGAGTCGGAACCCACAGCACACCTCACTAATATAGTTCTCATTACTAGGTTCAGGGGATGACAAGACTGGAGACCTCTCGAGATTAGAGCACCCAGGTTGAAAGAACCAGAGATGAACGAGAGAAAGTGTCAGAGAGACAGGTAAAGGTGGAGAGCTAGACAGAGAGAATGAAAAGAGTTTAAGAAACACAGCGAGAAAGAGTGATTGTGAAATATGGAAAGAAGAAATAGTTTGAGAAAGCAAGATGAAGACACAGAGGGAGAAAGAGAAGATAGGGTTCTCGAGAAAGAGTTTCAGAAAGAAGGATAAAGTTAGAGACGTAAAGGCAGAGAGGGAAAGAGAGATCAGTGCATCCCATTACACGATTACCAGCCATTCCGTGTCTGAGCCTCTCTTTGTCCCCTGGGACCCCAGGCGGGTGGAAGGATCAGAGGGAGGAGAGAGAGGCCTCCCTCCGTCCTCATCAATCTTTCTGATCCCATCCCGCTGCTGCCCATGACCGCATATCCGCCGGTGACAGTTGCCACGGCAGCTCGAGCAGTAAGGATGGGATGGTTCCAGGAGCCAATCAGACAGCTCCATCAGCCACCTGAGGTTGATTTAGAAGCTGTGGTCAGAAGCTGTGGTGGAGATGTGATTATACAGTCTGACCCTCTTCTTGGTCCCTCAATCCCTCTCCATTCATCCATCTCTCCCTCCCTCGTTTCCTCCCTCTCCCCCTCCATCCTTTCTCTCTTTCCCGTCATCTTTTCCTCATAACTTTTCCTCATAATTCCTCTCGATCCCGCTCTCCCTCATCTCTGCACTTGTATCTGTTCCTCCTTTCCTTCCCCTGTTTCCTCTCTCCTAGCTTCCTTCCATCCTTTCCTCCATCTCTCTAGGTGGGAAGACCACACACTGCTGAATATTACAAACATGACCACCAGCAGCCAGGCACACATACAGTATACAAACACACACAGTACACACACACACACACACACACACCTCAGAGACGAGTCCACACACACCCCTACACATGTGAGTAGTGGACCAGGGTTGGCTGCTTTTGTATCATCCATCATAACCAACAGAACACCAGTCCAGTGCATTCAGAAGCCACGCAGGGGAGCCCTGTAGCCAGGCACCAGAAGAGCCGCTCCCAGCCTGGGCTCCTGCTCCCAGGGTCCCTCTGGTTGGAATCAGAGTGGAGGGGAGCAGAATGAGGGGTCCTGGAGGAGGGTTAGATTGGTGAGAGGCCTGAGAAGGGGGGGTGCGGGTGGGGGGGTGGGGGGGTGGGGGGGTGGGGGAGTGAGGTGAGATGGAGAGGAAGGGAGTAAGGTGAGGGGGGTTGAGGTGAGAAGAAGAGGGTGAGGTAGGACAGAGATCAGAGAGAGAGAGTTGAGGTCTGAGGTAAGATGGAGAGGAAGAGGGTGAGAGAGGTTAGAGGCCAGAGTGAGGTGAGTGGGGTTGAAGGAGGTCAAGTGTTGACGTAAGATGGAGCGATACTTGAGACCGATCTGGATGGATCAGCCACAAGGCGCTGACGTAATGGACCAGATGGAACGCTGGTGACCTCAGCACCTGACCATATGTCCCTCCAGCAGGTGAGCTGAGAGGCGGAGCTTGGAGTAAAGTATCGTATGAAAACTGAAAACTAAACTTCACTTTTGGTCCCTGTGAGGTGTGAGCTAAGTGGAAATTAATACTCGGCGCTGAAACATTAGCGCTAAAGAATCACATGAAATTCCAGCAAGGGGCGAAACAAATTATCCAAGCTATTTTAGGACTGTTGTTAGTCTGCGTTTCTTATTTCAGGGTGGGGATGACACAGCGATGACGAAGCTTGGATTCATTCAGACTTGGATCTTCCACTCTCTTGTTGTTCCCCTGCTTCTCCTTTCCCTCTGTCTTTCCCTCTGTTCAGGTTCGGGGGAAACTTGTCCTCTCCTAGTGGAGCAGCGGCAGCCTTAAGGGAAGCTCAACACGACAGACTGGGTACTTCTGGGTTCCAACCGGAAGGCGATTAGCTGCTGGTTGAGAGCCTGAAGGTCAATGGACGTCATTTCATTAGGCTCCTGGAATGTGATTAGATGAGGAGGGCAAGCGTACCGAACCGAGGTGTCACACCCGAGCGTTGATGGTTTGAGGACAGTCTGACCAACTGACACAACACAGAAACACTGACTAAAGGCAGCTTGGTGCCTGTGAAAAGGGCTACACAAAAGGGCTACACAAAGAATCGGACATAAGGATTGAATGGGGAAGAGGAATGACCTTCCGCACTATAGGCGCTATTTCTGTGTATGTACGTACGCTTTGGAAAAAAGCAATTTTAATACAATCTACACTGTCAGACAATAGCAGAGGTAATCCTTAGGACCTGTACAAGGCTACCATGTTAGCCTTCACTCTCCATTCTGTATCTTAAGCCGTTTTTCTGGTGTAAACAAACTAGTTCTTCTTCTCTGGTCCACTGCTGCAGCTTATTCTTCTTCTGGTCCGGACGCTGGCTGTTCTGTGATGTATTCATGAGTGGGTTCAGACCTAAACATTGAGTGCTCTTAACCAGTGAAACACGTGAAGCACCTATTTCATTTGCTAAACACTTGGACAATCACACACGCTCACGTATAAACACACACAAGCACACACACATATCATGAAGACACACACATGCAGCACTCACACACACAAACAAAAGGCTTCCTCACCCACCCTCCCACCCACACACACCACACACACCACACTCTCTGGCAGCACCTACATCCAGCAGTCATGTCCTTATTCGGCCTGTGTTCAGCAAGCCCAACTCTGGATGTCATAAGAGTTTATACTGCTGTATAAAATGTCGCTCTCCAGCCCATTACTCAGCCTTGGCCTGAGAGGAAGGGAAGATATTACAATAGCAAGCACAGGCCTAACACATTCTCTGTCCTTTTCACTTAAAATAGTAAATGGTTGGTTCATACAAGGAAAACCACTACGGCAAACCACTGCAGTGAAGCCTGCTATCGCTTATCCTTCTTCAAAGGAGACGTATACAAACACCATTTTACAGAGTTGACCTGTTGCCTGAGAGGTGATGATGCTGAAAATGTCTCTGTTTTCATTGGCGGAGAAAGACGACTGACAGGTGATGGACTGCCACTGCAGACGGAAGACCACGATGTCATTTAGAACCCACACACATCCTTAGATGTTCTGGAACCTTCTTATCGATGGGATAACACAGACCCCGATAATGGAACAGAGGACATAATGACATCCTAAGTACTTGTACATGTACAGCACAGGTGGGGTTTAACAGCAGCCATTTTGCACCCAGAGGGCAAAACTCACCCTAGCGTTGTCATGGTCACGATGGTGTACCAGAAGGAGGCTGGGATGCTGGTGAACTTGCTGGAGCTGGAGCCCTTCTCAGCGTAGAACATAACGGTGGCGAAGATGATGATGGCCATGGTGAGGGAGAAGAGCAGGAAGCCCAGCTCCGAAGCGCAGCTCTTCAGCGTGTAACCCAGGATACGCAGGCCCTGCGAGTGGCGGGAGAACTTGAAGATGCGGAACACGCGGAACACCCGCAGCGTGACGAAGGCGCCGCTCACATCCTCATTGTTGGTCATCACCAGGCCGATGTAATAGGGCAAGATGGCCACCACGTCGATGATGCTCATCACCGACCGCATGAAGCGGTAGCGGCTAGGCGCGGCGAACAGCCGCATCAGGTACTCCACGGTGAAGATCATGACGCAGGCGGTGTCCATGCAGAAGAACGCCACCGTGTAGCGCTCCCCACAGGGCATGTCCTTCTGACTGGGCGTGGCGCCGCAGGGCACTGTCTCTACCACGTTGGTGATGACGGAGATGGCGATGAAGAAGCCGGTGACGTAGTAGAACACCAGCGCCATGGTGGAGGTGTGGGGGTTCTCGAAGGCCCGCCACATGGTCTCTCGCACAGTCATGTTGGGGGGCTTGGCATCCTTGTTGTCCTCCTGGTCGTCCTGGAGACGCTCGGCGTTCTCCCGCTTCCGGTCCTTGTATTCTTCGTAGCAACAGTCTCCGATGATCTCCGGGATGATGCCGAAGAACGCCAGCTCCTCGTCATACGCCTGGATGCACTCGTACCGAGGGTAGTGCAGCTTCCCAGTCCGGTAGAAGTTCAGGACGCTCCGGAAGGCGTCAGGGTCGCGGTCGAAGAAGTACTCGTTGGCGTCTTCGTCATAGAAGAAGTCCTTCTCCGAGCTCCCCAGCAGGGTGTCCGGGAAACGGTCCAACGTGCTTCTCCACGTCTGGAAGTGACGTCCGCTCACGTTCAGGACGATCATCTCGTCCTGGCGCTTGCTGCGGTCTCCCGGGGCGACGGGCATGGGGCAGTTGGCCACTGGCATCCAGCCAATAGCTGCAGCCCTCGCGAAGGGAAGCCATGCTGCCACTCCTGCTGCCATGGTAACGCACACACACGCGCACACACACACACACCGGTTGCAGGTTGCCCGGTTGCTTCAGTCTCTTCTGGGCTGGTATTCGACTGTCATCTGGAACATTTAAATACATGTTATTAGTTTAGTTAAATATCCTTATGTCTTTAAAAACAGCTGTTCATAATAACATACAAAATAGGTGATTTTCATAAGTGAGGGAGAACTGCTGAACTTTACGTTTTTTGTTTAGTATTTATAATGTATTGATAGAGGTCACGGAAATATAGGTGGACATATACTCTATGTAGCACTGAAAACACCTAGAGAAATATATTTTCTAAAGATGTTGTAATGTTAACACAACACTGCTGTACTGCCCACAAAAATCCATAATACGCAGTTCAGTCTCACATGAAACCTGTTGAATCCATAACACCCATCACGAACAATCGATATCATTTTCAATTTTTAAATGCACGATGCAGCTTTAAACGTGTTTGAAACTACAAAGTACAGCCTTATGCACAAAACAAAATTCCCAACCTCATCTGTCTGTAGGCTATACACTCAAGTAAGCGCTGTCTTTAGGGAACAGTGTTAAGAAATAAGCAACGCATATCCAACCATTCATCTAAACACGAACACATAGCCTGCAATAGTATAGTAATAGTTGCATGCATCAAAGCTCACCTCCAAACACCGAAAGACACGAATGATCTTTTCCACGGATGCCACAGAGATGGAACTCCTGGACTCGAGAATAAAAAGACCTTTATTCCGAACCGTGAAAAAAGCGGAGAGTCACATGGAAGAGGACCCGCTGTGATGCCGGTATAGCGGGACTAAAAACGAGACACGGAGATCGGTAACGAACTAAAAGTTGGATATTTGTTGTTGCCACAACTGGATCTAGCGGTTCCAGCGGGGCGGCTGAGCGAGATCCATTGACATCTCCTCCAACCGGAGTGGAACGGGTCACACCTCACCGTCGCGCATGCTTCGGTTCCAAGTGCGTGATGATGGACAAGAGCGCGGGGCTTTTTTCCCGGGTCTGGAGCGCGCGCTCGTCAGCTCTCGATCGCGGTGCGTTCAAGTCAATCTTCCACGGTGTGACCTCACCTCACAGTTACAGGTCCCTCATAAGTATGCACGCTGTGTCCATTCTGTTGACGACGCAAACCAGCTATACATGCGCCAATACAACCGCAAACCTCCATATGTGTTTTGAGATGTAACGATCGAATGTCAGCCTACAACTAGAAACTCATTTATACCAGTTCTCTCTCATGCGCTGGTCTTCGCATGCACACGATCAGCCAATTAGGGCCATTTATGAATACAAGGGACTTTATGGTTTGATTTTAAATGAGAGGAGCAACACAATGGTCCCTGGCCTAATTAATTGTGACCAAAATAACAAAAAGAAAGACGAGGAACGAATTTCAAAAAATATTTGGAACTGAATGAAACGGAATATTTGATCATACTGTAGCATCACACTCAAGGGTTGTGTGTGTGTTTAGCCTGTGCGTGTAGTGTGTGTGTGGCGTGTGTGTGTGCGTGTGTGCGTGCGTGCGTGTATGTGTGTGTGGAGGGGGTCGGTGGGTGGTGGAGGAGGAGAAGGGGATTGAGAGAGGGAGAATACTGTAACTGTAACTATGGCAACCCTCATTCAAAATACAGCTCGGTTTGAGGAAACTTGATTATCCTGTCTTACGCTGGTGTAAACAGACGGGCTACTAAATCCTCTATAGAACAGCTGTCGCATTTGATTGTACTTTAAGATTAAGGCAAACTAGTATTAGCCTAATATATTTCATAATATATTTAATTCAATCCGCCTGGCAATTTAGTGAATGAAATAATTGTGCCTTGATATTTGTGTTGGTGCACTGTCATGGTTGCTGAGCCACCGCTGCAGTTAATAGTAGCTAGTAGGCCTACTGACCATGTAGCCTACTGGCCAACCCTGCTGGGAGGTGAAATGTGGAAAGCAGCACATGGATAGAAGAAAGTAAAATGGCAGACCATTTAATCACCAGGTTATAGTCTAAAAGAGATCGTAAACACAGCTCAGATGTTGAACTGAGGTTGAAATGCTGCCATAGTAAAGGCAATATGGCACATCTGGATGTTCAGGATCCAGGTGTGACTCAGCGACAGAGATAGAATACAGGTAGGTTTCATTCCCTCCCTGGTCCTTGTCTTCTTTGGAGTCTGAAATGATTCGCAGTGACACCTTAAATACCGTAAAATTGACCAGCTGTAACTATGGCAATTCAGAATACAGCTTGACCGTGATCTTCAAGACTTGATCCTGGACTTCATGCTGTGTTTTCTTCACTATACATGATGAAGGCTACGTCGCTTCAGATGAACGTGTATTCACATTAATAAATAAAATATATTTTAATGTATCTCTACAGTCATGTGCAAGCCCAACCTCCTTACTATGCGAAGAGTATAGGCCTACACCATTAGAATACTAAAGGTGATGCTCTATCTTTCTTGTTATATGACAAAAACACACTGTGTTGATGTGTATTTCGAAGGACAAGCCACACTAGGCTAACTCACCTGAAAGCTAACGGTTGCTACAGTGATTTTTTTTGACCCTCTATGAAACCAAGTTATCACGCATTTCTTACAAAAAAATTGAATATATTCAGTGAAATTCCACACAATGACACATAATGGCAGGATACCTACTGTCAAAAACAACAGCATAACCAGGGGATAGATGTCACTGATATGAAATGCTTATTTGCTGCTTGAATTAACTCTTTCAGAGTGCTTATTTGATTAAACCTCTCCCAGTGTGGATTGTGAAGTGTGCGGCTGGGTAGTTTAAGCAAGACGTTGGCAAGTCCTTAGGCAAAACATTGATAACCGGTAAACTGCATGCCAAGAACTAGTGAGACACTGATTTACACAACCAGGATCTACAGGGCTAAGACAGAGAAGGCAGTTCAATCATACGCATACGCACAAATGACAAACTAAGGGGCCACAAGAAATGCAGAAACTAACAAATACTTACTAAGTAAGGCTAGTCCTAAAGGTTAGCCCAAATCCAGCACTGTCAGTTTAATTAAATATAA
This sequence comes from Neosalanx taihuensis, assembly GCA_030340665.1. NCBI lineage: Eukaryota > Metazoa > Chordata > Actinopteri > Osmeriformes > Salangidae > Neosalanx > Neosalanx taihuensis. The sequence goes on from CM059289.1 coordinate 10,916,994, forward strand.
TGTGTATATGTATAGGTCTGAACACAATTAATTCAAGCATCAAGAGTCAATTGAAGGTAGGTAAAATGGAACAAAAAAACTTTATCCTGCACCAGTTAGAAAACAACTTCCATTAGTTACATAGATCTTTAGAAGAGTGCATTTTCAAGTGCATCTTCATGAATCCCATGATATTTATATCCAATAAGAGAGGGATTTCGAGTGGTGGCTTCCAGGGTTACAGACAGTTGCTGCATTCTCATCATGCACTGATTTATTTACCTCTCTGTCTTTACCAACACACTTATTAGGTAAATATGATAATTCAGCAGGATTATGTTATTAAGTCTTTATTATCAAATTAATTTTGCAGGCTAATAAAGGCATTAAAGGCTACCATTGTCATATATTTATTGAAGTACATATATTTTGTACATTGTAACATTAATCAAACTCCACAATTTTCTAAACATGTAGGCTAGGCCTACAACATTTGAATGCTCAAATACTCTCACACTATTGTTATATGACAAATACGCACTGCACTAATGAATCAATATCAATGTTTAATATAGTCTTAATACACACTGTACTGAATGTAAGATCACATGTCCATTTCAAATCGTCAAACGTTTTCCTGGTAGGTGTTAGCCTCCAACTGTCAGGCTGCCATGATTGTAGTCCGTCTCCAGCTGTCAGGCTGCCATGATCGTAGTCCAGGGGATTTACATAGAGCCTAATACACCCACCCATCTGCTGCGACAGGAAGTAACGTAAACACACTTTTGATGGATGTGTCTTGATTTATCTCTGTACTTCATGTTCTGAGATGGTGGTTCCCTTTTCAACAGAGGAGCTCCACCCCCAGGAGGGGAAGAGGGATGTGGAGGGGAGGGAGGCAGGAGTGAAAGAGAAAGGGGGAGGGAAGAGGGAGAGGGAGGGGAAGTGAGTGATGGCAAGAGGGAATTAAATGCTAATATTTTTCTATGGGACTGGGCTATAACACGTGAGGTGACTGGAACATTCATCTGTTGAAGGTTTTGACGTCTGCTGTGTATGTAGACACAAGACATTAGGTTTTTTCTCCAGTCAACTGCAGAAACCAAACCAGCTTGTAATGATGTTGGTTCACGTGTGTGTGTGTGTACAGTGTGTATTGTGTGTATGTGTGTGTGTGTGTGGCGGGGTGGGGTGGGGTGGGGGGGGGGATAGGGCAACATGACATGTGGACCAGGATCCTTAGGCTCAGAGAGGACACAAGGGTGTGTGTGATTACACAGTGTGTGTGTGTGTGTGTTTACTGTGTCTGTGTGAGTGTTTGTTCAGTGTGGGTGTTTGTACTGTGAGTGAGTGTGTGTGGTTGTGTGTGTGTGTGGGAGGCGGCAGGAGAAGGGGCAGCAGTGTGGCAGGTGTGCTAGGCACCTGATGCTCAGAGAGGGACCAAAGTGCATGTGTGCGTGTTTGTGCAGTGTGTGTATGTGCGTGTGAAGGCTGAGAGGTAACCAGGAGGACAAGGTCACAACGCCATCCTGGAGAGAGAGGAGAGGAAAAGGTTAGAAGGTCATTCACAAGGCAGTGCATAAACAAAAACAACTGAAATCAGTGCTAGGTAAGAAAAACGTGAGGAACAGGCTGTGGAAAGTAAGGTGGTAGACAGAGAGAAAGAGAGAGAGAGAGAAACAGAGAGAGAGAGACAGGGAGAGAACAGAAACAGAGAGATACAGAGAGAGGACAGAGAGAGACAGGGAGAGAGGACAGAGAGAGACACAGAGAAAGAAAAACATAGATAGAAAGAGAGAGGGGTAAAGAATTAGGGTTATGGCAACAAAGATACGAATAAAGGACTGCTGCATGCTCAGTCCCCTAGAGATGGGGCATGTGCGCTTTTGTATCTGTAAACAAACTAACAATCATTTGGATCTGTAAACAAATCAGTTTTTTCCACACACAGCCAGGACACACGTCATCGGGATGAGCTGATTTCTCTCAGCTAGAGTGAAGTCTGGGACATTATCTGAGACAATGTTTGAAATGAGCTCACACCTAGGTCGACAGCCTCTGGGTGATTTATGGCAGTCATGAATAACTACAGGCAATAATGAATATTTTCAATAAGGTATCTGCTGATTAATGCTCTATAATGAGCCATGGGGAAACTAGCCTGTGATAATGTTGCTGTAATAACGTCTGGATTATAATGTGAGAGTGATAATGTTGGGGTGATGTGAGTAGGACAATGTTGGGGGGGAAGTTGAGTTCCAACACTACAATGTTGTGGCTAAGAGCGTGTTGTTTGTGGCCAGGATATTGTCGATGCTGTTGTCTCCTCAGACCATGAACCCCCTTGACCAACCCTGAGCAGCATCAAGGTCACACTTCCATGGTCTGCCAGAGCGTCCGCCCACAGAGCGTCCGCCCACAGAGCGTCCGCCCACAGAGCGTCCGCCCACAGAGCGTCCGCCCACAGAGCGTCCGCCCACAGAGCGTCCGCCCACAGAGCGTCCGCCCACAGAGCGTCCGCCCACAGAGCGTCCGCCCACAGAGCGTCCGCCCACAAAGCGTCCGCCCACAGCTTCAGCACTGTGACGGGAGGGTGCTGTCTGTCTCCCGACCTACTTTGGATAGCTGGCATCACCACCATCACTGTTCACTGGAGCTGCATAAACATCAAAGAGTGGAGGAGATTCTAGACATTCACCAGTCAACACCCCGAGGAGTAGCGGAGGAGGGGAGTGGAGGGGAGAGAGAAGGGGAGAGGAGACGGGAGGAGGAGAGTAGGGTTAAGGAGGAGGGGAGGGGAGAGGAGGGGAGAGGTGGGAGGGGAGGAGGAAGGGAGGATTAGGAGGAAAGAGGAAAGGTGGGGAGGGGAGGGAGAAGACATCTTCAGGGTTTTCATAAACAAATTGTTATGATTAATATTGACCGTGGGTGGGCTTTGAATGTCAGACGGTGTGGTGTGCGTACAGCAAGCGTACAGCGAGGTCCAGGTCCTCTTGTCTGACCCTGCTGACCAGGAGGCCAGAGGAGCAGGAGGGGCTGGTAATGGATGACATTTCTTTGAATCAATGCACAGGAAATGCCAGGTGCCAGATCTTTGTTGTGTGCTGGTGGACAGTCTCCGGTACGAAATAGGATGGAGAGAGAGGAGGGAGAGAGAGGAGGGAGAGAGAAGGGAAACCAAAATGGGAGGAAGAGGGAGATAAGGGGGATTGGGGAAACCATAGGAAAGGGAGTGAACGGGAGGGAAGGAGGAAAATGCAAAGAAAGAATGTAAAGAGATGTAAAGAAAGAAAACCAGAGTGAGAGAGAAGGAAGGAGAGAGAAGTAGAGAAAACACGAAAAGCGAAGGAGGAAGAACCAAAAAAAGCTTGGGAGTTTGGAAGGAAGAGGGTGAGAACATTTTTTGTTCAGCTTGTGTTCCTGTGTCCAATCAGCTGTAGGTCAGCTGCCTTACGCTGCCCCAGGAAGATAAAAGGTGTAAAACTGAGATGACATTCAGGTGATATTTCCACAACTCATCCATACATCCCCAGGTTTCTATTTCATGTTAATTTTAGCTTGAAAGTAACATCGGGAACTAGATACAATCTTTCCCCATGAAATGTCACATAGAACTAAATAACTTTTTTAACTGCCAAGAAACATAAGCTGAAGATCAGACCTTCACTGTTCACGTGATAGTCTCTTTAACTCCCACCCCTGAGTACTTCATCAAGAACTAATTCAATTTGTCCCGATGACATCATGACACAATTACACTCTAAATCTGATCTGCTATTATTAAACCTCATTTATAAAAATAAAAAAGAACTCTGTCACCAACACCCTTTTCAGGATCTCACTGTTTTTTTCTCCATTTACAATTCAATTAGAGTTAGACATGACTAAGTACCTCAGCGGTGGCTGCATCTCACACCAGATCTACGCTGGATAAGATAAGAACACATCATCGAAGCCTCGTTATTTTGTTTTACCAGGGAGACTAATCGCAAAACGGATCTGCGATCAGACGCTGATAAAACTGCATCTTCAAAGCTAGTCAGGTGTTTGGATCGATGTCAGGCTGGAGACAGACAGGATCCGAGAGAGTAAACAGGCCATGTAATGACATGAGCAGTCACAGCCTCTGTACGGGCCAGGGCACAAACCATCACTCCGGATGCGATCCTTCATTTCCTCCTCAGTTCCGTGCTTCGTACAGAACCTCTTATCAGGCCTTTAATGTGAAGGTGTGCGGCTTTGACACAGAAACACATAAAGCCAGTGACAGATTAAGTAATTTGGTAAATAATGGATTCCTATGACCGAACCTTAGATAACCTTAGATTAACTCTCAACGTCGGCTCTGACAAATAAACCCGAACAGGCATTCGTTTTTTTTACTCAAATGTTTGCCTACATTAAATCACCTCTGTGTTTTGTTTGTTTTGTGTTTAGGTATTGTGTATTATTGTGTATTATTGAGGCAAACCTTTCTCTCTCTGCGTATGTGTCAGAGGTATATTTAGACACTGTGTGGTGAGGTACCAACAGGAGCCTGTATCTGCCTGCGCTCTGCCAGAGAATGCCTTGATGCAGACGGGCTGAAAAGCCTCTTTGAAAAGCCTTACCGGTCAATGTAACGGATCAATACTGCTGCCTTTTCAACTTGAAATGTTGAGCGTGAGTGTGTGCATGTGTCTTTGTACTGTATATATAAACCCAAAAAGACAGCCACAGAGTATATGTTCAGTGTCTATGTGTATGCATGAGCGCGTGTGTGTGTGTATTAACCAAGCATATGAAATATTTAAGATTTCCCTGTCATTCAGTGTCTCGAGGGAGATCCAGGAGAACCATCATACCCACAAGAAAGACCTGGTGAATAGAGACCAGAATAGTGACCAGAACAGATCAGGAGAACATAAATTAGAAACAAGAATAGACACCAGAATAAAACCAAGAGATACCAACCAGGCCCTGACATGAGGAAAACCGAATCCATCATTATCGCAAAACACACTCACTATCACATGTCATTTTCCATGATTACATATTTAGTTCCAATTAACATAATTATCCAATCATCCCTCTAGTCTTTACCTCCACTGATCAGTGGTGGGATGGTGCAGAGGACCAGAAATGGTTCTATCCAGGCTGCAGAACGCCTGCCCAGAGAGGTGTGTCTGTCTCTGGGTAAAGAGATGACAGGGGAGGGGGTGGAGACCAGCCATGCTGGGTCAGCCAGACGAGCGACAGACAGCAGCCTGATCCTGTGTCACACACACACATATACACATATTTACACAGACACACTCACATACACACTCATACACACAGACACACTCATGCCCAAACATCCCTCCCTCCTCTTCTCTCTCTCTCTCTCTCTCTCTCTCTCTCTCTCTCTCTCTCACACACACACACACACAACACACACAAAACTAGCATAGTGGATTGCCACCAGAATCCAACCAACACGAGATTCACACACACTCTCACTCCAACACACAAAAGTATGAATATAAACCCACACAAACAAAGAAGTGTGTGTGTGGTATTGACGGCTGCGGTAGATTGGAGTGGTGTGCATGACTAAGCTTCACCTATCTCTGTATCCAGTGTAACCACAGGGACGAAGCAGTGAGAGCTCATGACTTGAATGAATTCCTCGGTCCTGGACGGCAGTATACCTGATGAGGAGTCACACTGGAGTCACTCTGCCCCCACCCCCCCCACTGCCACACAGGAGGTAGCAGCAGCCTCTCTGCAACTGTAAAAACTACAAAACTACGGTTGGAAATAATGAAAAACAACACTGCTTTTATGTCTGGACTCCCTTCGGAATGATGAATCAGAAACTGCATCTTCCACACAAAATTGAAAACATATGTCTCACTTGATTACTTGTCCTGTAGGAAAGGTTGGTGTTTGTTGGGTCTGACACAAGTAAAATAACAAATAGATCATTCCAGTCCAGTAATCACAGCATTGTTGAGCTCTGTATAGAGTTTTCATTGAAAACCGTTTTTTTCTTATTCTCCATTCTCGATAACCATCATTATAATTCACACCACATACTAAAGTAAACAGGCCAAAGAGAAATTAGGCGTTTGAGAGCCACTGCCATTACGTGATTAAATTACCATTCATAATTGTACCGTCTGGCTGTAACAACCATACAGTTACCTGTCTGTCTCTCTCTCCATCCCTCTCTCCCACTTCATCCCTCACTCTCTACCCCTCTCCATCGTAATCTCCTCCTATCTCCCCCTCTCTTTCCTCTCTCCTCCTCCCTCTGTCTTCTCCTCCATCCCTCGCTCTAGTCCTCCTCTCTTGTCCGCTTTCTCTAGCTCTCTCTTACTCTCTCCATCCTTCTCTCTCCCTCTTTATCCCTAGCTCTCTCTCTCGTGCTTACTGTGACTGTCTAGCAGTAACAACCATACAGTTACCTGTCTGTCTCTCTCTCCATCCCTCTCTCCCACTTCATACCTCACTCTCTACCCCTCTCCATCGTAATCTCCTCCTCTCTCTCTCTCTCTCCATCTCTCTCCCCCTCTCCATCCTCTCCCCTCCTCCATCTCTCGCTCTGTCTTCTCCTCCATCTCTTGCTCTGTCTTCTCCTCCATCCCTCACTCTAGTTATCCTCTCTTGTCCCCTTTCTCTTTGTCTTACTCTCTCCATCCTTCTTTCTCTCCATTTCTCTGTCCTCTCTCTCTCTCCCTCTTTATCCCTAGCTCTCTCTCTCCTGCTTTCTCTCCTTGAGTTGGTCTTGGCAGTTGCAGCTCTGTCATGGGTAACTCAGATAGTCCAGGATGGACGTTGCATGAATACTGAACACCCAGTCAAAGGTTTGCTACTTCCTATGAACCGTCCCTTGTGACCCTGTGTGTGTGTGTGTGTGTGTGTGTGTGTGTGTGTGTGTAGGGTTACTGGTTTAGACCAGTGGTGTGTTTGTGTATCTGTGTGTGTATATTCTGTTTCAGATCAGCAGTGTGTGTGCGTGTGTAGGTTTGCAAGCATGTGTTCATAACCTGAATGAGGAAGGGATTTGCCACTCCCTCCACTCTAATTGTTCAGGGACACGTTGCAGGATATATAAATAAAAAACATACACATATTATTTACCATTTTTAATTACAGATTAATTTGACAATGATGTGAAAGATTTTCGATGTAACTGATTTTAATCATTCCAACTGATTGGTTCCAAACATTTACATACAGAGTACCAGTGGAACCTTTGATTAAAGTTTGAATAATTTAAACCAATAATGTGGAAATGTGTCAGATAATCCTTTATACGTATCCAGTAATAAGATGTTTGGGTGTTCAGCAGTAACACTGTATAAGATTGAGGTTTTTCTGTAATCCATGTTGCAAAGCACCAGTATCACTCAACCTATGTCACTCCTAACCTCTGACACATGCTTTTAATACCTCAGTCAGGTCATGTGGAAAACAAACACATTACTGGCACTCCAAGCCTTCCTGTAGACATGATGCACAGAGGACCCTAGTAACGCATTGTGCACCCTAGCAACCAGAGATCTTGGCACGCTGATGTTTCCAGTCACTCAAAGGTTAATCGCAGAGGGCCATTCAACGCATCACATGACTGCTGCATTCAACCAATCCGTTTCCCAGCAGCCCCCTCTCCGTTGTGTGGCAGTGGGAGTGTTTGGGGGGTGGGGGGGGGGGGGGGCATTGGGGAGGAGGAGAAATGAGGGGGTGGGGGGGTGCTGTGTGTGTCTATGAGTGTGTCTGTGAGCATGTCTGTGTGTGAGAGTATGTATGTGTGTGTGTGTCTGTGAGCATTTCTATGTGTGAGAGAGGGTGTGTGTCTGGTGAGGCCAGACAGGTGACAGATCTTGAGCTGATGAATATCTCAGCCTCCAGTCGGAGTGGGTGCCAGGCAACAGATGCCGATAACAACCTCAGATTAGGGCTGAGATTGGCAGATTGGTGGCGGCCCCCGCCAAGAAGCTGAAGCTATATTTACCCCTCCAAGCCCCCCTACCTCCTCCCCTCCAACCCCTGCCTCCTCCTTAACACCGCCCCCCTCCATCTCTCCATTCCTCGCCCTAACCCCAACCTCTCCTTCCCCGCCCTCCCAGTTACTCCCCCCCCCTCCTGCGTCACAACAACACTGGGGTCTCAGGGAGGAGCTGCAGGGGAAATATTTATCTGAGCAGCAGAACAACCGACTGACAAGTAGGACACTGTCACACACACACAGTGAGGATATGGTCCGTAGTGCTGTACACACCCACAACCTGAAAAGTGAGCGAGAGACCTAACAAACCTCAGAGTGAGAGATCTTTTATGAACTGCGTTGAGCTGCTGGAACAAAAAGCGACTGGAGATTCATTAATTCACCCTATTTTACTTAATGAATCAAATCACACACAAATCCTTCTGTTCCATTTCACGTTCATCCTTTCACACACACTCTAACTGTACAATGTCCTCTCTCTCTCTCTCTCTCTCTCTCTCTCTCTCTCTCTCTCTCTCTCTCTCTCACCGTTACTTCTTGTCTGCCACCTTTGTGCGAGAGGCTGTGCTCCAGAGATCCTGAGACATCCAGGGGATCTTTTTGATGTTTGATCCCTCCCAGGTTGTTTAGGAGTCGGGTCACCTTGAGGAGGATATACATGAACAGGAGAAACACCTCTCTCAGCAATTATGTCAACTGACAAGTCAGTAAGAAATGTTTTAGCGCTTGAAATCCAGGATAATAAAATAAAAAAGTAACCACAAAAAGACAAATGCTGACACAACAATATTTCCCCACCCGAATACAGTTATTTATATTCCTCATAGGAAGCTAAGACTTTGGGAGCAACTTTTCTCTAACAAACCCACGATGTTCAGTACACAAATTACAAGAGTACAGCTATAAGTGTGTATAAGTGCAGCTATAAAGCAATTAATCTACTTATCTGTACAGTATGATGATATCTCCAGAGCAGCTGAGGAGAGGAGGGGGGAGGGGAGGAGAGGGGAGGGGAGATGGAGGGGAGGAGGACAGGGACAGGAGGACAGGGAAGGAGAGGTGAAGGGGAGAAGAGAGGAGACAAGGGATTAAGAGACAGAAGGAGAGAAGCAAGGAAGAAACAGGGGAGAGGAGGAGAGACGAGAGAGGAGAAGAGACGAGGACACAGCCACTGAGGGCATTGCGTCTCCTGAGCAGGCAATCAGAAGGCTGAGCTGCTTAATTGAAATGCCTGAAATAGAGTCCCTCCATTAAGGCTACATGAGGCTGGGAGACCCAGCCTCAGTCCCAGCCTCACATCCTACTGCCTCAAGTAAACAAGATGAGTATTGTCCTAAACCAAACACAGATGCCACACAATCATAAAACTGAATTATGCACAGGGTTTTGACAGAATTACCTGTGTAAAGTCATCAATCTGGTCTTTGTTGATTTAATGATACTTGCTGTCACGCAGACAGGACAGTTATTGGATTGGGAATGACCGTAGACAGACAATGGGCCTGCATGTATATCATGACTGTCAGAAATGCAGTGTTATGTACAGTTAGTGAAATCTTCGCTAAGGATATATACGAAGGGAGCTTGAGGAAACACAACGGTGCCATCTACTGGTGGGGTGATGTATCGCGGGGAGGTTTTGCATTTGACGACAAGAGCCAATTTATGGTAACATAATTTCAGCGTTTGTCCGTCACATTGTTACTAACTGTAGATAATTTCAGTGGTGGGGAAATGCAAGGAACTAATTGCTCGTCGCCGGCCACAAGTCCATTAGGTCGGTTCCTGTGATCCAATTTCAAGCATACTGTCATGCGAGTAAAAGCTGTGTTGTCCCAATGGATGGTTACCAAGTGTTGATGATAAACTAAGATAAATGGGGGGTTGCGTGTGAAAATATCTGGGACGTAATACTGGGAGGCAAGTTATTACCTGTAGCTGGGGAAAATCCGACTTACTTTCCTTCGTTAGGGTTAAGTATTATCTTAGGGGTGGCCGGTGAGTGAGTTTGACCGCGGATCAAGAGACAACAGGTTGAAAATCCCTCGTGTAAATCTCTTTAGATTGAAGTCTGCTTAATGGCTTTAGGTTGTCATTATTATTGGTCTAAATTATTCTCAGCGGGAAGGAGGATAACGTACACATCATTAAATTCAGCAACGCACACACACAAAACGACACCGGAAGGTCTATCTTGTGTGAGAATTGATATAATTTGTTATCGATATTTTGTGACGGTTCCTAACATAAACATTAGAATGTCTATGGCATAGATATCATATGGTCTATGGTTCCTAACCTTGTCTACTTTTTAGTTCAACAGTTTTAATCCACCAGAGGGCAGTCGATCACTATTGTCTGATTTACTGTGGCAATTGCTCGGGTAATCTCCCGTAATCCCGTTAAGAAATTAGGTTTTGTGTGTCATACATGTTGGTTTAACGTAAAAAAAATGATTATAATAAATGGTGTGTATGTTTGAATAGTAAATATGTTATCTCATCGTTAGCGTGGTGAAGTTTTTCCTCTTAAAACTGTCGAACATCTGCGACTTTTAGGACATTCATCCATTTCGTGAATTTTTTTGTGTACTTCTGCCAACACACACCTACCAATTGCAAAATTATATGCGATGTAATGTATTTTAAGGGGTAAAACGGGCAAAAGTAGAAAAACGTCTAAACAAAGAAATCCATCCAAATTCCACGCGACTATACGCCCCATCCCCGCCCCCTTCATCTAAGCCTTGGTTCTCATTGGTCAGTTTATCTAACTCGGCCTCGTCTATTGGCCAGTTTAGATGTCAATTATTGCAGAGTCCATCCCTTCCTTTATCGGAATCTGGAAGACACAAGGAGAGAGTCTGTGACAACAGTTAAAAAGTTCATGCTGGACTTTTTAAAGGCATCAAACGGACATATGAAGGTAAATAGTTTATTCTAAAATGATATATTGAATCTTGATGTCAGTATTTAATTACGCGTGGTAGTCATCGCGATATCCGTAGGCTATCCAATGCAATCTATTACATTTTAACAGTTGACAATTGCAATCATCATCATCTTTAAATCTACTTTTTATTGCGTTAGTGTAGCGGTAACATGTACGCTATAAATGGATCCAAAAATAATTTAATTGAATAATGGGTATCTACATCGTAAAACTTTTTTTAAAACTCTGAAGTGTATCAAATGTACTCCCTATTCATCTTTTTGAATCCACAAATGTTGTTTTGATGTAAAAATACCCAATGTAGTAATATAATCTCGCTATTCCCAAATAGGTTATTCCCTCCATTTTATACCAGCTTTTAGGAATTCAGACTCCAGTTAAATGATCGGCTACTGGTTGTATCTTAAAACAGCAACGTCGTTAATTCCACCCCATTTAAACTTGTGAGTTTCATAAAGGCTAACGTTCCTATTAGACGCCATTTCTCAGACCAAGACGTAGTTGAACACTTTACATAACTGTATACTTAATTTACGTTTAGCCTATAGCCAACTACTTGTGTGGAATTTCAGACGTTTTTTTCTTTACACGGGGTTGACTTCGATCTCTGACTACAGGCCTCCTCCATTCATAGAAATCAAACCCTGTATTGTGTTCCATCTACTTAGAACCATTCATATGACAAGCATCTGGAGCCCAGGTCCCTGGCCCTCAGGTCCCTGGCCCTCAGGTCCCTGGCCCTCAGGTCCCTGGCCCTCAGGTCCCTGGCCCTCAGGTCCTTGGCCCTCAGGTCCCTGGCCCTCCTCAGGGCTGTGGCAGGCCGTGCACTAGGCCAGCAAGGGATTTCATCCATTAGCCTGAAGCATCTGTTGGCTGTTTGTGTGCGGTCAAACCAAGTGACAGCGCCGATTAAATTAGGCGAGGGAATTGTGACTTGCAGATAGCTGTAACACTTCACTGTAGTCCCTGAATACCCCATGGAGACAAGACTATTCTAACTACCTTACATAACCCTCAATCCGTTTTTAAAGGGTGTGTCGTTATTAATGCGATGTTCATCTTTTTGTTAAACTAATAATGAATAAGATTAGATTCAACTTTAATGTCCTCATAGAAGGAGTCTGTAGTGTTTAGTTTTGCAGTGTTTCAAGTCTGCAGTGTTTCTAGTCTGCAGTGTTTTAGTGCTTCAAGTCTGCAGGGTTTCTAGTCTGCAGTTTTGCAGTGTTTCAAGTCTGCAGTGTTTCTAGTCTGCAGTTTTGCAGTGTTTCAAGTCTGCAGTGTTTCTAGTCTGCAGTGTTGCAGTGTTTCAAGTCTGCAGTGTTTCTAGTCTGCAGTGTTTCTAGTCTGCAGTGGTTCCAGTTTGCAGTGTTGCAGTTTGATCCTCATGGTTGACTGACTGACTGACTGACTGGATTTAAACAGGGATGAAAGGATTACATAGACAGAGCTTCTGTGTAGGAAGCCAGGGAAGAATGCTAGTGTGGGAATATTGGTGTTTCCCATGCTGCTGCTTTGAACAGCTTTGTTTCCAGCCAAAGCTGAACTGTGCCAAACAGCCTTATGACAGAAGTCTACATCAGGAAGCAGGAGGACGGTCCAGTCATACCACTGCGCAGAAGTCTGCTAGTGTCAGGAATCAGGGAATATGAGGTTCTGTGTTTTGTGAGAATCCTTCTCAGGGTTCTAAAAGGTTCTCTTCAGGACTGTTGCTTATGTGGTTAAGTTCTACACGGAACCCCTCTTTCAGAGAGTTATTCTTCAGGTCTGAAAGGGTTCTACTTAGTCGAGGTGTTGTAGCTACACAGTGTTACACACATACACTCACATACAATGTTTTAAAAACAAACGCAGCCCACTTTCTCACAGGCTGGAGCAGCTTGTGAAGTTAACAGGCCTGTAAAGGCTAAGTGGAGGAGGTATATAAAGCTAGCGATGCCTAATTGACATCCTCTCCTTGTGGCCTGACCACAGCCACAGTGGAGGCAGGGCTGGCGCGCTCCCTGGAGCTGCTGCTAAGCTTGTTAACAGAGTCGCTGAGACGCACAGGCAGCAGAGTCTCATCGGTCCTTCAGTACCACTGTCATCAGTACTTCTTCGCTGTTGCTGGCCTGAAGTTCTGGAACTTTGCTCTTGGGATTTGAGAGGGATTACAATTCCAGATCTTGAAGTTTAAACACACAGGAATTGCCCTATTTGTAGTTTTTGTTAATGAGCATGGCTCCCTGAAACCAATATCCTTGCATTAATCTGATCCCAACAGGATGGTCCCAGTCTCTCATCAGACCTATCTGTACATTAGTTATGGATGCTAGCAAATGATTAGTTCCTCATGTGTTTATTCAACTGGGAGAGACACAGAAAGACAGAGAGAGTGCCAAGTGAGAGAGACCAGAGAGAGAGAGATCAGAGAGGGACCAAAGTGAGAGAGAGAGAGACCAGAGTGTGGGTCTGTCTGCATGGTAGACAGCCAGCTGTGATCCGCTCTATTACGCAACACTCCATCTCCTCTTGATGACTTCATGATGTGGAACTGAGAGATCAGACCACAGAGGAGGAGAGGGCCGAGGGAAGGGCCCTGGGAGGGGGGCACAGAAGTCAGCCAGCGTGTGACTGAAGCATGGCTCACAGACTCAGGCTAGAATGTGTGTGTGTGTATGTGTGAGAGAGTGTGTATCTGGTTATAAATGCATCTCTGTTTTCTGGCCAACTCACCATGAGTGAGTTTGAAGAAAGCCTGCCGTATGTTGTGTTATGAGGACCGTTTGGCGTAGGCCTGTAGGGTCCATTGAGAAGCCTGGATCTATAGGAGCAGCCTGCTGCTGGTGCTGTGGTGGCATGTGGGCAGTGTGGAGACCACAGCTGAACACACCACAGCACTGAGATTGGAGGGTGTGGAGGTTAAGAAGAGACCGCAGCCCATTTCAGACGCTCCCGGTCCTGCTTCGAACGAAACCTCATACTGATGAGGCTCGTCTTGTCTGGGAGAACTGAGCTACACTTGGGCTGTCATGAAATTGTTTAAGGTTAAAATATTATACGTCAGTTTATTTGCTACTGTCAGATACGAGTGATTTGGAGGTGGTGTGTGTGTCTGTGTGTATGTGTGTATGTGTGTCTGTGTCTATGTGCTCCTGATCTGGTGACCACATGCTGGCATGTGTCAAATCCATGTGGCGCCTCACTGAGCTGCAGTTCATCAGCCACTCTCTCCAAGTCCTCTACCATGCTCCACAGGAACAGGAAGTGATGTCACTGGCCCCGCGTCCTGACACGGCCTCTGCTAATAACCGTTTTCTGGGCCCAGCTGGAGCCGAGAGGCCTGCTTTCACAGATTTAACAGTGGAATCATTTGGACTGAAATTATAGTCCTGCTAAATGCTTTAGAGCTTAAGCATATTTGTCCCTGTTGGCGTGCTGCGGTTGTGGATCTACAACAGTTCATTACACAGGAACAAGGCTTCTCTCTGTCTCACATTAGCCTGCCACTTTATAGTATAGTAGAAGTGTAGTATAAATGTAGTATAGCAATGATAATTCATCAGTTTGGGTCTGAAGTAGAAGAGGATTTGAGAGAACATTTCAGATTCCTTTATTGTGTAAAATCTGGGGATTGATGAATGTCTTAATCATATTTTCAGTAGTAATACCATTGTTCCTTTCCCATTGTAAGCAGTAACTGATGATTTTACATTGTACCTGGGAAATGTAATGTGACTGCTCCTCTCTATCCTTGCTCTTTACTGACTGCTCCTCTCCATCACAGCTCCTTGCAGACCACTCATCTCCATCCTAGTTCATTGCAGACTGCTCCTCTTCATCCTAGCTCCTTACTGACTGCTCCTCTCCATCCTAGCTCCTTACTGACTGCTCATCTCCATCCTAGCTCCTTACTGACTGCTCCCCTTGTCTCCAGGAGTGTAAGCTGAGCATGGAGACCCTGAGCCGACAGGAGCTTCTGAGCCTGCTGTGTGTGCTGGAGGGGGAGCTGCAGGCTCGGGACCAGGCACTGCAGGCCCTCAGGGTAAGTTTCTGCCTCCCTTCCCAAGGGGGAGTCCACAGCTCACCTCCCCTCCTCAGGGGGAGTCCACGGCTCACCTCCCCTCCTCAGGGGTAGTCTGCTGCCCACCTCCCCCTCCCTCAGGTGGGGTTCTGGGGAGAACAGGTGCTGGGTGTAGAGGGTCAGTGGTAGAACATCTTGACTGCAGAGGCCCAGGTTAGGATCCCGTCCCTGCTGAATGTTACTTTTGATAAAGACGTCTGCTGAATGAGTTTTGTGTCACTATTTTATGACAGTAAAATATCCCTGATGGAACCCAGCCCAGATAGGAGAGGAGCAGCCCTGTTGTAAGTCTGAGGGGGAGGGAGAAAGAGAGAGAAACCGGTAGGAGAGAGGTCTCTCTGTGCGGTGCCTGTGTTGTGTCTAGACCACATTCCGCTCATCTTCTGGGATCAGGCCATGTAAGGCAAGAAGGGTTCCAGCTGGCAGAACGCCTGCCTGCAAGACCTGGAGCCTGGAGCTCTTCTCCTCTCCCCTTCCTCCTCTCCCCGTCCACCTCTCCTCTTCCAACTCTCCCCTTCCACCTCTCCTCTTCCTCCTCTCCCCTTCCACCTCTCTCCACCTCTCCCCTTCCACCTCTCCTCTTCCTCCTCTCCCCTTCCACCTCTCTCCACCTCTCCCCTTCCACCTCTCCTCTTCCTTCTCTCCCCTTCCACCTCTCCTCTTCCTCCTCTCCCCTTCCACCTCTCCTCTTCCTCTTCTCCCTCCTCTTCTCTTTTTTCCTCTTCCTCCTCCTCTTCTCTTTTTTCCTCTTCCTCCTCTCCTCTCCCCTTCCACCTCTCCTCTCATCCTAACCTCTCCTCTTCCTCTCCTCCTCTTCTCCCTTTTTCTACGTCTCACTTGTGAACAGAAACCCTTGTGGTGCTCACCTTTAACGCCTGGTTAACAGTAAACTGTGTGTCTCTGAGCTTGACTTTAGAAGTGGAGCGGTAGATCCAGGAGATGCCTAAGCACTACCTCATTCTCAATAGAGGAAGCAGAACTCGTTCGTGTCACGATCACTTCCTGTTGTCCTTTTTTTAGTCTCCGTTGCGTTCAAACACAGAATGGAAGTGTCTACTCTACTGTCTTCATATTCAGATGTGAAAATCTTACTTTGCTCCCAGAAGTGTGAGGGCATGGCCAGAGATAGAGGCAGAGACGGATTCAAGAAAGGAGGCAGGGTAGGAGGCAGGTAAGGAGGTAGGGAAAGAGGCAGGGAGTGAACCTAATTGTGAGCTGGGCAGCCTAGGCAAACATCAATTTGTGTGAGTGTGGGAGAGAGCTAGAGACCATCTGTGTGCGTGTGTGTGTGTGGGGAGAGAGATTTGTGGTTAGGCGCTTGAGAGATTGACCATCTGTGTGTGTGTGTGTGTGTGTGAGGGAAAGCGCATTTTGAAACATCTGAAGAGCTCATGTGGGTAATGTTGTTTCTCAGACGTGACACAGGTCGTCACTGTTGAACTGGGGGGGGGGGCGGGGGGTGAGCACCATGCACTGTGTTGGTCATGCAATTCTGGAACAGGGAGGGGGAGAGAAGGGGTGGGGGGGTACAGTGAGCACGGTGTTGGATTAGGAGGAAAGAGCCACAGGGAGGAGAAAGGAGGAGGAAATGATTGTCGAGAGAGGGGAGGACCAGAGTGGAGGAGGAATGGAGGAGAAAGGAGGAGGCGGAAGTGAGGAGAGGACTGGATGGGAGAGGGGAGGACCAGAGTGGAGGAGGAGAGGAGCAGAGAGGGGAGAGTGGACGGGGGAGGGGAGAGGTCAGTCAAGCTATCGGGGACCAGGCGGCATCCATGATTACCAGACTGCGTCCACATTGAAGACGCTAGTCTCTGGGGTCTTCTGAGATTTCCTCTTCCTGCTTTGCTGTGCGTTTGATCTGCCTCTCAACGTGTCCCTACGGAGCAGATCACATAACACCTCCCATTACACCCCTCCCAGGGCAGCACAGATGCCCACACAGATAGCCTGACTGACGTCATACATACTCCTCTGTTTGTCAGTAACGCACAGGTTGAAAGGATTCATATCTGAGTCCTCCAAGATAAGGATGGTGTTTTTTTATACTCCCAAACTTCAAAAAGCTTATGAACTTTGTCTATTAAAAGATCTGTCTAACTTCTGGAGTGAATCTGTGAGAAGATTTCACTATGTTCACTCTCATTGCCTCTCTTCTTCTGGTCCTCTGGATGAAAAGAATTACTGTTACTTATGGTACAATTAATACTTTGAATCTCAAGGTAACAGAAATGGAAGAACTTATTTTCCTCTTCTTCATTCCTCTTTATTGAGATGACTGGTTACCCTGTGGCAGTAAAGAGATCTACTGTGATCAAATCAAACTTGATCAAACTCCACTCTCCTCCTTCTCCTACCCCTTCTCTCCTTCACTACCCCTCCTCTCCTCCTTCTCCTACCCCTCCTCTTCTTCTCTACCCCTCCTCCTCTCCCTCTCTTCCTCCCCTCCTCCACAGGCCCAGCGTAGAGATCTGTACATCCAGGAGCGTTATGGGAAGTACTCCCTGAGCGACCCCTTCCTGGCCCTGCAGAGGGATGGGGAGGCTGTGGGTGCCCGGAGGCCGGGGGGCCCAGGGGCGGTGACCTCCACCAGCCCCCTGGTGGTTCTCAGGTTGGTGGTGGGCCACTGCAGGAGCATGCAGGAGAAGATGCTACTACAGCTGGCTGCTGCCGAGACTCGACACCGCAGGGTGAGTGTGTGTGTGTGTGTGTGTTGTGTGAGGATGGGAGTTAGAATAATTGTCTGTCCAATGCATGGTAGGTGAGTGTATATCTGTGTTTAGGATACATTTGCATTCATTCATTTAGAAGACGCTTTTATCCAAAGCGACTTACAAGAGAGAGCTTTACAAAGAGCATCGGTCACTGAGCATAGCAACGTGATAGACGCCGAACACAGTGAGCTTTTAGATTGTGAAACATACATCGTGAGAACCAATAAGTGCCAAGGGAAGAGCTATAAGAACATAACACAACGATTGCATCAACACATAAGGGTTGTGAACAATAAAGCAAGAAAGCAATAACACTAGCGAGTCACCGCATGGGGACCGACAAGTAGTTCTGAGAAACATCAGATTATATTTCTAAGTGCCATTAAATTCTCGGAATAAGTGAGTTTTAAGCCTTCTTTTGAAGGTGAGGAGGCAGGATAGGGTGAGTGAGGATGAGTGTGTTTGCTTACTGGTATGCATGGGTGTAAAACCTTTTTCCAAACCAGAAGTGACAGGATTCCATCTCCTTTTCCGTGATCGGAGTGTCCACAAGCTCCCAGAGTAATCATAGACAGGAAAGCACAGCTGAATGCCCTGCTGTGCTGTCAGTCACGTGTGTCTGTCGCCCCCTGCTGTTGGTCCCAGGTCATAGCAGACCTGGAGGAGGAGAGGCGCAGGCATGCAGAGGACACGGCGGAGGGAGATGATGTCACCTACATCTTGGAGAAGGAGAGGGAACGTCTACTGCAGCAGGTAGAGTCCACCACTCAGTCAAGGTGACTTAAGGTTTCTAGGATAAGGTGACTGCTGTGTGACTACTCAGTGTATTTCTGTGTGTGTGTGTTTGGCCCTGTGTGTGGTTGGCCCTGTGTGTGGTTGACCTTGTGTGTGTGGGGTGGTTCTGTGTGTGTGTGTGTGGTTGACCTTGTGTGTGTATGTGTGTGTGTGGTTGGCCCTGTGTGTGCATGTGTGTGGTTGGCCTTGCGTGTGTATGTGTGTGTGTGTGGTCGGCCCTGTGTGTGCATGTGTGTGGTTGGCCTTGTGTGTGTATGTGTGTGTGTGTGTGTGGTTGGCCCTGTGTGTGCATGTGTGTGGTTGGCCCTGTATGTGGTTGACCTTGTGTCTGTGTGTGGTTGGCCCTGTATGTGGTTGACCTTGTGTCTGTGTGTGGTTGGCCCTGTGTGTGTGGTTGGCCCTGTGTGTGTGGTTGGCCTTGTGTGTGTGTGTGTGCAGCTGGAGTTTGAGCGCGGTCAGGTGCGCCGGCTAGAGAAGCAGCAGCGCAGGCAGCAGGAGGAGGAGAGGAGCCGGCAGCAGCTCTCCCGTGCCCTGGCCTCCCGCCTGGAGCAGGAGCAGCAGGAGGTGCAGGGCCTCCGGGCCCGGCTGGAGGAGGAGAAGAGGAGGGCCCTGAGGATGGAGGCGCAGCTGGAGGAGCAGCTGGCCGAGTTCGACACGGAGCGGGAGCAGCTGAGAGCCCGTCTGAGGAAGGAGGAGGCACAGTGCTGTCGCCTGCAGGAGCAGCTGGAGGAGATGAGGAAGGAGCTGGGGGCCGGGGGGAGGAGAATAGGGCAGGAGGAGGTGGAGGGGAGGAATGAGACGGAGGAGGGGAGGAATGAGGAGGAGGGGAAGGAGCAGGAGGGGGGCCGGGGCAGGCAGAGGAAGGTTCTGTCCAGGCAAGGCCAGATCTGGGAGCCGCCTGTCTCTCCTCCTCTCAGACTGAACGGCCTCCACAGTCCCCAGGGTGTCCAGAACCTGGAGGTTGAGAGGCTGGCTCAGGAACAGAATACAGAGCTACCCCCCGGGCCTGCCCCAGCTTCCCCCACAGCCTCTGACCCAGCCTCTACCCCTGTTTTATCTTCCCTGCTTATATCGACCCCTTGCTCTACCTCCACTCTTGTCACTGCCTCCACCACAGTCTCCATCCCTACCTCAGTCTCAACCCTTCCTCCAGCCTGCAAAGCAGCTTCTACTCCTGCCCCAGTCTCTACACCTTCCTCTGCTCAGCTCTCTCAGAGCAACACAGTCCCCTCTCTTACTTCCAGTCCCAGCCTCAGCCTCAACCCCAGCCTCAGCCCTAACCCCAACCTCAGTCCTAGCCCCAGCCTCAGCCCTAACTCCAGCCTCAGCCCCAGCCCCAACCCCAACCTCAGCCCTAAACCCAACCCCACCCTCAACCCCAGCGTCAACCCTAACCCCAACCCTAGCCTCAGCCCTAACCCCAACCCCAGCTCTAAGCCCGACCCCAACTCCAGCCTCAACCCCAGCCTCAGCCCTAACCCCAACCCCAGCCTCAGCTCTAACCCCAACCCCAGCTCTAAGCCCGACCCCAACCCCAGCCTTAGCCCCAGCCCCAACCCCAGCCTCAGCCCTAACCTCAGTCCCAGCTACCAGTCGTCCTACCAGGCAGGCATCCACCAGCGCTTCCACGCTGCGCGTCACAAGTTCGAAGGCCAGGCTGACCCAGAGTCCCCTGCCCCCCAGGGCACCCACCCCACCGGGGATGCGCCCCTGTCACCTGGGCTGCTTATGGAGGCCAGCCCCATCAGGCAACTAGCCCGCAGTACCGTCACCCAGGTCCTCTCCCGCTTTACCACCCAGCAGGGGGCCTCCAAACCCCCTCCCTCCAACAGCTCTCCATTCGGCACCGACTACCGCCACCTGGCCCCCTCCTCCCCCGTCACCACGAGGGCCTCAGGGGCCTCTCCTCTGGGGCTCCGCTCCCCCACCATCCCCCGCGCCGACCGGGGGAACCCACCCCCTATTCCTCCTAAGAAGCCTGGCCTGGCTCAGTCCCCGGCCTCCCCCGGCCCCAGTCCCAGGGCTGCCCACGTGGCTGAGCTGTCTGCCAGCTGTGCTCTCACCTCCAGCCAGGACGGGGTGAAGGAGCTGGACAGGGTGGTGTCCTCCACCAGCTAGCCAGCTCAGGACTGCTCCACACACATGGGAACTGCTGGTATCAGAGATGATTTGGACATTGAGAACTTGAGATGAGGCTCGTTTTTTAAAACACTGTATTTGGTATCTCTGTGGCCAGACCTCACCAGCATTACTGATGTAGACTGGCCTGGCTGTGATGCTGTTTTGTTTAGTATGGTCTCTCCATCCTATTTTCTGAGGGTACTCTGCAGTACTTGAATACTTCCAGGTACTTGAAGTACTTCTAAATACTTCCAGGTACTTGAAGTACTTCTGAATACTTGCAGGTACTTGAGGTACTCCTGAACACTGTCAAGCATTATCATTTATTTATTTACCTTGTTTAACTGATTTACCGTTAGACTGTATATCGTGGAGGTTCTGCATCTTGTTTTATTTTTCATTACTGATCTGGTATTTACTAAAGGAATAACAATGATGTGGGCACTCAGTGAGGGTGGATCATGCGTTGAAAGATCTACGAGATCAACATCGACGTATCTATCTCAATGGGCGTGTGACACTCCAATGTGCCAACTTTCTGGTTAAACTTAACTGCTGAGTGTGTCGTGAAGAAGGTGCTGATGATGTATTTTGGCCAAAGTGACGTCTGCCTGTCCAAGCTTTATGTTTTGATATCGAAGACAGCGAGGGCAGGAACTGTTTTAATTTAAATTTTTCGTAAAAACAGTGAGAGAGTCTAACACTCCGTGCACATTGATTCCACATTCCAAATATCTCTGGGATTATTTATACTTATAATATTGATAATAATATTGTTGTTATTTGGATGATTTATGATATGATTGATTATACCGTATGTTCAGTATAACGTATGTCCTTATAGCTGTAAGAAACATGTACAGTGTATTATATACATGAGAAAACATGCATATATATATTATCACATTTATCACTCAAATAGTATACTGCTCAGACTGCACAAAGTAACAAAACATTTACATACCATATTTTTATGTATGTATTGCTTAGCATCAGAGTATAAAATCCTCAAAATCTTGCGTGTTATGCGGAAGACCAGCTGGTTCCTGCTGTCAAATAGATGAGTGGGTGGGGTGACTATGGGGGTGAATACAGGACACAGGAAGTGAGACAGGAAGAGGGGGCGGGGTCGATATAAGAAACAGGAAGTGACGAACAGGAAGTGGGGGCATGGTGTGTATAGAACACAGTAAGTGACAGACAGGAAGACAGGACCTTCTTGGTCCTGAATGGGTTTTCTTGTTTTATCAAAAGCGACGGGCAAGCAGGGCATATAGGAAGTAGAGCAGAATGTTAAGGATCTGAAGTGTGTAGTTCTTAAGGTATTCCGGTGATCAGAGTTAAGAAGCGGTATTTACAGGGTTTAAGTAACCCCACCTCAGTGGCCACTATCACATAGCAGTACTGCGCAGTGAGCAATCTTCAGAAGTTTCTGGAGCTGTTCATACAATCATATATAAGTCATGACAATAAAGTTTTATTTTATTATGAGTTGTTTACTGGGTCATGTGTTGAATTGGATTGCCAGCAAGTACAATAACCAGATTTCTTTGTGTACTCAGTAAGACTGCACTGTCACTCTATCCTTAATTTAATCAATATAATGTAATGTATTTGAAACTGAGCACTAGGAGCCTTATCTTGTGCCCAGCGCAATTGACTTTGTACACCAACGCATGTATCATGTCTACTTTGCACCCCACATATTTTTCCATCCACAGACGCATATCGGTAAATTAGGGAATTAACTTTCGCTCCAGGGTGCGGTTTGGCGAAAAAAGCAGGTGTGTTCCGGCCCAAACATTTCCTGATGCTATTTTGCAGTTTCAGAAAACCACCCTCTATAATAGTAGTCCACCATGCTCCTGATTTTAAAGGGAATGTGAGCTGACGCTCTGATTGGTTAATTGCACATTATGACCAAACCACACTTATGACTAGTTTACCCACTTCAGACCAACCCAGAGCTTGGCGACAGTTGTGCTTCAGATCTGTAAATAGGGCCCTAAGTCTTGATGCTTGCAGCTAGAGATGAGTGTTTTGTGGAGTTTTCCACTAGATGGCGATGTCTAAGATGCTGTAGGTTGTAAATACAAAGGCTTGGACCTCAGTCCTAACATTCACACACTAATACATGCACAGACAGATCCTTTAATAGTCTCACAAACGTGTTCAGTTGGCAGGATGCACCAATATCATGCATTAACAGCATTGTCTTTCATATAACCTGTATATTTTATGAATACTATTGCATGTACTGGGAGTGGAACAGCAAGGGAGGGAGTCAGACAGAGTGACAGACAGGCAGACAGACAGTGACAGAGAGACAGGCAGACAGACAGTGACAGACAGGCAGACATAAAAACAGTGACAGACAGGCAGACATAGTGACAAACAGGCAGACATTGTGACAGACAGACAGGCAGTGGCAGACAGGCAGACATAGTGACAGACAGACAGACAGAGTGACAGACAGGCAGGCAGAGGGTTAGATAATGAGACAAGGCCTGTGGTCTCAGACAGGCTCTGACATCAGGGTGAAGGTGAACTCACCCAGCCTGTGGCAATTTAATGAGAGAAGTGACCCCCCCCCCCCCCTCTCCCACCGCCGGCAACAAACCAAAAATATTCTGCATGAATGTTCTGTCCCCAGTGTCTCCTGGGCTGGCAGGTGGGGGAGGGTGGGGGAGGGAAGGTGAGGGTGAGGGGTGGCTGGTTCTATATCCATCACAGGAAGTGACATGACACTGCTTCCATTGTGACATCATCCCAGACAGTGGATGGTTGTGCTCTCTCTGTCTCTCGGTCCAGATTTATCCCAGGGCCATGGCAGGGCCTGGAATAGGCCTCCTGGGGTCCACAGCTGGAGGTATGGGGGGTGGGGTGGGGGGCGGGGTGGGGGGTGGGGGGGCTTGGCATCACCTGCTTCCTGTAAAGCAATTTGTTATAGAGTAGTCACTGTAAAATCCACAGCCTGGCTCGGAGATAAAGAAAGAGTCACATGGAATGAGGGTCTGACACGATGATGTGTGTGGCGGTGTGTGAGATGCACTAGCACGCACATCCAGTCCTGCCGCCATTTTGGTGCCTTAAGAATAATTCTGTATCCCCCCCCACCCTTTTTGGTGCCCCCCCTCAGCATGTGATGCACGTGGTGGGAGCGGCAGTACTGTGCACATCAAATATCTGAGATCTTCCCAGAATGCATCATGCATGCCTATATACACACACCACACACACCACTGTCTGAGTGGTCGGTGTATTTGAGGTATTTTAGGCAGCTGCATTGTTTTCTGACCTTTAGTCTAATGCCCCTGGATTTGTGCTGATTAATATGATTTCACACACAGTCTCTCTCTCTCTCTCTCTCTCTCTCTCTCTGTCTGTCTGTCTGTCTGTCTGTCTGTCTCTCTCTCTCACACACACACACACACACGCACACACACACACCAGTAGCTCCAAAGCAGACAGATCTCCCCACCTGGTGACGTCACTGTGGTGAAGAGAGGTCAGTTCACAGAAAGATCCCCTGTCGACCAATCACAGGCCAAGCATGTGCTGACACACACAGTTCCTTCAGGGGCAGATTGGGGGATGGGGGGGTGGGGGCATTCAATCTATCGCCATGGAGATGTCAAGATCCAGTTTAATGATGTGTCAAAGCATGAAAGCTTGACCTGCCATAGTTGAAGAAAAAAACTCTCCTCAGCAGACAGACGTCGCTGTTTAACTGCTATCAAAATATGTGACCTCTTGTTTCCAGGTCCAGTTGTTGATCAGATAGGCGAATGTCTTTTAATTATACATGACAAGGAGAGATAAGTTGATGTCAGACATGTTCAGACATGCAACATGGAGGTCACAAGTTCCTATGAGAGCCATCGGCTTCAGTTAAGAAAACAAAGTGTAATTTGTTTACTCCCAAATATTTTTTTTTCAACCTGACGACATCTAACAGCTTCAGATGGGAAAAACCATTTTTGTAACATTTTTTTTTACCTTTTGAAACTAGTTATTCCCGGATCTGAAACGCTGAGATGATTCACTGTGTCCCTCCCCTGCTAAAAGTGAGGGAGGTTTAATTAAAACAAAACTGTAAAAACAGTGGGCCTATAAACGTCCATGTTTTAATTCATAACTTAAGGAACTCCCGTCAAGAACTGCTTTACGTGAATAATTTATGTGACAATGCGTTTATATTCGGAAATAGACCTTTAGCATAAAAAGTATTTGGTCTACATTTGATTTATGATGATATATAATATTTAGACCTAGAATCTAAATATACCGTGGTTCGTACAGGCCACATGCCGCTGTTAGAGATTGTTACAAAAGGGGCATGACGGTGTTGTGTCCGGTGGAGCATCTTCACCCGGTGAGAAGGTGGTCTGACTTTCTGTCTTGTCCTCAAATAGAGTCCGGATTTTGGGAATATCAGTCTGTGTACTTTCTACGAAGAAAACGAAAGTATGTTGTTGACATAATTTGCCGCTATTATTTGAGTTTGGTGGAGGGTTTTTATGCAACTGTAACGGACGCGTAATGGAATGTAACAGGTGAGGAAAGTGTTTATCTCGGATAATCGACCTTTTTAAGGCTGCCACCTGCGATAACTGTCAACCTTGGATGTATTGAAGTAAGACTTCAGGAATAAATCCCTGATATTTTACACTGCCAAGTTTGCTGTTAAAGATGGATGGAATATTTCAACGTGGTTGTCAAGATTTTTCTCTTTCCCAGTAATGGACTTCAGAACTTCTATTGGCGAATTTTATTAAGACTCCGGATTATATATTTATTTATTCAGCTGTGGATGAAAACCCTGCGTTAAAGACCGTGATCATGGTACTGCGTTTGGCACCTCGAAACACCACAATATCCCGTCATCCCCCCAAGCCCAGGTCAAGAATATTCTTCACTTTCATCTTGTTTCTACTCATCTTCACCCCCAGAGTGGAATCATCCTGGTGGTGAGTGAGTTTTACTTGTTCTACTAGAAATGTTGAACGTTTTCGCCTCATCTTTTCGATTGGCAAGACGTACAGTCCAGGTTGAAATATAAGACGAGTATGCAATAGGAGATGCGAACATTATTGTGGCTGATAAAAACACAATGAGACAAGACGTCTCGTTGAGATTTCCCCAAATAAGGTTGAAAATACTTGCTTGGAACAAGTCCTAATGTGTGTGTGTGTGTGTGCTAGTAGACAACCAGTGAAGTTATGATAATTCCATGGGATACAGGAGATGGAGGGAGAGAGACAGAGACAGAGACAGAAAGTAAGACAGAAAAAAACAGAGGGACAGAGAAAGAGACACAGAAATAGAAAGAAAGACAAAGAAAGAGAGACAGACAGAAAGAGACAAAAGAGACACAGCAAGAGAGAAACACAGAGATAGACACAGGAAGAATACAGAGAAACACGGAGTTTGAGAGACACAGACAGAGAAAGAGAGAGAGAGAGAGAGCGAAAGAGAGAGAGATGACAAACACAGGAGCTCTGGTTAAACAGATCCATCCAGATTACCCAGACAAGACCTCTTGCCTCTGCTCCTAACAAGCAATCCAAGGCTGCAGCGTCGCACATCACAAGCCATCTGCAGCTCTGAGCAGGTCATTTCACCTATGCATGGATCTGGAACCAGCAGCAAAAGATCACTCTGACCTGGGGTTCTGTTTGTGTGTGTGTGTGTGTGTGTGTGTGTGTGTGTGTGTGTGAGGATGCTGAACACACAGCCCAGAGCTGCCGGGTGTCTGGTGTTTATGAAGATGAATGAGCAGGGGGGCTTTCCCCTCCTCATCAGTCTCGCAGAGTGTGGGTGGCAGGTGCAGGCACTGGGGCGGGGAGAACACCTTGATGAATCCTCCAGAGGGGAAACTAGCCTGAAGGGGATGAGGGTCGCACACACACACACAAACACAGACACATACATACACACACACGCACACACACACACACATACACACACACTCACACACAGACTTACACACACTCGTACACAACTAAAACACTTCTCGTGCTCCACTAACTCACTTCAGTATCACACCAATATTGAGTTGGTAGACAGCAGTAGGTGTGATTGGTCCGTTTCCCCAGACTGGCTCTACAGGCTCTGTGATCACAACGTCAGGAATGCAAACGCCCCTTGGAATATTCCATCTAAACTGTATTGTTGATACGTGTTTACAATATTAGTTCCCCTTTTTGCTTCTGTTAAACATTATGAATACACTGGCATGATGAAACTAGTGAGGAAAAACAGAGCACAGAAACGGAAGAGAAGGGGGAGAGAGGGGGGCAGCATGAGAGACACACACACACACACACACACACACAGTTGACAGCACTCTTTCTCTCTCCAAGGGGAATACATATTTTTTACTTGATTTATATTGTTAGGGGATGATTTTCATAGAGATGATCCTGTAGATAAGCTAAGAGATATTGTTCTTCTGGACACATCGTTATCTTGCGCGTCAGAGAGAGGCTCGGAGGCTGGCGGAGGCGACTGGAGGAGAGGCTGGGAAAGAAAGAGGGAATGAGGGGAGGCTGGGAAGGCTACGGCGATGAAGGAAGGCTGGGAGAGGCTGGGGAGATGAGGGGAGGCTGTGGGAGGCTGGAGAGATGATGGAAGGCTGGCAGAGGCTGGGGAGATGAGAAGAGGCTGGGGGAAGGCAGGGGGAGGCAGGGGGAGGGTCCAGGCTGGTTCTTCTGAGGGTGTAAACATGGTGGTTGAGTTCTGTTCTGTTTTATTCCTCAGACAGGCACATTGTTGTTGGGAAACAGCGCAGCCATATCAGGAGTGGAAACTGTTGTCTGTGTGTTTGCGAGCGTGAGTGTGTCCAGAATGTGTGTACCTGCGTGTGTGTGTGTGAACTTGGCGTGACACAAATGTGACTGTGATTATGGGGTTAGGATATCCATCAGGAGAGCGGAACATGCAGCCTCGTAGGGGGGGTTTGTCATGTGACCGTGCCAGTGCACGGCTAATGTGTGTGTGTGTATGTTCCAGTGAGTGTGTGTGTGTGTTTGTACCAGTGAGTATGTGTGTGTTTGTCGTGGTGAGTGTGTATGTTTGTCCCAGTGAGTGTGTGTCTCATTGAGTATGTGTGTGTTTGTCCCAGTGAGTGCGTGTGTGTGTCTCAGTGAGTATGTGTGTGTTTGTCCCAGTGAGAGTGTGTGTGTGTCTCAGTGAGTATGTGTGCCTGCAGGTAAATGGGTAGGTACTTTAGTCCCCAGGGGGAGTAAAGTAGCAGCAGGTAAGAAGAGGAAATAGGAACAGGAAATCAAAACCCCCAAATACACATCTCTAGATGGTGTAAAACAAAGAGCAGCACTCATATGAACAAAACAATGTAGCAAACATGTTCATGCAGGTGATACACAGGGAGACACACAGGTGACCAGGTGACACTGATAGCACTGTGTAGCATTCTGAATGTCGGTGTATAAATAAATACAGACTCCGGACATAGTGAGAGGTATTCAAGTACTGTGAGTGCCTGTGTGTCTGCATTTGTGTGTGGGTGCATGTGTGAGTGCCTGTGTGTCTGCATTTGTGTGTGTGTCCATGTGTGAGTGCTTGTGTGTCTGCATTTGTGTGTCTGAGTGTGTCCATTTGTGTGTGCGCCTGTACCTATGTATGGTTTAAAGTTGTCCTTTTGGAAAGCCTCCTACACTTACCATGAACACGACGACACATGACTGCATGTTGCCAAAAAGCAGTTTACAGTACTGACCTGTAGGGGGCATCCTCCCCATTAAGGCCTCCTGTTAGCACTTTCTGAAACTTTCTGAGTCAAAGACTCAGTCAATGTCTGGGTTTTGTCAGGGTTCCCTAAGTTCCAAATGGATTCGATTTGGGTTCTACCTACCATACCATCTGGGTTCTCTGGGTTCCCTGGGTTCTGCATGTTCCGTCTGGGTTCCGTCTGGGTTCTGCGGTGAAAGCCTCTGCACCTGTGCCTCGCTCCCCCCAGGTACATCGGGGCGCTGGGCGCCAGAGTGATCTGCGACAACATCCCAGGGCTGGTGAACAAGCAGAGGCACCTGTGCCAGCGTCACCCAGACCTAATGCAGTCCATTGGGGAGGGAGCCCAGGAGTGGATCAAGGAGTGTCAGTACCAGTTCAGGCACCAGCGCTGGAACTGCAGCACGCTGGAGAGAGACCACACCGTGTTCGGAAGGGTCATGCTCCACAGTGAGTACTGGGCTTGGCCCGTGGGTGTGTGGGTGTGTGGTAGGGAGAAATGGACTGTGTGTGTGGGTCTGTATAGCTTCATATGTGTGCGTTCCTGTGCGGTGACGTGTTTGGGAGCGTGCATGTGCGTGCGTTTCGGAAAGTGTGTGTGACAGAGAGTGTGTGTGTGTGTGTGTGTGATAGAGGCACACAGAGACAGAGTATCTGGATGTGTGCTGGGGTATATATACTGAAGGCTTTCCATCAGGGTTTTGGTCGGTCTCCATTATAAGAGACCCTCCTTAGTAATAGGTGCCTTTGAAATTTGGAGAGAAATCGACTGACAAGAGAAGTAGACAAAGAGATGGAGATAGAAAGAAACAGCAGGACAATTAGAAAGACAGAAAGCTAGAGAGACAGAGAGAGTGAGGCAAAAAATGATAGAAGACTGTATGTAAAAATTGGATATAATATCTCGGATAATCAACCTTTTTAAGGCTGCCACCTGCGATAACTGTCAACCTTGGATGTATTGAAGTAAGACTTCAGGAATAAATCCCTGATATTTTACACTGCCAAGTTTGCTGTTAAAGATGGATGGAATATTTCAAAGTGGTTGTCAAGATTTTTCTCATTCCCAGTAATGGACTCCAGAACTTCTATTGGCGAATTTTATTAAGACTCCGGATTATATATTTGGAGAGAAATCGACTGACAAGAGAAGTAGACAAAGAGATGGAGATAGAAAGAAACAGCAGGACAATTAGAAAGACAGAAAGCTAGAGAGACAGAGAGAGTGAGGCAAAAAATGATAGAAGACTGTATGTAAAAATTGGATATACAGTAGATAAGAGATGGAGAAAGACTGAGAGGATTGGAGAGACATAGATGGAGAGAGATAGAGACTGAAACGGAAAGAGAGCGACAGAGAGAGAGACTGACAGAAAGAGAGAGAGACTGAGAGAAAGAGAGACAGAGAAAGAGAGAGACTGAGAGAAAGAGAGAGACAGTGACAGAGAGAATGAGGGACTGAGAGAAAGAGAGACAGAAAGAGTGACGGAGAGACAGCGAGGAAGAGAGAGGGGGAGAGAGACAGAGACAGAGAGAGAGATAGAGAGAGAGTGAGAGAGAGAGAGAGAGAGAGAAGGAGTAAGGAGGAAGCCTCCACAGAGATGTGACCGTGTTCCTCTTCACCTTCCCCGGGGGAGACTCAGAGAACAGGGAAGTTCTCTGAAAACAAGTAGCAGATTGAAAGATCCACACGAGCGATGTCTCAACAGTAATAGGAGATGTAAATATTTGGGTAGATGTTTCTGGCCTCCCCTGCCGCAGCGCCTACAGTCTGCTGCGGTGCGTGAGCAGGAATGAGAGCGGGAGGCAGGATTGACCGCCAGACCAAATAACCCTGAATCTCGTCTCCTGAAACGAAAACACAGACAGTGACTGAGAAAGCTGCCATCTGTGCAGAACTGAAAAGGTGAAAGGGGATGTTCCAGGTCAGGTAGGTGGGTGAAGCCCTGAAGGAGTAGTCACCATACAAGGAGATGATCCACCACGGCACTACAGATGTGCACCTCATCTTATTAGGGCCAGGATGAAGCTCTCCAGCTCACCATCATGCAGGTCATGTTGATAGTAAACTCTTTGATCCGAAAAAGTTGCGGATACTCGTTCTCACAGTATTAGCGGTGCCTACTGTAAAATGCTTCCGCTAATGGTCTCAGATATAAATATCACCTCCTGTCTCCCTTCCTGCTTCACATCCTGCCTCACCTCCTGTCTCACCTCCTGCCTCACCTCCTGTCTCACCTCCTGTCTCACCTCCTGCCTCACCTCCTTCTTCACCTCCTGCCTCACCTCCTGTCTCACCTCTTGCCTCACCTCCTGTCTCACCTCCTACCTCACCTCCTGCCTCACCTCCTGTCTCACCTCATGCCTCACCTCCTGTCTCACCTCCTACCTCACCTCCTGCCTCACCTCCTGCTGCACATCCTGCCTCACCTCCTGCCTTGCCTCCTACCTTAATTCCTGCCTCACCTCCTGCTTTACCTCCTGCCTCACCTCCTGTCTCACCTCCTGTCTCACCTCCTACCTCGCCTCCTACCTCACCTCCTGCCTCACCTCCTGCTTCACATCCTGCCTCACCTCCTGCCTTGCCTCCTACCTCACCTCCTGCCTCACCTCCTTCTTCACCTCCTGCCTCACCTCCTGTCTCACCTCATGCCTCACCTCCTGTCTCACCTCCTACCTCACCTCCTGCCTTATCTCCTGCCTCGCTTTGTCTTCCTCTACCTCATCTCTCTTGGAAGTGGCTTTGGCTAAAAGCATCTGCCAAATAAATAAATGTAATGTAATCTCCTGCCTCACCTCCTGTCTCACCTCCTGCCTCACCTTGTCTAATCTTTTGCCACTCAGGTAGCCGTGAGGCGGCATTTGTGTACGCCATCTCCTCAGCAGGCGTGGTGTACGCCATCACCCGGGCCTGCAGCCAAGGCGACCTGAAGATCTGCAGCTGCGACGGACAGAAGCGCGGCCGGGCCAGCGACGATAGGGGCGAGTTTGGCTGGGGAGGCTGCAGCGACAACATAAACTACGGCATCAAGTTTGCCAAGGCCTTCGTAGATGCCAGGGAGAGGATGGTGAAGGACGCACGGGCACTCATGAACCTCCACAACAATCGCTGTGGTCGGATGGTGAGGCTGAGGGTTCTCGATGAGGGAGAACCGAGGAGAACTCTGGGGAAAAGCTTACACGTAGAAGTGGGGGGGGGTAGTTCGGAACTTGCACATGAAACGGGTTCTATCTGGAATCTGTTTTTAACACTTCAACACCTACCCCCACCCCCACACCCCTGCAGTCAGCACACACACGTTAGCATGATTTGCCAAGCAGCTAAAACTCCCTCAGGGACACATATCCATTACTGTGGTTATTATCATTTTCTGACATCACTCCCTGACCTCTCCAGGCGGTGAAGCGCTTCATGAAGCTGGAGTGTAAGTGTCACGGGGTCAGCGGCTCATGCACCCTGAGGACCTGCTGGCTCGCCATGTCCGACTTCCGACGCACCGGAGACTACCTCCGCAAGAAGTACAACACGGCGGTGGAGGTGACCATGAACCAGGACGGGACAGGATTCACCGTCGCCGACAGGAACCTCCAAGGCAGCACCAAGAATGAGCTGGTGTTCGTGGAGAACTCCCCCGACTACTGTCTGATGGACAGATCCGCTGGTGGGTCCAAGGAATGATGGGGGGGACTGCAATATCTTGATCTGCTGTCAAATGTCTCTTGAGTTTTTTCTCACCTCAGATATAAATTTAGTGTTTTTAACTGGTGTAAATCCCCCTGGTTTCAGTCGATCAGATAAGCGTCAAAAAATTGCACTATTCTGTCTCTCTCGCTCTATTCGAACTCAGCGTGCAGTATCCAGTATCCAAAGTCCAGCATGGATATCCAGATTCATTTCACAATGTCTGGGAAGTTGTACTGACTTTTACAGCAGTTCTGAATTTTATGGAAGCAAAGATGAAGATGTGAACAGGATAAGAGGCTGATTGCATTCCAGACCGCCAACCCACCTCCCAGAGACTCATCTTATGAGGCCTCTCATTCCTTCACAGCTTAAAGGTCAATTATTTGACCCTCTACGTCTCAGTAATTCCTGCTGTGTTTTCTTTCTTGTGGTAATCTCTGTCTCCCTCCTCCTGTGCTCCTACTCCAGAGGAGTATGCAGACTCCATCCGGCTCACAGACACAATCAGACCATAGATACTGACAACACGGTCTTGGTGTTGCTTTGCCCGCTTGACGTTATGGGGGATGATGGGACAGCAGTAGAGTATATCAGCAGAGCGCAGACCCACACAGGGTGTGGAGCGAGTCTGGGGTTGGGCTCCCTAGCACATTGTCTTCACATTTATTCATCCAGCAGATACAAGAAAGAGCTTCAGAAAAAGTGCATAGGTCAATGATCATGAACGAGATCCCCCCCCCAAAACATTGCGGGGAGCCAAAACATGTCTTTACAGCGAACTCTCAAGTTGGACCACCAGGTGGTCATTTTCCCACCCCTAGACAAACCTATCCCCAGTAGAGTGTGGTGTCGTGGGCAGAGATCAGAAGCGTGACTGGGGGACGACTCAAGGTACAGCTTAGAGGCTCAGACCTCCTCAGTGCTCATCTCTGTTGTAAAGGAATTCACACCCTCAGGACACTGCAGGATTGGTTTTCAAATCCTCCTGTGGTCACCACAGGTCACATTCCCAAACACCCCAGGAGAGACACCCCCTGGCCTCAGCTCTGACAGAGCTTTGACGAGGTGTCTCCAGGTCGCTAGTGTCTCCAATGTGGTCTCTGGTCTTAAACATAGTCTCTTCTGATGTCTTTGGCATCACCAGCACGTTGTAACCAGGTGTGTGGTGTAACCATGTGGTGGTAACCGGGTAACTCTCTCTGACAGGCTCTCTGGGAACAGCCGGGCGGGTCTGCAACAAGTCTTCTCGGGGGACTGACGGCTGCGAGGTCATGTGCTGTGGGCGGGGCTACGACACGATGCGGGTGAAGCGTGTCACCCAGTGTGAGTGTAAGTTCAGGTGGTGCTGCGCCGTGGAGTGTAAGGACTGTGAGGACATGGTGGACGTCCACACCTGCAAGCCCCACAAACGACCCAGCTGGTTGGACCTCACCTGATTACACTTGGGGGCCACCAATGCATTCTGGGTACGCACGGGTAACTGTACTGCATTATGTGATATCCAGGTATATCCAGATATCCAGGTATATCCAGGTATCCAGGTGTATCCAGATATCCAGGTATCCAGGTATATCCAGATATCCAGGTCCGCTACCGCCCCCCTCCCCCGCCCCCCATTAACACCCCTATGCCGCCATCTTTTCCTCAACTTCATCCTGACGTTTGTTTTCTCTGGGGTTTTTTCTTATAAACACACCCTGAAGATGAGACGCTTCATAATGGATTCTACTGGACTATGACAAGACTTAGGAGAAGAATCGTGAAGTGAATTCAAAACCTTAAAACAAATAAATAAAATAACAATGTTTTAAAACTATTTAAAGCAGGTGTTCAGGTGTAACTGACTACCTTGGAGTTGAGTCAGAGAGACAAGCCGGCTTCTGTCTGTCTGGAGCGAGGCCTGTGCTGCTGGTACATCCATGACAATACTTTCAGGCAATGAAATGCAGTGTGTTAAGTGAACATGTTACGTTGAACTAGGATTTTACGATGGTTTAGTGACCGCTACCATTGGTTAATAGTGGCCAAGACTTGTTGCCCTTTTGATTTTTAAAAATAAATGTAAAAAGAGATTTTAGTACAAGTGATGATGTTCTACACAGGTAGAACTGTGTGTGCTTTCAGTTAAGCACCCTTCAAGGTTTGTAATTATGTGATTTGGATCGTGTACAGGATAAACTGTCATGAAAATGTTCCTTTAAAATGAAACCAGCTTCCAAGACGAGACATTTTTAGAGAACGAGACAGAATCACTGTGGAGTCAAGCTGCTGTTGCTACAAGAGATATGAAAAAAGTTACATTGCGAACAAAATGTTTATTCAAAATTGTGAAAAAAACATGACTAGGAAGACTTGGACTCTGGAAGGTTCTATTATTATATACATCCTCATGCAGACTCAGTGATGGACGGTTTGTGTCACAGTTTCCTCCTGTGAATTCATCACAATTTTCCAAGAACTGTGGCTGCTGTGTCTCCCATGTTATCACTAAAGAGCACTTTTCTCTGTGGTTACGCAAGTCTGGGCTGACCGAACTGCGTGAAGCCCAGCTTCATCAAGAGCCAACTAGCAGAGCCAGCGAGAGATGGAGGAATGAAATAAAAACAGGACATTGCACAAGGCACTGTTTAGTTCCACACATCCAGCAGATCTGGAGTCAGATGGCTCAACGGTTAAGGCGTTGGCCTCGTGATCGGAAGGTTGTGAGATCGAGCCCTGCCTGTGGCTATGTGACGTTGTGTCCTTGGGCAAGGCACGTCACCCTAATTGCCTCAGGGAGAATGTCCCTATACTTACTTAAGTCGCTTTGGATAAAAACGTCTGATAAATGTAAAATGTAGATCTGGAGGCTACTCAATCCAGAGTCTGGAGGTCGGTCTAGGCAGGTACACAGAGCTGACAAATGGGAAATAAAAAAGTGGACAATATGCTCTATATGACCATGTTTTCATTTGACCTTCAGGCTTTGTGACTTGATCAGATTCACATCAGGCTTTAGGATCTATAATGTAGAGTTGTACTGTATTTGGTTGGTCTGAGTTTAAGAACGATCTGTATTTACCTGCCTTGTCAGATGGTGCAGCCTTTAGAAGGCTGAAGGAAACATCCCCAGGAACTCTTTAAAGAGTAAACTAAAATGTCACAGCTCTAAGACGTTTATAATCGAAAGATAATAACAATTCCTAACAGAGTGTAAGAGAGACAGACAGAGGGGGAGAGAAAAAAAGAGAGCGATAGAGATTGAGAGTTCTACAGTTAGTTGAACTGGGTTATTGTCACCTTGGGAAGGGCCTAAATATACTCTGAAATATACCCCTCTATATTAATCCTAGTTGATTCTTTCTGTCTCCTCCATTCCTTAACCCTAATGTGGAGATGGTGTTTGGGGGAGGGGGGGGGGGGCAGACAGGACACAAAGCTGGAGAACACGTTTTTACAAAAATGACATACATTTAATCATTCATGTAGGCCTGAATAGTGGAGCATAGGCTCACACAATGGTTTCTAAAAATAGTTACGCCAATTTAAAATAAAAACATTAATTTACAGTGTGATGACAGAATCCATACGTTTTCTTTAGGCTATGGCTACACGTCGGCCAGAATACCCGGCCTGAATCCACCGGCATTTCCCCCTCCTCTCCTCGACACACACAGTCACACACACTCCCCCGCCCCGTCCTCAACCTGACGACATGCTCTATCCTGGTCCCAGGACCACAGCATTTGGATAGGAAATACACTCTCCGTCTCCTCCGGGGGAAGAAATCAGACAGGCTAGTCCGTAAAGGTCGAACGGTCCCAACAGCCGTCCGTCAATGTGTTTATGTGCCAAGAAATACGAAGGATCACGCTGATGTCAGTGTACTTTTAAACGTTGTTCGATTAATCCCTGGAGCTCATGATGAAAAGTGTTGACAACGCTAAAGCGTGGGCCGCCATCTAACTGTTTATTTTGGCCTTTTTGAAGTTTTATGGTTCAGTAATAAAGGTTTTATATTAATGTAGTCGTTCTGACTGGGTTGTGGCCAAATGACGTGGTGGGAGAGAAAGTTCAGAAAGTACCAGATCTCCCAGCGACTGAACCCGGTTTTCCCTTACGAAACGAACATATATTACAGTATATTGAAACATGCATAAAATAATATATTAATATATATGGGAAATACTGCATATTGTTCAATATACAATAAAATATGCAAAAACGTTATTATTTTCTTACCCCTAATGCTGCGTGCACACCGGATGCCAGTGTTCTGCACCCCAACCGTCTCTGGAGGAGATCCCTCACTGAATTGCTCCTCCCAAAGTTTCTTCAAATTGTTCTCTTCTAGTGAGTTTTTCATGGAGTTCTTCCTTGTGGGTGCATTTGAGTTGATTATCTTACCTGTCCTTCTTATCTATAACCTGTCTAGATATCCTGTCACCTGTCAATTTACCTGTCAACTGTCTTAAAACTGTCACCTGACCAGGTTAAGACCTCTGTCTCCCCAAGATAACCCCAAACCCAAATCAAGAATGTCATTTATTTATTCAACAAAACAACAAGCTCCACAAACTTTTAGTTCATTCAAGATCAAATTTATTGTGAGTGCTCAGACTCAACGCATGACGCTAGATCCACAACAGTCCTCCTGTCTTCAGCATGACACTGTGCTCCTGAAGATGCTTGAAGGTTTCAGCCTCTTCATGGAAAGAAAAACAAACAAGAGCTACTAGCAAGAACGAGAGGATTAAGTTGAACTTAGTTTTGAGCTCAAAGCCTGCAACTGTGTCGATGGGTTTGACACACTTAGATGGCTGATGGTTAGATGGTTAGATGGCATTACAGCCAGGACAGACCAGACCAAGTTACGACCATTGTGTGGTTCTGTACATTGTGGCCTAAACGCTTCATGAATAAGGGCAGGAATTACTTAATGAACTGTCTGTTCTTTGACCCATTAATGAATCTCATCCTGTTTAAGTATAATGATGTTTGCTGTAGGAAACAATTTAGTTAAATTCATGTTGAGCCAGAGAAAAAGGCACTTTAAGTATCCCATGTTATGAGAGGGTCTTCTGACCATGAGTGTGGCTGGAGAGATACAAGTCTGACACACAGGTGCTGTTCTGTCTATCTTGAGTCAGAAACACTGTTAACCCCATGTCCACCAGGAGAGACACTCCTCTAATGTCCACCAGGAGAGACACTCCTCTAATGTCCACCAGGAGAGACACTCCTCTAATGTCCACCAGGACAGACACTCCTCTAATGTCCACCAGGACAGACACTCCTCTAATGTCCACCAGGACAGACACTCCTCTAATGTCCACCAGGAGAGACACTCCTCTAATGTCCACCAGGAGAGACACTCCTCTAATGTCCACCAGGAGAGACACTCCTCTAATGTCCACCAGGAGAGACACTCCTCTAATGTCCACCAGGAGAGACACTCCTCTAATGTCTACCAGGAGAGACACTCCTCTAATGTTCACCAGGAGAGACACTCCTCTAATGTCCACCAGGAGAGACACTCCTCTAATGTCCACCAGGAGAGACACTCCTCTAATGTCCACCAGGAAACAGAGGCAGGAGAGACACTCCTCTAATGTCCACCAGGAGAGACACTCCTCTAATGTCCACCAGGAGAGACACTCCTCTAATGTCCACCAGGAAACAGAGGCAGGAGAGACACTCCTCTAATGTCTACCAGGAGAGACACTCCTCTAATGTCCACCAGGAGAGACACTCCTCTAATGTCCACCAGGAAACAGAGGCAGGAGAGACACTCCTCTAATGTCCACCAGGAGAGACACTCCTCTAATGTCCACCAGGAAACAGAGGCAGGAGAGACACTCCTCTAATGTCCACCAGGAGAGACACTCCTCTAATGTCCACCAGGAGAGACACTCCTCTAATGTCCACCAGGAGAGACACTCCTCTAATGTCCACCAGGAAACAGGCAGGAGAGACACTCCTCTAATGTCCACCAGGAGAGACACTCCTCTAATGTCCACCAGGAAACAGAGGCAGGAGAGACACTCCTCTAATGTCCACCAGGAGAGACACTCCTCTAATGTCCACCAGGAAACAGAGGCAGGAGAGACACTCCTCTAATGTCCACCAGGAAACAGGCAGGAGAGACACTCCTCTAATGTCCACCAGGAAACAGAGGCAGGAGAGACACTCCTCTAATGTCCACCAGGAGAGACACTCCTCTAATGTCCACCAGGAAACAGAGGCAGGAGAGACACTCCTCTAATGTCCACCAGGAGAGACACTCCTCTAAAGTCCACCAGGAAACAGAGGCAGGAGAGACACTCCTCTAATGTCCACCAGGAAACAGGCAGGACAGACACTCCTCTAATGTCCACCAGGAAACAGGCAGGAGAGACACTCCTCTAATGTCCACCAGGAAACAGAGGCAGGAGAGACACTCCTCTAATGTAATGCTACATGATACCCAAGGTTCAGACCTTTGTAAAACCCCACAAACACAATGTAAATATCACCCTGCTGAAAATATGTCCCAGAGGATATGAATTCAGTACGTACCTGGACCTCATTAAAACTCAAGACACTGGTTAGTTTCAGGGACCATTTAAGTGTTCTTTGTATCGTAAACTCAAATCAAACACTGTCCGACTACCCCACAGCTCTTTTACACTTGCTTTTAAACTTTTAATACCCCATACCTTCTAAGCAGGAGTATGGCGTCTTGTGATTGGTTGGGAGACTGACGCTTTGCCTTGACCAGTGCTAAACACATTTAATTTTCGGGGGCATGTTATGGCTGAGGAGGGCAGGGTACCACGATGATATAGTGCTGGGGTGTCGTGCCATGGTTTCGGGGATGGGGGGTGGGGTAGGTGGCGTGTATACACTGGAGACAGACCCAGCCTGTAAATCAACAGTCTGTTTGAACCCAGCCCCACAGACCTGTCTTCAGCCACCGTGCCAGTCTGTCAGGAACAAGAATAGATAATCTAGGAACGCTTATTGAATCGTACGCCACATCAACAACACAGTCTATGTCTCACTATCGTTCTCTCTGGATCTTTCTGTTTCGCTGTCTGTCTCACTCTCTCTCCATCTCTATCTCTTCCTGTCTGGTCTCTCCAGCCAGTAACTCCAGTGACTCAGGAAGTAGCCTAACCAGGAGACATCACAGCAAAGGTGGCAGAACTTATAGAGACGTGTGTCCAAGATGGCTGCCAGCTGTATCAGCCACACTTATGTTCTGACTGGAACTGGCTCATCAACAGCCCGAACAATAACACTGCTGCTGGTTTAAACAGGGTCAGCATCCCATTCAGACTTTCCTTAAGTTAGCAGAAATGAATGAGTCCTTGCAGTCCTTCAGAGTCGTATGTGGTAGATGTTTACTGGGAGAAGAAGTCTGCTTTAACAGTGGGGAGGGTCGCATGGCTGCGTCGCAGTGTTGATACGGCACAAGCCAACATCATCAGAAACACAGAAAACAAAGAACGTTCATGCCAAAGACAGGAGAATCAACCCTCCTTCCTCTGTCGAGCTGGAGTGTGTGTGTGTGTGTGTGTGTGTGTGTGATGGGGTCAAATTCGAGTCAGCTGGTGCCAGAAGCTGGATGGCATGAAGCTCTCCATCTTGTCAGCAAAGAAGCCCAACGGTGCAAAGAGAGTACTGAAGAACTGTGAGGGAGAGGAAGAAGAGAGAGGAGGAGGGAGAGAGAAAGAGAAGGAGGGAAAGGAGAGAGAGAAGAGAAAGAGGGAAGGAGATGGGAACAAAAAAGAGAAGGAGGGAACAAGAGAAAGGAGAGAAAAAGGGAAGGAAATAGACAATAGTGAAATACAAAATTACCCAATGCATACAAAATCCTGTCACACACTTTATATAAATGTTTCATTCCCATTTTTTACATTTTTTTTATTATGATTATTCTACAAGACCACTTGAATTCAGCACAGGGGCAGCTGTGAGAGAACAGAGAACACCACAGCCTTTTAATGGCCTCTGCAACTGAAATTGGCTTGATATCATGATGATAATGTTTAAACTACAATAGTTTAATCCACCATAAACACTGCCCTCCTGTAATGTGTTTATAAAGCAATACTTTCCAGCTCACAACAGATGGCTCTGAATGGAGAGTAGAATGCTCTCCCTCCCATCTCTTCTTCCCTCCTCTCCTCCCCCTCTAGTCTCCCCCTCCTCTCCGTCTCCCTTCTCCTCCTCCTCCTCTCTTCTACCTCAATAGTAGATGAGGAGGATGTACCATTACCCTCCACACCTTCATCCCAGCAGCGATGGAAACACCACGAATACTGTCATTGACAGTCCCTCCAAGGTCAAAAACTGACTCTCACCAACTGTTTGGTCTGCTATGTAGACAATCTACTGCTTTATTGTGTCTGACAATGCATTGTTACCAAAGGACATATAGTCCCCTCTCTCCTCTTCCTCCTCTCCTTCCACTTTCCTCCTCTCCCCTCCCCTCATCTGCCATTTCCTCTCTCCTTTTCCCCTCCTCAACATTCGATTCAAAGAGGGTTTCCTCCACTAAATATCTGCTTCTCCTCAGACAGCCCCCCCCCCCACCTGTGGGCGTCGGGTGTCCTGGCTCCATCGGGACACAAGCCAGGCGCGGTGCCCTGCTGTAAAAGAGCTTTCTAGATGGAGCGACGGAGACGTTCCCATAACAAGCCAAAGGAGAGCAGCCGTGCGGCAGCCTGCGCAGGCGGCCGGGGCTAGCGGCTGTGCAGAGTGAGACCTCATAAACACAGCGCCAGTAAACACAGGATTACAGGGGGCTTTGGCCGAGCCAAACCAGCTCGAAACAGAGACCCCCCCCCCCCCCCCCCCCCCGCCCTCCCCTCAAAACAGCGGGTTCTAAATAAACAAGAAAAGGATATATATCACACGCACGCATTTGAATGCTACACATCCTCAGGCCCTGCTGAGGATGCAGACAGGGGAGGGAGAGAGGGGAGGGAGAGTGAGAGAAGAGGTGGGAAGAACAGAGAGGAATATAGCTGAGAAAAGGAGAGAGATAGAAGGATTATGAGAGAAATTGAGGTCCGAAGAAGAGATAAGCGGTAGGGAGAGGGATAATGAAAGGAGGAGAGGAGTAAAGAGCAGAGAGGAGTAAAGGGAGGAGAAAGGAGAGAGGGGAGAGAGAGAAGGGAGAGGGGAGAAGAGGAGTGAGGACTTACTGCTTTGGCAAAGACCCCCATGAGCTCTGGGAACTGGTGTGTGAGCATGGCCAGCATGGCGGTGAAGGAGCAGAGTCCTGCCGTGAACAGGATGAAGAAGGGGAGCTCCTTCTTTGGGTACACAGACACCTCGTGGAAGGCTGGCCAGGGAGAAGGGCGAGAGACAGAGAGACAGTGAAGGAGAGCGGGTGGGGCAGTGATACCGGAAGCATAGAGACAGGTGTATAAGAGTGAGTGAGAGAGAGAGCATCTCAGTGTGTGTCCTACTCACAGGGCAGCAGCTCTCTGTCAGCTGACTCTGTGCAGCCAGGGTAGGGGTAGAACAGGTGCCCCTTCTCCAGGGGGTAGGGAATGATCCGGAAAGCTGCAGCAGCAGAACACAGAAACACACAGGGGGGACAAATCAAATACACCCTGATAGGATGATAGAGCAGCTGTGAGTGTGTGAGCGTATGTGTGTGTATGCGAGCGCGCGCGTGTGCTTGTGCAGATACGTACTGCCCTCCCAGGTACAGTGCAGCAGGTTCAGGGCTCCCTCTGCTCTCTTCCAGTGTTGCAGGTGGAAGAAGGCGTAGGCCACCGCCTCACTGTCACCCCGCTTCAGGATGTGTTCTGGAGGCAGGATCAGGCTCTTCATCTCTAGCAGATACTGAGGAGAGAGGACACACCGTTCAGAATGGGACCAGGCCCATTAGTGTGGCAGAGTCCAGCAGTAAAGCTCGACATAGCTTCAATCCTAAACTTGAATTAAAGGGAGTCAGATTGCTCAGCGGGTTAAGACGTTGGCCTTGTGATCGGAAGGTTGTGAGTTCGAACCCCGGCTGTGGCTGTGATGTTGTGTCCTTGAGCAAGGCACTTCACCCTACTTGCCTTAGGGGGAATGTCTCTGTACTTGCTGTAAGTCTTTGTGGATAAAAGCGTCTGATAAATAAGGTTTTATTCTTATTAAACAGATATCTGTGGTTCAACCGAACACTGTCTCACAAACCTTCGCCAAACCAGCGCAGTTAAATCAGCGGTCTGGTCTTCTTCTAACAACAGAGAACGCACATTCATTTCCCACTCCATTCAAAACTCATTCCTCACATTCATTAAAGCAGCGTCTCTTTCCTAAATCAACACCTCATTCACCATCCCACAATCCCTCATCCACCATTGAGCAATCCCCCTGCTGACCACTACAACCACAGACACGACTGAAGTTTTTGTTGAGAGCCCTGTTTTGCAATTGT
Source organism: Neosalanx taihuensis (assembly GCA_030340665.1). NCBI lineage: Eukaryota > Metazoa > Chordata > Actinopteri > Osmeriformes > Salangidae > Neosalanx > Neosalanx taihuensis. The sequence goes on from CM059289.1 coordinate 10,959,429, forward strand.
TCAAGTGGGAACAATCCCACTGAAAGTTGTATGTTTTTGTCAGTGTGAGTGCGTGCGTGTTATTGTGTTGTGTTGTAGTGTGTGTGTGTGTGATGTCTACTGTGCAAGTCTTGTCCAGTAAATTGGAGCCATGTTGTTGGTACAGTAGACCAGTATGCTTTGCAGCGTCGCTGGGAAGTGTGTGTGAATCTGTGTGTGTGTGTGAATCTGTGTGTGTGTGAATCTGTGTGTTTGTTAAGGCTAATTAGTGTAGTTATTTCTCACAGTTCCTAATCAAATCCCACTCCCTAACCCAAACCCTGACCATACATACAGCACACTTCTAATCCTGAATGTTACTAACCTTTCCCATATGCACTAAGAGTTGTTGTTGGTTTGGATACAAGTTTCTGGTAAGTGTGAATCTGTCCCAGGGGCCGCCCAGTGTTCAGAGGCAGGGCTGGCTGGCTGAGGACCCTGCCTCACTGCCCCAGGGTTCAGCCTGCCACTTTGGGAAGGTTACCCCACAGTTAATCCTGTCTAATCCCCCCCATGGTCACAGGCTTATCCAGCAAACCCGCCGGGATGCCCCCCTCCCTCTCCCCCCTGCCACTTTCAGACCCAGGGGCCCACATCAGGGCAGGAGACACAGGGCAGGGGGGTGAGGGTGGGGAGGCCGGGGTGAGGCTAAGGCTGGGGGCTGGAGACAAAAGGCAGAGTCTGGGGGCTGGACAGATGAGCTGAGGCTGGAGATAGAGGGCGAGAGATGAGCTGAGGCTGGGGGCTAGAGATATAGGACAGAGGCTGGGGTAGGGTCAGAGGCTGGGGCTGGAGGATCCGTTAACACACTCCACCCCAAAGACAGGAAGAGCTCAGCGCAGTGTCACCCTCTAGGTGAGGCAGGGAGGAGGGGAGCATGGAGGGAGAGTGTGTGTGAAGGTCGAGGGGTTAAGGGTAAGTCCAAAGCCTCAGACAGACAGCTGTGCCCCCTGGCATGAGTACGGGTAACACCTCAGCCCTACGCTCTGCCCCTCCGCCACCCCCCCTCCCCCCACCCCCTCCTCCGCCGTCTCTTTGATGAAGGGGTCGTGTTTCATCTGCGTTCCCCTTTTATCCTGGAACACTCATATGCCAGAGCAGAACTCATAAGCCTCTCTCTGATTTTAATCTTCGGCATTTAGCACAAGGGAACACATAGAAAACAATGACATCAGCCTCCCTACACCTCTCCTTCCTTCCTTCCTTCCTTCCTTCTTGCTTTTCTTTCCCTCTCTCCTTCTCTACCTCCATCGCCGATTCTCTCCTTTCTCTCCTCCATCTCTCCTTCCCTTCCTCTCCATCCCTCCAACTTCCACCCTTCCGTGTCCCTCCCCCTTCCCACCTCTCCTCCCTCCTCCCTCCCTCTCTCCCTACATTACTGGACAGCTGAGGTGTGTAGGGTTTAGTGCAGTCTGCTCATGTGATGTGGAATTATGTCCATAGACTATAATCCCATGGGACCTGCTGCTACGGTTAGCACTGCTCATCAAACCAGCACAGCTAAAAAAAACATCAGCACAGCTAATACCACTAGCACAGCTAAAACCACTAGCACAGCTAAAACCACTAGCACAGTTAATACCACTAGCACAGCTAATACCACTAGCACAGCTAAAACCACTAGCACAGCTAAAACCACTAGCACAGTTAATACCACTAGCACAGCTAAAACCACTAGCACAGCTAAAACCACTAGCATAGCTAAAACCACTAGCACAGCTAATACCACTAGCACAGACAAAACCACTAGCACAGCTAAAACCACTAGCACAGTTAATACCACCGGCCCAGCTAATACCACTGGCACAGCTAATACCACTAGCACAGCTAAAACCACTAGCACAGCCAAGATAACTTGCGAATCCTGTGTTTTTCCGCTTCACCTTCATATGTGTTTTTTTTTTCAGGCAAATTGAAAAAACTCAAACAGATGTGAATCTGCACCCATTAGCATCGAACGATCTGCCAAGCGAAAGATCTGCTTGGTGTTAAGGTTAGCGATGGGGTGTGAAAACAGCATAACAGAGACCGCAGGCACAGCTCACAGCACCAACACGGCACAGGCAGAGACCCAGCCTCCATTCCTTCGCCTGTCCAAGGGTGACAGGAGCCGGGAGCTCACACAGTCGTAACGGGGGAGAGATCAGACGTCTGTGTTGGGGGGTTCTTGTTATCTGAACCAGAAAATGCAGTAGGAGAGGCAGGGACATCCAGCCCACCCAACACCCCGACTGCTTCGCTCCAGTCCAGCGAGTCGGCGGTATCTGCCTGGACGGGGCCAGCTAGCCGGGTGGCTGCGCTACAGGGCCCCACTTGGCTTCAAGCGCATTCATCACCCTGCAATGTCATGCAAAACAAACACACCCTCCCCCCTGACTATGTATAGACCCTCAGCTTTATGGCGTTAAATCACACACCTGACCATGACAACCCTCTCACAACTTTCCCCCCAGGAGATGGCCCAGGTGGGCTGGGGGGAGGGGGGGGGCAGGTTAAAATCAAGCCCAGGTGCAATGGCTCTGTTAGTTGTGGCTAATAGAGGAAATAAAGAGAAGAGGGGAAGGGAGGAGAACAGAGGAAAGAGGGTAGAGGGGAGAAGGAGAGAGGAGGAGCATCAGGATAGCCTGGGGCGTTGGAGGGACAGAGAGATGAAGGATGATGAGGGCTCCGACATCAAAGCCTGGATCAAAGGCTTCAACACACACACACACCTTTCTGTCTCCAACAGGAGAGCAGGGACGCTACCCAGCCTGCCAGCAGACGAGCCTGTGGGTGACACCCAACCCTAATCCCTGTGGGAAGAGTTCACATCTGCAGATCACCAGAGTGTGACTGCAGAGCTGCATTGCTCCCCCCTACCCCTGTCCCCTAACCCTGCCCCCTAACCCTACCCCTGTCTCCTTCCCCTGCCCTGTTCCGTTACCCTGTCCCCTAACCCTACCCCTGTCCCCTTACCCTGCCCCTGTCCCATAGTCCTGTCCCCTTACCCTGTCCCTGTCCCTGTCCCCTTAGTCTGCCCATGTCACCGTCCTCTGGCCCCAGTATTTCTTTCTCCACCCCAGGCCCCATCCACAGACACTAAAACTGTAAAGTAGACTAATTAACCAGGGACAAACACTAACACAAACCCTCTATCCACTGGCTGAGTCCCTAAAGGCTGCTCCTCACAAGGCAGGAAGGAGACAACCACAGGGCCCTTTCCCCAGAAACTCCTCCTTCACTGTGTTACAGAACTGACAAGGACAGAGGACTCAGGGAATCAAGCAGCAATGACTTAGATTTTGTCTACAGCCTAATATTGGTTTGGTATGAAAGACGCCTGTACAGCTCTCACTTCTGGACTGCTACACTAGGCAAAGCAATACTGCCATCTGTTGGCAAAGCAAGAATCAGAGGAAAATAGTTATATTGGCGTTTCGTTGTCCACAGTGTCTGGGAAACTTTGACCTCCACAGTGTCTGGAACTGAACTTTGAACTCCACAGTGTCAAGGACTGACCTTTGAACTCCACAGTGTCTGGGACTGACCTTTGGCACGTGTGGGTTGAACTCCACAGCTCTGTGTATGGCTTCCACAGCGTTCATCTCTGCTGTACTCAGACCCCTCCTGGAAGCTGCCTCTGGAGAGAACCTGGGGAGGAGAGGAGAAGAGGGGTGGGGGAGAGGTGGAGGGGGAGGAGGAGGTGGAGGGGAGGGGGAGGACGAGGGTGAAAGGAGCCAAGAGGAGACGAAGGACAACAAACAGAAGAGTTAAGAAAGACAACCATGAACAGTGATCATTACTCCCCCCCCCCCCCCCCCCTCCCCCTCCATCCAAACCGAAAATAAAAAGTAAGACTCCTAACGGTGCATCCTAGTTGCCTTGATATCAATCACATTCTCATAACATTCCACAGGTCAATCCCCGATCAGAGAGCGACGATCAACCCGACGCTCTGCGGCTCGTCAGAACCACACAGACCTGAGAGAGGGAGAGACTCGGCGGCGAGCAACGTACTTATCTGAGACTGCCCGGGCTTTCAGCAGAGCGGATGTGTAGCATATCGTAGCGGACTTTGGCAAGCTGATATCTACAGTAGAGGGACGCAAGAGGAAGGAATCTTCAAAACCATGCAGTCCGCATGCAGCCACGACGGCAAGGACGCCGCGCCCCGCCCCCCCCCGGTGCTCACACCCATCAGCACGCATGCGGTCTCACCGTCGTATTTGGCGAGGACCGCTTGTACGTCCGCGTACGCCTGAAGCTCTAACAGCGCCTCCAGGAGGTTTTCGTGTATATTTAACATCCCCAACAGAGGGAACTCTTTCATTAACTGGAGAGGAGGAGACAACAGTTAGCAACAGTCCGCCTGTCTCCTACCGTGTCCTGGCCCACTGTCCTCCCACACAGCAGAGGGCGCTGTCAACCGTCATCTATACAGGTCTGCTTCCTGTTAATATGCTACACTTCTGGTTAGGGAGAAAGTACAGTATGGCATAGTACACAGCCAGTATGTATGGTGTAGGTAATGGGGGAGGGGGGGGGGGTGCAGGAACAGTCACTCACATCTCTCATCATCTTCACCGCTTCCTTTATCCGGCCCAGCTTGCGAGCACACATAGCCAGCCTTCGTTTTATATATACCAGTAAGTTGATGTCTTTACCAGCTATGAGAGAGAAAGAGAGAGAGAGAGAGAGAGAGAGAGAGAGAGAGAGAGAGAAAGAAAGAAAGAAAGAAAGAAAGAAAGAAAGAAAGACACACACAGTCATGTTTCTCTAACAAAAACAGTATCACAACATACTGAACAAAGACACTGCTCTGGAAGTGAAGTGAATGTCTGGACCCAGTATGGTCATGTGTGTGTGTGTGTGTGTGTGTGTGTGTGTGTGTGTGTGTGTGTGTGTGTGTGTGTGAAGCCTTACCACTCCGTAGGGCCTGTTTAAAAAGCTTCTCAGCCTCTGTGATGGTGGCAGCTTCCTCCTCAGCCAGGAGGACGTACGCAGCGGCACACCTGCGCGCGCGTGCACACACACGCACAGTGTTATACCAGAGTTCGAGTTAGAGAAAGGTTAGAGCAGAGTTGGACAGGTGGAACCTACTCGTGGTTGAGCTCGATGGCCTGGTACGCTGCTCTGATTCTGGCCTGAGGACTCCTTTCTCTCCAGCCCTTTTGCATCACTGTGACACACACACACACACAGCTATGAAACCTTACTGTGTAACTGCAACACAGACAGACACACACACACGCACAGACACACACGCACGAACAGACGCGCACACACAGACACACACACACACACACACACACACACACAGAGACACACACACACGTGGCTAACCTGTGTCCTCTGGCTTCAGCTGCTGGGTGTCTCCGGTGAAGAAGGTCTGGTGGTCTTGAGCCGAGAGGTTCATATCATAGTACGTCAGAGGCTCTTTCCCTGTTACCCACGTGTACCTACGCAGCAACAAGCTTCTTACTAACACACACTATCACACAGCGATGCTTATGCACAGTAGTACACATATTACTCATATACTGGACCAAATACATAGATACAACAACTTGGTTGCAGAGTTATTAAGCCCAAACCAAGCAGCAGGGCCGGAGGATGGTGTTGTGACAGACATACCTGCTGTATTCAGCTCCTCTGAACAGGTTTAAAGGATTCCTCCAAACCTTGCACTCTGTGAAAACACAGTTCAACCACACAAATAAGTCAGCTGCAACACTCGCCTGGTTCTGACAACATGTTCTGGAACGTTTGGCCTCTTTTGAGCTCTGAGGTCATAGGTCGAAACTTTCTCATGATGTCGTTGATCTGAAGATTTCAGATCGTTTGTCTGAATCTGTTTTTCACTTAGGCTCTGCCTCCTTGGTAAGCAGAAGAGGCCTTTTATTTGCGGTGTTTCATTCAATATCTGTGTTCATGTGCTGGAATAGTGTCTCTATGAGGATGGTGACTGTGTAGAGTCCCTACCTGAGACACTGGGCCTGGGCTCTGGGTCTCCGTTCACGGAGGAGAACAGCCCGGTGGAGGAGCTGCTCTCCCCCCCGCCCAGCAGAGGGCGCAGGTGGCTCACGGACACCTGCTCGATGAAGGAGGTGCCGTACTTACGGAAGTACCACCACTCGAATATCTGGGAGGAGGGAAAGTGTAGGGGAGGGGGTGGACAAGAGTTGAATGAGGAGTAGATTCATTGAAAATGAGAGTGTGTGTGTGTGTGCATGTGTGTGTGTGTGTGTGTGGTGGGGAGGCTATGATGAGAGGCTGACAGGTGGAATAGTAGTTTGCTGTATCTTCATATAAGTGTAGGTTTTTAAAGAACCACACACAGTCAAATCTATGTGCATGTTTTGTCAGTTAGCCACAGTCTTGTGATGTGGACCAGTCAGTGATACACAGACCTACATGTGAGACTTAATGGGTGCAATCAGACTGAGATCATGATCACAAACTCACCAGAATTAAACCCGAAATTAGGGATGATGTTCCAGTGAGAGCCACATAGAATTTAGGGGTCAGGGTGTTCAGGAACACAGACGCTGAAGTAACAGGAACAAATGTGAAAAAATGTGAAAAACAACTCACATAATATTACATTCAACACTGTAGTCGTGTAGTTTACTTAAAGTAGGCTACTGATATTGCCTAAGTCTAGTTATATATTGTTAAACTATTGTGTTGCTAATGAATGACCAATACATGTCTGAGTATTAGTGAGCACCAAATGTCCAGTCGCGTCGACATTGAGAAATTCACTACAACAAGGAAAATATTCGTGCTGATTAATGAAGGATGAACTACATTACATTTACATGTATTCATTTAGCAGAGGCTTTTATCCAAAGCGACTTAGAAGAGAGGCTTTACAATAGAGCATCGGTCACCAAGCATAGCAACGTGATAGACCCCAAACATAGCAGGCTTATAGATTATGAAACACACATCGTGTGGATACATAAGTGCCAAAGGGAAAAGTTATAAGATCTTTTAGCCGAATAAAGTCCAAATTTAAGGTGAGTCTCCCTATGACAGTAGTCTAACTATGGGACGCGATCAATAAAGCAACACCAGCGAGTTTCCGCACGGGGAATTAACAAGTCATTCTGAGCAACAACAACAACAGATGATATTTCCAAGTGCCTTAATATTTCTAAGTGCCATTAAGTGAACCAGCGAGCTACTCGCACGACTCGGTCCTCAACCGATCCACCGTCATGAAGTGGAGCCTGGAGGCTGGAGCCTGGAGGATCCTGTCAAACCTTCTGACGCTGTCAAACCTGTCCAGCTAGCACGGCTAGGCTAACGATCCATAGCTTTACCTTTAGCCAGGTACTTTATGCCTTTACCAACCTGAGGTGAGCGAATCCTGCAGTTTCAGAGGGCTCCTCAGAACATAGATCATGGTCAAAACCATCACGAACCAAACCCCGCATATGTACGTCCATGACCACGAAAGCCAGGATTTTAATTTCTCTGTAAATCCAAGTGATTGAGGATGACTGTTTGTCTCGTCCTCCATCATGGACCCGGATGTGATGTCAACAGAGGGATCACATGACGCAGCGGGACTTCCGCTTCCTGGTGCTGTCAGGGGCAGCTGAGCCAGACTAGCTGAGCCAGACTAACCTCAGACTAACACACTAGTTTGACGGTTTAGAGATCATCACAAACGATGGCTGATTTTGAGGAACAACTCACCGAGGAGGAGAAGGTATTCATTCTGAAATGTCGATGAGATTTGCCTGATTGCTCATGTTGGTTGCGTGTGTTTATTGTGCTTTAAGAGTCTATCGAGCTGTGAATGTCGAGAAGCTTTAGCCTAGCAACTATCTAACATGAAAGATGCCTTTAGCTGTTTTTGACAGCTTATTTGGGGATTTTATTTCCGGAATCGTTTTGGGGAATTTCTAGATGTCGGTTAAATAAGTACTCTGTTAAACAGATTAGCTTTGGCTGTCGCTTTCTGAATGCCTCTTGTGGTTTTGGTTTGTTTTCCCCGAAATTGGTATCTTAAGTTTCCAAGACGGTTTAGCTTCTCTAGCTGACTTCCTGCTAGTCTTCAGCAGTTTTCAAACCCTGCTGGTAATAATAACATCAAAATGATCCAGATGCCAACACATTAGTTTATTGGCCTGCAAGTTTATTGCCCCCAGAGCAAATCTGGTAGTTTTTTTTGGGGGGGGGGGGGGGGGGGTTGAAAACATCCAGAACCACTCCCTTGTTAGTTCAGGGCTAAATACTACTTTCGGGAGTTTTCCCCAAACTCCAGATATTGTAGACAACATGCATGTACATGTCCAGGCCTCCTAACCCTCAGTCCTCTGAGTTCCACCCCTCCCCAGCCGAGACCCGAAACTTCATACCAGCTAGATGTTAAAGATAGCTCTCCTCTCTCGTCTTTGTGCTTATGCCATTTCGCATTGTTTTCAGTGGGCTACAAAACAAAAAACTTCCGTAATTTTTTTCCGACTGCATCCTCATTGAAATATTTTCCAGGCATTCAGCATACAGGAGAAACTAGCTGTGCATGGATTGGAAGATTGCACCAGGTAGTGCAAACAACGTTAGCTGTACTATATCATGCGCGTTTACAACCGATCATTGGGGATTTGACGGGAAATAGTGTGCAGACTTGAAGTTACGTTCCCCTTTTACTGTCAAACTGTGCTGACTAGACAGTCAAGCGGTTGAGACATTCAGAGAAGGACATTCGCTGCCTGAAGAAGTCTCCACCCAGCTCTGCCGTCTCGTTCTGGCTTCCTGACACCACATGATCACTCAGGCATCAGAGAATCTAAGAAAAGCTTCGGGGCTGCCACCCTGCCATCTAAGGAGTGGCCATTCGTAGCAGTCTCACACAATGCAGATGACTGCTCTCTAGTGGCCACACTGAGAACACACGGCTTCATTGTATAAGGGGGGGACAATCCCTGTTATACCCGTCTATTGTAAATGTAAATATTCATTTAGCAGATGCTTTTATCCAGAGCGATTTACAGCAAGTGCAGGGACAATCCCCCTGAGGCAAGTAGGGTGAAGTGCCTTGCCCAAGGACACAATGTCACATAGCCACAGCCGAGAATCAAATTCACAACTTTTTCGATCATGTGGGTAGAGCCTTAACCTGCTGAGCCACCTGACTCCCCAGGTGTATTGACTTGCCTTGCTGTGAAGCCAAACACCTAACCATCTCGTTCCCTTTCAACCAGGTCCGCATTGCGGCTAACTTTGTCCTCCATGCCCCACCTGGAGAGTTCAATGAAGTCTTCAATGGTGAGTCAGTATAGCAAGCTCTGGACGGTTGCCTATGTTGTCCTGTGTACTTGCAACTCTGTTGTTTTGGTGTCTATTTCTTATTACTATAGTTAAGGATGCTGTATGTCTTTCAGATGTTAGACTGCTCCTCAACAATGACAATCTGCTCAGGGAGGGAGCAGCCCAGTAAGTTCTTGATCGGTTTATATTCGGGTTCTGCTTGTTTGTGTGAAGGGGGTAGTTCTGTGCCTGTAAGTGTTTTTGTTTGATTGATTTATTGTTTCTTTTTCTCCTTTCAAACAGTGCCTTCGCACAGTACAACATGGATCAGTTCACTCTGGCTAAGATAGATGGACAAGAGGATCAAGTGAGTCAGAAACATTTTCAAGTCCCAATTTTTTTTCCCTCTTTGATCTGTGAAGAGACTCCAGGGATGTGTAAATCAGTGTCATCAAATTAGTGATAATGAATCTGTCTTCTCTCTCTATTCTGTCTCTCTCTTTCACACTTCATTCTCAATTTCTATTTTTTTCTCTCCCGCTCACTCCCACACACATACTCTCTCGATCTTCTCCTCGCTCTCTTCAAACCTTTTCCCCCCCCGCCCCCTCCCAGATTCTCATAACGGAGCACGGAGACCTGGGCCACGGCCGCTTCTTCGACCCCCGCAGCAGGCAATCTTTCAAGTTTGACCACCTGAGGAAGGAGGCCAGCGACCCCCAGCCCCACGAGGGCGAGGCAGGCCTGCAGAGCTGGAGAGACGCCTGCGACGAGGCCCTCAGGGCCTACGTCAAGGAGCACTACCCCAGCGGAGTCTGCACTGTGAGGAGTACCACAACACAGGGTCAGATAGGCTGCTATAGGGTCAGAGGATCAAGCACAGGGTTAGATTGTTTTGTTAGAGGTATACACAATTTATTATAGTTATAGCTTATTTATTATAGGGTTCAAATATTCATTATAGGGTTAGATAGTTAGGATGGATAGATAGTTAGGTTTAAGGCTGCTAGGAAACTGTCAAGAGACCAAAGAACTAGTTAATGAATTTACTTTCCCAATAGTTTATCACTTGGGATAACAGTGTTCATGAACACCTTAATATAGATGCGTGTAGGATGGATGCATGCATGCATGCCAGCGAGGCATGAGTGTGTCCTATGGGATAGTGTGGATAGTTGTTACTGGATATCTACACCAGATCTGTCTGAGAAGTATCCCTGGCAGATGATACAAGTTCTCTAAACTGCATCATATCTCCTAGGTTTATGGGAAAACTATCGATGGCCAGAAAACCATCATTGCCTGCATTGAAGGTCACCAGTTTCAACCCAAAAATTTCTGGTAGGTGGACTACATTCCCAACAGATCATTCACCAATGCCATCATGATCATAAGGAAATATTGTTTATTCAATACACGTGTTAACAAGAGCTGCTTCTGTTTTTAGGAATGGCCGGTGTCGGTCTGAATGGAAGTTCAGCATCTCCCAGTCCACAGCTCAGGTGGTGGGAGTCCTGAAAATACAGGTAAACACTTAAAAAAAACAACACAAAAAACAAGCATCAAGTGCGAAAGATAGCATGTAGATCTAACAATGTGTGTGGTCGAGAAGCGATCTGTCTTTACCAGGTGCCGAAAGAGACTGCTGTTGTGTTGTGGTCTCAGTTTTGTATCTGTGTGTGTGTGTCTGTGTTCAGGTGCATTACTATGAGGATGGAAACGTGCAGCTGGTCAGTCATAAAGACATCCAGGAGTCGATGGTCGTCAACGTGAGTTCTCTGCTCTCCGAGGGACGGGAGGCCTCGACCGGGACATTTTACTAATCTAACCAACGAGCAGACAAACATGCTTTTTGTGTGTGACGAATGTGTGTTTTCTGTGTACACAGAATGAGACTCAAGCTGCTAAGGAGTTTGTGAAAATCATCGAAGATGCAGAGAATGAATACCAGGTACGTTGCTGTTAGATTAGATTCAACTTCATTACACATGTATAAATACAAGGAAACAAAATACAGTTTAGCTTCTAGTCAGAAGTGCAAGTTATATACAGATAATTTAGATTAGTCAATTAAGTGCAGGTTCGTTAAATGCCAATTGGTTAAATGAGCAGTTATGTAAAGGTTAGTGCAATGTAATAGGTGAGAAAAATATATAGATTAGCAATAAATATACAGATGAAGTCAGGGCAAACAGATGTTTACAGATACAGATGTTCTATATATACAGATGTTCTATATTGAACGTTCAAATACTCTGTCAGGTGATGTGTGGAGTTTTTCCACATCCCTTCGGATAAAAACGTTAGCAAATGTAAACGTGCTATCAGTTCAGTCCGATAAATGAATAACCTTTTGAATGTGTTGTCCAGACGGCCATCAGTGAGAACTACCAGACCATGTCTGACACCACCTTCAAGGCCCTGCGCCGCCAGCTGCCGGTCACACGCACCAAGATCGACTGGAACAAGATCCTCAGTTACAAGATCGGCAAGGAGATGCAGAACGCCTAGAGACACCTGCCCTGCACTTAGTGTTACTGTACGAACGGACAAACAGAGAGAGAGAGGGGGGGAGGGAGAGAGGAAGAGGGAGAGAGAAAGGAGAGAGAAAGGCAGATAGAGGAATTGAGGCATATTAACAAGCAGATCTGACTGGTGATGTCATGTTTTTGTGTTCTTCAAGAAACCGCGTTTTTGTTTTGTCAGATTTTGATGGCTTTGCATTGAAATGTTTGTACGGTTTAGCTCTGGGTCATTTTACACTTTTTATTTGAATTTTTTTGATTTTATGTTGTTGAGAACAAACGATGCCTTCAGAGACACTGTGAAAGTTGGGGTCAGACTCTCTCACATGTAGCTTGTTCAGGTCACACTGACAGACCCACAGTCACAGCACCATCATCCCAGCCAGCTCAGCATCCTGCAAACATCTCTCACAATCTTCCGGCACTCAAAACATCCTTTTCCAGCAACAGGACAATATGCAACCTGAATAATTATCCTATATAACTTATGCATGCCCCCCTCCCCCCTCCACACACACACACCACCTCCCCCTCATGTATGCGTGTTCCTGTCTGGAGTTTCGAGGCTCAGAACAACCTCAACACCTTTGTTTACCTGCAGACTTGGCTAGAGAGAAGTCGGCTACCTCCCTTATTTGCCCTTGACGACTGAATATCTGTCCGATTTGTTGTTGTTTTTTTGTAGCAGGCTGGCAGTCATGGGAGGATGACTCAGTGTAAGGCTGGTTCATCTGTGATATAAGTCTATCAGGCTGGTTTATCTGTTATATCAGTCTGTCAGGCTGGTTTATCTGTTATATCAGTCTGTCAGGCTGGTTTATCTGTTATATCAGACTGGCTGGTTTATATCAGGCTGTCAGGCTGGTTTGTGTGTTATCAGACTCACTTGATGTGGACTCTTTCTGGCCTGCTCACCATCTCAGTCCTCTGGCCTTCCTTCAGCTTTGGCTGTATTTTTTTATGACGAAAAAATGTAAGAACAAACATTTATTATTCAAACAGAATAAAGTAATGTTGCACCAAATACTATGTTTTAATTATTGTGATCATCAGAGGGTTGTTTTGTCACAATATTCTAATCTAAAGAGGAATTGACGTCGGACGGAAGTGAGTTGGTGCCAAATGTGTACTTTATGTAAATGCTGCATATATTTAACCAGTCTGTGATTGCCTGCTACCTTTCTCAGACAGTTTTTTGCTAGTCAGGTGAGATCGATCATGACAGTCACCTGCTTCCTATTATGCAGAATACTTCAGAGGGAACTCTGTTCAAAGATGATCGTTAATGACTTTTCATAAAGCACACGACTTATTGCTGACAGACACAGTAGTTTGTATTCACACAAGATATGTCATCTGTATTTCCTGTGTGCTATACTGTGTCAAACTGTTATTATAGACATTAAACGAATATTGTGCATCAGCTGCCCATGTGAAAGTAATTTATTAACCGCACAAACGCGCTTCAAACTACAGTGGTATGAAAAAGTATCTGAACCTTTTGGAATTTCTCACATTTCTGCATAAAATCCCCATCAAATGTGATCTTTATCAAAATCACACAGATGGAAAAACAGTATCTGCTTTAAATAAAACCCCCCAAACATTTATAGGTTTTTATATTTTAATGAGGATAGCATGCAAACAATGACAGACGATAACTTCTTGACTGTGAGACACGAACTCTTATAACGCAGCAGCGAAGACGAACCATCACTCAGTGAACAATAAAAAATAAAACGAACGATATTCGTGAGAAATGTGGCGGTCATTGTTTTGTGTCTTTACTTTACTAATTTAATTTCAACTCTGCCACGCAGTTATCTGAGTCCGTCAGACTCAACCCGTGAGAGGGATCGTTTGAGAGGCTCTTACCCAGCTCAGATCGTGTGAAGTGCGGATGGGTGTCGGTAACAGACGCTCCACTGCTGCAAGATATAGGGATTTGGTGCTGCTCGAAGGTGCGGAAAACACGTTCATTATCAGCGCCACCGGAATGTCCACTCTGACGTCAAGTGTTTGGGCTGCTGTGGACTTTGCACTTCACCAATTAATTATCACGTAGAGCATAGCAATTTTTTCCAACCTGACTTTAGGCTCAGTATGCCATCCCCACAGAATTGTTTGAAATCCGGACTGGACTTTGTTGAATTCCTGGGAGACAGAACATCGAAAACGTGTAAAAAGGAACTTCGTGACATTTATAACTTGGAATTTAAAAACAGGTATAAGGAAGCTTATTTGGGCCATCTGCCTCTTCCCCTATTAAATATATTTGTTAAGCCGTTTTTCTTGTATTTTCCAGAGATGGAAATATATACCCTAACTTCTCCGCCGTTATCAATGCCCTTCAAAAATGCAACAAAGTCTACATCAAGAAGGGGAGAGTATATATACACGTCAAATCTCAGGTAGGCTACGACAACTCAACTGGGAATATGATTATAGCTGCAGGCGGAGGTTTGGATTGTAAATCGTTACAGGAGGGGCTTTTGGTATGGGATGTATCGCGTTATAGCAGGGGCTTTTGGTATGGGCTGTAACGCGTTATAGCAGGGGCCCTTGGTATGGGTTGTAACGCGTTATGGCAGGTACTTTTGGTATGTGTTGTAACGCTTTATAGAGGGCTTTTGGAATTTGAACGGACATGTGCCAAAGGCACGACAGTAACTGGGATAGGCTCCAATCACCCGTGACCCCTAATGGGAATAAGCGGCACCACTAATAATCAATGAATGTCTGAACTGTACGGTAGACTAGCATCGCTAAACATCCGGTCTCCTGTTGATGATGTAGTTAGATTCATACTTCTTGAAGGGTACTTAAAACAGTGGAGGGCGTAGTCTTCAATTCATAAATATATTAAAGCCTTGTTTATAGCAGAGTATAGAAAAAGCATAAAGCAAGCAAACTGAACAACTTTCCACAGTTTATATGTCTTATAGCAATGCCCCCTCCTCCCTGTTCCCCTCAACATAAGACAGTGTTGTTTAGATGTTTTGGATGCCTGGTGGAGAACAGAATTTTGACAGCCTTTTACCTCACAGTCCACACAGCCACAATTCAGCTCTGCCAAGTTTCCCCAGGCAGATGTCACACACACAAGCACAGATATATAGAGAATATATAAGACTCAGATATATATGGTTGTTTGCTGATCAGTGCAGTGGAGTCCAAACAGACGTTGAACCCTCTCACGGGAGGATCCTCCTGGACTGTCAGTGTTAAGCCTTATATACGGTTAGCAAGCAGCCCCCACCCCTGACCTATCAAAAGGCCGGACATCTGTTTCCTGTTTAGTCATTTTTGATGCCAGATAAGCCAGGCTGAGATCATGCTAGCTTCTAATCTGACCACATAAGGAGTTCATAACTGTTTAACAGAGCAGACTAGGCAGGTCAACAGATCATCCTGTCTCTTCTCTTGAGAAACATCCTGACCTCATCAAGACCTATAGTCCAGGAAAAAAACCCAGTATATTGAAGTTGAGGACTGTTTTATCCTACACATATCAAACTATGTTGGGGGGTTTCTATGCTGTAACAACACACACAATCTCTCAGCAAAACTATACTCTCAACCTCTTAACCTGGCTCCAAACGTATTTAGAACAAGGAAGGAAATAATGCATTTATCAGACATTATCACACAGGATATTAGAAAATCTCCAACAAAGGTTCGAGTTCACAATGGTGACCAAAGGAGGAGGCCCCCGGGGGGCCAAAAGGGGACCCCAGGGACCCCTACACCCCCTGTGGTCGGAGGAGCACGGAGCTCGACCACATCCTCTGGCCTTTCCCCCGCCTGTGGCCCAGTCACCTCGCTTCTTACACCTAGGAAGAGGCTGGCTAAAGAGGTCCTCAACCGACTCAAGATGAACAGGTCAGTTGTGTTGTAAGAGGTCACATGACCAGATTTGGGGTCGAGGCTTCTTGTTTTTTATATGGCAGTTTTCAGATGAGTTGTAGTAGTAAGAAATGTTTTCTGGAAGCTAGTTAAGAAGTTTTAGTCATTTTGTTTGCATGTCTTGGCATGAATAAGATTATTACTTTTAATCTGTCTGTCTGGTCATCTGTCCACCTGTCTGGTCATCTGTTTCTGAATCTGTCATCATTCTGCCTGTGACCTGTCTGTCAGCCTTCCTCCATCTGTCCAATCTTTCTGACGGTCTGTCTTTTCCATCCCTCCATCCCTCTCTCTTGTCTTCTTCCCAGGAAGGAGCTGACCTCTGACAAGGGGGGGATAGTGATAACCTCAGATCCTGCGGTGACCAGCAGAAAGATCCAGGTCAGGGTGGACCGCCTGGAGAAGCTGTCTGTGGTGAAGTTCCACATCCTGAACACAGGGAAGACAGATGTCCTCTTCACCCTCTACACCGCCTTGCATCGCATGAGCTGTTTTAGCCTGCTGGACGAGAGGAGGGTGACCCGGAATAACCCGCTGCTCCTCAGACCTGGTGAGGAAACACAAACTTACACACACACAGCCATGTACACAGATGCGAACACACAGCACTCAACCATCTGCACATCGCCTCACCACTCCCCCTCTCCCTTCCTCATCTCCTCTCCCAGGAGAGAGCTACCAGGTGGAGGGGCAGTACCGCCTGCATCATTATGGACTTTTCCCTACCACCATGTACTTTGAGTTCTGCCCTGACCAGCCCGGGTCCAAACCCTTTTGCATCCTTAGGGAGATGGAGGCCTGGGCCCGGGGAACGCTGGGGGTGGAGCTGGGCCCCGTGGAGCCCTACCGGCCCTATCAGGCAGCCATCCGCAGGCCTGTCAACACTGTGATAATAGAAGGGGAGCCACCTGAGAGGTGACGAGTGTTTGCAGTTGATGTTTTTAGGTCATCAAGCTAATGTTCTTATCCCAAGCAACATGCAAATGATGCATGTTAGAAGAACCAATTAAATTCAGAAAGTTCTAACAGGATTTTGGTGGGTATTAGGGAACTGTCTGAGTTTACTCAATAGTTATAGTTGTATTGTCGTTTTGGAACAAAGTATCTGCTAAATTAAAATAATTTAAGTAAATTAACTTCTAAGTCTTTTTTCTGTGTTCCTCACAGTTCTGTGTTTCATCGTCTCAGACTGACCGTGAAACTTGGAGACTATATTTATCCTTTTTACCTGAAGGACTTGTCCAGGCGGAATATGGAGGATTTAGAGTACTTGTCAAATGCAGCCAGACAGAAACTAGCATCTCTCAGGTGAAAGAAGACACTCTCAAGATGTTCAGCTTCCTCACTCGCTTTCAGCCAAACCTTGACCAATTCAAGAGAGACATCTGACACAACGATGCATTTGTGGGTTAAAAAAAGTTATGTGAAAAAACTGAGCATTTTTTCCAATCTGTCAACACTCCCTCCCCCTCCCTATCCTGTCTTTCTATCCTCCCTCCCTCCCTCCCTCCCTCCCTCCCTCCCTCCCTCCCTCCCTCCCTCCCTCCCTCCCTCCCTCCCTCCCTCCCTCCCTCCCTCCCTCCCTCCCTCCCTCCCTCCCTCCCTCCCTCCCTCCACCTGTCCTCTCTGTCCTTGCTTCCATCTGTCCCTCAGAGCCCTCCTCTCCTCTCCACTGAAGATGAAGAACTACTCTCAGCGCTTCCATCTGCTGCTGCACCTTGAGGAGATCCAGATGGAGGTGGACATCAGGAGGTATGACCTTCGCGGCCAGACCATGACTCAGGATCGCACAAACAAGAAGCTACTTATTCTCCAGGTAAATCCTCCATGTCCTGTCTCTCCGTCTAGTCTCCCTTGATTCCAATCCCCTCTCTTTCCTCTTACTTTGCTCTTCTAAGTTATCAGAGCTTCGATGATCCCACCTGGGTTCATCACTGGGTTCATCACTGTTTCATGTTTCATGGTTCACCATGAAAAGTTGAAGTGCGCTTGATGTGTACTACGTCAGCCAGGGCTAAGCTACCAGCCAGTGCCACCAATCCTATCTATAAACCTAGATTTAAATTCAACATCCTGTGTGTTTTTGCCCTGCCAGGTGCCAGGTGTGGCTGAGAACAGGCCGTCTGTCCTCCGAGGAGACTGTCTGAAGGTGTCTCAGTCGGAGGACAAGGTCCAGCCCATCACCGTATACACAGGCTACGTCCACAGAGTAGAGCTGGACAGAGTTAAAATGGGCTTTTCTAAGAGGTAGGACCCAAGATTCCAGATTTTAATCCTAATTTTAACTCTGACCCTGAATCCTAAACTTTGACCCTAACCTTGACTCAAACCCTAACTTTAACCTTGACCGTATCCCCTAAATCTGAACCCTGACCCTGGAGTTTGACTTAACTCATACCCTAACTCCAACACTTAACCATAGCTTTATCCTTAACTCAACACTATTTGTATGCCTGTACGAAAAAAATCCTCTGTTGTTTTGGAGATGTATGAAGGTCAGACTTGCTGAATAATCTCTGTCTGGACTTTTGAAGGTCTTCCTCCCTACCATGTCTGTGTCTCTCAGACTTCTGCAGGTCTTCCTTGGAAACATGAAGTTTGATGTGGAGTTCACGCTCAACCGCTACCCCCTGAAGCTACAGCACCGGGCTGTGGACCTGGCAGTCCAACACCGGCTGAAGAAGCTGCTGTTCCCCTGGGCTTCTCCCAGCACCGAGACCCCCCTGCCCAAGCTCAGGTCCAGTTCTGCCTCCTGCTCTCTCTCGCATTCAGGGTTCTTCTCAGAATCTCTGGTTCTCTCTCCATGACATGGGTTCCCCCCCCCCCCATTTTTGGTTCTCTCTCAGTTTTCGCTCATGTTTTGGGATCTTCTTAGCATCTGTCTGTACTAGTTGTATGAGGTATGTTCTGTGTTTATGGTGCCATGTTAATAGAGGTGTGTACTTGTGTTGATGTATCCAGGATGTTTAACCGTCAGCTGGAGAACAACCCTGAACAGCATGCTGCGATCCAATACATCGTGGCCGGAACCTCCAAGCCTGCTCCCTACCTTGTCTTCGGACCACCAGGAACTGGCAAGACCATCACCCTGGTGGAAGCTATCACCCAGGCAGGCTGCATTGGGCTATAGTGGACTAACCTGGGCTGGGCTGGACTAGACTAGAGTACAGTGGACTTACCTGGGCTGGGCTGGACTAGACCGGCTTTCTGACAGATTTCATTTCATCACCCTGCTTGTGTGTTCCAGGTGGACCGAGCGGACCCCAAGGCCCACATCCTGGCCTGCGCCCCATCCAACAGCGCCTCTGACCTGCTGTGCGAACGCCTGCTGGGGCACTTGGATCCTCACCGGGTCCACCGGCTGTACGCCAGCAGCCGTGCCCCTGGTAGCGTACCCAAACACCTGCTGGTGAGGACCACCCTTGCCACCCACCCCAACATCATCTAACCTGTAACATCATCTTGTCTTCATCATGTCTTCATTTAGCAAATGGGTTCATCCAAATCAATGTACAGTCTTGATCTTTGTGGTTGTAGAGACACTGTAACTGGGACGCCACCCAGGACTGCTTTGTGTTTCCGGCAAAGAAGGTCCTGATGCAGTACAAGGTCATAGTGACCACTCTGGTGACTGCTGGAAGGTACAGAGAGTGGTTGGGTGAGGAGGACAGCGGGGTGGGATGGAGGGATGTAAGGAGGAGGGTAGAGGGTAAGGGCGTGTCGGGGTAAGTGGTAAATACTAATGTCTGTACTTTATATATAGTTTTATAACTTTTACGAAGCGCTTTCTTCTCCACTTCCCTTCTTATCCAACCCATGATTAACAGACACAGCTTATCAGTTTGTTACACTTAGAGGTTAGTCTGGCTACAGGAACAAGCTTTTCTTTGTCCAACTTCCTGACAATATTTCCCCTGTTTCCACAATCACGAGTTGTCTGAGAAACACGCAAGTTCCCTTACTCTCCCAGACTGGCTTCACTATGTCTGATAAAAGTTTCAAAAATCCTCCTCAGTTATGTATTATGGATCACATTTAAGTAAACTCATGAATTATAGAAGTGCAAGATTGGTCTGTTTGACCATAGGGTTAGCAGGCATGTTATTTGTCCTCTGCTTAAGGATGAAACTTATTTCAGAGATCCTTGGGTGTTCAGGGTAAAGGTGTTCAACTCTCAGATCTGTGTGTGTGTAACCATCCCTGTCCCTCTGTCCTGTCCCTCTGTCCTGTCCCTCTGAACCTGTCTGACCCTGTTTGTCTCTCTGACCCTGTCCTGTCTGCCTGACCCATTTCCACTTGCTCCAGGCTGGTATCTGGAGGGATTCCTGCTGGTCATTTTTCCCACGTGTTTGTGGACGAGGCTGGCCAGGCCGTGGAGGCAGAGTGCGTCATCGCGGTCGCAGGTGAGAGGTCCACTACCCCTCTTCTACGATGTGTGACTTAAAACAGGCTTTAAAACACACAGATTGTGTGCAGTAGATTTCTCTCTCCTTGTATTGTCCTCCCTTCCTCTTTTTCTGTTTATATTATGTTCATCATGTGTCTCTCTCTCTGCCTCTCGCTCTCTCTTTTACCCCTCTCTTACCCCTCTCACTTTGCCTCCCCCCTCTTTCTCCCTCCCCCCCATCCCTCCTTCTGTCTCTGTCTCTCCCTCTCTCTTCCCCCCCCCTCCCCCCTCCCTCCTTCTCCTTGTGTCTCAGGTCTGCTCCAGGCAGGGGAGGGGCAGCTGGTTCTGGCTGGTGACCCTCAGCAGCTGGGCCCCATCCTCCGCTCGCCCCTGGCTCTCCAGCACGGACTGGGTGAGCAGATGCACGTAACACTGTCACACCCTCACACACAACACGCAACGCTGTCACACCCTCACATACAACACGTAACACTTGTAGGATATTTCCGTTGAGCAAAAGGATTTGGATCGAACGACAAAGTGGGAGAGGAATATATTTCAAAATCAACTTGATGGTTTATTCAGCAATGCAGAAGTTGAGACAGGAAGACTGTAAGCTATAGACTCCACCCCCTCTGGCTCCATACTATTATTTCCCAATATGGCCTCATAATCTTTCCATAGTTCGGCCTGTTTCTCCATGATTCATGTACGATTTCCATATCACTAATGTCCACCCTACCCTGTCTTTACATTCCCTCTCCCTCCGGAGAACATGGAAGGAGAACTATGTCGTTTTCCTGGCCCTCGTTCTCTGGGTCTCTCCTAAACACTGTCAGTACCCCCACTCTCCTGTCCCCTGGGAGTGCGATGACTCAACTCTGGCACCATTTCTCATGAGAAATATAAACAAAACTACACCCCCTCCAATAATGGTAGAACAAGCTTGAACCTCCCCATTATTCATTCTGACCTTTAGCCTTTACAATCAATCAAGTCACGCCATTAGAACTCCTAAAATCTAGCACATAGTCAGTATTAGATTAGATAAACCTTTATTTGTCATCCAGGGGTGGAAATTGCAGTTCACAACAGCAGCAGGGTAAAGTACAGCACGCAGAGTTGCAGGGTAATATAACAATAATGACAATAACAATAACAATAGAAATTAAGTAAGAAAGAAAATAAGAAAGAATAAGAAAGAAAATAAGTAAGTTAAGTAGTCCAGTATAATAAAATTTAAAATAAGTAAGTTAAGTAGACATATAGACAGTTATTGCACTTGAGGAGAATTACAGAATTACAGTATTGCAAAAAATAAGTAAGTTAAGGAGAGTAGAGGATGTTCCGCTTTCCTACATAAACTTTTTTCCTAATCCTCTTCCAGTTCATCTACTCTTCCATGATGCAACCATGTGTCCATGGTTATTATCAGCCTATTATCAGTCATGGTTATTGTCGGGCTTGATCTGCTCTCCATGTTCTCTTTCTCCTCTTGAGGAGCAGACAGATAATCAAAACAGAAGGCCGAGGTCCTTTTCCTGGCTTCTCTCCCATCCTCTTCTCCTTCTAATTTCTGGCAGTTACCCCTCTCCTCCACTCTGTTCTGTACCACAGTAATGTGTTGTTTGTTAATCGTGACTTATTTGTCTTTCTGAGACTAAAACTTGATGCCCTGCGGCAGATAAAGGAACAAAGACTTCAGCTTTCTTCCCTGCTCCTAGACATCCTCACACAATAGCCTAGCCTCACATGCTAGCCTATTCTTACATACTAACCTGGCCTCACATACTAGAAGATTATCCCTTATTAGTCCCACACTGGGGAAATTGCAATCGAACCCTGGCCCTGCACATGGTAGGCAAGAATCCTACCACTGAACCACCGGTGCTGCCACAGCCTTTTTTTCACATGCAGGCTTATTGGACCTACACATACACATCAACTTGTTACACTGTTACACTTCCTTTTGTCAACACACGCCTGTTACACAACTCCATGTAAACCCTACTCCCACCCCCCTCCTACAGACTTGTCCCTGCTTGAGAGGCTAATGAAGCACAACCCTTTGTACCGGAAGACAGGAGAGCTGGGACAGTACAACAGACGCTTCGTAACCAAGCTGCTGCGTAACTACAGGTCCACGACTCTCCATCTGACGTGTCTTAACCTTGTCAAAAGAATGTTTTACTTCATTTTCAGTCCTTAAGATATTTAATCTGTAGAGCTCATCCTTTCCTCTGTCTTTGTTTTGTTTCTGTGTCTGTTTTTCTGTTAAGGTCCCACCCTGCCATTTTGAAAATGCCCAATCAGCTTTTCTATGACAATGAGCTGCAAGTATTTGCTGACCAATGGGAGCGTGACACATATCGCAACTGGGAATACCTGCCGAAGAAGGTACACTATCTGAAGGCAAAATTCCTTCAAACCAATCACAGTTTTAAGCGTCAACTTTATTTTGCTGTCTTTAACTCTGTATTCTGCGAAATAGACTCCATCATTATGAATATACAAATAATTCAGAAAATGCAATTATCGCATGTAAATGTAATTGTCTCACCTCAGAAACAACATGCAAAGAAGTGAGAATGGGCCATAGTTTCAATTGGATGCCTTTAATGAAACATTGATTGATACATTAATTGTAACATACTCAACAAGCAGGGTATTACAGCATTTGGAATTATTTGGAATCTTGTGGAAACACCCTGATCCCTTTGGGGTGTTCATTCCTGTTCCTCGAGGATCACTGTCCTAAAAGTTTTAAATGTTTCCCTGCTGTAGCACACCTGATATAAAAGAATGGTCATAACCAGGTTTTCACAGAGCTTGATAACTAAGTGTGCTGGAGCAGGGAAACATCTAAAACTGTCAGGATAGTGGCCCCTGAGGACCAGAAATGAACATCCCTGCCTGTAACTAGACACCCAGATGATTGCAGAACAGATTCCCAGGCTTCCTGTTTGTGTAACCTTCCTATTCCTCCCAGGGCTTCCCAGTCATTTTCCACGGTGTGATGGGGAAAGACGAGAGAGAAGCCAACAGCCCCTCCTTCTTCAACGTTTCAGAGATCGAGGTACTGGTGGACTACCTCACCAAGCTCATGGAGACTCAGGGCAAGAAGGGCCTGCCCAAACTGTCCCCCAGAGACATCGGCATCATCGCCCCCTACAGGAAGCAGGTGATAAGACAGGCCTCACACCTGACACCTCAGAAATCTTTAGAGGATTTTAAGTATAATACATGAAGTAGTCTGGTATGGATCTTGGTGTTGAGACTTAAGTTAACTATAATTGGGGTTATTCAGGTAGAAAAAATTCAGAAGGCTCTAAAGTCAGTGAAGAAACTGAACCACTGGAACGACATTCAGGAGCTGAAGGTCAGTTTCTGATCCCTACATGGCTGTGTGGGTGGTTCTAGTGTTCAACATGGGTTCCTCATTGTTCCGTATGGATTATTCGCTGTTCAAAATCCGTTCCTCTGTGTGGTGGACGTGTGTGTGTACGTGTGTGTGTATCTGTCTCTGCAGGTGGGCTCGGTGGAGGAGTTCCAGGGCCAGGAGAGGAAGATTGTCATGGTAACCACAGTCCGCAGCAGCATCAATTATGTGAAGATGGACCAAGATTTCAACATCGGCTTCCTCGCTAACCAGAAGGTCTGTCAGTTATTCAGATACCTTCTACCTTAAAAATGGCTGTGCATGCAAGTACGTGAATGTGTATGTTGATATGTGTGATTGTGTGTGTGTGTGTGCACAAGTTTGTCTGAGTGTGTGCCAGTGAATATGTGTGTTGGTAAATATGAAAGTAATTGCGTGTGTGTTTTCGAGTGCGTGTTTCAGGAAGTGTGTGTGTGAGATTCCTGATCCCTAGTCTCTCCTTTGTCATGTGATCTCCCCAGAGGTTTAACGTGGCTATAACCCGCGCCAAGGCCCTGTTGATTGTGGTGGGAAACCCTGTTATCCTCAACAAGGATCCGACCTGGGAGAAGTACGAGCCCACAGCAGTCTACCTTGGTTCAGAACATCTGATCCCCTGCATAGACACAGGGCATCTTGATCTGGTCGAAGATACAGTACCTTACAGTAGAAAAGAACTCAAAACAATAAAATGGAACTGGAGCTTCTTTTAGAATGTCTAGAACACATCAGTATTTCTCTGTGTTCCGCATGAATTCAAAAGCCTTCCACAGCATTCCAAATGTCTCCACGTGATTCTAACCGGTTCTAACCACTGTGTTTTCAGGTTTATCATGTACTGCATGGATAATGAGGGGTGCGCGGGTTTCAACCACTCAGACGCTGAGGTAGAGGACGATGTGGTCTCACGCCTGGCCTCCTTGAAGATCCACGTGCAGTCTGAGAGTGAGCAGACAGCCTGTGAGCTTTAACATCCAGCCTGCTAACACTGTTAGAGTTAGCTACAGCATCTGCCTGTGTGTCTGCCTGTATGTGAAGCTGTATGTTCATTTGTGTGCATGTGTGCCTGTGTGTGTGCGTGTGTGCCTGTGTGTGTGCATGTGTGCCTGTGTGTGTGTGTGTGTTTTCCCAGGTGAGTCATGTGAGAGCCAGTTACAGCAGCACGTCCATCCAGAATGGCGGAGTGACCACTAGCCTCCTGGTGACATCACTAAGCAACACCAGAGTAAGAGCATCAGTATGGTTGTTGTGGGCAACAGACGTCACTGTTCTACCTGCTTGGTTCACAACACAAGACTGTTGATGACCTCTGACCTTACCAAGCCTTAAAAACAAACTGCCACCAGTGATGGCACTATCAGAAGAGGTGTGTGTGCAGTGGTGCCTCCATGCACCAACACAATTTTTTTCAGACTTATACCTACTGTATATCCATCCTGTTGAAAGGGTAGTTATGGAAAATAAGCAGGAAACTATTTAATGTGAAAATGTGTTGCAGTAACTGGACGGGTGTAGCTCAGTGGTAGAGTATTTCACAAGACCGAGCGAGACCTTGCAGTTTCAAATCCTCCCCCTTTAGGTCTGCTATATTCAGTGCTGCTGCTAGAAATTTGGGTGCCGTTAGGACAGAGGGAGTGGCAAGAGAGCACAAGGGTCAAAGAAATTGACAGATTGATGTGTTATCATGTTCTATTCTAACCAGTCAGTCATATACTATTTGCTGAAGTTACTGGGGAACCGTTGTCACTATGTCGCAACACAGTTTAACAGCAATCCAAATGTAGACCAGTAGCTGCTTGAGTCAAAGATCCTCTTAACTGTGCCTTTACTAAGATATCGTTATTGATGAATTTGTGATACCGTAGGAAAACAACAAAATAAACCGTTCACTTTGGCGCTTGTGACGCCTCTTTTTTCTTCTTTCGTATCGTTGCTGCCCCCTGCTGGAGGGATTTGTTTCCTGTCTTCAAAGTTTGCACCTTAAACACCAACTAGCAACAATGATTAAAATGATGTGCTTCTGTCATCGGTATCGAGAGATTAAACTCTCTTCTCAGGTCTTCTGCGTCAAATAATCGCTTTTCGATGCAGTAGTTGGTTAGTGGTCAGTGGTCACGCTTGAGATGATGGGATTGATACCACCACGTGTAAGGGAGACCAGGCACAGTTGTAAACTTAAAATGTTCTGAATAAATCAAAATTAATTTACAATGGAATAGTCAATCTGATATACACACACCGGCCACTAAATAAAGTACACCTTGCGATTACCGGGTTTTACACTTTTTTTGCCCTCAGAACTGCCTTAATCCTTTGTGGCAGAGATTGAACAAGGTACTGGAAACATTCCTCAGAGTCTGGTCCATATTGTGCACATTTGTCGGCTGCACATTCATGACGCAAATCTCCCGTTCCACCACATCCCATAGGTGCATAGATTATTTGAGCTTTGTGACATATGTATGACTCTGTAGTAGTTCTACATTATGACTCTGTAGTAGTTCTACAGTATGACTGTAGTTGTTCTACATTATGACTCTGTGGTAGTTCTACAGTATGACTAGTAGTTCTACATTATGACTCTAGTAAATCTACATTATGACTCTAGTAAATCTACATTATCAATCTGTAGTTGTTCTACAGTATGACTGTAGTAGTTCTACAGTATGACTACAGTATGTTGTAGTTCTACATTATGACTCTGTAGTAGTTCTAGGGCTTAGCGATGTCACAAAGGGCTTATGTCCAGAGTGCTTGACTAATTTAAACTAAAGAAAACAGGGTCTGGTTATTCTCGTCTCAAAAATAGTTTATTAACATTGTTCATGTTCACTTATTCAATACAACACTTTTAAGTTTAACAAAGCCATCTTACAATGAGCTTTACTATGAATCTGGATTGATACACTATATAATCTTAAATACTTTCAGAAAAGAGATGTTATACCTACACAGAGCGTTTCCAAAGTTATGTGTGTGTGTGTGTGTGTGTGTGTGTGTGTGTGTGTGTGTGTGTGTATGTAAGGGTGAGTAAATGGTTAAACCAGGGTTGATCATGCAGCATTATAAAGAAAAAGTTAGCGTAGTTGGCATACATAACATGTATCTCACTGTGAAGCCTTCTGTTACTAGACTGACCCAGCATGTAGAACATCATGCTGCTCTCACAACATTTCCTTCTCTGTCTTTACAAGCTCTTGACTTTCACACTGCTGGCATGAGGCTGCAGTCTGTGACCATCGTGCTAAACACACACAGACAGGTGTTCTGTGGAGGATTCAAATCCTTTTACTAAGCTGTTACTAAGCAGGTGTGCTTGTTAGGGACAATAACTGTTATACGCCTAGTTTAGTTACACTTATTGTGACATTGTGCTTTAATATATTCACAATTTATAATGGACTTGAACAGGAATTCTGCTTGGAAAAATCAACTTAAGACCAACTGAATGGAGCGAACATGTATTTCTGTTGCTGTTTGTCAGCCAGCCAGTAGGGGGTTACACTGGTCTTTTCTCCACAGCGGTTAACGCACAAAACCCTTCTGCTTCAAGATTGGTTTTTGCCAACATCATCACAACGTAGGATCACTATTTGACGTGGATTGAGCACCCAAGAGCCTTTGTGATTTTGAAAGTGAATGATTCGTGGATATGCAAAGGCTTGTGCTTAAGGTGATCCGTCGACGCGTTGTGAGCTTTCATGTGTAGATCCCAGAGCTGCTTCTTATCCTCCCACTGCTCTTTACCTGACCTGTCCAGCATCACACAGCAGGTGAGATGCCAAGGCTGAACAACACGCCATGAAGCGGCGGCCATGTTGGCACTGAGAGCCAGGAATGGGTGGATCAGACAGACATGGGATTATGAGAGAAGCTTTGGTGAATTCTAACAAAAAGGCTCTCTGGGATTTGTGGAAAGCTGCTTAACATTGTAACTCAGATACAAACGGAACACTGTTGAAGTGTTGTCATGTCTATGTCCACGCTAGCTGCCCCTGCTCACCAACTCAGATCTGGAGGTCCTCTAAGCTTGTTGGGTTTTAGTGAGAGAAAGAAAGGGGGAATGATAGAAAGATCACCAAGTCTACAGTGCTGTTTGTAATCCATGTAAATACCTGGGGCTGGTCCTCTAAAAGACTGGTCAACTTGGTCAGAAAGATAAAGCAGGAAAGATTCTTTATCCAGAGTATATGTTTCTAGACGACAGGGCTAAAACCAACCGACAAACCTGCTCCTACATTTTGTGCTCAACTGACAGTTTAAATGACACCTTAACATTTGTGTAACACCAAGCCCAGTACTGTGACAGCCTCCATGGTTAGAGAACAGCAAGCGGCCAGAACCTTGTCGCAGTCCCGCTAGTTAGTAACCCTGACCCCGACTGACCCTAATAACCCTGACCCCGACCCTAAAGCAGGTAGTGTTTGGTGGGCCATGTGAGGTATCTTAGACTGTGTTACCAGGTGCCCCCCAACGCCACCAGCCCCTCGTTTCCACAGGAATGCCAAAAGGCACACATCTGGTCTGGTAAGAGAAGGCACGGGAAGAAGACTAACAAAACCCTAACAAACTCTCCGGTAGTTCCTGTTCTGGAATGCAGTCAGGCCTGAACCCAAGACCTAGAAAGCAGGATCTAGAACCCAGGATCAGCTTTGACAAGGCCACCCAGTGCCACAATGATGTAGCTGTGGCAACCGAGTGTTCACACAAAGACATTCTCCTTCTAGAACAGGTCGGTTAACATTCTAATACTCTACAAGGACACCTGCATCTCATTCAAGAATGCAAACATAGGTTATGGTTCTACCACACGCTTGTAAGCTATCATAAAAATAAAAAATAAAGATAAACAGTGTTGTTCTTATTCTAAGAACTCAAATACTGGTTCTAGTTCTAGAACACAAAGGAAAGTTGTCACTCTAGGAGAGAGATGAAGAAGGACGCTCAACAGAAACCTACAGACACAAACAGGAGTGGTTTCCCAGTAAGGGTGAGTAGGTCATGTGACAGCAGACAGGGAGAACATGTCTCCTCCCTGGCCCTGGGCCTGGGTGTACAGGTGAGTCATGTAGCCAGGTTTAACACCAGTGTGGTATTAGTATGTGTGAGGGGAGGTCCACAGTCCTACACGCCTTACAGAGATGTCAGGAGCACTGACTCTGAAGAGGAGAGAAGGCTCTGGACATAGCAGTGGCCATCGTCATCTAGCAAGAAACAAGAGCCCCTTCTCCTCAACTAGTCTGGTTTCCTGGATCACACTCCGGAACAGCACACAACCCAAGGTGTCAATATGAAAGATTCATTCACAAGATTAAAGGAGGAAAAGAGCCCATGGGAGAAAAAGAAGTGGACAGAAAAAAAACCAGACAGGAAATTTGTCAGGTGTCATTGAAGGAACTAAGCTAAACACAAGCAGATGAAACAGCCATTTTGAACCTGCGTCATCCTAAAACCCATCCCACTGTTCTTTCCAGGATTCAACACGTTCGTCCGATTGGCGTCAAATGTGAGATACATCATACAGTACGAAGCTGTCTGCTACTGCTCAGTCACTCTTGTGTGTTGTTGTTTATGGGCTGTGCTGAAAGGATCCTCATAGCAGCAGACAGCCAGACCGCTTCTTGCGCTTGCGGACCTGCAGCGCCGCCCTAGTGGCCATCTCAAACACCTCACGCACGCCGTCCTTGGTCTTGGCGGAGCACTCCAGGTAGCCAAAGGCACTGATGCGGTTGGCCATGTCCCTGCCCTCCTCGGGCTTCACTGGCTCCTACACGCACACACACACGCACACACACACAAACACACACACACAAGCAACCAAACATGCACACATAATCAGCTCTTGAAACTTTATGAACCAACAGCCATGTTTAACAGCAATCTAGTGCCATAAACACCGCCCATTAAACTAAACTACAAGCACTACCATAAATCTATATATCCTTGGTATGTCGTAACACCCGTCTACAAAGCTATGCCTTACGTAACATTAGATACCAATCACAGGAGTCTACAGGCGTGATTTTGGGGTGTTCTATGAAGACACTTTATCTTTGATGTTATCTAACTACCGGTACATGTTATCAGTCCATATATTACGAGTCCATGATCAGGTTTTCGGAATATTGTCCATCTAAAGGTTTACTGACATAACTTTCAGTCTGGTCATCCTTCAATATCCTGACAGACAAACTGTGGTCGTGGAAATAAGTTAACCCAAGTGTCTGTGATACTGTGTGTGTGCGTCTGTGATACTGTGTGTATGTGTCTGTGATATGTGTGTACCTGCTTCATCTTGGCCAGCTCTCTCCTGGTGTGATCATCGTTCCTCAGGTCCTTCTTGTTTCCCACCAGGATTATAGGAACGTTGGGACAGAAGTGCTTCACCTCAGGAGTCCACTTCTCCGGAATGTTCTCTGGCAGAACACGGGAACACAGGGAGAAAGTTAGGACACAGAGGAACACAAGGAGAACGTTAATAAAGTTAGGATACAGGAGGTTAAAACACAGGTAGGAAGTTAGGACACAGGGAGGAAATGAGGACACAGTTCAGGAGAGCTCAGGCAGATGGAGAGCCAGGAGGGAAACTATGACAGCTCCCCTTCTGATCTTGACCCACACTGGGCTTCGAACTCTGGTCCTCTGACCTTCCAGTGCAACTACTGACAAGCTAAGTCACAGAGAAGCAAGCTTTTCTCTGGTGCCAGGTGGGCCGTTTTTATACAGAAGAGTGAGTTTACCAAATCACCTCAGCTTCAGCTACTAACACCACCGTGATTCGTAAATCTTCCTGTTCCAATAAAGAAATCATCGGGTCCATTGTTAACTTTGAGTCACAAACGCTTCAGGAAACGGAAAACTCCACCAAGATGGAAATAATTAAATTCTACTAATGTGGGGGCGATAAGGAGATAAGGAGATGAATCAAGAGGCGATATATAGTCACAGAAAAAGGATAAGACTACAATGAGACACTGTTTTCCATTTTAAAATGAGGTTGGCAGACAGAGACAGCATGTGAAGCAGTACTTCGAGTGTGGAAGTATCACACCTACCCAAGCTGTCAGGGCTGTCAATGGAAAAGCACATGAGGATGACATCGGTGTCAGGGTAGGACAGAGGCCTCAGCCTGTCGTAGTCCTCCTGGCCTGCTGTGTCCCATAGTGCCAGCTCCACCTGAACTCACACCACAGAAGAAGTAAAGATATTCAGAGAGAACAATGCGTTTATCTAGCAGGGGTTTTTCACTCAAAGCAAAGTACAGGCCAGGAATTGAACCTTTAATCTCTTAATCTGCAGGCTTTATCACAGAGCTATAACCCAAACCTTTGACAGAACTACACAAGCATTTTAGAAGACACGAAAATAAGTAAACACGTTTCAACTCCACTAGAAGAACTTCACTGATATGAAGGAACTATTTGATACTGACCAGATAAATTAACCCAGTAAGAGTGTGATAAAATAAACTGATGCTAATACTGATAGCATCTGCCCCAGGCACACAGTGTACTATCCAGCAGAACAAGATATCTTTCAGAAACCCATCATGTTCTGTGTTTTTAAACGGGGAATGTTTCCAGAGAATTATGCAAATAACATGAAAACTATAAAATGAATTGCAGATCTATATTCCAGAACAAGAAAGCTGCTTTAAGCATAAAGTACTGGATGATAAATCAAGATTTTTGCAAAGTTTTGAAGCGCTGCTCAATGACTGATGCTCTTTGTAAAAGCTCTCTCTTGTAAGTCGCTTTGGATAAAAGCGTCTGCTAAATGAATAAATGTAAAATGTATAAGTATATAAAAAAAACCCTGAAAGATAATTTAATAGAATTGACTATACATCTAAACAGTACATCTTTCGAAAACTAAATAAACTGTACATTATAAACAGCTTTCCTGCCAGGAACCAGGAAGTCAACAATGCACCGAACTATGCAGGCAAAACAAAGCCTGGTCCTGGTCATCTGAGAGGGAGAAACATGAGGGCTTGTGCCTCCCCTGGTCTGGCTGGCAGGAACCTCTGAGTACTTCTGGAGGTGTAATGTTTGTGTTGGACTGGTGTGTGTGTGTGTGTGTGTGTGTGTGTGTGTGTGTGTGTGTGTGTGTGTGTGTGCGCGTGTCTGGCAGGCCTCAACCACTCAGAGACAGGATGAGGTCTGGCTTTATCCAATCACACTGCTGATTGATTCAATTAGGGAAATCGGGTGATTAGAGGGTATAAAACTAGATACCTTCTGTTCTCTTCTGTGTGTGTGTGTGTGTATGCCTATATGTCACTCTCCATTACAATCTTGAGAGAGAGAGAGAGAGAGAGAGAGAGAGAGAGAGAGAGAGAGAGAGAGAGAGAGAGAGAGAGAGAGAGAGAGAGAGAGAGAGAGAGAGAGAGAGAGAGAGATTGACTGAAAGCTGTGTGGTGAGAACACTGGTCTTATAGTCTAAAAAATGTTTTCATGATGGGCAGCAGGGGTACACAACAGTTAGACTGGGATCAAACGACAGGCCCTACTGCCCCCCACCCCCCCATCCCCCAGTCCCTCCTGCAGGAAATGAGAGGCATTTGTCGGAGCAAGGGAGGGAGAAAGAGAGAGAGCTTCCCGGCTTCCCAGTCTGAACAGGAAGCTAGCGAGAACAGTCATTTCCTGTTTTGCTGAGTGGGATCCTGTGATGGTCAGATGAGGAGAACAGAGCTCTGACCTCTGACCCCTGGGTCTTGTTGAACACGCCAACACCCTCTGACTCACTGCTCATCAGCACAACCCCCCCTCACCCCTCCCCTCCCACCGCCCAAAAAATAACACAAGACAAGTTCAAAATAACAAGTAGCCAGATAAACAACTTTCACATCCAAGTCTTTACCATATATATATATATATATATATTTATAT
Source organism: Neosalanx taihuensis (assembly GCA_030340665.1). Taxonomy (NCBI): domain Eukaryota; kingdom Metazoa; phylum Chordata; class Actinopteri; order Osmeriformes; family Salangidae; genus Neosalanx; species Neosalanx taihuensis. The sequence goes on from CM059289.1 coordinate 10,991,817, forward strand.
AATCTTCAACTGTACTGTTGGGATATTGCAATCTGTTTTTGTACATTTTTTATATACTTTTTGCTCGCAACAAACTTGATCGATCAATCTATCATTTCCCTACACGTCCAGCTTCGAGGCTGCAGCGCACACCTGTTTGCCGTCGACCTCGATGTCGGCAATGTAGTTCTCGAACACGGTGGGCACGTAGACCTCAGGGAACTGGTCTTTACTGAACACGATGAGCAGACACGTCTTCCCGCACGCTCCGTCCCCCACGATCACCAGCTTCTTCCGAATGGCCGCCATCACTGTGGAAGACAGGGACACCTTCAGTCAGCTTTGGAGAGAGACTCACCTACGACAACCTGGGTTAGCGGACAGGAAGACCGAAAGGGACTTCACACAAATCGGTTTAACAACAACTGCTGTGGTGTATTTGTGTGTGATCTACAAAAGAAAGTTCTGGAACGTTCAGGTAGCCCTGTAAAGGTGAAGACTGAAGTCTTCTGAGTCTGAGTCTAATCTAAACACTCTGAACACCTGTCTGTCATCTCTGAAGGGAGGTACTCACATGCCCAGCAGGAGAGAGACAGAGAGACAGAGACAAGAAGTGAGAGAGAGGGAGAGAGACAGACAGCTACAGTGACAGACGTTGAATCCTCAATGCTAAATCTAGATTACTGAAACCAATGGGGTAAGAGGGAGGGAGGAGAGAGGTAGAGGGGGAGAAGGGAGGGGGGAAGAGAGGATAAGGGAGGGGGAGAGAAGCTGAGGGAGGGGTGGATGGATGAGATGGGGGAGAAAGAGTAGATGGAAAAGCGGGATAAAGAACAAGAAGGGAAGAAGGGAGGGATGGGATGAGTCTGCCAAAGTGGATGATGGACGAGGAGTGGTGTCTGAGCAGCTGTGGATGAAGTCATGAGCCTGCTCCTTCTCCAGCCCAAGCCTGAGGCTCAGACAGCAGGCTGCTTCAGCAGGTCCTGCAGAGACCCTCCATCAGCACTCCCTGACAGACCCAGACCCAGCCTCAGCCTCTCACCCCACAACACTCCCTCACAGACCCAGCCTCAGCCTCTAACCCTCCCCACAGCTGTCTGGGCCCAGAGCACCAGCCCACATGGATAGACGGAGACATAGAGTCAGACAGAAAGAAGAGAATTGTTTAATTATCATGCATGCATGCATGGGGATGGGTTTAGCTTGATGCAGAGCCCTTGAAAAAAGAGAATAGGCATTAACATATAGCTGAGAGGTGGAGTAACGATGAATCAAGTAGTCACAGGTACGTCTATTTGTGTCTTTGGACTAATGTGTCTGCTGCAGAAATCCATGATAATACAATGCTGTCCACGCTCGCCAAATCCAGCAAGTAGGATGTGAACACGTTAAACCACAGTATAAGAATCTATTACATTATTGGAAGGATATATTCTGTACATTACGTAACAACTCAGGGGTTGGAAGGATACTGGGTGAGTAAAGGGATTGTCCAAATATTTAGAGATGGGTTAGTCCTTGATCTGCACAGGGAGGAAGATTCAGAGAAGCTATGGAGAAGACCCACGCTGGGAAACCAAACATCCCACTTCCTGTGCAAAGCTAATAGTTATGAGATTGGAGTTAGGGTTAACGTTTGACCTGGGACTGGAGCAGGGCAATGGGGCTAGGGCTGGGGCTGGAAATGATCTGTGCAGTTCTGTTTGTACAGACCTGGGCAGAGCCTGGACAAGCAGTGGGCTGCCCACCCCCACCTAAACACACACACTGTTGCTCTCCTCACAGAGCCAACATGATAAGACACCATATGTCCAGATAACCAGAGCTCATAGTGAGACCTCCTTGGTAGTGCTCCTGGAATGGAAACTGAAATGATGAATGCTTGGTCGCTACATCGCAAGTCAGCAATCTTCTGCACCGCTTTTAACCAGCACACTCCCGAGTTTCACTAAGGTGGACACGTAATTGAAGGAGGTCCTATATGCATTTCAGTGCACATTATAGTGAAACACTCAATTCAAATTGAGCATATAATTATTGACACAATCCTTTAGTGTGGCTTGGATTAAAATGCTTCAGGATTTGGGTTTTTAATTCAGGCCCTATTTTATTGCAGCATGGTTAAATTAATTGATGTTGGTACTCTTGAGGATTTGAGGATTTCTCTCATAAAAATGTACTTTAGCTTCATTGGTCTCATGAACAAATTTGTTTACTTTTTCAAGTGCTTTCTGGCTCGTTTGACTATCGTAAATGAATTCAATTTCCTTCCCTAAACACGAGCCTTAAAGGCAAATATCCCATCAACGGGGGGAAGGAGAGAGACAGGAGACAGGAACGATAAAGTGAAGTGACAGAAAGAGTAAGAGTCATAGACAGAAAGGGAGAGAAAGACAAATTACAGATACCAACAGTACAAACTACAGATCCAGAACATATAAACTACATAACCCAGCAGTACTGATCCCAACGGTATCAACTACATATCAAAATATTAAAATCTACATACGTTTTGATCCAGTCCAAATATTACTGTAATCACTGTCCCCTTGTCAAGATTTTAAAATGAGTCATGTCTTGGCTAGTCACCCTTAACATAAACTAAAAGTAGACACTTGTTTTGTTATGGTACTTCCTGTTTTGCTGGTACCATACATTCAGCATCTCTAGAGGCCAGAACGGATAGGTCAGCTGACGTTAATGCTCAGATCATGTCCTGATTGGACAGAAATTAAGAGCTGAAGGCGCTATTGGTCAAACTCACATACCAATGACAAGTGGACAATGGAAAATTCCCCAGTGAGAAAGCAGGGTTTGGTTTTAAATGCAGAACATTAACTGAATTCATAGATTAATCTAGTTCTCAGTTCTCAACAACACTGCTAACGTCCCTCTTGAAGGTTGATAAATAGCACCTGTCTACACAGTAATACTGTTAGCTAGGCCACGAGGGGTGGAGAGGCAGGTTTGTCAGTAACAATAATCCTGATACCTAGAAACATTACAAGACTTCTAGAAGGCTCAAGAATTTACTCCACCTCTCTGAGCCACCTAGCTCAAAAATGGGTCAAAGTTCACAACATGGACAATTTCCGACTGGCTGTTTGACTGGCTGGCTGTTTGTCTGGTTGGCAGCTTGACTGGCTGGCAGCCGGCTGAGAGGAGTTCAGCTACATGCATGACTTTGGTCTTCACCACCACCTTGATACTGGCAGACACATCTCACAAAAGAAGTTTGCCTGCAAACTGTTCTGCCTCAAATTCAGGGTTAATTGAATTCATGGTCTTTTCTTAAGTGAAACACTACAGGCCTGAAATGGAAAAGGTTGATGCTCCTTTGACCTGAGAGGTAGACCTGTTCTATAGGGTTTTTGACCTTGAGCCTACGTCATGATGAGTCATGTTAAGATACCAGACCAGTCACTTCAGTTTAGGATCTCACGTTAAGCGGCCGAGCAGGGCCGACAGGTTGGCAGTTCCGCCTATATTCTTCACCCACAAACCGCATTCCTTTCCAAATCACAGAACAGCAGCGTTTAACAGGCGCAACAACACAGTTCTGTTCCCAGTTCACAATTATTAAACTACCAATTCAACGACTGGTGCGATTGTTTCTGATTGGTCAATGATTGGCTCGTTGAGTTTCCTCTTATCTGGCACTTTGCACTGTTGCACCATGCGCGGAGTAATACTGGCTATTCCTATAAAACAACGCCCTGACATTGTTTAACTTTCACCGATTTCTATCTAGTTTTGTTCCCACGGCAGCGTTCGACATGAACATGTTGTCCAAAAGCGAGTAAAGAACTCATTGTCGATTCAGGACTGGAAGGCAAATCAATGATCACGACAGTATTACGACTAATCCAGTAGCCTGTGCCTGGTTAAGTAAACTACTGCTCCGTTTCATTGCTGTCTTGCAGACGTAAGAACTAAGTAGGTTTTCGCTTCAGAAACAAGTGTATCAACAGTTGTGGTTGTGGGCAACAGTTACATCAACTAACAGTTCGACAAAACCTCAAAAATCTCGGAAAAGACCGAGAGAATATAACTCGAAAAACTTATCGGCTGTCAAACTGTTGATGATTTCGACAAGAGGCCACCACCTATTTCTTGGAAACCGGAGTACAGTCCGGTACATTCCGATCACTTATCCCCCACAAGAATGTTGCTGGGGAAATAGTAGTCCTATACTTTAGGAATAAGACATTTCAAGACGAAACCTACCTTCCGTCAGCTGCCCGAATCGATTTTAGTCCCGATTTGCTTGTCCTAAGGACCGTGACAGCCTTGCTGCAGTAATCGGTAAATTACGAAGAGGCTGCTAAGTAACGGGGGCAGACAAACACAGGATCCTCCCACTGAGAGGCAGACCGACTGTGGCGGTGCAGCCGTTGGAAATCGCGGAGACCCCTTCTCCTCCCCCTCTCCTCCCTTCCCCTCCTCCCCCCTCCTCCCTCCTCCCCCTTCTCCCTTCTCCTCCCTTCTCCTCTCCTCCCCTCCTTTCAGAAGCCCAATGACATCATCCGCAGTGGGCAACTGGTGGGTAGACTACCGGTCGCACAGGCTGTGGGGGTAGCCTATTACGGTGAAGATACACAAGTTTCCACAAATTGGAATATGATCGTGGAAAGAGTAACCGGTGGACATTATTCTTTAATTATCCAATTTCATTATCACCGATAATATCACTGATAATATCACTGAAATCATGTTTTATTTAAACCCTTAACATGGTTTATCCTTGTGCAAACGAGTTGAAATCCTTATTTTCCTTGGTTGACTTTCCATCCATCTTCAAGTTCTTTTGTTATTCATTAAATTAGAAGCTAAATATTTCTCATGTGGACTAGCCTATAGAGAAAGGGATATGTTGATTAATAGGGTGAAACCAAAAATACAGACATACTCTCTCAAAGGATAACTTGTGTAGAACCCTGTTAAGTTTTAAGGCATGATAGGTAATGTTTTGAGACAGTTTTGACCATTTGTCATTTCATGAAAACAATCAATCACATGGCTGACAATAAAATCAGATGAATCATAGGCTATATCTGCACGCGTAGCAGGGGGGTAATGAGCACGACAAGCATGGCGCAATGATCCTCAGGCCTAAGTTACCGGTCTACTTACCTGTCCTCACAACAGATGGCACTTTTGTGCTTTACCCAGACATAAATTAATCAATTAGACTTTTCAACAATCACAGACTAGACACACAATCTAAGAAAAGGGACAGTTATATTTATTTCAAAATTGGAACACATTCCTCTACCCTAATCGGGTCAATCGGTATCTAAAACTTACAATGATATGACAATGAACATAGAATAAAAATAAAGAGATGAACCAATATTTTCTCAAACATCAAAACAAGCGAAGCTTCAAAAGCTTCTGACGACCTAGATACCGTCGCTAGGCTACATGGCAACGCAGGCCTCGTCTTCACAAGGGAAACCTAACATCTCGAGGTACACAGTTGAGGTCACTTCTAACATGATTAAACTAGAGTGCTTTCAAGACGAAAACAAAGAAACTCGCTCTTCATTCATCCCTTAAGCATATTAAGGCAGTTGACTGAAGCTCATGTCATGCTGTACCAACGAACACCAACCTGAACTCAAACTGCATCTCTGATCTGAAATAACTTGACTAAACAAAGAACAGTCTTCCGGTGGCTCAGCAGAAGAACACGGTAAAACTGTTCTACTGTGTTCGTTTAGCAAGCATTAATATTCAAAGTGTTATCGTTAAGTCATTCTCTGCTACACGGACCGATCTAGCTAACTTACTAGCATGTACCTGGGATCCAAAAACGACATTTGATGGCACACATCCCTCTGGATATGCACCTAGGTCTGATTCCCAACATGTTTACATTATTGTCAGACACAATCATCCACCTTTAAATGGAAGGTGGAAAACAAGGTAACCTTTTGAAAGGTAACATAAATTTTTAACATGATGAAACAAAAAGGAAAAAAGAAAACAAAAAAAACGATAAGACAATTAAAGTGCGTTCTGTTATTCGTCCTGTCTCGATAAATGCGAGCCACCTGGTCCCCAACACGGGAGGTTTCATGATGCGGCACATTCACGCTCTTCAACGGTCTGACGGACGGCCAAAGTAGAACTTCAAGCTCACAATCTTGATTTCTATGCCCTCCACGTCCATAAATAAATAACATAAACATAATAATTGGCTCTCACATTCTTACTCCAGTTTCTTTCCCAGTTTGCTTTGCAGCCAGTAAAACAACATTCTCACTAGGTAAAGATCCTGAAGATCTCTCAGAGGGGGCAAAGCAAGGTAGATCTACTACACTACGGGGGCTTGTGTCTCGTTGTACAGCTGCTCTGAACACCCAGCTGCTCTGAACGCTGGGAACAGGTTACGCCATAGGAAGGCCGGTTCCATGAATCTCAAACAAGAAGATGTTTGGAGGGAGCCTGGGGAAGGGGGCAGGCTAGCCCGAAGATGGGGAGGAGGGAGCCTGGGGAAGGCTGGGCTGAAGAGGGGGAGGAGGGAGCCTGGGGAAGGGGGCAGGCTGGGCTGAAGAGGGGGAGAAGGGAGCCTGGGGAAGGGGGCAGGCTGGGCCGAAGAGGGGGAGGAGGGAGCCTGGGGAAGGGGGCAGGCTGGGCCGAAGAGGGGGAGGAGGGAGCCTGGGGAAGGGGGCAAGCTGGGCCAAAGAGGGGGAAGAGAGAGTCCATGCCGTTGGCTTCCCCATGAACGAGGTGACATCTTCACTCCCCTGTTGTCCAACACTATGGAGGGGATATGGGCATGGGGCGGCGAGGTGGTGATGGGGAGTGGGGGCGGCATTGAGCACCGTCTTCCGAACGTGGCGGGTGTGTCCTCTCTTGGTTGTCAGGGCGATGCAGCCTGTCATGTCTCCGCCGCCACGTGTTCCGCCAGTGGGATCACAAACACAGTGATGTCATCGCCCGACCCCAGTCTGTCATTGGGCAGCCTCCAGCCCCGCTCCTTCAGCACGCCACGTGACCTCATCAGCAGATCCTGGGCTGCCAACGTGTACCTGTCACCGTGGAGACACAGTTTACATCATGAATCACCACGAAAACTGTATTAACCTTACGTATCCCATGGAGATGAAATTTACCTCACGATTGCCCTAAAATATCACCATGGAGACACTGATGAACCTGTATAATTTTGTAGTTCTACTAGGCTAAATTGATATTAACTCCCACCTGCTATAAGCCAGTTTGACTTAGGCAGGAAACTATTCAAGTTAGACATATAGTGGTCATACTAGATCTACACATACATTTTACCCTTGGTTTGGATTGCATTCACATATGCGTACACACAAACACACACACGTACGTATCAGCAAGAAGGTATCTTTGTGACATCTAGAACGTTTCAGACCTGTACCTCATGGGTTATGGCTACTCATCTAGAAAGTCGTACCTCGCAGGAAAGGGTTAGTCATCTAGAATGTTCTAGCTCACAGGCCAGGGTTAGTCATCTACAACGGTCTATCTTATGAGTCAGGGTTGGACACCTAGAATGTTCTGCCCTCTGTACCTCAGGGGGTCGGTGGGGTCACAGCAGGCCAGGAAGCCAGACACGGCATCAGCAGCGTCCCTGTCGGTGGTGACGTCCCATAATCCATCTGTGCCCATGATCAGGACGTCATCGGGGCCGTGCTTGTAGTCTGACCAGTCGTACACCTTCACCTGGAGAAGGGAGGTTCAGGAAGTGGCATAGAAACGTCCAGTCAGAAGGACTCCTGGATGCTAGTATTTAACCATGTCATATGGTAGTCAAGGTTATTGTTGCACCACGTCTAATGCAAATAGAGACCTTGTTTCTTGGCACTAACCACTGAGATACCGTTCAAAGTGTAAAAACCTTGTTCTTGATTGTCTGCAGCATTTACTATATTTTATTATTATGTTATTATGATTTGGAAGAAAGATTCTGTATTAAAAAAAACTGTCTCACCTCAGGACAGCAGGAGAGGAAGGGCTTGATGTGGATGTTGGAGTTAAACACCTTCAGGTCATGATCTCCCAGACCTCGCGTAACTCCGATGGTGGCCATGACACGAGCCTGAAAACAGACCATAAAGTGGGTTAGTACCTGGGGGTGTGCTGTGGATTTGAGGAAAATCCTCTTAAAAGGGATCCCCGCCTCAGGAACATTTCTGAAATGAAGAATAATGACTACACACACACACACACACACACACACACACACACACACACACACACACACACACACACACACACACACACACACACAAACATAGTTACACCTACCCATGCATAGTTATTGCCTACTTTTTATTTATAATTTCCATATATGTTCTTTGTTTGCTCCATCTTGTCACAGTAAATTCAGTGTTTGTGCAACTTACATGGCGAATAAAAACAAATGTATTCAGATTTATACACACATGTACATCTGCATGCCCATACAGTCACAGGCCTGCTACAATAACTTGTTCATCTCCTTTAACAACTTCACCTTCTTTCCTTCGCCGTATATGAGAGGAAACTTCAGGTCGTCCTCCACGATGGTCTTGTAGGCCCTGCAAACACAGTGACACATAACTCCAATTAACACAGCACGGCAGCGAGAAAAATGGGACAGCGCCCCCCCCTTCCCCCCCTCCCCAACACACGCACGCTCCAATCTTTCCATAATCTCTTTATGTAATCGATAAATCGATAAACTCAGTTACCTATCATACCAGTTTACTTAATCTCCTCATTCGTTCTCTCTACACTGGTGTGCGGAATGCTAGGTCACTGTAAATCTCTGTGCCTCAGAACAGGGGAAGGTCACTAATGCTGCATATTACTTCATGCACCCTTCATGTGAAGTGTTTTCTGTGCTTGATGGGTGTGTTACCAGCCGGTCATGGTGTGGTCTCTGAACAGCATCTTCTTTCCCAGCTCTTTGTGTTGGATTCTCCTGGGAAACTCCATGTGTGTGAAGTCATTACCCAGCAGCTCTGGTCTAAGGAAGCCCTGCAGGGACAAACAGAACCGCAAGCACAACGATGATGTTTAATTTACAGATCACTGACACACGCCTGTGTGGTAACAGGTTGGAAAAAGAGAAAACAGGAGTTTGTAAATTGAATGGGAAGCAACAGCGTGCAGTGGGCTGTTGATGAAACACAATGCTTGGAGACGATTTGATAACCTCTAGAGTTGTAAGTGAAGATTAAAGAGTAATGGAAGAAAGAGTAAGCCATCTGCCCAGACTAGAGAGGTGGCTTGGGTTGCGTTCACAAGAACAAATAATAAACTTAAAAAAATGCCTGTCGTCAACTAGAACTCTCCTGCTTAAAAATCCTGGAAACACAAGGCGGCTCGCTAGATAGCACCACAGTTCCAACAATCCCTAACGTGTTCAAAAACCACAGGTAATCTGGTGTAAAAGGATGACGAAAGACACTAAGAAAACAGCTGCAAGCACAAGAAGAGGTCTGGGTTTTCATAACCAAAACGTTAGCGAGGGCCGTTATATAAATGACAGGAATACACAAGCCTCTTAAAAGTTCCCCCAGGGCTCGACTCCCACTCCTCGACTCAAATAGAAGCAGCAGATGCAGCAGGGGACTGTGGGCGATGCTGGGTTTCAGAACACTCGTTCCCCCTCCGCCAGAGCAGGAAGTGTCAGGGATGTCTCCTACGGCTCCTCTGCTACTCAGGGGCGTGGGGGAAGTGCTGACGGGGTAGTTGCATTTGCTTCATAGCTTAATAAATGTCTTATTTAACTAACTTAGAGGTTGGATGGATCACACACACACAGAAACACACACACACAGAAACACACAGACACACACATATATAGCAGGTAATGTGGAGGACTAATGTGGAGCCACTGAGCTCACCAAGTACTGCAGACGCTGCCTCTCTGATTCTGGAGTAAACTCGTTGGACATTGGGATGATCTCATCATTGCGGATGATTATGGCTCTGTGGGAAAAGAGAGAGGAGGAGGGAATGATAGAAAGAGGGGGAAAGGGAGAGGGGGGAGATCATGGGAGGTAAAGAGAGACAGGGAGAATAAAGAGAGACAAAGAGAGAGAGTGAGAAGAGAAACGTTCACAGGATGAAGGCAAAGCTCAGGGTTAAAAGGATGCACAAACAGCACATTATGAAGGTTCCATCCCCACTGCTGAATGACACTGCAGTTGAATCATGTAAACAGCAGAGGGCGGAAATCGTATTCTGTTTAACACCAACCCTTCTGGTTTTAGAGCCTGAGCAGTGTGTGACTAGTCCTGTTGTCATACTGGTTCTTGTGTGTGATCAAAGTGTGTGTGATCAGTGTGTGACCAGTGAGTATGGCCAGTGTGTGATCAAAGTGGATGTGATCAGTGTGTGAGTGACCAGTGTGTGACCAACCTGCTGTCTCCTGCGTTGGCAACGTACAGCTTCCCCATCAGGTGAACAGCAGCCAGGGCACAGCACCCCCCTGAGATGGCGTAGGTTGCCTTCTCCTTCTCAATCAGCTCATCCTGCAGCAAACACACAGCAAGTCACCCTCTACGCTACGTCATCCACAGCTTCCGCACACAAGCGCTCAGCGGTTAGAGGATTTCAGTGAAGGTCAACACATCCCAAGTTCAAATCCCTCCCCCCACCCTTTTACACTGCTTTAAATGAAAGTTAAACAAACAGATCGTGCAAAGGAGTTCAAATCAACATGTCGGACGTGTTAAGACTTCACTTAAGACTTCACTTAAGACTCACCATCTGCTTGAAGGCGTTCTCTATAACTCCCATCACTAGGCTCTCCAGACTAACTGTCTTCTCCATGTGGAAGCGGATGGTGGCGTCGCTGACCGCATCGCTGTCCTCCGCCGAGCCCTGCCCCGCACCCTTCTTCACGACGGCCTGGTAGGGGCTACCGTTCTTGGCCAGGCAGATAGGGGGCGCCGCGGTGGGGTTCTCCAGCAGGTGGGCGATATCGCCCAGCCGGTCTCTGATGATGCGGTGGAGGAGTTTGGAAGCCATGATGGCTGCGCCGGAGCCCGCATGGCCGTCGAACACGCCCCAGTAGAACATGGGGATCCCTATTCCATCCTGCGGAGGGACAGCTCACGTCAGACTGGGACACACTCTGTACGGCTGTGTGTTTGAGTGTGTTTGTGTGTGTGTGTCATTGTGAATGTGTCTCTGTGTGTGTCTTTGTGTACGTATGTATCTGTGTGTGTGTGTGTGTGTATATAAGTGTCTGTGTGTGTGTATGTGTGTCATTTTTGACAGCAGACCAACAGTTAATCACAGGATATACTTTCCGTTTGGCTCAACTTGTCAGCGAAAAAGGCAAAAGTACCAACATCCTTCAAGTAGAAGACCAGATACTGATGTTTAAAAAGCCTCTGGTAAACGTTGAAGTGCTGACTACACTTTTCCACTTAGACTTAAGCTAAAGTAAAGTATTTAAAGTATGGGCTCTGATATGTACTTAAGTAAAAAGTAGCAATTACTAATGATCTTCTTTTAAGAACTAGAACCGGTTATGTTAACCCAGGTAAAAGTAGCTTGCCTAGTCTATAGCTATCGATAGCTATCACTACCTATCTACCTCTGGGATTACAGTATATTAGTTATCTCATTCTGACTTGCTTCATGATAGTTTACATTTGCTATGCATGATAACCAGGAAATATATATTGTCATTGTGTTCCTTTTATGTTTGAAATTGCAAGAAGTACAAAATACAGATATTTGTGTATAAAACGTCAGGAATTAAAGTTAAAAAGTGGTCGAAAAAATAAACAGTGAAGTCAAGTACTGACACCAGAAGAATCTACGTCAGTAGACTTCCCTTCACTGCCTGTCTGCCTCCTTGTCCATCTGACTGTCTGTTAGCCTGCCTACCTGTCTGTCTGTTAGCCTGTCTGTCTGTCAACTCTTCCCTGGCCCTGTCGTTCCCTCCTTGTGTTTCTCGTTTTCTCTCTTCAAAATGAGCTGGTGATGTAAAGCCCCCCACAGTGGTAATTCATAGTGATTATTGTACATTGTGGCTCCATAGTAATTACAGAGAGCTAATCCTCTCATACCAGCAGTCCCTGGTCCCTGGGGTACAGGACAAAACTGGATTAGGACCAAAGAAGATACCAGTTCAGGCATTGCAGCGCCATGGTAACCCCAGCAAACAGGGCAACCAATAATACTTATACATCCCATAATGACACCCTTCTGGGAACCAACTGACAGATGCCCTTTCACATGTGTGCGAGGAAACTGTTTACGTGGATGTTTTCACCTCATTTAGCTGAAGGCGTTTATTTACTACAAAGTACTTGTGGATTTATCAGCAGTAAGTGAGGTGAACAGGCATCACAGCAAAGCCTTCAGAGGGATCAGTGACCTTGAGGGCAGTGTGACACCCTTGCCCCTTTAGTGGGTCACAGTTCAGAGCTTGCTGCTAAAATAGCTAAGCTGGAGGGACTGCTGCTAGGCTAGCTAAGCTGGAGGGACTGCTGCTAGGCTAGCTAAACTGGAGGGACTGCTGCTAGGCCAACTAAACTGGAGGGACTGCTGCTAGGCTAGCTAAGCTGGAGGGACTGCTGCTAGGCTAGCTAAGCTGGCCGGACTGCTGCTAGGCTAGCTAAGCTGGGGGGACTGCTGCTAGGCTAGCTAAACTGGAGGGACTGCTGCTAGGCCAACTAAACTGGAGGGACTGCTGCTAGGCCAACTAAACTGGAGGGACTGCTGCTAGGCCAACTAAACTGGAGGGACTGCTGCTAGGCTAGCTAAGCTGGAGGGACTGCTGCTAGGCTAGCTAAGCTGGAGGGACTGCTGCTAGGCTAGCTAAACTGGAGGGACTGCTGCTAGGATAGCTAAGCTGGCCGGACTGCTGCTAGGCTAGCTAAGCTAGGGGGACTGCTGCTAGGCTAGCTAAACTGGAGGGACTGCTGCTAGGCCAACTAAACTGGAGGGACTGCTGCTAGGCTAGCTAAGCTGGAGGGACTGCTGCTAGGCTAGCTAAGCTGGAGGGACTGCTGCTAGGCTAGCTCAACTGGAGGTACTGCTGCTAGGCTAGCTCAGTAAGAAGCAGGGAGCAGGCCTGGGACATCTGTTTATCCCTCCTCTGACCAGGCTGGGGGAGGGGGTAGCACTCAGAGATTATGTAATTGATTTAGGACAGAGGGGCAGAAGCAGTGGAATGGGCAGAGGCCAGGAAGGGGCAGGAGGGGGAGGAGGCAAGAGGGGGCTGTGTTTGTGCTCTGAGAGGGGCTGGTATGACAGACAGTCGACTGCTGAGCTCATTTTTGGGGTTGAATTCTGTCTTGTGGAGACAGCAACAGTAATATGGCCCTCTGCCTGGTAACTACAGCTATCTCTGAGAAAATGTGTATGAATAATATGATCCTCTCCTCTGGTCTATCCTGTCCCCTAGTTGACCACCATCCCACTGACAGTGAAGCACCACTGACATGTTCCTAAAGTGTTCCTGGTGCAGAACAATAAGATGTAGGAGAACCCTTGTGTTCCTCAGGGTTCTCCATAGAGAATGACAAAGGTAGAGAACTCTTGTGTTCCCCAGGGTTCTCCGCAAAGAACATCTTCCTCACCCCGTTGTCCTCCAGCACGGTGGAGTTTCTCTGCTTGCCGCTGGTCTTCCTGATCAGCAGCTTCTCACAGCAGGCCTGGTCCTCGTTCAGCATGCTCTTCCCTGCATTGATCACCCTGGAAACAGACAAGGGTAAGCTAGGAGTCCACACACACACACACACACACACACACACACACACACACACACACACACACACACACACACACACACACACACACACACACACACACACACACACACACACACACACACACACACACACACACACACAGTCTTCACATTATGCACATTACTGTCATAGTAAATGGGAGGATAACAGCTTCACAGTGATGTATGACTCCATACCTCTCTTCACACCACTCTATTCTGTAGTACTGTACTGCACTAGGATGGACTGTCAATTCATAGCACCGCGCTATGCTGCACAATAATACTCTTTACTATGATGTTACAATAAGGGTCCTTATTCCCTATACTGCACTATAATATACCATTCTATACTAAACTACACCCAAATCTATTGCGCTGTACTGTGTGCTGTAGTATGTCCAACACTGCGCACATTGAGCTTTCTGCTGTGTCCTGTCAGAACTGTAGTCAGTGTGGAGGTAGAGGTGACTCCAGGCCACTGCAGTGAGGAGGGAGAGGTCTGCATTAAAATGTTATTTGCAGTCCCCTTCTCTGTGTTAAATAGCAACAATCGCTCTCTCTGTTAAACAGTCTTCTTCTCCCTGTTTAACGATCCCTTTCTCTCTAAACAGTCAACTTATCTCTGTGTTACACAGTCCAGTTTTCTGTGTCAAACAGTTCACTTTTTGACAATATTTCCTTCATTCACCATCTGCTTTCATCCAAAGTGTCATAGAAACGTCAGTAGTTCACACAATAAAAAAGTGATACAGTCTGACACTGTGTGTAACATCTGAGATGGCATAGCTGCTCCTGTAAACCCCTTGGTCACTTCCTCCTAACCTGGGGAGTCAGCCTATCAGAGTGCGACAACTCATGTCCGAGTGTTACGCAACACTCCTCTGTTTCAATAATAGATCTATTGAATTTAAATCGTGCATCGGGTTAAAATCGTCTAATGCGCAATTTCAGACGCTATCCTTAAGCGTTCTGGTAACAGCAGAGTTTAGAGGATTATTAGAGACTACAACATGGCACTGCATTGGAGTGGGGGAGGACGGGATGGAAAGAAAGAGAAAGAATGGGAAAGGGAGGGAGAAAAAAGAATAAAAATATGGCAAAAGGACAGAGAGAGAAGAAGCGAGAGGGAGGGAGGCGGATCGAGATACAAAGAGAGAGCGAGTGTCGTGTGTTAGCCGTCCAATATGTTGCACTTGCTGGTCAGTTAAAGACTCTGCTAGCCGGCTGTGTTAACACACAAGCAATGCTGCCCAAATCTGGATTATAAAAAGCCTTCTGGTCAGTCGAAAGCTGCAATGAAAGCCAGAATAGATCTGTGCATTAGAGCAAACGATAAGATAGGACAACAAGTGTGCTGTCCTCTGGACTTTCACACTTTGCTCATTGCAGGGTTATCTTTACAGCACGTTGGCAAATATCTTCCGGCACCGAGAGCAGGACCATCTCTTGTGCCCATCTCTGGTTGGGTCAGAGGTGGAAGGGTTCCAGTGCAAAAGCAGAAAGGATAACGGCTGTGGTTTTTCTGACAGTCCCATCTCAACTGATACTGTTTGAATCTAAGTTTCAAGAATGTACAGGGCCAGTTGGGCTAGTTATAAGCAGAATCTGATCAGCCTTGTTTTAAAGGACCTAACTTGTGTTCAGCACTTAAAGCCAGCCTCGTCTGTGGTTCCAGTCATATGGCAACATGTGACTAACAGAGAAAGACATTGTTAGAGTTGTGTGTTTGACTCCTCCTTACACCCTCTCTCTCTCAAACACACACTCGCACACACACACTCGCACACACACACACACACGCAAAGACAATTAAAAAAGAGGACGCTTCTGACTCCAGTCACTTCCTCATTTTTGAGAATTGGAGAGTTTTGAGACCATATCGTAGCACATTGTGACCTAGGTTTGTAGCTATAATGTTTCCAAACCATCTCAGTGTTTGAAACCATTACTGACTGGACTGAGTGACCACACACACAACACTGCATTTCCGGTCACACCCTCTACTTGGAACTAAAATGGAGAAACAAACGACTCACGGCCACAACCAATCCCTCGCGGTCTGCCTGGGTGTCTGTGAGTTTCAGCTCATGGGTCTGTAGGTAAACTTCAGTGCCCAGCAGGTTTCTCTTCACTATTCAGAGATTGTTGACGTCTGAATCATAAAGTCGTCATTGTCATTGGTGTGGAACACAACAACAAGCTGTGTCACCGGTTAACCAAAAGAGACATGGAGGGACTGTGAACCTGACACCCTAACCTCTGCGTAGCTACACTATGTTTTCAGTGGACCATCCATCAACAGTGGTCATGCTGCAAGTTTTTCCTTCCCTTCTTCAGATTCAGATTACTTTATTGATCCCGAGGGAAACTCCTTCGTATCAACGGCACACAGTCTTGCAAAGCACACAAGGGTAAGGGTGTGAGGTAAAAGATTAGAAAGTGTACACAGGGATAGGGGGGAGGGGGCAATAACAATAAGTAAAAAAAGTTTAAAAAAAAAAAGTACTTTAAAAAACTTCTGTGAACGTACGTCTACAGAACTGCTGGTGAACTGACTGTAGACACACATCTCATTACCCAACAGCCTTAAGGCTTCTTAAGTGAGAGAATGTGGGCAGGGCGGATGTCATTTGGGAAGGAGCTGGTATCTAGTTGAAGCTGGTACGCCCTGCCCAGGTAGCTATGGGCAAACCAGTTTAGGGTTGTTGGACATAATCACTTGAACCTGTACATACCATGTATATTCTGATTATACTGTTCATACTATGTTCATACTATGTATATTCTGAGTATACCCATATTTATTATATTCTGTTGGATTAACTGTTTTGCACTTCTGGTTGGATGCTAACCAGGATGCTACTTGTACCTGCGTAATGACAATAAAGTTGAATCTAATCTAATCTAGGGACCTGTGTGTGTGTGTATACAGGTTGTACCTGTGTGTGTGGGTAGACAGAATGGAAGTGTGTGAGCATGTGTGTGTAGACAGGGTGGTACTAGTGTGTGTGTAGACAGGGTGGTAGCAATGTGTGTGTGTGTGTCAATCAGAAAGGTCAGTTTTCCATGTGAGATACTGAGTCTCTGCTGTCTGTGTCTGGATCGCACGCCTCTCTTAAACAGGCCAAACATTCGAGGCGTGTTTGATTAAACAGTTTGCCACCTCTGCGACAGTTATACCAGTTAGGTTGATAGATTAAAAAACACGTTATTAAATAAATTACAACCCATTTTACCAAGGTGAAGGTGATCAACAACAACAACAGCTCGTCCACTAGAGCCATGTAAGGAGAGAACGTGAACATGCTGGTCTGGTGGGATCTTGTTTCATGGCGACGTGACAGATGTTTGGGTCAGGCTCTTACATTTACATTACATTTATTCATTCAGCAGACGCTCTTATCCAAAGCGACTTCTAAGAGAGAGCTTTACAAAAGAGCATCAGTCACTTATCACAACAATGTGATAGTCCCCAAACATAGCAGGCTCATAGATTATGAGACATATATCATGAGAAGCCAATAAGTGCCAAAGGAAAGAGATATCAAAGCATCATGACTCTTCCCCAAGGCTGACTCGGTCGTTCACCTTTCACACATCATCCGTTAAGCGGCTGCTTTCATCAAAGGAGGCGTAGACATGTTGCATTTAGAAAGTACAGCAGAAGATCAGTTTCGGTAAATTGATCAGATGAACAGTTTAGATAAAGATAACTCTAATAGTATTTTGATGGTCAAAGTCAAGGAACGGTCTGGATTGACTGACCACGTTGCAAAGTAACAGCACTGCTGACCACGGTGAACAAAAGAATACTATAGTGCAGCAACAACTTGTCATTTAGGTAAGTGCTGTGCCATTTGAAGCGCTAGCAGGGCAGATGTTTCTCAGAACTTCATTTCCCTGTGAGTCACCGTGCTTCTGTAGAGTAGGAGTTTGATGCAGGGTTATGCAACAGCAACCAACAGACCTTACTGGGCCAGCAGTCCTGTCGGAAAGTGCTTGACTGCAAATAATCTTGGCTAGTGAGTGAGTGTCTGTGTGTGGGAGTGAAAGAGAGGAATAGAGAGAGGGAGAACAAAGGTGAAAAAAAACTAACAAAAGACAGAAAGCAGACAATAAAAATGAGAAAAACGACCAATCGTAGTTAATTCAGCCAAGGCACTGTAAATGCTAATATCACTTGTTGTTATGGAACAGGTGTACAGCTCCTTTAGTTACTCCAATGATTTGCTGGAGCTACTAGCAGCACAAAGATCTTAAGGCTCAGTTAACAACAAGGAGAACGTGCACAATCAGAGTTATTAAGTCACAAAGAGTCTTTTAAATGGCTCAGTTCTCTTTGTCAGTGAACAGATGAGTCTAGCACACACTGGCGTCACAGGTTGGATATCGTCCTCATTATTGGCTCATTTCTATGATAACCCACTCTTAACCAAGCAGTATACATGATAACCCACTCTCAACTAAGCAGTATACATGATAACCCACTTTCAACGAAGCAGTATATTGACGGATAATCCCTTGGGAGGGATGGACGCTAGGAGATGAGCATCTCCCTCTATTCCTCCCTCAGTCCCCCCTTTCTACCTCCTCTCTCTCACTCACTCACCCCTCCCTCTCTCACCCATCCCCTATATTCCCTCTTCTTCTCCCTATCTGTCCCTCCATCCCACCAGCCCTGCCTTCTTCCTGACCAGTCCATTTTACCAGACTCCATGACGCAGCAGTTGATCATCTGTTACTCTAAAATCAACCAGAGATGGATGGTCTTCAGAGCCATTTCACCCAAATAGGAACTTAGTTCTGCAGCTCCCACCCTGGCCAATCAGCTTCCTCCCTCTGACCAGATTTCAGTCTTAAAAAGAAACATATAAAACATGACCATGTAGCCTACATTCACGTCTAAAGGTAATCGGAAAATAAATTCCTAATCTCTTTTCCTCCCTCTCTCTCTCAATCTCATATATCCTACACACGCATGCACGCAAGAACTGCATGACAACATTAATTAATTAAACGTGTAGCAGTTGAACATTCTGATCTTTATTAATATTATCAATGATCAACCAACAACATTCAATAAATCCCCTTCTGCGGGACCTCGCGTATCTTCCTCCTCTCCCTGACAAAGCACTAGAACGAGACAATCGACTGAACTATACCGGAAGAATGAACCTGTGCAATGCAGTGAAATACGTATGTTAACGAGGCTGGACTGGCAAGCAGGAGGCCGAGCAGATCTAACCCAGCAGATCTAACAGCATTCTGTGTTCCCCTGCAGGGGGGCCAGCTGTCTCCTCTACAGCGGTTCAGTCACACAGGGAAAAAAAATCATTTCCATTTAGCAACAGGCCATTCAATACATTAGCCATAGCATCGGATGCCCAGTCGTCCTGGGTGTTTGATGACGTTATGATATGGATAGCTTTGTAATACAAGGCTGTAACCGTGACTGTCGATCCCTTTTGCTTTTTTATTCAATGAATGATGTCATGTTGATCAAACTCACTCTGCGTATCCCGACCGCCAAGGAAGCCTGCTGTCCGTTTTTAACGTAAGCACCGGTCGCGTTGCGTGTTCCGTCGAGTATTGCAGGAGCTCCTGGGTCAGGTCTAGAAAGTCGGGTCGACCGTAGGGGAACCGTGGAGGTAGACCGTCCGGACCGCAGTTGTGAACGTTCCCCGAGCCGTGATGGTGATGGTGTCCGTGGGGCATCATTCCTCCCACCAGCGTGGACATCGCGTTTTTCACTTTGCTTATCATTGCGGTATGATTAATGTTAAATGACAAGAATCCAGCGTTGCAAAAACATCAGGGGGAAAATATGATGAGCCAACGACGAAGATCATTTCAGGAAGCGATCTTCCACGGCCCCCATGTGACGCTTGATAGACGGTGTTCTATGTGTGTTCCTCATTCAAAACAGAACCCCGGTTCACCACCACCAGGCAGCAGCGCGCAGCAGAGCAGTCGGTTCTCCCGCACGGGCGGGGATTTCGTTGGCTTGATAGGGACGCATCACAAATCGTCGACGGTCAATGGGGTTGGGATGAAACGGGCTGGGTTCGCGTTAGGCTGGTTCAGCTTCATTTATTTATAAACGGGACAATGCACATTAATCGACAGCAGAACTGTAAATGTGCCAGAGTTAGCCTGGCAGGCTAGTTTTCATCTGTAGTCCCTAGGCCAGTTCTTAAAAGGCAACCTGGTAAAAACAACTTTAAAAAAGAAGAAAAAAAAGAAGCATAAAACATATTCATTCCCCCCTCCCTCAGTGACGAAAATATCGGTACCGTGGTTAGAGCAATCCTTAGTCTCAACAATAAAAAGGCACTGAATTGGAATATCCTAACAGTAAACAAAATAAATAGCTGATAAGTTTTTTTTCAGACAGTTTGTAAAATCGTCATCATTAGATCATCATGGTCACTTGGAGGAATGTGAGAGCAGTCATTCTATCACCCTGCCTTCTCAACATCCACAAAAGATCGTTAGTCATTGTGGTTCCTCACACAAGAACTACAGCAGTGACAGTTTTCCATGATTCTCAGGCATGGATGGTTACTCACACAAGGACATGTCAGGAGAACATTCTCAAAAGGCGGTCACATTTAAGTAAGTAATACGGCCTATTTAGCAAACCTTTTCATCCAAAGCAATAGAGAAATTTGAACCTTCAAACTCAAGATCAGCAGTCAAAGTTATCTACCTCTGACCTATACATATCCCATATGCATGCAGACACGCATTCACACACATTACCACACACAAAGTACATAATATATCATAATATAACACTGAAATTGTCATGCCAATGTCATGCCTCTTCACAGCAAGATGGATGAGGTCATGGATCAGGTCATGTCGTTCAGGTGTTCCCCAGTAGAGGGAGCCATAGTACAGGTGATTAAATATGGCGCAGACCAGATTCTGAACAGATTTGATTAAATAAGGAAAACAGGTAAACATTATGTGTACAAAAGTCTACAGACATCCATATTTTATTATTGAATAAATACATCCAAATTAAAAGTGCATTTTCTACTGTCATGTTTTCCTTTGATGTCTGATTTTCTCCTGGAGGAAGTGCTTGAAGAAACAACATTAAAGGGATTTCTTCAGTATACAATCCATTAATTGCAGTGGTGGTTTTCAAACTGAAGGCTTTCAGAAACCTGGCAAAGAATCATAATCTAAGTCTCTGACCTCCCTCCCTCCCTTCCACCTGTCTGTTTTTCTTTCTCTCTAAATCTCTCTCTCTCTCTCTCTCTCTTCTCTCCCTCTCTCCTTCTTTCTAAGCAGCAACACTAGACTGAAGCAGGTAGCAACAGAAGTGGCAGTACAGCTCTGTGCACCTGTTGAATTAAAGAGCATTAACTGCAGCTGGTGCTGCATTATTGATGTCCAGCCACATCCCTCAGGCCATTACGCCTCCCTGTTCCCTCTCACGCTTCTTTCTGGAGCACATCAAACTGGCTCGCTCACTTCCTGCTCCTGCTGGGGGAGGGCAGTCCTGGAGGGGAGGGGAACGAGGGGAGTGTTAAGGCTGTCCCCCGTCAATGCAATCAACACCCCAAATTGAGTCTACCTTGGAGTTAGCATACAGTGGTATCACGTTCCACCCCCCCCCCCCTCCCCATTTATTATAGCATGCCCAGGTTACATATTGTATTTTTATTACAATTATTAAAAGCAATCGTTTTATCTTTTATGTTATTATACTCTTTATATTGCTGTAACAGGAAACAAACATGTGTGTTTGGTATGTGGAGCTTGCTATTTTACCCGTGTTCTGTTTATACATGTAGAATTTTAATGTGACCCCTGAGCAAATGCCACTGAGGCTACGGCCTTAATGCAGTGAACATTAGCCCTAATTAAAATGATTTACACATAGGATAGACTGTCACATGTAGACATGTAGTGTGTCTATCATATAAGAGGACAGACGACACACACACGCTACCCCACAGGAAGACAGACCATCTCACACACACACACACACACACACACACACACACACACACACACACAAACACACACAGGAGGACAGACTCAGGACAACACAACACGCGTGCCACACAATGACAGGGCGCATCATGCATACGGAATAGATGACACGGCAACAGCAGCGACATAACACAGCAGTGATGCAACATGGCATCTACACATCACACGTCATCTGTGAGGACGTGCGTGAGACAGCATGTGGATGGAGGGTGACCTAACCAGGCCGCACCCTGTGTATCTCACAGGTGAGGTGAATCTGTCTCACTCACACACTCACCCTCACACACACACACACTGCTTGTTCCCTTTCTGGAGGTTACACTGACCTGAGCTCAGTTAACAGATGCCCCCCCCCCCCCCCCCACACACACTCACACACACTCACACACACACTGCTCATTCTATCTGTGGCTCTCCCACTCTCTCTTGCTTTTCTTTCTTCCACACCAGTATCATGATGACTTTGCACATAAGTACATGGCTGTCATGTATCAGCTCTGTAATGTCAGGCCCTGATGTGTGTGCGTGTGTGTGCTGAGGCTGCAAGCTTAGGTCTCTGCCTCTGTAACATCACAGCACATAATTCTTTCAAGTTAATGGAGTGTGTTTCTGTTTCAAAGTATTTGTGTGCGTGTGTGTGTGTGTGTGTGTGTGTATTTGTGGATGTGTGTGTACATGAATGTCTGTGTAAGGCAGAGTGGATATATCTGTGAGTGTGTGTGTTTGTGTGTGAGCACAGAGAAAGGGGATAGTAATAGAGAGGGAGATGGTTACAGCTAAGACTTCACAAACATGATGAAAATACATGAGGGGGCCTAAAGGCAATCAAAGCCAAATCCAAACGTTTGTTTTCCTTCTCCACAGGCTGTTTCAAAACATTATATTGATTATTCTGCCAGTCCAGGTCTTGTGGGAGCAGAGGAAAGACAGCGCTTGAGAAATAGAGAGATGATAATGCAATTACAGAAGAGAAAGCCTTTTAGACCAGGCGGTAATGCTCACTGACAGGCAATAGTTTGGGAAGACAGCAGTAGTAGTCTACATTTTTTACTTTAGTTTATCAAGAGCTTAACATACTTCCCAATATATCAGCCTCTAAGGAGACAAAATTAGGTTTATTTGGCTGTTTCTTCATGAAAATAGGCCGACGTGATTTAAATTTACATCATGCACACCGCCTTTTCGTTGTATTTAAATCGACTTCCCCACGGTGACGCAACGGTTCCTCTGCCTAAAGCATGGCTCGTTTTTCTTAAATTTACAGTAAGCACCCCATAGTGTACGATTTTTATTTACATTTTTTATCTTGTATACTCGGAGATAATTTTTGTGTTAATAAAGATGATTAAAAAATAAAAAATAAAAAGACGCGGCACGGCTCGAGACTCAAAGTGCCACTGAGCGGCGCCCAAACTCTTCTGTAGTGGCCTCGCGCGCTCTGGAGCCTTGCCCGAGATGACAAGCAGCGCGCGTCTCATCTCAGGTGCAACCCATTCATCGTCCGTCTTCGCTGTCTGCAAAACTCCAAACATTTCGACGGGGTTGCCTTACTGCCATGTAATCAACTGTTGACGAATTGTGTTAAAAAATGTTCGGGGCCATCAATGATCCGGGGTTATTTCCAGGCTCGTGCTTTTGCGATGTGGAAGTTCTGAAAGCTCAATGACCAGGAACTTTGGCAGCAGACTTCTCTATTGCTCCACATTCAACCGCCTTGAAATTGCGAGGCTGATAGAGGCTGGAAGTCTTGGCAATACATTCGAGACTTCTTGACTCCGGAATTGCGCTTTTGGAAAGCTCGAGTGGACAATTTCCTTAGGTTATGTTTGGTCGTGGGCACCTTGATGCACCAAGGAAATGGTATTTCTTTAGAATTACGTTTCTTCTCGTTGAACATGGAGAGCATATGAGAGGGACATTTTCCAGGATTAATTGACAGCAGAAAGACAGGTAGGAAAAACGATCATATGTACAAATAAACTTGCCTTGCCTATATTCACGAGCACAAAAACGCAGTAATTTAGTGGTCGTCTTGGCAGTTGAACGCACGAACATTAAATTCTAATGTGATTTGTGTGTGTTTGTGTGGCAATGCGTGTGGTTAGTTTAACATGATTCTTAAGTTTATTCGTGGTATTTACATTTACAGCAGCAGACATTCAGACATGTTTGACTGATGTTTTCTGACTGACCATTTATCCAAAGTATTAGACTCATCTATAGCGGGGTTGATCTGTTCTGATCAATGATTCTGGTTGATTCTGGTGACAACCCGCTTTCTTAGCGGAATATGCAAATTTAAGAAGTCGTCAACATAATGTGCTTAACCCCCCCCCCCCCCCCAACACTTTCTTTTGATGATGAACTGGAAATAATCTGCAAGTCATTAGTAGAAATTTGTGTCATTTCAATATGCCTGCATTCCTTTAGTGACATTGATAATTATGTAGTGTGAATTATTGTTTTACTAGCCACTTAAAATCAGCGCTTGGCAATTTCTCCCTCTCTCCCTCTCTCTCTCCCCCCCTCCCTCTCTCCCTCTCTCTGACTGCGTGCTTGTGCGCGCGTCACATGCCTCAGAGGTGAAACTTCACTGTCATAAAACATCTTCATGTTGAATCTCGTTAACCAGCTCCATCTTGGTTGAGGCTTATTAATAAGGTTAATAAAAATGTAGCCCATTCTTGCGACCGTTATTGATCTATGAATCATTCAAACGCAGCATAACCTGTAATCACAAAATCAATTGTAATCACACGAAGACGTGACATATCATCCCAGTCTGGGTCAGAGTCTTTGAGTTGTCTTTCGAGAGCAAAACAGAGACGACACTGATTTAATATACACAGACCCAGTGTTAGAACGCGGATATTAATGATAAAGTCGATACATGAGGGGGGTCAATATTTATCGATTGGATATATGGGCCAACTTGTGACGAAAATAAATAAAAACTCGGTTTTCTGTCCATGCTACGGTGGAATAAGTGTGCAGCCGACAGAAGACCAGACATGGGCTTCTGACAAGGAGATGGAAGTTAATTGACGATGTTTGTGTTCAGATAATTACAAAGACATCCAACTAAGAAGCCAATTAAAAACTGAAAACAGAAGAAATGTCTCAATTCTGTGTTTTACGCGTGCACACAGCCAACCCCGATGGAAATCATAAATTCCTTCCATCTAGAATGCCACCTAACTGTGGATATTTTGGTATTATCCTTAGCGCCAATATCTCTTTCCGACCCTCGCCCTCTTTCCTGCCCCACATTCCTTCTCATCTCTCCTCCAATCTGCCCTTCGTCCTCTTGACGTGCACGTGGCGGTCAGCTGTTTTCCCGCCATTAGTGTGTTCATCACACGTCACCCAGCGGAAGGCCTGCGAGGGCGCGCTGATACAATTCTGCCGTGATTAATTGAAGTACCCCCTCAGAGTCAGAGAAGGCGTACATCTTTCTCTTTCACTCGAGCAGACAGCCAGGCCATTATGGTGTTTTATAGATCACAGACGGAAGCCCTCAAAGGTGCCGATGGCCGCGCTGCTGTTGAGGGCTTTTATTGTGCCGTGTTATTGGTGTGGATCTGCTGACAGGCTGAGCAAAAGGCCAGACTGCGATTATTGAGGCCTTGCTGCTGTGACTGTACGCAGTGCTGAGTGGAAATAGTTCGAGAGGGAGATCAGTTTAGGGGGTTTCACCTCTTGTCCAAAGTTGCTCTTACAAGCTGGGCTCTGGAGACATAATGTTGTGACTCGATAACATTACGAATTCGTCATCTGTAGTGACGTCAGTAATGAGAACTTGCAGCACCAACGTTCCCAAAATAATGTTATTGCTGGGATTTTTTTTTCACAGGTGAGAAACATATATTGTTACTTGATCCGTTTCCCATTTACCAATGCCAGAAGCCTCCATCACTTGATTGCAATGAATATAAAATAAGTAGCCAATGCTGGTTGATATGCATTCATTTTTGTAACCTCTTTTATTCAGTAACAAATCCTACTTCCTGCTCCCCGTTCTCACAGAAAGGTGAACGTGTGCGACTAAAGCTGCTCAAGGATCATGATATGCAGGAGAGAGAGAGAGAGAGAGAGAGAGAGAGAGAGAGAGAGCAGCGAGACGGGGAGAGCTGCCAGGTGATTTAGAGAGAGAATAGAGAGAGAAAGAGAGAGAGAGAGCACAGAGAACACAGAGACCGCAGAGAGAGATAGGGGAGAGTCACCAGGTGATTGAAAGAGAGAGCAGAAAGAGAGAGAGCAGAGAGAGAGAGAGAGCAGACAGGCGAGAGTCACCAGGTGATGCAGAGAGAGAGAGAGAGAGAGAGAGCAGCGAGACGGGGAGAGCTGCCAGGTGATTTAGAGAGAGAATAGAGAGAGAGAGCACAGAGACCGCAGAGAGAGATAGGGGAGAGTCACCAGGCACCAGGTGATTGAAAGAGAGAGCAGAAAGAGAGAGAGCAGAGAGAGAGAGAGAGCAGACAGGCAAGAGTCACCAGGTGACGCAGAGAGAGAGAGAGAGATTGAGACACAATTGAGACAGAAAGACAACATGAGCTAGAAAAGGTTTGTCTCCCATTTTAAGGAGCCTCTGGCATGTGATCTTTCATCATCATCTCTCTCTGTCCTTGTATTACTTCTCTCTTGTGTGCCTCTCTCATCCTCGCTTTTTGTCTCCCTCTCTCTTTCTCCCTCTCTCACCCAGTATCTCTCCCACTTGCTCTTCCCTTCTCTCTCTTTCTCTGTCTCTCTTTCTGTCTCTCCTGTCAGATCAGTGCCCTAAGAACCCATGGGTTTCTGTCAGGAATGCGTGAGACAAGCAAAAGATCTATTTTGCATTCTCAGCTGCTTCTTATTCGTCCTTGAAGACTCAGGAAAACTCTACTGTTGTTGTTTATTCAGTTGCTGGTTCCTCGTCAGACAGCCAGGGACATTTTAGATCCCTCAGCTGATAACAGCATCCCACTGGGTTAATGGTGTCTAGCAATGTTCATTAATGAATGTGATGATCAAGTTCCCTCAGGGAAAGATCACACCTTGTCTCCTTGGCCAGCCTGTGCTGTCATTTAGCATTCTCCCATTGCCAATTTGGGACCAATTATGTCCTGAAAAACATTACATTACCTGCCCCCCAATACTAAGGTAAGAACATTTTGAGTTGCTGTGCACAGCATTCTGTGTACAATAGGCCCCTATGGCCATGTGATCAGTCCTTCTGTAGTTTGTTCTAGAGGAGACACAAGGACAGGACCCCTTCAGAGAGCCAATGACAGGACTGAAGGACTGAGGTGAACATCTGATTGGCTGAAGCTGCTTAAGGATTGTGATATGCAAGAGCCACCAGGTGATTTAGAGGGAGAGAGCAGAGAGAGAAAGCAAGCGTGCAGTGGTGAGTGAGAGAGAGAGAGAGAGAGAGAGAGAGAGAGAGAGAGAGCAGACTGCACCCGTTGTCTCTCGACCCTCAAAGCTCTCAGCTGCAGAGGAAAATCTGTTGAGAACATCTGAGCTTCATCACACGCGAGAGAGATGGAGAGAGAGGGACAGGGAGGGAGAGAGGAGGAGGAGGGAGAGAAGTAGTTGGTGATCGTCAATGTTGTGATCACACTGTGCTCTCCGTTGTGTGAGAAGGAGGAAAGAGAGAGAGAGAGAGAGAGAGAGAGAGAGAGAGCATCCCATGTTTTATAGATGCCATTTAAAGAAGCATGCTGGAGCCAGGCTGGCTGCAATGAACTGTAACCGTGACAAAACACCAAGACAATAAACAAACAAATTGGTTGCCTGGGAGCCAGCAGTGTCCCACTCCGTTGCCGGGCAGATCTGCAGGAAAGGCAGCCTCACTGCTCCTCAGAGATTAGGCTGTGAACACTACTATTTCTACAGGCTGATTTGCCGGGTGTGAATGTGTATGAGAGAGAGTGTGTGTGTTCATGAGCCTGAGAGAGAAAGTGATGTGTGTGTCGACAGTATGAGATCCATCTGATCTGTGCGATTCAGTCCCGTCTCTGTCTGCATTCTGTCACTGTGAGGATGTGGATCAGTGTGCTTTACCCTGTTTGCTGTGGGGCCATACAGCTACCGTCCAGACGGAGTGACTGAGGGCCCGGAGACCGCGGCCCTTTAGGGGCCCTCGTCACAGATCAGGCAATGTTGTTGGGAAACAGAAGGTAAACAACTTTCTCATGGCCCCAGGCCAGAGAACTCCACAGTTGATTCTTTTTTTAAGCCGCTCCAATCGGGTAATGATGCAAGCTATAATGTGCTCCCAACCCAACATGAATTTGTCAGTGAGTACCCCCCCCCCCCCCCCCCATCACCTCCTTCCCCCACCTTCGTAGTTACTAAATCATGTAAACCCCTTCGCACACGAGCCGTAAATGAACGTTCAGGGTTTTTACTGCCGTTTGCAGGACAGTTTACCTGGTCCATCCATGCGTGTTTCCCTGTTGCAGCCCGGACTTAAGCGGAGCTGTTAGCTCCTGTTCTCCATCTTCGGCAGCGTGGAACGGCGTCCGCACTAGCTGTGTCACATCTGCTTGCAACACGCTCGGCTTGGCCGAACAGCAGCCCAGTGAAGCCACACTGTACTCCTCCTCACCAGGAGGGGGGGAGACAAGGATGGGGGAGAGACAGGGAGGGGGGGGAGACAGGGAGGGGGGAGAGAGGGAGGGGGGAGACACAGGGAGGGGGGAGACACAAGGAGGGGGGAGACAAGGATGGGGGAGAGACAGGGAGGGGGGGGGGACAGGGAGGGGGGAGAGAGGGAGGGGGGAGACACAGGGAGGGGGGAGACACAGGGAGGGGGGAGACACAAGGAGGGGGGGAGACACAGGGAGGGAGGACACACAGGGAGGGAGCAGACACAGGGAGGGAGGAGACACAGGGAGGGGGGAGACACAGGGAGGGAGGGAGGATAATGTTTATGGGAGGTCCAAGCTGCTGTCCAAGGGTTGGAACAGGTTACTTTCCAGTTTTGACCATTTCACCACTTCACCACTCTCTAGCTATCGTCCTCCAGCACTTCAGCTTAGCCCTCCTCCCTCCCTCCCACCTGCACTGCTCATCTAAGCATGTCTCTAAGGTTTGCCAGACCACTCTCCCAGTGCCCTCACTTACCACTGAATTATCTCTCCAAAGGAAAGGAGCTCGTCCTCCCAGGCCTCTGTTATCATGCCTGCTGGGTTGCCATGGGAGAGATGGATCTCTTGAAGCCTGTTTAACAACCCTGCATCCCACAAGGGAAAGAAATAGCGATTGTTGTTATAGGATCACCGGTTCTTTCTTCTTTTGTGTGTCTTTTTCTTGGAGTTGAAAATCTCCACCTCCACGCTCGTGATCATTAGGCTGCAATTTGGACCGAAAATTACAATTAGGGGGTTTGAAAAATAGCCTGTGATTTTCTATGCTTGTTGTTAGTCTGTTGAAAAAGCAGAGGGACAAAGTGACAAACTCTGATTTAAATGAAGCGAGCAGGACTCAAAATCAGGTAATTGTTATTAAAGTGGGGGTGTTTGAAACCCAGTGATTTTGCAGAAAGTCAGAAAGACCCGCTGTGTGTCAGCCTACACTGGGTCTGGTGTAGCCTCGTTGACATCACATGGCTCTACAGGACCTCGTTCAGCCTCTCTTGAACCCCAACATCGGCGCATGTGCAACAGATCACGGTGTGGATTTCAAGACCAAACTTAGTTTGAGTTTCTCCTCGTCGGATCTCTTTACGGAAGAGAGGCTGGCGTCAAATGAACGCTCCTGTCGTTGAAACACTTTGTGTGGAGTTGCCTCGACTAGCAGGCTAAGATCCGTGTTCTCCTCTGATGGAATCATCCGGAGGGTGGCATCAGTGTAAGGTCATTTCCTCTCTGCTTGGAGGACATCTGCTTGTGCTTGTCTCTGCTTGTGCTGAACATCACAGTACTGCTGATGTTCACCTCAGTGGTGGACTGATAATACTGCAAGTGTCTGGTACCCAAAGTCGGCTGTACTGGGTAGCTTGTACTGGTTAGCCTGTGTTCTGCTCATCTCTTTCACCAACCGTCTCTGGAGGAGGGGATCCCTCACTGAATTGCTCCTCCCAAGGTTTCTTCCATTTTTTCTCCCTAATGAGTTTTTCTGGGAGTTTTTCCCTTGTCTTCCTTGAGGGTTTAGGTTGGTCGAGGGCCAGTTCTATGAGAGTATGTGAAGCCCTTTGTGACATTTATTGTAAAAAGGGCCATACAAATACATTTGGATTTGATGCTATACTGGTTTAGTTTTGTTCTGGTGTGTGTTTCGGCTGTTGACAATTCGTGTTTCTAAACGTTGGGAAACGTTCCTCTCACTGATAGGCACACCAGTTTAGCAACACTAGCTTAGTACACTAGCTTAGAACCCTAGTTTAGCACAACCTGAACATCCTAGTTTAGCAACACTAGTTTAGCAGCTATCATAGCACCCTAGTTCATCACACTAGCTTAGCTCACAGGTTCACTTGTCAACTCAGTTCCAGTAGGCTGTAACTTCTCCCTCTGTTGAAATGAAACAGCTGGCTTTTACTAGCATCAAGCTAAGCAAGCAGAAGCAGCAAGTCCCCATCTCAGTCCTTCATATTATGGAGAGCGATACATGTCTCTACAAGTCTCATGTGAGGGATACATGTCTCTCTGTAGTGACGCATCCATTGTCAGATCAGGGGCAGGATTTTAAAGCTTGGCCAGGGAAAATGATCTGACTCCCCTCCCCAGCAGCTGCGGGTGAGTGGGTGACTAATTTCTCTTGGGATTTGGACTTTGGGAGTGAGAGAGGGTGGAAGGGAGAATTAGAGAATGGAGAGTAAAGAGAGAGATATACAGTATGAGAGATACAGAGAGAGAGATACACGAGGAGAGGTTTAGAGAGAGAGATACATGGAGAGAGATACACAGAGAGATACAAAGAGAGAAATATAGATACACGGAGAGATACACAGAGAGAGAGACAGAAAGAGGGAGAGAAGTACAGAGAGAGAGATACAGAGAGAGAGGTACAGAGAGAGAGAGAGAGAGAGAGAGAGAGAGACAGAGTGATATAAACAGAGAGAAGGAGATACAGAGAGAGAGATACAGAGAGAGAGGTACAGAGAGAGAGGTACAGAGAGAGAGAGACAGAGTGATATAAACAGAGAGAAGGAGATACAGAGAGAGATACAGAGAGAGAGGTACAGAGAGAGAGAGAGAGAGAGAGAGAGAGAGAGAGAGAGAGAGAGAGAGAGAGACAGAGTGATATAAACAGAGAGAAGGAGATACAGAGAGAGGGAGATACAGAGAGAGGGAGATACAGAGAGAGAGAGATACAGAGAGAGGGAGATACAGAGAGAGGGAGATACAGAGAGAGAGATACACAGAGAGAGAGACAGAAAGAGGGAGAGAAGTACAGAGAGAGAGATACAGAGAGAGAGGTACAGAGAGAGAGAGAGACAGAGTGATATAAAAAGAGAGAAGGAGATACAGAGAGAGATACAGAGAGAGGGAGATACAGAGAGAGAGATACAGAGAGAGAGAGATACAGAGAGAGGGAGATACAGAGAGAGAGATACACAGAGAGAGAGACAGAAAGAGGGAGAGAAGTACAGAGAGAGAGATACAGAGAGAGAGGTACAGAGAGAGAGAGAGAGAGAGAGAGAGAGAGAGAGAGAGAGAGAGAGAGAGAGAGAGAGAGAGAGAGAGAGAGAGAGAGAGAGAGAGAGACAGAGTGATATAAACAGAGAGAAGGAGATACAGAGAGAGGGAGATACAGAGAGAGGGAGATACAGAGAGAGAGAGATACAGAGAGAGGGAGATACAGAGAGAGGGAGATACAGAGAGAGAGATACACAGAGAGAGAGACAGAAAGAGGGAGAGAAGTACAGAGAGAGAGATACAGAGAGAGAGGTACAGAGAGAGAGAGAGAGAGAGAGACAGAGTGATATAAAAAGAGAGAAGGAGATACAGAGAGAGATACAGAGAGAGGGAGATACAGAGAGAGGGAGATACAGAGAGAGAGATACAGAGAGAGAGAGATACAGAGAGAGGGAGATACAGAGCGCTGGCAGCTTAGAAGAGAGGGCCGCCCACATGGCAGGGATGTGATATCTCCTCTCATCTTCTCCTCAGCTCTCTCTCATCTTCTGTGAGCCCAGCGTGTCGAGCCGGGTGGTAACTACCCTGAGATGAGTGTCTGTGTGTCTGTGTGTGTGTGTGTTTTCGCGTCAGTGTGTGTTTCTTTTCCGTTGTGTGCCAGTGTGTTTGTAACAGTGAAGGTTTGTTTGTGCATGTGTCAACATTCATGCCTGTGCCAGTTTGAGCTGTGTTGACTCCGGAGTTGAAGGCAGTGTGGACAAATCACAGGTAACTGTGTGTTTCTGAAGAAAAACCTGTCTGATTCCCTGTCTGATGGTCTTGTCTTTCTGCGTGTATGTTTTTTGCTCTGAGTGTGTGTGTGTTAGTGTGTGTGTGTGTGTTTGTCTGTGTGTTTTTTTGTTGTTTTTGTGTGTTTTTTTGTTGTCTTTGTGTGCGTCCGATTTCCGTTGTCTTCTTTGGATGTCACTGTAGTTTACACACCTGTCTCTCAGCAGGAAGTGTACTTGTTCAGACTGTTGACAGTTTGCCGTGACCAGACTTTGCTGTCACGGCAACGCATAACTGCTTCTTCAACATCACTAAGACTGACTGTCAGTCAGCACAATTTCTGTTTGTAGCTCTGAGTTAGTATAAAGGAAGCAGCGGCAGTTGTCAATTGGCCATGCCAGAGTTCTGGTTGTGTTGAAAGAAGATTATCCTTAGTGGAAACATCCAACCACTATTTATCAGCCACAAACATCCTGATCCATACTTAAGACTGATCTAAACATAAAGCCTAGCACTCTAGCACACATTAGTTTATCACACTAGTATAGCATGCTAGCTTAGCACACTTATTTACTTTAGCACACTTGTAAAGCACACTTGGGAGCACACAAGGTTAGCACATTAGTACAGCAAACTAACTTACTTACTAGCTTAATGCATTAGTAGAAACAAAATCAGTAGCATGCTAGTTTTTGCGTCTGTCATGTCACTAGGTTCACCTGGATCCTCTCCTTCTGCTAAAGCTGAATATCTGACTTTTAACAACAGCAGGGTATTGTCATAGTCAGATCATCATCATATCTATTTGGCTTACATTAGAGATATTTAAGGCCATGATCTCTGTCACCCATCCACTGCCATAACTCTCACACGTTTGGTTTGAATTCATTTAAACATTCAAAGAAGGCTCCTTCATTATTCATGTTCCCTGGTGTCCCCATGGCCTCCCTGACCACGCTTGCAGGAGTGTGTCTGGATGCCCGTGCTGCCAACCAGATCATTAATAGATGAGTCTCTCTGTGCCAGCAGGGCCTAATGCTCTCTCTCCCCCTGCAAGTTCCCCTGCTCCTTCTCGGCCATGTTTGACCCCATGGGATGCCATGGTGTCAGTTTGGGGGATCGCAAGGGTTGTGTTGTCACCTGCCCCCCCCCCCCCCCCCCCCCCCCCCGACCTTACCCTGTCCTCCTTCCCTACCCTTTTCTGCCTTCCCAAGCTTCCTCCCAACTCTGCTCAGGGCTCAAACTCCATCCCCATTGGAGGAGGAGCGGTGAGGAGGAAGAGTTTTAAGAAGGGATGAGTTGGTGAGGTGGGGAGGAGGGATGAGGGGGAATAAGAAAGAGGAGGTGTGAGGGGAGACAAGAGGGTTGAGGAGGAAGACCGTTGATGGTCCGACCACAGGATGGAGGGCAGGAAAATGAACGGTTATCTTTTTTTCTCCTCTTAGTTTTCCTCCTCTTCCAGTCTGCCTCTGTCCTCCTTTCCGCTCTCCTGAGCCCGGCCCTAGATTCATGCCTCTGTCAGACTGGCGTGGGTGGAGGATGTGAGGGTGGTGGGAGGAGTGGGGGGGAGTGGGGGTTAGGGTCCCTCCAGCTTTACAATCTAAAGGTTTGCCGGCATGAAGGAGGAGAAGGTTCAGGGAACCGTCTTCATGATTCGTCTCTCCAAGGAACATGAGTTAGGAAATGTAGTGCCAAAGGTGACTTCATTAGGAAATGTAAGAAATGGTGCTGGGTGGCGGTGAATACTTTATTTTTAGTCATTTCTTCCCTGTCAGATTTTAAGCCTCAGTAAAACTGCTGGAGCGCATTATCCTCTATATTGTGACTGAGTCCTTCAAAAGTTGAACATTTTTGACAGGGTGTCAGGATAAAGAATCAAATACAGTTTAATTGATTTTTTTCATGGCCTTTGATACACACACACGCAAACCTTGTCATCATTCATTGAGAAATGTTTTTCTAATATATTCTGCCCATTTCTGAAAGGCTCTCTCTGTGTTGTCATCACTTTTGCTGGGGTTAAGGCTAGCTTTGGGGCTAGATCTGGGGCTGGGGTTAGGGCTAGCTTTGGGGCTAGTTCTGTGGCTGGGGTTATGGCTAGCTTTGGGGCTAGATCTGAGGCTGGGTTAGGGCTAGCTTTGGGGCTAGTTCTATGGCTGGGGTTAGGGCTAGCTTTGGGGCTAGATCTGAGGCTGGGGTTAGGGCTAGCTTTGGGGTTAGCTCTGTGTCTTAGAGCAGGATTGTGGAGTCTCTGCCCTGGCCTCACCTCCACAACCTCCTCAGGGAATCAAGCCAGGAAATACAGATGCATTAACAAGGCCTTCCCCCCCTGACAGACAGAGCAGCTGCTCACACAGCCAAGAAACCTCAGCATCACACAGGGAGAATAAATACGTCTGTGATGGAGACCAGCAGATAGAGTCAGATGTGAAGCTCTCATGTTAAAGGGGCCGTAGTGGTTGGGGGTTAATGAAGCCAAGTTACGTTTAGTTTTGATTTCACCCTAAACAGCACTACACAGACACACAGCAGAGTGAGATGTTGTGCTCTTTAGTGGCCTATGGTGCTATGCAAGGCATTGTAAGATTACTTTTAGTCAAATGTTTTTTTGCATGGACTCTCTGGTCATGGGCTCTCTGGTCATGGTGCTCTCTGGTCATGGTGCTCTCTGGTCATGGTGCTCTCTGGTCATGGGATCTCTGGTCATGGTGCTCTCTGGTCATGGTGCTCTCTGGTCATGGTGCTCTCTGGTCATGGTGCTCTATGGTCATGGTGCTCTCTGGTCATGGTGCTCTCTGGTCATGGGATCTCTGGTCATGGTGCTCTCTGGTCATGGTGCTCTCTGGTCATGGTGCTCTATGGTCATGGTGCTCTATGGTCATGGTGCTCTCTGGTCATGGTGCTCTATGGTCATGGGCTCTATGGTCATGGGCTCTATGGTCATGGTGCTCTATGGTCATGGTGCTCTCTGGTCATGGGCTCTATGGTCATGGTGCTCTCTGGTCATGGTGCTCTCTGGTCATGGTGCTCTATGGTCATGGGCTCTATGGTCATGGGCTCTATGGTCATGTTGCTCTCTGGTCATGTTGCTCTATGGTCATGGGCTCTATGGTCATGGGCTCTATGGTCATGTTGCTCTCTGGTCATGTTGCTCTCTGGTCATGGGCTATATGGTCATGGGCTCTATTGTCTTGCTCATTTAGCCTGCAGTTATTAATTTCTCATCATATAGTTTCACCAGATGAAGTGGACAGAGTGGAAGGGATCCAGTCCCTCCTGGCCATCGGCCAGATGGGTGTTTAATGGAGTCATCTTCATGCAGCAATATACAGCACTTCCTTTAATCAATGCGTACGCCCAAGGCATAGGATTCTGCTGAGATTCATCTAAACCTTAGATTATAAGAGATTGTGTTTTTTTCTTCTTCTTGGAAATGATGTAATCATCTCATTGTTCATATTGTTAGACTTTCAAAACTTGCTGTAGCAGCTCTAGTAAACCATGCTCCATTGGATGTGGTGTGCAGACAATTTAGACATTTTACTTTGTCGCATAACCAGACATTCAACCAGCAGACAGGATTGTATTATATCCTTTCTTTCTCCCTCCTCTCTTCCTCCTCTCTATTCCTCTCTCCCTTTACTTCCCCTCCTCTCGCCCTCCTCCTCCCCCGTCTCTCCATATTCTCCCCCCTCTCCTGTCTTCCCCGCTCTCTCCCTCCGCTCCCTCTTCTCTCTGCCCTCTCCTGACTCCCACCTCTCCCCTGCTTCTGACAGTCTCAAGGGAACTTTTACTGGATGAACCTGAACCTTGCCCTTCATCACTTTCCTCTCTCTCTCTCTCTTTTTCTCTCTCTCTCTCTTTCTCTCTCTCTCTCTCTCTCTCTCTCTCTCTCTCTCTATCGTAATCCTTTATTTCTTTCCACTTTTCTGTCTCTCAGTTTCTTTCTCTGCCTTCACTCTTTTTTTTATCTAATTCTCTACCCCTGTTTCCTCTCAGTATCTCTCTTCTCCGCCCGGTCCTCCTCTCTTTCTAAATCTCACACCTTAGGCATTTCACCCTGCTGGCTATATACTGACAGAATACTTATAAAACAGGGAGAGATGATGGGCCTGGCAATCTATTAAACATGGTGTTTGTATCATGGGCACAAGCATAGGGGCCAGTATACTGCACTGATGTTATTTTCATGCCATGGTTCTACGTTCCACTGTGGTTTATTGTGGAACTGTGTGTTGCATCAGCTGTTGCATTCCCCAGATGAACACTTATATTCCCAACTGCTACAGCATGACTTACCAGACAAAAGTCCACTGTGTAAGACAAGATGCTCTGGATAAGAGCGTCTGCTAAGTGAATAAATGTATGTGTGTGTGTGCTAACATATCTGTCTGTTTGTGCCTGTGCTAACATGTCCATGTCTCTGTGTGTGTGTTCCTATTCTAGGATCAAAGTGTCTGTGTATCCTTAAGTGTGTGTATGTGTATGCAAGAGATGTGACTGTAGTTACTCCTCTAGTGCAGGGTGTGTGACTGTAGTTTGGGTTAAGGTGTGTGTGTGTTGTGACTGTAGTTTGGGTTATGTTGTCTTATTTCTATTTGTATGTTATAGATATTGAATATTGTATTCCATATTTTTTATACATATGTTAGCCCTTTAGTTAGATGTGTGTGACTGCGTTAGGGTGAGTGTGTGTGTGTGTGTGTGTGTAGTTCGCAGCTCATTAGAAGGGCTGTTGGAGCCTCAGAAGGCTTGGTAGACTCAGAGCTCAGACACCCTATTCATCACTCTGAAACCTGGAAGACAGCTGATTAAAATAACCTCCTCAAAACCTTCCGGGACACCTCTGGCACTACAGACTAGCTCAGACCTGCCCTGCACAGCCCAATTGAGCCCAGACCAGATTAGACCAGACCAGCCCAGCCCAATCAAGCCAAGACCAGACCAGCCCAGCCCAATCAAGCCCAGACCAGATTAGACCAGACAAGACCAGTCCAGCCAAATCAAGCCCAGACCAGACCAAACCAGACCAGACCAGCCTAATCGAGCCCAGACCAGATTAGATCAGACCAGACCAGCTCAGCCCAATCGAGCCCAGACCAGAGTAGACCAGCCCAGCCCAGCCCAATCAAGCCCAGACCAGACCATACCAGGCCAATACAGACCAGATCTCCCTAAAGTTCCCAAGTATTCCCATTTTTCCCCATCAAAACGCCTAACTCCGACAAAGACACTACAGAATGTTACCATGTGATGGCAGCCTCCTATCTCAGAAAACAATGAAATGGAACTAGCACTAGCTAAAATAATACTTTACACAACTGCTTGTCTTAAACCAACACCAGAGTTTTTTAAATAAAAGGTTTGGATGATTTACTATGTGTTTTCGACAGGAAACTATCAATAGAAGCCAGACCAAAGAATTCCAATATACTGTACCTGAACTTGTTACAACCGACAGATAAACTTGAAACGTGAATCATGGTTTATGAGGTTTCTGTCCTCCGTGTCTCCCTGCTGGTGGATGGAAGCGAGGCAGCAGATGTGGTGTGTAAATGGCCTGCTTCTCTGCAGGGGTGCAGGTGGCCGAGCGTCATAGATCATAGATGTCATCCGCTGCTGTGCTCTGCTTGGTCTGATCTGGACCGGGACAAAAGAGCGTGTGTGTGTGTGTGTGTGTTGGGGTATGTCATTGATCACGCTTCTGTTTTCGCGTTTGTGAGAGTCTCTGGGGATCAGTGAGGAGATTTAGCCTCTCTCCCTCTGGTATCTCTGGGCTTGATCTTCTACGGTTACGTTTGACATTTTGTTCATCTACCAGTCGTCCATAGGGAGGTCCAAAAGGCACACAGTGCATTAGAAAGCACAGCAGAAGATCGAGGGTCTGAAGACCATATTTTCTGGAATTCTCTGTCGAGATCACCAGGCTGGATATGGATGCTTGATTAGCAGGGAAGGAGACCAAGGTCACATGACCACATCTGTCTTTTCCAGCTCACACGGGGGAGGAACGTGTCGGTGTACAATCTGACTTCTGTCTGAACTAAGGTCTTCAATCTACAAGTCTGCCTCTGAGCTTCACAGCGCTCTATTTGGTCTAATTCACCACCACCAACCTGTTCTAAACACAGGGCCTCACTGGCCTGGCCTTCCCAAAATAAGAAACTGGAGTGATTATAATTATGATGCTTGTGATTTTATAATGATGTATGCAGTCCACCTGTCCCTCTCTGTCGCCTTCTCTCTCCCGCTTTCTCTCTCCCCCTCTCTAACTCTTCCTCTCTCTCCCTCCATCACTCTCTCTCACCCTCTCCCTCCCTCTCCCCCCCTCTCTCCTAAGCTGCTGTTCATTTTAAGGGAGGTGATGGTTGTCGGAACAAGCCCACAGCAAACAGAACTAAAAATAATGACTCAGTAGCACTGTTAGAGCCGGGCTTCTCTTTGCCTCACCCAAAGGAATAGCTCTCTAAATACACACAGGCTGACTGACTGCGCAATCCCAGATCTGCGGTGCTTTTTCTGTTTATTAAATATCCAACGGCCTATTGATCCTGCCACAGTCGTCCTGCATTCATGACTGCCTGTTGGAAGGTCTCTCCTTTGTTTGTGTGCGTCTATAAATGAACGATTGGAGATGGAGGGATGGGGTGAAGCAGGGAGGATGTAAAATAAGTTATTATTAGTCTTGAGGTCTGTGGTATGTCTCTAACCTGAGCTACGTTTCCAACCATCTGCCAGATCTTGTGTTGTCTCTCGGTTTTCACGGCAGCATTCGTTGAAGTCCTTGTTTTAATTGAGTTATCAAATGTTTACTGTTTCCAACCGGCGTAAAACTCCATGTGATTATGGTAGCAAATTGGGCTTTGTTTAAAAGGATGCGCAAATCGACTGTAATGAGCTTGTTGCTAGAGGTGAGGTCCTCTAGCTCTCCAATCAGGGCTACAAGGAGAATCCGAATTTGGGCCAATTGAGCCCCTGCTGTGTCCTTCCCTCCTCTCTCTCCGTCGCTCTACTCTCAGTTTTTCTCTATTTTTAACATAATTCTGTCACCATTTATCTCTCTGCCTCTCTCTCCTCACTTGTCGCTTCGGATAAATCGTCTTCTAAATGAGTAGAATGTAGTTTAAAATGTTTATGGTAAACCTTCCAGTGCAAGTACACTGAATGCTAGATGAGATGGTGAGTCCAGCCCCCCAGTCCGCCAGCCCTGCCCCCAAAATAACTAGCTTGATACCACTTCACCCTGGCTACAGCAGGACCAAAGCCGAGAGGCAATCACGCTCAGTTGCCGAGTATTAATGGTTCTGCAGACGTCAAGTATGGTCATAGAGGAGCTTCAAGAACACACTCCACTGATTAACAGTTGAAAAAATGAGCTTCAGAATGATTCCATGTGGCTTCATGGTCGAGGAGAGAGTGATGCCAGGTGCTGGTCCAGGTGAGGTCAGGGGTCACACAGCCATGCAGGATGCACAGAGCCATGGGAGCTGTAGGTTGCTGTGAAGTTCTGATGAAGAGAGAAGTGTGTGTGATGTGGAAGGGTGTGTGTGTGTGTGCGTGCAGGGCTGGGAGTGATGTGTGTGTGTGTGTAGAGCTGTGTGTGATGTGGAGGGTTGTAATACCTCATTTAGCAGACACTTTTATCCAAAGCGACTTACATTAAGTACATGGACAATTCTCCTGAGGCAAGCAGAGTGAAGTGCCTTGCCCAAGGACACAACATCACATAGCCTCAGCCGGGGTTCGAACTCACAACCTTCCAATCATGAGGCCAACGCCTTAACCCGCTGAGCCATCTGACTCCCAGGATTGTGTGTGTGTCTGTATGTGTAAGGCTGTGTGTGATGTTGAGGTGCTGTGTGTTTGTGTGTGTGTGTGAAATTTCTGCTTTTCCCTTTGGTAGTTAGATGGATATCAACAGTATCTGAAGAGGTTTCAGATCTTCTGCCTGAACTCCATGTGCACCTCCTCCCAAACCTCCTCTGAGATATCTCACACTCGAGCGTATCTCCTCTCCCTCTGTAGTATGTAGTCAAAGATTTATGTTGACATTATTTTGTTTTATCTTCCTTTTGTATCAGCACTGAACATGGTTTGGTGGCGGACCGCATTTTTGTTCATTCTTTTCTCTTTGTGGTGAAAATGCCTGTGTGGGGAGAAGTTGTTTGTGTATGTGGTTGTGTGTGTGGATGCATGGGTGTGTGTGTGTGTGTGTGGAGTGTCTGTAATGAATAGCCTGAGGTAATTAGAAACACAGTGTACAAGCTGGGGAGGTGGGAAGGGGGGAAATGGATAGAGAAAAATGATGACAGATAAATGAGAAAACAAGAGGAGAAGGATGAAAGGAGGTCTCAGCTGGGAAGACTGGGCTTCTCTGGAGAGACTGTAGAAAGACATGGTGAGACTAGAGAGACATGGAGAGACTGTAGAGAGACATGGAGAGACTGGTGTTTGGCTCAGGCACATAGAGAGGCTGACAAATCATGAAGCACTTGTGCAGGGAG
This sequence comes from Neosalanx taihuensis, assembly GCA_030340665.1. Classification (NCBI taxonomy): domain Eukaryota; kingdom Metazoa; phylum Chordata; class Actinopteri; order Osmeriformes; family Salangidae; genus Neosalanx; species Neosalanx taihuensis. The sequence continues at coordinate 11,032,370 of CM059289.1, forward strand.
TCATTCGCACAGAAAACAACGTCTGCGGTTCTCTCACGTTTGGGTGTTGATAGAACGGGGGGTGGGTGGGGGGGTGGAGCGTACTGTTTCAGTACGTTGCGTGTGTGTGTGTCTCAGGACGTGTGTGTGTCAGTGTGTGTGTGTGTGTGTGTGGGTGTGTGTGTGTATGTGTCTCAGTACGTGTGTGTGTGTATGTGTGTCAGTGTGTGTGTGTGTGTGCGTGCATGTGTGTGTGAATTGGACGGTGTCGATGTCATCTCAACCCATCGCATGCTCAACACAGTAAATTGCCTCCAGCCTCAGTTGGAGTGATGCGTGTGATTGCATGTGGTGATTGGCACTGAACCACTCCCTCACCATGCTGCTACCACACACATCATGCGCCTCACCTTACCTTCCTCATCCTCCTCTCCTCACCCTCCTCACCCCCTCTGCCCTCCTTAGTCCCCCCCCCTCCCCTCATCCTCCTCACCCTGATAATGTCCTTATTAGGCTTCCACAAAGATTCATAACAACCCATTCATTAGAATCAGGTGTACTAGAGCAGGGAAACTCTTAAACCTTTGAGGACAGTGGCCCTCGAGGACCAGGATTTGACACCTGTGCTTTAACCCCTGAGCTCCAGCCCTCCCCAGACAGCCAGCAGAGGGGGTTAGTCTGCTGGCTACACCCTGGGTTTGGGTGTCTTTTGAGGGGGAGGGGGGGGGGCACAGGAATGGAATGTTATAGGGTGTGTGTGCATGAAGGTGTTGGGAAGGGTGTATGTGTGTGTTAGGGAGGGTATGTTGGTGTGTTTGTCTGGAAGTGTGTTGAGAGTGTGCGCATCTGTGTGTGTGTGTAGGTGACGGTGGTAGTGAGTCTAAAAGTGTGTGCATCTGTGTGTGTGTGAGGGTGGTAGGGAATGTGATGGTGTGTGTGTGTGTGAGGGTGGTAGGGCGTGTAATGGCGTACGCATGTGTGTGTGCGTGCGCACATGGGCGGTAGGGTAGCGAGTCAGAAAGTGTGTGCATCTGTGTGGTATATGACACTCCTCGCTGCAGACGCGCAATCTAACATGACAGAGCTGAGCTCAGTTCAATATGACAAGGCGCTCAGCTTGCAGTGTGATGTCCGTCTCAGATTGTCTGTAAGCCCCCCCCATCCCCCCCCACCCCCTTTGCGAGATGGCTAACAGACGTGCGCTGAGTCTCCAATCTGACCGCCGTTGCATTATGTAGCAGATCATCTTGGAAGGTGTGGAGGGCTCTGAGACAGAATACCTAAGCCCTTAAGCCCTGCCAGTATTTACATACGGAGCCTTTTCAACCAGAGGGAAGTCTATTGTTTTGCATTAGATTTTTTGCAGGAGAAAGATGGCCGCCTTTTCCCCTCCACAGCAGAGGCTGGGTATTTTAATACGTGTTCTTCTGTTCTCTCAAGGTTGAGTGTGCGTGCTGACAGCTGTGTTCTCCTGTGTCCTTGGTCATCAATCTGTTTGGGAGAATTCTGGTTGGTATGTTGATGGCTTGTTGTGAAGTTGGGTACAAAGCAGAGACGCAGAAAAGTACTTTGATGAAAGCAGGATCAAAACATCAGGTGGGGTTGGGCACCTGAAACAAACTCACTACAGCAGGATGGTACAGAGGAACATTTTGCCTCTGATAATACCTATTGTACTTTGTACCTATGTTATTTGTACTTCCATGTTATTTGTATCATTTGTATTATGTGTATCATTTGTATTATTTGTTATTTGTAGTGTATTTTACATTGTATTCATTTTTTATTAGTATGCCACATATATGTTCTATGTTTGCTCATTTCTTCCACAGTGAATTCTATGTTTGTTAATCTAGCATAGCAAATAAACCCCATTCTGATTCTGATTCTGATTATGCCTGTACAAAACACACCACATAGCAAAAGAAAGGTATGGACAGAATATGAAGATTATTTTACCATAACGTAATCCATGGCTGTGGCCCAGTAGGTCAACATTGCTCATTGCTGCAAGACAATCTTATTAATATCATCCCTTTTTTTACTGTACTGGAAGAAGATGATTCTGAAATGATCCCTGATCTCCCAGTGTTCCACAGCTTGTGATATAACTGGATGTTTGGCCTTCTCAGTCTTGTGAAATGGGAGTCAGGCAGAAAGAGAAGGAGACAGAATACTGTCCAATCAGGGTGTGGCGTTCTGTCATCTCCTATTGGCTGAGGCCTCTTGGCCGCTATCGTAAAACACCACTGCGGCGACTCGTCCGTGTCCAAGTCGACGAGGTGGCAGAATCACGGCAACTAGAAAATGTTATCAACTCTCCCCGTTGAAAAGAAGCAACGTTCCGGTGAGTTCTGTTTCTGCCAGACCATGTTTGTGATGGAACAGTGCTTGGCTGTTCCATGGTGACGGACAGATGGCCGAATGTGCTGTCCTGTGATCCTGACCGGACCAGGCCTGGCCAACATGTGGTCTCATAGCATCCTAGACTGCTGCCCTGAGGGCTCCCAAACACAGATAAACTGGACAGGGGTTGTTTCTCTGTGGCCTAAATGAATTCAAACTCCAAATAACCTTGTTTTCTGTGCAATGATGTGGTCAATAGGGGAGCACAGACCAGGACAAACAAATCAATTAGAGTTGCGGACTTGTATAATGTCTCTCTTTAGGCTCCGTGGCCTCATTCATCCAACCCTCTCTCTCTCTCTCTCTCTCTTACTCTTTCTCTCTAATCCAGCCCTCTCTCACTCACTCTCTCTCTCCCCCTCTCTTTCTCTCCTCTCTTACTCTTACTCTCTCTTACTCTTACTCTCTCTCATCCAGCCCTCTCTCCCTGCCTCATACACTCTCATCCGCCCCTCTTCTCCCTTCCGTCTGCTGTCTACCCTCCATGTTCAGCAGGACCCTGTAAACAAGGCCTAAACTGGATTGATTAAAGATACTTTTCCCTCTAAAACCCATCTGTTGGGCCAATCAGGCCGTGTGCATCACCCATTCCCAGAGCTGTGTTTAATCCAGCGGATTAGGTTTAAAAGAGCAGGCGTGGATCAGGGGTCAGAGTTCTCACCCACCAGCACCAGGACAGGGCGCACCCACACCTGCCATAACATCAGTGATTACAGAGGTGGGCGGGGGGGGTGGGGGGGGGGGGTGGGGAGACAGGGATGGAGAGAGATGTGGGAGAGGAGGGACACAACAGAGAAAGGGAGGAAGAAAAAAAGAGTCATCGAGAGGGTGAGAGAAAAGAAGCAAAGTGAGGGGGAGGAAACGATAGTGAGAGAGAGAGAGCGAGAGAGAGCGAGAGAGAGCACGGAGCCATGCCAAACCTCACAGATTGAACTTGTGAATGTGTATTTATTTAATAGCCTGAGCTCCCAGCGTATGTGCATGGCTCGTCCCGTGGGCCTGCTGAATGTGGGCACCGCTAAGCGGGAAACACTGTTAAGTGTGGCAAAAGTGGATGGGAGGGACCAGGGGACTGGGAGCAGAGATCTGCTCCAGGACCACGGACAGGGCACATACACGAAAGTCAGCCGTCCTCCATCACTCGCTAACTGTAACGCTAACCGGTTCCCACCAGTTCTGCACTGCTTTGACTCAAAGATCTGGCTTTGATGAGGCATGACCTGGCTAACCGTCCCTCAGCCAACCGATGCTCAGCGCAATTCTCCAACTCTAGTTAATCGTTGAGAAACATCCCCCCCCTCGCTCTTTCACGTTCAGTTTCCCTCCTCCCCATCCCTCCCTTCCCCCTGTCTCCTGCCTCCCTGCTACCCCACTCCTCCATCCTCCCCTCCCGAGAGTCTCTCTTGTACTTCTCACCAAAACAGTTTTTTTTAATAGCTTACAGCCTCAGTGCTACGGGGGCCTAGGAGGCTCAAACAGCACTGGGGAAGATGTGTGACATCTTGAGCGGCAGTACGTTTCCATGCATCATTCACTGAATCTTCCTATACTTAGTACTTCAACGATGTCATGAGCCTAAGGGTTCTTGCGTGTGATGACTGCTTCAACAACAGTCTCTCCTGCAAGGGTACTGATCAACTCCACCACCAAGGTCATAGGACAAACACGACTTGGACATCTGCATGTCAGCGCATTCGTTTGAAATGCCTCATCTGCCGGCAATCGTCATCTAAATATAAGACTCCTTGTTCAGCGGTTTGTGTTTCATCTGAGCGCAGAGCAGGGGAAACGCCTTCAGAAGTAGAGTTATGTTAGTGGGGGAGCGAGCGTGAACATTGTCCTGATGTTGGCTGGGATGACCTGAGAATGACTGATGTTCCTGCTGTTTATCACAAAATGGTATGGAGGCGGGACTTTCACTGCCCTGTCTGCTGACAAGCACCACGAACCAACCAATCATCTGGCCTCCTCTCATGTCAGTATATAACCTCTGATGTTTGGGTGGATGCATGGATGACTTTTTAATCCCCTGTGGGAAATTCCATTTTCATGTCAGCCTGATAATGTACATGAAGTCACAAAACACAACAAGAATGTACACACAACGGTGTGAAAAAGATCAATAGAAAGTCAACCTTGCAATGAGAGATGGAGAGAGCGGGAGATAGAGAGAGAGAGATGGGCGGATGCAAGGGGCAGAAATGGAGAGATTGAAAGGGACAGAGGGAGGGATGGAGGGAGAGATGGAGGGGCTAGAGGCTCATTAAGCGTCCCAGCCTAGCAGGGTTCATACAGCTGTAATCCTGCCTGACCTCCCTTCCCTGCAGACACACACATCACATGTGGAATACATTCAGACAGCCAGTCAGTGCAGTACCACATCACTTGACGCCATGATTAAAACACCTTGCAGCTTTGAATTAATCAGTTCCCCCAAGGTGTGTTAGCAACACGAGACAGCCAACATGGTGAGGGGAGAGCAGCGGAGATATCATAAACAGGATGTGGAGACACCATAAACAGGAAGTGGCAACACCATCACCAGAAACAGAAATATGGCTATAATTGAACATTTTAGTGCGTTTGAAAAGATATGTATGATAATTATTTTTTAGCAATGTTTAAATATATATATATATATTAAGTTCACAAAAGGGGTGCGTGGTGGCAGTGCTCTCTCGCCTCCCAACAAGGAGATCACGGGTTCTAATCTTGGGTTCGACCATGATCTCTCTGGGGGGAGTCTGCATGTCCTCCCTGTGTTACCGTGGGTTCTCTCCGGGCACTCCGGCTTCCTCCCACCATCCGAAGACATGCATGTGGTAGGTGAATTGGACACTCTGAAAATCGGCCCTAGTGAATGACTGAGAGTGAATGGTTGTCTGTAACTATCTGTGTGATTGTCCTGTGACTAGCAGTCCAGGGTGTACCCTGCCTAAGGCCCGAAAGTAACTGGGATGGGCTCCAGTCACCTGTGACCCCTTACGAGAATAAGCGTCATTGCTAATAAGTAGTAGATAATGTACAAACAAAAGTTTCCAAATGTTGAAAAAAGATATTTGCACATTTTTCAACAGCTCAGACAGTAATTGAAACAGCCATGCTTCTCTGCACACAAACACACACTAAACCAACCATACATGTGCATTTTGCACACTCATGCAGTCCAACACACAAACACGTGTAGCCCTTCAAGCCAGGCCCTTTGCTCGCACACAGACGCACACAAACACCAAAAACCCCACAAACCATTCGAACGCACACGCGCAAACACATTTAAACACAAACACCATCTGGTTGAGCCTCCAGGCTGTTCCTCTTGTCCCTGCTACAGGGCTGATGGTTCAGGCACATGGCCCTGTCATGCTGTCTCTAACACCAGGCTGGGACATCACTAAGGTCAAAGTTCAATGTTCTTTATATAGCTGCAACATGGCGGACGGGCAACGACAGGAGTGTCTCTCAGGGAGTGTCAGATTATTGTCATGGCAACGGGTCACACATTGAGGCACTCCTGTTGTCGCTCATCCTGCCACGTGAATAAACAAGCTAAGTGGTTCCACCCCAAATCCACCCCCCCCCCCCCCCCCCCCCACACACACACACACACACACACACACACACACACACCCTACTGGAAATTCCTCTGGATAAAAGAGATCGTATTTATTATTTTAGGATTAAGAGTAGAACTAGGCGGAACCTGGACTGGCTTTTAACCCCAGCTCAAATATTTGTGGAGACTGGAACAGAACAGTCCAGAAAGAGGCTGTCCCTGTCATGCCCCATTGAAGCAGGGGAACAGTGGCGCTCCTCTGGTATCAGTAGAGCCAGTCCAGGTTCCACTTAGTTCTACTCTTCATACTATAATAATAAATCTTTTATCCAGTGGAATTTCCTTTGGTAGGGGGGGGTGGATTTGGTCCTGCAGGTTCTCAATCTGCAGTCAAAGGCTCTAACCACTTAGCTCCTCCCTTCCAGCTGTCCGTCCATTTGAAGTCCATCTCCTTTTCTGTCACCGACACAAGGTGCCTTGTGTAACGGATGAAGATGGGCATTGTTACATGGAACAACGTAGCTGTTCGTTCCTTCGATAGTTGAATGTAGCTGTGGAGCGTCTCGTCTTAAGATAAGACGGCGCTGGTGTTTGGACGATGAAAATATGTATTCTGGTTTTCACACCTCTTCTGTACGCACCACGGAAGGTGTGTTGGAAGATAATGGAGTTTCTCATAATACCTCGTAGACGTCTGTTATTCTGTGCAGCAGCATGTTCATCGCGAGGCAGAAGATGTGATCTCACCTTACTGGCTGGAGGCCGGATGAATAAACATTCAGCTTAATTCCCTCATGGAACTGTGTGCATGTTCACCCTAAAAGAAATGTGCCCTCGTTTACGCTTTAAATTAATAGGAGCTAACAGGCAGGAGAGTGGCCTGTAAACAACAACAAAACTGGCTTTCCCGTGGGACAGACAAAGGACTGGCACAGAACACAATCTATTGAAGGAACTTTAAAAGGGAAATTAAGCAGGCATGTCAAAAAATGTAACTGGTTTTGGGTTGAAAAATATTATTTTAGCTTCGTTCTGGCTGCCTGAGTGCATCAGTTCCCAGAATGCACTAGGGCCTGCTGAGCAACGGCCAAACAGCAGCTTGCATCTTCAGGCGCAAAAAAAAGAGAAAAACAATAAAATAGAGAGGGGTAAAAGGCCTCTCCTCCCTCCTCTCCCCCTCTCTCCTCCCTCCTCTCCCTCCTCCCTCCTCTCCCCCTCTCTCCTCTTTCCTCCTTATCGCCTCTGTCCTTCCTCCTATCCCCTACCTCTCCTCCCTTCTCTCTTCCCTCTCTCCTCGATCGTTTCCCTCCTCTCATCTCCTTCCTCCTCTCCCCCATCTCTCCTCTCCCCAATCTCTACTCACACAGAAATCATATTCGCACGTCCTTATGAAAAAGAAACTGATGACCCACCAATGTTCTTTAACTCTAAATAGGGACTTCCAGCTCATGACGAGGTGTTGTCTTAGTAACAGTTTTTCTGTCTGAAACACTGCAGAAGGCGAAATCTTCTTGTATTCATCCTTTGGGATTAGATTCTACTCTGTTCGAAGGGTTCCAGAGAGCCGGATCTCTGCTTTGTTTTAGATGAGTCTTTCTCGTTCCCTGAACAGTGAGAAGCACGACTCGCTGCTTGTAATGAGTCCAATTAAACCTTCCAAATTGCTCTGAGAATCAGGCTGTCCAAACATGTCTGGGAACTCAATTAGACATCCAATTTGATGTCCAATTACATCTGAGCTTTCCTCAAATGCCCCGCCTATTTAACACCTCATATTAAATCGCTCACAGTAGAAAAATTACTGAAATATTTTGTAATAAATTAACGCCACGACACAACTTAAGTATATAGTGAGCAATATATGAGAATGGTATACCTTAGTAATTGGTTCTTGCAATAATTTAAGAATTCCTTTGATTGTTTGATTTTTGCTAACACCTCCCAGCTCCACGTCTAACTTCCTATAGATGGACGTCACGCAGCATCTAAACTCACACAGGGGGATTAGAAACAGTTACCTTTTGATCTACAGATGCTCTAACCACTAACCCCAAACCTCCAGTATCCACCCCAATCTTTTCCATGTCTAACAGTGTTTGAATGCTCCTGGTCAGTCATGTTCTCATAGCAACGCCCAATCAGGGACAAAGATGCTAAGTTTGGGTTTCCCATCCTCTGCGGCCCCAAACCTCTTTTTTATTTCTCAGTTTTTTTTGTGTGTCGTGTAGCAGTTGTTCACGGGCGACTTCCTTGCTGATGTGAGCAGAGTTTCAGATTAGCTTGCTCTTCCCCTTTTCTACTAACATGCTGTGCAATTGGCGTTCTCATACTCCCCCTCCTCCACCTCTCTCCCCCCTTTTCTGTTTCACTCCCTCCCTCCCCCTCTCCTTCCTCCTCCCCCTTGTTCCGCCCTCCAATTGTCACCCTTCCTCCCCCTCTCTCCTTTTCTCTACCCTCCCTCCCTTTACCACCTCTCCTCCATTCTCTCCCCCTCTCTCCTCTCCCCCACCTCTCCTCCCTCCTCTCTCGCCTCTCTCCTCCCTCCTCTCCCCCCTCTCATCTCCTTATCTCCTCTCTTCTCCCTCCGCTTTTTCCTCCTTTCTCCTCTTCTTTTGGCACTTGCCCTTCCTCTGTTCCCACTCACCATGCTGGTCTCCTAAATTATTCATGCCTGCATGCAAAGCTACTTCTGTGGGGAGCAAGTGAAGGTGGGGCCTGGCTGGCTGTGGAGTAAATAATGCAGCAGGCATGAGGCTGACTCTCATCTGAGTCTCACTGGACAGTCAGGTGGTGGAACACAGGCTGCCATCAGGCTCCGCCCTGCCTGTCAGGGCGCTCTGTGGTCCCATCTTGGACGCTCTCTAAGCTTTGTTACCAAACTACTTCACACCAAACTACCTCATACTAGACCACACAACTTCTTATTAGACTACAGTATTCAAAGCAGCAGAACAAACAAGGTCCAGTACACAGCTGTTATACATGTTTGTAGCTTTGTTTGTCCACTGTCCTTTTCACATAATACACATGGCAAAACACATTATTTACGCGTTGGTGAAGTTGGGTTTATGGTGGCCATTTCACAGATAACAGCTTCCTCTTCCTTCCCCTCCCCTCTCGGGAGTTTGATCTGAGGTTCTCTGACTCAGCCTCGGCCGCCTCCCTTGTGAACACGTGTTTAGCTCACCACAGACGAGGCAGCATCTAATCCCCCCATTTCCCCCCTCCCCCCATCTCTCCTCCCTCCTCTCCCTCCACTCTCCTCCCTCCTCTCCACCTTTCTCCTCCCTCGTTTTCACCCTGCCCTCTTCCCTCTCCCCCCCGTCTCCCCTCCCTCCCTCCTCCCCCCCTCTCCCCTCCCTCCCCCCCCCCCTCTCCTCCCTCCTCTCCACCCATCTCCTCCCTCCTCAGAGTGAATTGTTTAACTTGCACGTTTTGGAACAAACAACCATCTTATTCTCCACATGTTATAGAGGGACTGGGGAGGGGGGGGGGGGGGGAGTCTATCCAGATTTTATTGTTCCTCAGGGAGCGGTGAGGGGTGAGAGGTTGCCTTATGTAAAATCGACTCAGATTGATCTTTGTAATGGGGTCAGCATATTGTAGCGTCATCCAACAATTTATTTAATTACAGTGACATGTCTGGACCAAGAACTATCACAAATATAGATTTGCTGTAATAAAATATGATATAATATTACGTGATATATTATTAGTTTCTATAGCAGGGCTGCCTAGCTCTCTGATAGGAGAACTATCATCCTGTAGGGTTTGATGTCAACCCTAATTTGACATAATAAGATATTTTAATCATTTCGTTTCTGTTATGCCTGTAATTACCTCACTGTCAAGAATAATTTGTTCAGTTACACCTGGAGCTGGAGGGGGCAGAGTCAGTGTGTAACCCTACAGGAGGGTATCTCTCCAGGAGCAGGGTTAGTGCGTAACCCTACAGGAGGGTATCTCTCCAGGAGCAGGGTTAGTGCGTAACCCTACAGGAGGGTATCTCTCCAGGAGCAGGGTTAGTGCGTAACCCTACAGGAGGGTATCTCTCCAGGAGCAGGGTTAGTGCGTAACCCTACAGGAGGGTATCTCTCCAGGAGCAGGGTTAGTGTGTAACCATTCTAAAGTAAAATAACAGTGTTTTGGTCCGGTTTCTCACCACCAATCATCCTCCTTTAATTACGTCTCTGACCCAGTGAAGCGGTGGTTCACACCATCTTGGTGTTGGCTTACCTGAATAGTTCTGCTTCTGCTTGATTCAGTCAATCACATGAATATTGAGAGGTGCACCGAGCACAGTGTTTATTCTGGAGTGACTTGAATGGGTTTAAAGCTTTGCCATAACTGTCTGTTTCAGAAGTCACAACGTTGGGCGGAATATGAAAATAATGCCCGCAGATCCACTTAGCATCACTTTGATCTTGTTACAGCTTTACACTGTGCTCATGCATTCCATTTATGGCAGATTGTCTTCACACTTTTTGAATATTCATTTAAAGTGAATTGAAATCCAAAGTCCAAAATGTCATTTTTCTGTGTGAGTCAACATCGCTGAGCAACAACAAGCTTTAACGAGGAGCCGCACGTAGGAAAGACCAACATGTTAATCCCATTAAGAGCTTTACACTTTAATATGCAAATGACAAATCATTCTCTTTGAATGTTTATTTTTTTGTGTCACCAAGATATCACGCAAGGCTTTCATATGCACATTCCTTTACTCTCATAATCACTCTTATAATTTGTGGAAAATAATATTTCAAAAGATTTGTAAGCTTTGTAAGACCTCAGATATGATGTTCAATTCTACTACTACTACTAAATTCTACTTTTATTTGGCTATCCACTTGCTACCTACTAGAGTGAAGAGAAGAGGAGAGGAGAGGAGTTGGGAGAGGGGAGTGAGGAGTTTGGGGAGCAGAGCAGCCAGGCCCTTGAGCTTCAGCTCATCAGAGGACTTGATCTGCCTTCCAGCCCTGCAGATGGTTCCTCAACAGGTTCTCCCAAACATGGTTAGGTGCTTCTGGAGCGAGGCTCCACCACCACCTCATCACAGCCTCCCACGCAAGCACACACACGTGCATGCAAACACACACACATTCAATTCATTCGGGTTCTGAAATCTGCTTGAAGAACAGCCAGTCAGCTGTCTCTATGCCCCTTGTGGTAACAGCCCTGAAGCTGAAGGACCTGCAAGTCTGTTCCTTTCTTTTTAAACAGTCTGTTTATGAACAAAAAGGACAACAAAGCTATTCACATCATTTGCACATGAACAATTAGCAATTCATAAAACAAATTAATGTTGTAAAAAGACTTCCCCTACTAGACAGAAAAGTTTCAGTGTTGTCTAATTAGCTAACTAGCTAAGAGTAAATTCAATTCTTTTTTTGTGTCACCAGTATCAAGGGTAATGATGAGGGAAATTATTTCTGTGTTTTTCTTTAGCGAACTCTCAGTTTGCAGTGCGCCAAGGATTATATTAATGGTCAGCGTTTCTCTCACGTCAATGCCAGAAATAGTGTTTCACATTCAGTCCTGCGTGCCTGTGCCAGTGAGACCATATGCTCAGGGTTTAATTGCCTGTAGGCTGTGATGGTTTTGTTTTGTTGATTACATCCCACATTATGTTGCTTCATCGTTCGGAGACGTTGCCGTGTGATCCAAAACTCAGTCTCTCTGTCAGACACACAGTTGGTAGTTCGCTAGCTTTCACAAGTGTAAGGGTCTTTGCCCTCTCCCCTACCACCCCCCCCACACACACACACTCCTAGACAGAGGTTGCTATGCCCACCCTGCCCACCACTCCCCCACCCCACCAACCCCCCTGCCCCCTTCACCACATGTCTCATATCCTAGGGCTCGTCCGCCCTCTGCTTCAACACCAAAACGTAATAAAACTTACATTTATAGGTAAAAACGAAAAACAAAAAGAAATCTCACTAAAGATCTCTGCTCATTTAAGGTTTTCAGATGTAACAACACATTATCATTTACACACGCCTAATTGGTTCACCCCTGGTCTGTAAGAAGTATAACCACACTCTCCGTCGACGATCCTTTTCCTCGGATCGAGAGTATGGGTCGTGTCTGACACGATATTACATCCCTTCAAATCATCATCGACCAGAGTTCTTGTACGCTATCAGTGTCCGTAGACCCCTGACCAAGACAAAAGTAAAGAATGCAAGCCATCTAATGACCACAAACTTCACAAAAACCAATGTCTAATTTTGCTGTCCTCCTGTTGAGGCCTAGCAGACTATAGTTGTAGCTAAGGTATTTAGCTGTAACTAACACATTATCATTTACACACATGCACACCTAATTGGTTCACCCCTGTCTGTATTAAGTATAACCATAATCTTCGTTAACTGGTCCTCTCGGAGCAAGAATATGGGTCGTGTCCACCACAATATTACATCCCTTTCAAATACCTGGCGACCAGGGTTCTTGTACGCTGTCAGTGTCGTAGACCCCTGACCAAGACAAAGTAAAGATGACGAGTCATCTAATGACCCCCAACTTCACTAAACCAATGTCTAATTTAAGTGTCCTCCTGTTGAGGCCTAGCAGACTCTAGTTTGCTAAGACCAGACTGTCAACTGAACATCACAATAAAAGTTCTTTAAAGGATTTACGTTACCAGTATCGCAGAGGGACAGCAGGCACACCAAGAATAAAGCAGTCCGTGAAAGGGGTTTTAGAAAAAGGATCCCCATACCTTTTAGTTTTGCGCGCCACGGGTTCTGCTTTACACTGGTGCTGCCGTAGGTCCCTCCCGGATCCAGTGCCGCAATCCTGCCGACAACGCCAATTGTTGAAGAAAGTGTTTTGTCCGTCTCTTCATAAACGGAGTGACAGCTCAGTTGAGTTCTGGATTAAATACGTATTTAACAACCTGCAGATTGGGAGAGAAATGACCAGACCTCTGGCAACAAAATGAAGACAGTACAAAGCTTAGGTCTCAATCATGGCTCTCTCCCGGACACACGCACCCTGGATCTGGCCCGCAATGCATTGCGGCCTGGCGTGATCCCCTCTGGCGGGCGTGAGAGACAACCAACGACAGCGAGGTCTTACCCATCCCCTTGCGTCTCCCACCTCTCCCTCTAACACAGTAGGCACAGACGGAGGGATGAGGAACGTGTGACATCATCTAAGCGGGGGCACCCCTCTCCCCAGACCTCTGTGTGCCCCCTATCGTGGGCAGACGAGTCTGAATCCAGGAACAGATATAACCACGTGGAGGCGTCTGCCCACCAGAATAGGAGCTCCTCTGCAGGGACTCATTAGCGATGCAGACGAGCTGGTAGGTGGGTTGGCAGGTAGGCAGCACGGCTTATCTGAAACCACACCGGTCTCGCAAGGCATCATGGGAGGTCGTCTAACCCCCAGTCTCCTGACTCACCATGGGAACCCTCGAGCAGTCCTGTCTGAGAGTCGCTTCTCTCAGCTCCTGGAGAACGTCACAGCCCTAGAAGTCTTCACTCCCTGTTCTTCTAACTCCGCTCTGGGACATAAGTTGAACTTTAAGGCAGCGGAAGGATCGGATAGATCTTATTGTCTCCTCACTTGCTGTCTGGATTTTAAAAAGTCAGACTCTGTCTCTTTGATCTGTTCAACTTCAAAACTGTGAATTTGATCTGCCTTTTTTATGTTTACTATCACAGAACAGAATTTTCTGCATTGAGCAGAATCAAATCGGCTTAAGAAACCTAATGTGCAGATTTTGGCCTTTGACATGAGGTAACGTTTGCTGCAGTGGTCACCTGCTGTGGAGTTCAAGCGTGGTGATTTGAGATGCTGGTTGATGTTTGACGTTGGGATGGGGCAGGGGGATGTCTGGGAGACTGCAGGGGGAGGTACCTGCTGGTACCAAGATGACAGGATGTAGTCTCAATCTGACAGGATGTGGTCACACATCAGGAAGCAGGAGTGGAAGTGACAACACTGGGTTTGTTGTGCCCTCTAACCAAAACAAACGACTTGGTCTCTCCAACTACTACACAACATTTTAACTCAATTGGATCCTGAGTCTTGTCTGAACTTCCTCCACTTTCCTCCAGCTCCAATTTAAATGGCAGCGGTTTCACAACTCCTCTCTCCGTGTTGTTAATACATGGATGCTCGCATATAAATCACAACAGATTGTCTTTACTGACCTGTCCGCACAGGGTGGCTGTTCTCCAGATGGTTTGTGCCACATACCCAAAGGCAACTGTTTTTTAAAATAACAACATTAGCTCTCCTCAACGTAAATGTAGGCGGACATTTTGGAGTCAACGAGTCAAACATATTTAAACGCTCAGTCAGGAAAAAAAAACGCACTGTGGCAAGAAGGCAGACAAACATCCCTGAGGAAGATCAGCGAAAACACAGACCTCTCCAGCTGTTTTTGTTTTCCTGGGAAGAAATCAACAACAAAAAAATCACGAATCCTCACCGTCAATCTCAGAATGAGGAGCGACAGCGTCGATCCTGCCTTCCTGCCTGTCTTCGAAGCCGCAGAGAGCTAGGCAGCGCGTGCAGAAGGCCCCGTCATGATTTCTAGTTCTGGGTCGTGGGCGACCATGTTTGCAGGATAAGGCCTCCCTGTTGTGCGCGGAGGTACACAGCAGGCCAATCAGAGCACAGGTGGCTCCAATCACAGGAGGGCTGTCAATCAAATTCAACGTCCTCTGGGTGGAATTGGAGCTTGTGTAAGTGAGAGTACGTTTCAGATTGTGACACACACACACAGTGTTAAAAAGTACTTCTTTAACTCTCTTTCAGTCTCCACCTACAACATCAAAGTGATTTTCTCTCAGCTTTAGAATCTGATCTTCTTAGAAGTTAATTTTGTTTAATTGTTAGCCTCTTTTGGCCTCATTTAGGGAGACAGTTGGAGATCAGTCTTTGTGAAGCTTGCAGGATAATATGACCCTCTTTCCTTATGAAGACCAGCATATTAATTCTGTACTTATCTGTTCCTCAACACCACTTTTGACGGCTCTCCAGGCTGCAGATGAGTTTGTGGACAAGATAGTGGAGGAGTTTCCGGGTGATTTTGTGGATGAGTCCGATGAATTTACGAACCAGTTTGTGCATGAGTTTGTGGATGATTGTTAGGAAAATATTTTTATCAAGTAGAGCACAGAGTCGACGGAGTCAAGAAAGTGTGTTTCTCGCAGCAAAAAGACGAGTCTTTGGGGGTGTAAAGTTGTCTGAGTCTCTGGAGGTGCTCTGTCATGATGTGGCCTGTGTTGTGTTGTTGCAGAATGCGGGGCAGAGAGCTACGGAGCGCATGCAGAAGACTGATCCTGCTGTCCGTCTGTGTGCTGTCTCTCTGGGGGGAGCTCACCCTGGCCTCCTCACACAGGAGTCACATAGGTAAGAGCAGTCCTCACACACACTCTCACACTCACTCACTCACTCACTCACACACTCAATCACACACTCACACACTCACTCACTCACTCATTCACAGACACACACTCACACACTCACTCACTCACTCACTCACTCACTCACTCACACACTCACTCAATCACACACTCACACACTCACTCACTCACTCACTCACTCATTCACAGACACACACTCACACACTCACTCACTCACTCACTCACTCACTCACACACTCACTCAATCACACACTCACTCAATCACATACTCACTCATACACTCACTCACTCACTCACACACTCACACACTCACACACTCACACACTCACTCAATCACACACTCACTAAATCACATACTCACTCACACACACACTCACACTCAATAACATATACACACGCTCACTCACTCACTCACTCACTCACTCACTCACTCACGCACACACTCACACACTCACACTTAATCACACATACACACTCTCATTCACTCACTCACACACACACTCACACACTCTTTCACATATACACAATCACACATACACACGCTCATTCACTCACACACACACACACATGAACCCACACACAAGATAAACTGACAGAGGTTGATTACCACGACAGTTAATTTGCTGCAGCTGTGCTGACAGCATGTGATTGACAGTTAGACATCATTGGCGTGCGCTGTGTTTACTGGCTAAGACCCTGGCTGCACTGCTGGTGAGGTACTGGGGCTGGGGGCAGCCGGCACGGACGTATTGCAATACTGATGCATCATGGGTATAACTGATGCATCATGGGTATGTATTGTTGCATATGTGGATTCTACCTTCGTCACCGTCAGGCTGACTGCCATTCTGCAGCTAGACAGACATGAACAGTCCACACTCCCAAACCGACCACATGAAAAACAAGGTTTTGTTTCCAGATGGGAGGGCTTAGAGAGAGAGAGACTGTCCTCCCTGAGAGTCCAGTGGTAATATATGGAGGACTGGGGGTGAGTCTGTGGATATATAAAACGTAAAATTCTGCAGTTCCAAAACGAAGTTGCACGAATGAGAAATAATTGCGGTTCTGGACTCCAGAGAGCGGGGAGAAGGGCTTGGCCAATCAGCCCTGAGAGGAGTGCTAGAGGCCCACTGCTTCTGTTGCTACACCCAGGTAATCACCAGACTGGCTCCCCTGCCTGTGGAGGTCATGTCAAGGTGTGCCCAACAAACAAACCTCTTTAGCCTCTCTGTTTTATGGGGGTGGGGGCCTTCGCCAGAACCAATTGAACCTTTCAGCGTTCGCCGACCAGAGCCGCTCAGAACACACGGCTCAGTAATAAGACTCTACACCCCAGAGGACCTGCGCTTCTGAGGGGGGGGGAGGGTGAACAGAAGGAGGGGGAAGAGAAAGACAGGCAAGAAGATTGGGAGGGATAGAAATGAAGGAGGAATAAGGAAAGAAGGGAGGGAGGTGGGAGGGAAAGAAGTACAAAGAGAGGGTTTGAGCGACAAAAAGGGATAGAGAGAAAGATAGAAGGAATAAGGGCGAGTAAGAGAGAAGGAAAAATTCTAAAAGAGAGAAGCAAAGAACAAAACAAGAAAGAGAGTGACAAAGAGGGAGATGGAGGAAAAACGGTGAGGAAACACAACCTACACCATTTAAACGCCACCGGGTCGAAACATCCTCGAACCTCCAAACGCAGACAACAAGAGCTCTGTAAATCCTCTGCTCTCTCATTGGAAAGCAGTCATCGAGCTGTGATTAGTCAGTCGCCCCAGGACTCTGCTCTGAGACTCGTGGGCAGAGTAGGAGGTGTGAAGAACAGATGTAGCAGGCTGAAAGTGGGGTTCACTGGGACCACATCTGTCTTCTCCTGCTCCTCCCCTCCGGTGTCACCTGTGTTTCACTGTGTCCGCCCCTCTTGCCGATCATCATCCCGCGCACCTATGTGCACACCTGGACTCTTTCATTTCCCTCTCAGCTGTTTCTCATGTTGTGTCTCTTATGTGTTGTTACTCTCGGTTGCGGTATCAATTAGTTCCAGGTGTTATTTCAAGGTGTTACGGTGAAAACAGACCCGTGGTGCACAGACAGCCTGTGGAGCGACGCGTGAGAGGTGGACTACTGAGAGCGAGGAGGCTCTGAGGGACTGCTTTGACACCACGGCGTGGTCTGAACTCTGCGATCCACATGGGGAGGACATCAATGCCATCACTGACACTATCACATGCTATATTAACTTCTGTTTTGAGAACACCGTGCCCTCCAAAAAGGTACGGTGCTTTGCTAACAACAACCCATGGATTACCCCTGACATCAAGGTTCTTCTGAAGGAGAAGAAGAGAGCTTTCAAGTCAGGGGACAGAGAGGAGCTCAGGACTGTGCAGAAGGAACTGAGGAGGATGATCAAACAGGGCAAGGCCAAATACAGGAGAAAGATGGAGGACCAGCTTCAACAGAACAACACGAGGGACATCTGGCGTGGCCTGAAGACCATCTCTGGGTTCAACGCACCCCTCCCCCAGGCTGAGAAGCATCTGCAGTGGGCGAACGACTTGAACTTACAATAACGTTGAACGTATTACAATAGGTTTAATGACTCACCCATTGCCCCCCCCCCCCCCTCCCCCCCATCTGCTGCCTCTAGCCCTGTCTCCTGGTCAATGCCCTCCTCCCCCATCAGCCCTGCTTGCACCTGGCCTAGCTGACCCCACCCTACATTCTATGCATTCCACTAACCCATCACAACCCCACGGACTCACCGTCACCCACCTCCCCTAGCTTTCACACCTAGTCAAGTTAGGAGCGAGCTGAGAAAGATCAATGCACGAAAAGCAGCTGGTCCGGATGGAATTAGTCCCAGGCTCCTGAAATCCTGCGCGGACGAACTGTGCGGGATCATGGGGCAGGTCTTCAACCTCAGCCTCAAGCTGAGCAGGGTACCACTGCTCTGCTAGACCTCCTGCCTGGTACCAGTGCCTAAGACACCGCGGGCTAAGGACCTCAGCAGCTTCAGGCCAGTGGCTCTCACATCACACATGATGAAGACACTGGAGAGGCTGATTCTGGGCCACCTCCGCTCTGAGGTGAGCTCAGAGATGGACCCGCTGCAGTTCGCTTACCGACCTGGAATCGGGGTGGACGACGCATTGATCTTCCTGCTTCATCGTGCTCTCACCCACCTCGAGAGGCCTGGCAGTGCTGTGAGGATTACTTTCTTTGACTTCTCCAGCGCATTCAACACCATTCAGCCAGTGCTTCTGAGGGACAAGCTGGTGCGGGCTGGTGTGGATGTACCCCTGGCCGACTGGACCCTGGACTACCTCACAAATAGACCCCAGGTTGTGAGAACCAGGGATGGTGTGTCTGATCTCTTGACCTGCAGTGTGGGGGCCCCACAGGGGACCGTGCTTGCGCCCTTCCTCTTCACCATCTACACTGCTGACTTCAGACACAACTCGGAGGGCTGCGTCCTGCTCAAGTTTTCCGATGACTCCGCCATCGTCGGCCTGATCAGTGACGACGATGACACAGAGTACAAGCAACTGACGCAGGACTTCGTAGACTGGTGTCAGCCGAACCACCTCCTCATCAACGCGGGCAAGACCAAGGAGATGGTGGTGGATTTCCGCAGACGCCGACCTTTCCCCCCACTGGTGAACATCCAGGGTATGGACATTGAGAGAGTAGAGTCCTATAAGTACCTGGGTGTTCACCTGAACCACAAACTGGACTGGACTCACCACACTGACACACTGTACAGGAAAGGTCAGAGCCGGCACTACTTTCTGAGGAGACTGAGGTCTTTCGGAGTGCAGGGAGCACCCCTAAAGTTTTTCTATGACTCAGTGGTGGCCTTAGCCATCCTGTACGATGTGGTCTGCTGGAGCAGCGGCATCACTGAGAGGGAGAGGAAGAAGCTGGACAAGGTCATCAAGAAGTCCAGCTCAGTCTTGGGCTGCCCTCTAGACTCCGCAGGAGGTGGGTGACAGACGAGTCCTGGCAAAGCTGACAACTATGCTGGACCACTAGTCACACCCCCTGCAGGACTCACTGTCCGCTCTGGAGAGCAGCTTCAGCAATACGCTGATTCACCCTCGGTGTGTGAAGGAGAGATTCCGCAGGTCCTTCCTTCCTGCTGCTGTCAGACTGTTCAACAATAATCACGAAATACTGCTGTCCATAGCCACTATCATGTGCACCATTACCATTATTATAACTATTACCATCACTACCTCCCCACCATGCTGTATTACCTTGTATTACTTTTTTATTGTATTTACTTTTTTTAAAACTTTTATTACTTACCTCACTCACGTGCAATACTCGTGTATATTCATATTCTGTACTAAGTGCAATATTTCTACTTAACTTGCTTACTTTTTTGCAATACTGTAATGCCGTAATTCTCCAAACTGTCTATATGTCTACCTAACTTACTTTTTTATCATACTTTTTGCAAAATACTGTAATTCTGTAACTCCTCAAGTGCAATAACTGCCTACATGTCGATTTAACTTAGTTATTTCTTTTGCAATACTGTAATTCTGTAATTCTCCTAAAGTGCAATAACTGTCTATATGTCTATATGTCTACTCAATTTACTTATTTTATCAGACTTTATCGTGCCCGCCTATTGCTATTGTGATGTTATTGTCATTAATGTATATTACCCTGCAACTCTGTGTGCTATACTTTACCCTGCTGCTGTTGTGAACTGCAATTTCCACCCCCTGGAGGACAAATAAAGGTTCATCTAATCTAATCTAATCTAAAATACCTTTTTAAACCCTGTGTCTGGGCTCTTATTGTGAAGTATTTTTAGATTCTGTGACCGGGCTCTTATTATGAAAGTTTAGACCTTGTGACCGGACTTTACTTCACAGTCCCAAGTTGCTCCTCCTGCTCCCAGGCATGCTTCTGTGTGCAAACAAGGATTTACATTTACATAGTTCATGTGGAGTTCAAATGAATCTCTCTCTCTCTCTCTCTCTCTCTCTCTCTCTCTCTCTCTCTCTCTCTCTCTCTCTCTCTCTCTCTCTCTCAGAAATATTCACATTAAACGCCCAATAGCTTCAAACTGCCGCTTCCTTTTCCAAACCACAACCCTCGGTTCTGCATCTTCAGGCGAGCCACCGTTAGACCCTCCGTTATTAAACTCCTCACATTATAAAGCAGTCGTAGAGAACCCTGTCCTTCTACATTACATCCGATCCACTGCTTGATGATGCTTTAACCAAAGCGACATAACAAGAGTTACAAAAGTAAATGATAAACCAGGAATCAAAAGTACGTAATTCAAACCAACTTTTTTTCAGTTGGAGTAGACTGTATTTTTTATGTTTAGTAAATAAACCACTTCAGAAACATTTGTAGTAGTATACTATTTTAAGTAGATAGTATCATAGTATAATGTTATAGTGCAATAGGGTTAGGTTCAGGTGCTGATTTGTGAAGTGTTAACTTAATAAAATGAACAAACACACACTCAGGATCAGGGGGGGATTTGAACCTGCTGGCTCTTGTTCTGCAGTCACGTGTCTGAACACTATTCCAGGGATATGTAAAACTCTCAGAAGGATCTTTAATGGACTGAATAATTGAAAATGATGAGCACGTTGACTTTTATGTGCAACAGAGATGGACTGCAGATTGTGTTGTTACAGACATGCCATAGACTGTATTGTTGCAGACCTGCTGTAGACCAAACAGAATAATGTATTTTTATTTTCCTGGGTGCTTGTCCTTGTCTTCTCTAAGCTTAGTTATACATGCTGATCTATGGGCGGACATGAAGCCCTCTGTGACAGTGCTTGTGAAAAGGGTTGTACGAATAAAGTTGGGTTGGCTTTGGTGGGTAGGGAAGGCCTAATCTCTTTGCAGGGTGATTTCTCTCTGAGGATGGAGTGCAGTGAGTGAGCCTCGTTCACCCGTCTCTCTCTACATAACACTGATGTTCCAGCCCAGCAACGCACAACAAAGACTGTTTATTCCGGATTCATCACACAGTTGGACGGTACTTTTCATAGTCTATACAGGGATATTCATTTGACTTTAACCGAAGTAGCGAATAACCTTTGGGTGTGCAAGACGGTGACCTTCTTTGAGTTCAGGAGAAAAGGAGCCTCTCTTAAGGACAGAGCTGCATTGCTGAGTTCACTGAGCTTACCTGGTGTAGCTCAAACAGCGCTCTGGCACGGCGCTATTACAATGTGGCGGTGAATATGTCTGGAGAGAGGAACGTGCTCTTGCGGCGCTAATTCCCTGCTGTTGTTACTGTGACAGATTGACGGGCCCCGATCGTGAATTAAACACATTTGCTTTAATAACTGTCGTTTGAAAGCTCGTTCCTGTAAAAGCGCAGTCAGATCGTATAAATCCTGACAGACATTTATGAGAGACTCCTCCTCTCACACACACACAAGCGCATGTACACACACACAAGCACGCACACACACACATAGCACAAGCACACACACCCACATCATCCTCCTGCATTACCTTGGTCCAGCACATTCTCCTGTGTTGGATGAGTGAAGTGAACTACAAGGTTTTAAATGAATATCCCCTCTATACCCATGTCTCTCTCTCCCCATCTCTCCATTGGTCTCTCTCTCTCTACCTTTCCATCTCTGCATGTATCTAGCCTGACCCAGCCCAACCCAAACTAGCCTAGCCCAGCCCAGCACCACCTAACTTGGCCTAGCCTGAGCTAGCCTCGTCTAGCCTAGCCCAACTCAGCACAGCTAGACCTAGCCCTGTCCTGCCCACCACAGCCTGGCCTAGCATAGCCCAATTTAGCCCAGCCTGGCCCCAGGGTTCCTGGTTAACAGCAGTTGCTCCTCAGAACCACAGCGGGTCTGAGGGAATGGCAAGATTCTACAGAGCAGAATTAACTTCACATCACTTCATTTGGTTGAAGGAAAAGAAGTGGGCTGGGAGGAATTCCTGTGGCTGCATCCCTCTCAGTGTCCTGCTTCCTGCCTCCTCTGGAGCTGTCAGGTGGACAGCAGACCGTGGGGACAGTCCATTTGTTTAGTGTTGTCTCTTCATTGTGGCTGGCCCTGTGTTTAATAACGACCTGGCCCTGTGTTTAATAACGGCCTGGCCTGTTGGCCTGTGTGCTGGCAGGGGATTGATCATGCGTGGGGGCAGCCAGATGGATAGGCCTGACAAGGACTTAAACCCAGAGCGGGCGCTATTAATCCAGCATTGGGACACTTCATCTGTTTCTTCCCTCTCTCTGGGGACCTAGGTCCAGGGGAGGGGCCTCCTCAGGCTGGGGGAGGGGCCTGCTCAGGCTGAGGGAGGGGCCTAGAGACAGAAGGAGGGTCTTCTTCTATTGTGGGAAGATGAGGCCTATTCTATCTTTTTTTGTTGTTTCACATGTATGTGTTATTGCTGTAACCTATATTTAATTCGGATTACAGTGACCAGACTGTGATGTAATGTATTATCTGCCTGATTGAATAACAACATAACATCTGTTATCAGACAGACTGACATGCAACATCTGTTGGGTAAACGTTTTTTGGCCTTTTCACTATCCACATTGCCCTTTGACCTTCATGCCTTAACTAGTCTTTGCTGCCACCACTGTGTGTCTTAACGGGTCTATTTCATGTTGTTCTTGTTGAGGTGTTCGTTAACCCTCTTACAGCTGCTCGTGTCATACTTATTAACCCAGAACCTGAACTGGTAATCACACTGATCCAGGGGAGCAAAAAGAACCTTCTTCTAAAGTGTCTGGTTCGAGTTCGGAAGGAATCAAACAGCCGCATGTCTCTTCAAATATGTTCTTTAGTTGATAACATGCCATGTCAGTCTCCTGCAAGCTGTCTGTTGAGCTGTGTTGAGCTGGAAAGCAGCAGCTTGTGTAAAGCTGAAGGTGTGGTTGTTAGCCCAGCAGGTCAACTTCAGAAGAAACGACTCAGTCTTTTCTGAAACAGTAATCTTATTAACTTACTCTTCCCCTCAGCCTCATCCCAAACCTAGTGGATGACTTACTATAAAACGATCATCTCTGCACCACACTGAGTGTGTTCACTTTGTACGGCTGAATCAAAGCACCTGTTTTGGGTATGTTTCATGTGATATTCATGTATCTTAGAGACATGTGATAGGCGGTTTTCTGCATGTTTTATTGTTTTGTTTTTTGTTAGCTCTGGTATGATGAGTGTGCTGTGGTTTTGTTTGTTGAAACTGACCTAGAATAATAGGCAGTCAGGCCGACAGACAGACAGACAGACAGACAGACAGACACCCAGGCAGGTTTCTCACTGAATTTCTCCTCCCAAAGTTTCATCAGTTTTGGTTGAGGGTGGTCATAGGTGCTGATTTTGAAGCCTTCTGTAACATTGCCTCTGAAAAGGCTAAACAAATAAAGTTTGATTTGATTAGAATTGTGTTCCTCGTGTTCCCGCCGTGGTGGAGGAGCGCTCTGATCGTGTCTTTAGACACTCTGCTCTGATCTCCTCTGTAGCCGTCTGAGAGCAGTGGAGCTGTTGCTGCATCAGAGGGAGGTCAAAACATATTATAGTTTTACATATTTAGTTTTCTTCTCCCTCTTCGTTTGTGATGAAGGGCCATGTCTGGGTGGACAGAGAAGCTTGGGTTTGGTGGGGGATGGGATGGGATGGGCATTTGATTGGATGCAGACCTGTTTGATTTGACAACATTTGATTTGACATTCTACATTGATTTTAAAACTGAACGATCTCAGTCAGCCCTGCCAGTCTTCCCCTCTTCTAGCCTCTCCTCTCTTCTTCTCATCATCCCACTCATTTTCTATTTACTTCTGTCTCTTCAAGTGTGTCTCTTTGTCTTCCTCCCTTTATTCCTCTATCTTTGCTATTTTATTCTCTCCTTGTTCTCTCCTTGTTCTCTCCTTGTTCTCTCCTCACGTCTCCTCCTCCTCCTCCTCCTCCTCCTCCTCCTCCTCCTCCTCCTCCTCTCCCCTCTCTTCCCATACTTCTCTCCTTTGTCTCCTGTGTGTGGTGTTGCTGAGCAGGATGACTGGATGTTGCCACGTCAAGCTGATCTCTGCTTTCTCACCCAGACAGCCTGATCCCTGTTCACAGCCCTATCACCTGGGCAGAGCTGGACTGAGCTCCCTGATTGGATGAGTCATTTTACCCCCCCCCCCCCCCCACTTCCTCCCCACTTTTCCCTCAAACATGTGTGAAGCTCTGTTTAACACCACTTATTAAAAAGGGCTTTACATAGGATATGTATCCTGCTCAGGATGTATTTCCAGGGTGCCCCATTGGAGCAGACACTGTGTAAGAGCTGGCAAGATACTTTTTGATAGGACAGTACGGCTGTCAATCAGATTATACCCAGTTAAAGGAGGCAATGTTACCTGTGAGTTGTTTGAGGGGGAAGATATATTAATGCTTGTCTTTATTTTTGGGATACAGTGTTGAGAATTTATTTTGTATTTTTTTCCTGAAATGACCTAGTTTCTTGTACATATTAAATCTGTTGTGGTTTTGTGCTTCTCATTAAATTGGCAAATGTCTCCTAAAGCTTGACTTTCTCTACACCTTATTGTACCGTTTATGCATAATGATGGAAACAAACCTTTAAGAGATTGTTTTTGAGAAGGTTTAATATTTTCAGTTTCAGGAATCTTGACTGACAGTGTTGAAGCATCTTTCCCTGAACTGATTTCATAAATAAACTCAAAGGGAAACATTACAATTTATTTATTTATTTATTATTCATTCATTTATTTATTTATTCATTCTTTTTTTTGTCGCTCGTCAACAATCTATTCATAAATGTGACAGCAACTTAAAAGGGATTATAATTGCTCGTGTTAAAAGAGAAATAAGCTTGTGTGAAGGCTGTGCCTCCAGTAGGGTTCTGCTCTGTCTGTGGAGACGAACACTGTAAACTCTGATGTTTTATTTATAGACGGCCTCCGTTCTGCAGAAGAACGATGTGTCATCTGTTCTCTGTCTTTGTGCTAATAGCAACATGCTAATGGCCACAACAGTCTTACTGGGAGGCTAATAACACTTGACATGTGTTAGTAATACAAATATTTAGTCTTTCCACTGTATCTGGTGACAGCTTGTCCAAATAGACACTTCCTTACTAATCGGACGGTTATGTTTATTATTTTTAAACATAGGTCAAAGGCTTATGTATGTTTTTATGTGGCGGGAATGTGACACAGGGGAATCTTCATTTAATATAAGCATTATTATTATAGTGTTCAATAATTTAGGTTTATTTTCACATTTATGTTGCACACTGTCAGGTAATTACAGTTAAATCCATCGAGCTGGTACACATTGAGAGTCTTATCCTGAGAAACATTGTTCTTGTGTATAATTTGATGTACGTTGGTCATTTATGAAGGTCACTGCAAATTAGTGTTGTTATTATTAATTAGGGTGTGCCTTTGGCCTATTTTAAATCTCACATATATATGTGTTACTATTATTTATGCACCCCTAAGGCCTCCTCAATATTTGGACTACATGGACAATGCAAGCATATCCTCACAATTTCCCCAGAAATTGTACACTCTAGTTATAAAAAGAATGCGTTTATTATTTTCCCAGTAACATGTTCTGCACCACATCTCGTTCTTCATCCCTGCTGTGATGGCTGACATTCTGCTGTGATGGCTGACATTCTCTCAGTCTCCTGATCTGCTCCCATCAGAGTCATGCCTAGGCCCTCTGACCTCTGACCCCTGACCTCTCCTCCAATGATGCATGCTGGGTCTCGGTGGGAGAGGCTGGGACCTTGATTGGAGGATTCTGGGGACCTGGGTGGACCCGTGATTACAGCCAGCATAGCCCTGGCCTCTGCCTCCAGCCTCAGTCTCCTTCCCCAGCCTCTTCCCCTAACATCTCCAACCTCCAGCCCAGCCCAGCCTCCATCCACAACCTCCATTCCAGCCACAGCCTCTACCCCCGACCACAGTTCTTCTGTTTTAGAGTTCACCTTCGGTTGACGTTCTCATCTCTGATAGAGTGATTCTCCTCCTTCAGGGACTTCCAATCAACCTCTCTGAGTTGACCCCGCCCACTCCCTCTCCGCCTGAACAAGTCTGAATATGCTATTTAAAGCAATTCCAACTTCTGAAATTAACTTTGACCTGGGGGGGCTTTCTCCTCTGCTCTCGCTAATCAAACCAAGGGCAGAGACCCTACCTGTTTAGGCGTCATCGACTTTCTGTTCCAAAAACCACTCAATTGGTCATTGTTGTCTGGCCTTTTGTGAGTATGTGAACAGCAACTTATTGATTGGAAACAAAATGTTTTTTTTTAATGTTGTAGATGAGATTTTGGGATTACGCTGCAGCGTGGAGTTGGAAGCACTTTTTCAATCTACTTTCATCTCGAGAACCCAAATTGAAAATCTTTACAGGTATAATTAGAGCTGATTTAAAAGCACATTGAAACTTTCTCTCCCTCACCTCATCTTGCCGACCATTTGTCGACCAAGATCCTAGCTGACTGGAGATTCATATAAAAGCTATTGTTTTATAGATATTTGATTGTGAAAAAATTAAATGAGAAACAAATATAACTGTATAACGCAAGCAGGTATGATCGTTTTTCTTTATTTTTTATTTTTAAGAAAGTATAGTATGTGGTGTTTTTTGGTAAGATGCGAGAAGTCAGGTGGCTAAGCGGTTAAGGAATCAGGCTAGTTATCAGAAGGTTGCTGTTGGTTGACGTTGTTTCTTGGGCAAGGCACTTCACCCTACTTACTGTACCTTGGGGGAATGTCCCTGTACTTCCCCACGGCGATTAATAAAGTATTCTCATTCTGATTCTGATATTTGCTGTAAGTTGCTCAGGATAAGACTGACTAAATGTAAAAATGGTTGTGGAACTGGTTTCATTTGCGTCTCAGTATGAACACAACCTGTCAGTGCCTTTAAGTCCTTCACTTTTGATGGCGCGGCTGTTTGTGCAAACACTTTGCGTTTCAAACAATCTCTCTCCAGATGTGTTTTGGGTCTTGTCTAACAGCTCTGTACAGATGTGTGTTGGGTCTAGTCCAGGGGTGTCCAATCCTGGTCCTTTTAGACGTTTCCCTGCTCCAACGCACCTGATTCTAATGGATGGGTCGTAATCAAGCTCTGTGGAAGCCTCATAATGACCATTCATTAGAATCGGGTGTACTGCAGCAGGGTGAGCGGGCAGCAGGACGGGCTTTCGAGGGACCAGGATTGAACACCCCTGGTCTAGTCTAACAGCTATGTACAGATGTGTGTTGGGCCTAGCCTAACAGCTCTCTCCTCTCCTTAGTGCACGTGAAGGCAGGGACCTGTGAGGTGATAGCTGCTCATCGCTGCTGTAACAAGAACAAGATCGAGGAACGATCTCAGACTGTCAAGTGCTCCTGTTTTCCCGGACAGGTTGCCGGGACAACAAGGGCGGCGCCATCTTGTGTGGACGGTAAGCTGCAAAACGGTTATCAGCCGTTATCAGCATCGTGAAGAAGTTTAAGGTTGTTGTTTTTTTGTCTTTGGTATTAATGTTGATGAGAGGCACATTTTTATGACAAAAGGAAATGGTAACAATGTGTCTCCAGTGTAACGGTGCTGATTTCAGTGTAACAGTCTTCAGTGTAACAGTGCTGATAACAATGTGTGCCATCAGTGTATCCGTTTTCAGTGTAACATTGCTGATAACTGTGTGTCGTCAGTGTTACAGTCTCCAGTGTAACAGTCTCCAGTGTAACAGTCTCGGTAAACGTCTCCAGTAAAACAGTGCTGAATACTGTGTGTTGTCAGTGTAACAGTATCTAGTGTAACAGTCTCCACTGTAACAGTGCTGATACAAGTGTGTGTCTCTGTGTGCTCTGCAGCCTCCATCGTGGCCCAGCGTTGGTGGTGCCAGATGCAGCCCTGCATGCAGGGGGAGGAGTGCAAGGTCCTTCCAGACCAGAAGGGGTGGAGCTGCAGCACCGGTAACAAGGTCAAGACCACCAAGGTGGGGCTCCGCCGTCGCTCTGGCAACCTCGGCTATGACGTTATTTGTTGTTACTTTGTCCCTCCTCTCTCTGTTGCTCCCTCCATCATATCTCTTTCTCAATGTCTATTTCCAGCTCAGTCCATCTCTCTCCTATGTCTATCTCTATCTCCGTCTCTATTTTTGTCTTTCTCTTTCACCATCTGTCTTTCTTTCCCTCCATCTCTCCCTTCATCTCTCTCCCTCCATCTTCTTCCTTCTCTCCCTCCATCTCCATTGCTCCTTCCAGCTCTCTTTTCCCCCCCATCGCTCTCCATCCCCCTCTCCCTCTCCTCTTGTTTTCCCATCACTTTCTCTCTCCTAAACTCCTCTCACAGCAGAAAGCAGCAGAAAGCATGGCAGCCCTCTAAATGAACAACCTACATACCTCACAAGCAGCACTGATGCAGATACTGCAGGTGTGCTGAGACACTCTGTCCTACTTCCACTTGGCAGCAGGATGAGCGAGAGACACAAGCAGTTGTATGATACGAAAGAGGGAGAGATAGAGACACACAGGCAGAGATATGATGAGAGAAAGGAAGAGGGAGACACGCACAGTGATATGATGAGAGAGAGAGCGAGAGAAAGAGAGAGAGTGAGGGTTGCGGTGGGGTCCTGTCTTTGAGATGTGTGAGCATCTTGGATGGAACTTCAAAAGAATTACAGAGACGAAACAACGGAGGAAAAACAAACAAACATGCAAACAAAACGCCAAGATACAAGAAGGGAGGAGCCTATGGTCATAAGCTAGGCTTTTCATTGGTAGCTCTATGGGGTCTCCCTGATCAGTGACACCCCAGGAGGGGAAGAGGGGAGACGCAGGGGGAGAGGAGAAAAGGGAGGAGAGAGACCTGCTTTCAGTGTAGATCCTCCAACACTCTCTGAGATGTGATCCTACCTCTCTGTAGCTACTGTACAGACAAGATAATACATGGAAATTCTCTTTATGCTCCTCTGTGATGCAATTCACGAAGAATGATACAAGGAATTCCTATTATGAAAGACTTCTTATAAGTCATGCAGTCTACACTCTCTCCTCTGTTGACCAGCACCAACAGGTGAGACAAGACGATGACCCACCTTCCCTCCCCCTTCTCTCCTACCTCTCTCTCCTTCCCTTTTTGACGTTTAGTCATTTGAGGAGATGCTTTTGGGACGGTGTGGGTGGCTGGGGGGGCGGGAAGGATTATGGTTAACAAGCCAGAGAGGCGCAGCCCTGAATCTCCACCTCACGCCCTTGCTGTCCAAGGTCTCCGTGGCGAGGGTTCTGGAGCACTGCCATGGCAGAAGCAGGAGATGGTCCTGCTGGCAGGTAGCAGGTCTGGGAGAGAGATCAGAAGAGAACCCTCTCACCTTCCTCACCTGACACAGCTCTCTGTGGGTGCTGGAACAAGACAATTGAACCCCTGCCAACTGCTAATTAGATGACACTAATAGGTGCGGATATTTATAAAAAGAAACTCTGGTGTGAGTCTCTGAGCACGTGTGTGTAAAAATGTATGAGGATACGAATCAGTTCCTGTGTGTGTGCTATTGCAAGTGTGTGTAGATATTAGGGTGGGTGTGTGTTACCTTTATTCTTACCATTTTAAGCAGCAGCATGATTTGTTGTGAAAGTTTGTTGTGTTCCACTTTTAAAGGGCAAAACTCCTTAAAAAGGACAGCAGTCTTATTTATACAAGTACAGCACGCTACTCTGCTGGCTTCCACTGGGCTCGAATTCTGGGAAGTACTTAAGCCAGCAGAATGTCAGCCTGAATAATGTGCTTGGTGTTTTTAATGTAATCAACAAAAATACTGTACAAAACATCCCATCTCTGCTCTCAGTGTGTGTGTGTGTATGTGTGTGTGTGAGTGAGAGAGAGCGAGAGAGAGAGAGAGAGAGAGAGAGAGAGTGTACAAAGGAGGACTAGGGGTTCACGCAGAGCTGAGACCAGTCCAGCGAGAGAGAGAGAGAGAGAGAGAGAGAGAGAGAGAGAGAGAGAGAGAGAGAGAGAGAGAGAGAGAGAGAAGGCTGCTCTGCTCTCCTAGTCTCCATGACAACTTCCTGCTGTTAAACCACACCCACCTTGTGTGTCTGCATCTGATGAATCAACAAATGAAACAAAGACCTGGACTGGCACCCAGGGAGGCTGTGTGAGCAGATGCAGACAGATCTCATCCCACTCCAGAGAGACAAGTCTAACGGAGCTCCACATGGCTGGGTGTCCTGCCTCTACCTGAGGCCTTGGCTGGGCCTGGCGAGCACAGAGAAGCTTGTCCTCTGGATGATCTCTGGGGGTTTTAACACAGGTCTGACAGTGGACCTGGTGGCAGCTGTCCACCCACAGCTTCTCAGGCGGGCCGGAAATCTGGGAGGCGGCTTGGAGCTACATTACCTGGATCTACGTTGACTGTAGTTACAGGGAATCTGAAACTTGTAAGGAGATAACGGGGAGTTGTATGTTTATATAGGTTTCATTATTATACCTTTAATTCTTTAACCCATCCATTAATGATGCCAACACAGTGCAGTCCTGTCGCTGTGGAGCAAAAGCATCTGCTAAACTAGCTGAAGTTAAAAAGTAATTTCTTGTTTTTGTTTTTTTTCCAGGTCACGCGATAGTCTTCTCCTCCTCTGTAGACTCTTGGTACTGGGCATCACGCTTCCTGTTCCTGCACAGAAACCTTGGGACTGCTGCATGTGATTGGTTGAGTGTTGATGACTGGCAGAAACCAGGGACCAATAAAGACAAACAAGAATAACAGAGACATTCCTTTGATTGGATGTGAGGTGGAAATGGGCGGGCCTAGCAACACAAGAAAGCGCCTGTCTTGAAGGAATAAGCATTTAGAATCCATCGAACCTCCATCAGACATTCTCCTTCCAGAACGCTGTGTTTGTTTTCCCTCTTGAGCTGGGGAAACTAGACTTCAAGGTGATGGATGAGAAAAGACAAACTTTGGATTTGAAGATGCAAGATACGCCCAAGTGAAAATCATCATGTGTGAAAATATTCCAGTATTAATTTTGTCCATTTGTTTGTCTGCTGAGAGCCCAGTGACTGAACAACCCTGATATATCTGTGTTATTGATTAGTGTTATGACATTTTTCATTCCTTTCAGCTTATCCAGTGCCGCTGTTGCCATTTAGGTCCCCTACGCACAACAACAACACCCCCCCCCCCCCCCCCCCCAAGAGTCGTCCCCCCTGACGTGAAAATGCAGAGTCGACAGGTTACGTTGTTCAATTTCAGTTTCAGTATTTCTTTTCCGATTACTCTGGTTCCCCCTTTATCAGTTTGGTGCCCCCTTAAACACTTCGTGCCCTACACACAGCACGTGGTGGAAGCGGCGGTACTGCACATACAACTTCGTTTAATTTGTCAAATGAGAAAACGATGATGTGTTTGGTTTTCGTGACTGCTGCTTTTTTTAAGGTTGATACATTGAAAGAAGATTCGGCAAATATAGAACAGCGAAAAACAATATGTTGGTGTTTTGAGTCGTCAAAGTCCCACGGTCCAGTTAGAATGACAGGATGTTGGACTCTATTGATATCTGTTTCTAAACCTGGTAACAACCCTTGATTACAAATGTCAGTATTATGTCAATAAACATATCTTGATGGACACATCTGGATAGGACAGTCATTGTATTCTGTGACGGTCTTTAACAACGGCTACATGGAGAGAGACATGTGCACAACTTTATCTGGCATCTCAGTCTAAATATATTTGGTATGGGTGTGGATTCGGAGGGCGTGTCGTTAAGGCCACACCTAAGGCTTGTGCCGATATAACCGGGTGGGATCTTGTAGGGTCACATTTGTACTTAAGGTGCATGCGGGAAGCATTGTGTCATGTAAGTTATTTTAAACATTCTTGTACTCACACACACATATACAGAAATCCTTAGGGAGGCAAATCTTACTTTGCGGATTTTCACCTATCGCGGGGGGTTCCCCATTAACCGTGATAAACGAGGGATCATATGGGTCACCTCATCAGGCATATCATCCAGATAGCCTACAATGGGCCTCGCATAGAAGTATACACAATCTAAGTATAGCCCTTCTAGATGTCGAGAATTTTCTAAATGCAGTAATGCTGTTAGTCAAAGTTATTATCCTGTTTTTTAGTGGAACTAATTCCCAGTTAGCCACTCTTGGTAATCCTCATATTTTTGAAGGGTAATAGCGCGCAGAATTAATCTCGGTTCTGTGTAGTGAAAGGCTCAGTTCTGAACGGCACATACAGGCGTGAACACAGAGTCCGTGAGATGTTCTATAAACTCGATAATTACCCCCCTCATCTGTTACAAATTACTTTTTAACACAGATGAGAGGCTTCAGATGTTCAGATGCTTTATACAACCAACGCTGATGCATATCGTTTTTAACTAACAACTCTAAGCGTTTTTCTGACCATTTAGTGAATACGCACCACCAACTCCGGCTTGCAACCCAGCTGGTAAATGAAAGCCTCACCCACAAAGATGTTTTATTCAGGATATTTTGTTTGCAGGATAAAAAAATAACACGTGAAAAATCGGTTCGAGCGATTTGCTATATTTGCAGCCTTTGAGAAATCCCACAAGCGTTTTTTGTGCATGTCATTAAGAGCTTACAAAGAATAAACCGTCTGTGGGATTCAGGAAGAGCCGTCTGAAGCAGCGGCTGGGGAAGGAGAGGATGGCCATAGAGAGAGAGAGAGAGAGAGAGAGAGAGAGAGAGAGAGAGAGAGAGAGAGAGAGAGAGAGAGAGAGAGAGAGAGAGAAGGGGGATAGTATGTAGATGAAGACAGTCGTGTTGGCCCTGTGTTGGCTCTGACTGGATTAACCCTAGCTGACAGTTTGTGTGGCTGTGGTAATCAGGGGTTGAGGCACTATGACCGCTGCAACTATTATTAATCATATCAACATCCAGCTTCATCTTCTCCTGGTTGAAGCTGGACGCTAGATCCAGAACGGAGACGGACGACGTCTGGCGGAAGTGTGTTTATGTTTTGTCCGGCAAACGATAAGGATGTTTCTTTCTTTTTAAAATGTAAATAGTTTGCTGTCTAGTGACTGATGGCGGCTTTTTTAGACACACTTTGTCAGGAAACACCGGAGTTCTAGCCAACATATGACAAGACATGAACCCGAAAAAGAATAAATTATGTCCTAATTAAACTTAAAAGCCCAATCTTCATGATGGTGCGCTGTTGAACCAGAGAAGCCTGCAACTCCAGCCCAAGTGGTTTCTAAAGAGACTTGAAACAAGCCTTTGGTATAAAGGGAATTTTAGATTTTGTAAGCCAATTCTCAGCAGTAATTGAAACAGTATATTCACAAGTGACTGCTCACGATAATGAACATAATTAATTAAGTAAAAATTTAGAGACATGCTTCCTGGGATCAGACCCTGGGGAGAGCCGGAGGGGAGGAGAGGGAGAGGAGGAGGGAGCAGAGGGAAGGAGACGGGGGTTGAAGGGTTCTATGGTTAACGATACAGGTTGCCTCTTGTTTGGTAAGAAATCATTAAATTACAGTAATGACTAATTTCTCATTCCTGCGAGCAAGTCTTCTGAGACCGCCAAGGATTTAATAAAGATCTGGATGTGAATACCAAGCACCGCGTGGTGTACGAAAGGCCTGTGTGATTTTGCACAGTAATTGAAAAGTGCATTAATAAAACAATAAGGAAACAATCCTAAATGATTTGAGATAAAGGCTATTTGCATAATTCATTAAGATTAATCAGAAAGCAAGGCACAGCGGTGGAGCGTCATGGAGAAAGAGACCCATTGATACTCAATCTTCCAACAATGATCCAGACCTACCTACCTGATCCAGATCCACCCTTGGATCGCTGTATTCACCTCTGGACTCTTTATTTGTGTCAGAACACAAGTTTCTGTGGTTTATTCTTTATCTTCTTGTAATCTATTAATATTGAAGGTCTTCTTCGGGCCCCGGAGCCACTGTGCTGCCTTGGACTGAGGTTCCCTGATGATCAGAGGAAGCGTGTGTGTGTGGGAGGGGTGGGGTGGGGCGGGGGAACAGTAGCGAGGGTGAGTTTGAAAGCGTTCCCCTCCCTGGACATTTCTACGAGGCTTCGTAACGTTTCCGTGACAGAAACCACGGGAAGAAAGGCTCACCTGCTCACATCCATCAGGTCAAGTTTACTTACAGTGATGCAACACAGACGTGAGCAATGTCATGAAATGTTGAGCCTCACAGACTTGGCTAAAGATAAAAAATAATAAGTAAAAAACTAAGATAAATTAGAGGACAATTAATTAATGCTAGATAAGTGTTGAAAAGACAGTCTGAGCTGTATGTAGGGGGATATGTGGATGTGTGTGGTGTGCTGAAATACTAGCATGAATAAAGAAACAGGCTGTGCTGTAAGACCATGAAACTGCAGCAGCCCTCAAGCACTCGGATGTGCAAGACTCCTGTTCTGGTTCAACAATGCAAGTGATAGAAAAAGTCATAAGTCAAGTACAGGTCTTAATGTTTTGTATTTGTATTTTTTTAGACCGATTTCTGTGTTCTGGGCAATAGGCCTACACCAGGGATCGGCAACTTTGGTCCTAGGGAGCCACTGTCCTAAAGATTTTAGCTGTTTCCTTGCTCCATCACACCTGATTCTAATGAAGGGTCGTTATCTGGCTCTGTGGAAATGAGTCTTCATTCGTATCAGGTAGAACAGGGAAACGGCTAAAATCTTCAGGACAGTGGCTCCCTAGGACCAGGGTTACCGACCCCAGGCCTAAATGAAGATCACTTCTAGAAGGGACGTGAGTTGTCTCCGGTAAAAACAGGCTCTTTTCGCAGTGACTCTTTGATTTCAACACTGATCAATGATGCACCGTGCAGAGCGGTCAGCGTGAGTGAAATGTCGGCATGGAGTGAATGTATTCTATCAATGATACACAAACTTGTATTGATTATGTTGCTGGGATGGACTTCCTGAACGTGGTCGGTCTACGTTTGACAGCAGAAGTGAATCAGCAGGTACGTGATCCGGTTTACAGGATTTAAGGCCCCAGAAATGGAGGTGTGTATTTGAGGAACTATTTAAAACAGTGGATGCTTATGTAGAAGGTTGATAAGGGAGAAGTAATAGCTAAATCCAGAGCTTGGTGTGGACGCGAAACAAGGCCTCTTCAAACACAAGCACCATCTGGTGTTCTTGTTGTGGCTGTACCTTGACAGGATGAATTAGTTTGAGAGACTGTCAAATACACAGAGCAAAATTAGATTCCCCTGCTGCCTAATGAAAACTGACAGAGTGTAATGAAAAACCACTGAATCTTGAAAACACGCAAGATGAAGTGTGTAAAATCTGACTGGAAAAAAGTTTTCCTCCCGCTTGTTGATCTAATAGCGGCTCTGTCTCTGTTTTCAATATCTCTGATATTTCCCATTTCTAAATTGGATGTTCTAATTCACTTTCAGCTACGGTTTGATGTAGTTCTGGCAGCTTTTTTGGGGGGATGGGGGGGGGGGGGGAGAGGGGAACTCCCGTCAGCCATAAGCAGTTTATGTTGAAGCGAGTTCCACGGTCTCTCACACTCTGTGACCCCCAGGCCGTAATAGGATTATCCTCCTCAGGGTGACATACAGACGCCTGGAAATTTTCATTTCAAAGTTTCCCTGCCTTGTGTCTGACACGTCTATCCTGCTCCCAGGCTGGTTTGAAACCTTGATTTGGTGAACCTCCACCCCGCCTAGCCAGAAAGTCGTGCTGCCTGTGAGGTTTCCCCGCTGGGCTGACAGAGCGCTCACCCTCCCCTTCAAAGGCTCATCTCCTGGTCGGCAGGCCTCAGTGTTATCGAAACCTGCCTGCTCCTCCTCTAACAATGTGTTTGATAATAAATAAGTCGAGAGGCTGACTGGCTCAACGTGAAACTTTGGGGGAACGCCCATTCTCCTTCTCCCTCATGTAAGTTTTCTCTCCTCTCTGTTATGTTCTCAGTTCTCTTTGTATGTTCATATTCCCCTCCCCACAAGTTCTCTCATTTCTCCACACGTGTTCTCGTTCCTTTACATCCATCACAGTCTTTTGCCACCAGGGTGTTATGTTTTATTGTCACACATTGTTAAAGTTTATCATCACATGCACATTACAGACTTACTGCCTATGAAATGTGTGGAGGGTGTGTGTGTGTGTGTGTGTGTGTGTGTGTGTGGGGGGGGGGGGGGGGGGGGGGGAGGAGGAGGAGGAGGCGTATATGTGTGTAATTCTGGGTGTGTGTCGGGGGTCAGGGGGGTCATGTGGAAGATGGAGGAAGGACATACCGGTAGAAGAAATGGGGGGAAAAAAACAACTTCCTCTGTTGGCAACCTGTGAACAGGTTAATAGGAGTGAGGTCTGGAATGAGCTGATGCCTATCATGAAAGAGAGAGAGAGAGAGAGGGAGGGAGAGAGACAGACCCAAGGCAGAGGAGTGGGTAGGAGAGAGAGGGAGGATAGGGGCACAAGAGATTGAGAGAGAGTCACTCACAAAATGACAGTCTGATGGATTTTTAACAGCCTTTTTCTCCCTGGCCCCATTTCTTGATGTGTCGGTGTATTTATTTATTTATTCACCCCCATATGTATCAGTCTTGACGAAAGAGAGCACATTTTTGCCTAATGGACAGGTTTGAGCTTTGGGTGAGAGGGTGGGGGCGAAGAGGGGCGGGGAGGGGGAGGGAGGGGGAGGAGGGTACATTGATAGGGTAGCTGACGTGCTCACTTGCTCAGGAAAGGCTGATGACGCTGCGCAAACGCAAGATTCTCTACTCGTCTCTCCCCCTGAGGTCACAGGTCCTGTCTTCTCTCTCTCTCCTGTCCTTTCTATCTTCTGTCCTCTCTCTCTCTTGTCCTTTCTCCTGTCTTCTGTCTCTCCATCTCCCTCCCTCCTCTCCTGTCCTGGGTTGTGGATGTATCGCCTCACACCGCCCCCCCACACCATCTCACACCACCTCACGCTGCCAGGATCTTAAAAGCTATCTGCTGATGCTTTTGATGTAATTTGCAGAGATAGCATGTGTCCACATTTCAAACAAAATCAAATGAGAGGAAGATTAGATCACAGAGATGGGCTCGGGTTCAGATGTTGGTTCATTGAGGGTTTGAGATACCAGAAACTCCACTTGAAACATGGAGATAATGTCTGAAAGTTCAGACCAGTGTTAAATGTTTAATTTAGTGTCTTAATTTGGCTTCATACATACAACTTACTTTCTTATTGAGTAGCTGTGGTTGAACTTGCTGTGGCACAGCCATGTGGCAGTCCAGGTGAACCTAGTGAGTCATACAAATGATTAAAGTAAACACCCTCTCCCTGCTCCTCCTCCTCATCTCCCTTCTCCTCATCTCCCTCCTCTTCTCCCTCCTCCTCCTCTCCTACCTCCTCACCCCTCATCCTCTCCATCCTTCTCATCCCCTCATTCCTCCTCACTCCTCACAGCGTACAACTCTTTAAGGATCCTGAACTCTCGCAGGCGGTGTACACCTCCCTCACCAGCTGTTCCGGACTAATGATCTACTGTTGCGTTCTTCTCAGAACCCTCCGGTGCTGGGTTGGTCTTCTGGTGGGAACCTGGACAGCCGTGTTTGAGATACTGAGTTCTGCCAGCGGTTCCTCAGGCTCTGCTGGCCATCTGTTGCAGCAAAGGTTCCACCAAAAACTATGCAGCAATGAAGGAACCGATGGCTCTAGTCAGGTTCCAGCCACGATCCTCTTACTGTGTACCGCTAGCTGCTGTAACAACACCGCTTAGTCGACTGCTCATGTTCATACAGCAAATGTGTGCTTAAGGAACAAAGAGAAGAGTTGGTGGTACAAAACGGACTTCACACCTGTTGGTTATGTGTTGATGTTGTGGTTGTCTGGGATCTAGTTGGTTGTTATGGAGAGGAAATCTCACAAACAGCCTTGACCTTTGACCTTATTCCGAGACTAATTTTAACTTAATTGCAGCATCCAATTACACCAAACATTGAGTCTTACGAAACATAAATGGATGAATTCAGTCACAAGCCATGCCTAATTGCTTCTGTGTGAGTATCTTTCAAAAGAAATCCGAGATCCAAGCTGAAAATGATTTCTTTTCTGCTTTGAGCACCCTAGCCTACGAGGCTTGTTAGCACATTTACCTACTTGAATAATTGAACAAATAAGCCTTTACAAGCAGAGCACGTTTACATGGTGGTCTTGCTTATCGTCAAACAGCCTCTCAGTATTTCAGGAAGATGAGGGTCAGAGAAATGAGGGAGTTTTAACTCGGTAACACAAGATGACAGCGATGTCCTGCCATGTCCTGTCTTCTCAAACCCAGGACTCCTTCTGTGCAAACAGGCATGTCCTGCTCTACTTAATGGAGTAGAAGATGGATGAAGCTGCTTCATACAAGAGGGAGGATTGATACGGATACCAGTATTTGAACGATAGAGACAGTGACAGAGAAATATATATATATATATATATAAATTAAGACAGAGAGATAGGGAGAGACAAAAAGAGAAAGAGACAGGAGAGGATGGAGGGCCTCTATCTTGATATGGGCAGTGGGGCGGGAGTTTCGGGGAGTTGGGGGGGGGGGGGGGGCAGAGGGCAGGGGAGGACCTGGGGACCAGGGGAAAGCCAAGTTGGGAGGCTCAAGAAAAAGCTATGCTGGCCTATGTTCACAACCATGGCAGAGCAGATCTGGTGTGTGAGGAGTGCAAAGGTGCCCAGTAAGGTCAACCCCACTGGGGAAGAGAGGCAAGGAAAATATGATCCTGACAAGATGTACAGTGACTGGTGCAACCCAGGGGGCGCAGGGCCAGATGAAGCTGTGTTGGCTGGAGACGAGGTGAGAAGGAGGTGTGAGGATTGTTTTTATAAAAAAAAGTGGGGGGGGGGGTGTTGGGGGGGTGTTGATATCACAGTCACAGTCAATCCTCCCCCTCCCCCCTCTTTTCCCCCTGATCACGAGGCATTCTTGTGTTGCGTCATGATACCTAATTTAGCAGACGCTTTTATCCAAAGCGTCATGTGACATTGTAGTAAGACTGCATTGAGTTTCCGGACGCCTCGGAGAGCGTTCAGGGTCAAGTGGTTGAGAGGCACATTCCAGAGCATCTCTCTGGGTGTTGAACCCCCCCCCCGCCCCCCCCCCACCCCACCCCGCACCTACCTGCCAAGCGGCCCTTTAATGGGGGCCGTTTTTAATTGACAGTTAAGTTTGTCTGTTCTGCCTTTCTGCCTGCCTGCAAACTTGCCTGCCTGCCTGCCTGTCTGTCTGTCACACATCTGGCCCAGCCTGTCACACGGAAGGAAGAAGTTCTCATCTCTCCGACAGCCGTCAAGACGTCCCGTTCCTCCAGCCCCGATCACGCAGCGCTCGGCCGGTTTCACAGCTGTCCCCTGCAAGGCGGGGGGGTGGTGACAGCGCGGTGACGGGCCCTGCCGCTGGCCTCCGGAGACCCCTGTCACTCACAGGAAATGGGAACAGCGAGTCGAACGGGATCAGACAGAGGTTCAGTAGGACGGGAACGGTTGTCCGCTGACACGCTTGGTGTTGAATCCTGCTCTGACGCTGCCGGGAGACGCGGCGGATTCGTGAACGATCACGCGTCTTTTCGGGCGACACATGCAACTGTGCAAGTTAATGGCGGTTGTCTGAGCAGCCCTCTCTCTGATTCTCTTTATTCTTCTCCGTCTCTTCTTTCTCTTGCTCCCTTGCTCTCTTCATCGCTCTTTGTCTTAGTGTTAATGATATTTGTCTGATTCTCTGTCTCTCTCTCTCTCCACTGATCATCTTAAGCCACTAATTGCTCATAATACTTCACGCTTCTTTCAGTTTTGTAGTGAGAGGGTTATTGTTCTGAGGGTTCCTGGACGGTGTTGTGTTGCTGTGAGTGTTTGTGAGTTGTGTTGTCGGCCTCTTCTGCGTTCTCTTCATTAGCTTAGTGGGACTCCAGGTTGTTAGACATTTTTAATTTCCCATCAGACTCACAAAAGATCAATTTAGTCCCTCTCTCAGGTAACTGGTTAATCAGCTGTGATGCATGGATATGCTGATGAAGGGCTTCCTGCCAGACCTTGCTTAGCATTTTATGCGTAAAAGAAATTCGAAGAAGAGCAGATGGTTGCATTAGGGAGTCATGATATTGACACAATGTGGGTCTGTGTGTGTCCTGGATGTGTGCGTTCGAATGTGTGTGTGTGTGTGTCCAGTATGTGTGTGTGTATCCTGGATGTGTGTATGTATCTTGGATGTGTGTGTTCGGGATATGTGTGTGTTTGTGTCTGCAATGTGTTTGTCTATGCGTGTCTTGAATGTGTATGTGTGTGTGTACTGTGTGTGTATACTGATGCATGTGTGCTGTGTGTGTGGGTGCGTGTGTATACGGTTCCACTTCTTTCCAGGGAAGAGGATGTTGGTAACGAGTTCTCCAGGGTAACAGAAACAACACGGAGCTTAGCAACATGCAGAAGCTGCCAACTAGCGCATGGACCAAGGTCATAGATGAGATTTGGCAACAGGTCAAATCACTGGGCAGAGAGGCTGGGCCGAGAGGCTGGGCCGAGAGGCTGGGCCGAGAGGCTGGGCCGAGAGGCTGGGCCGAGAGGCTGGGCCGAGAGGCTGGGCCGAGAGGCTGCCCACACTACTAACCAGATCTGTTGGAATAAGAGCCAACAGAAAAAAATTTAATCATTTCAGACTTCCATCAAACTCCGGGTGTGATTCAAGGGAAACCAACCTGTTTACATTACAAAGGACGTTAATGCGACGCACTTTGTAAAATAACACCCGCTTATTTTATTTTCTACGCAGCCAGGAACCCTTTGCGATCTGCTCTTCCACGCAAATATTTTCTGTGATCAGTGATCTTTTGATACATCCTTCAATCTTTCACCTTCAACACACCTCAGCAAGGCAATAAGGCGACACGAGGTGAGCTGGAGACAGACGGAGGACGTATCACACTTGCGTTCAGCCTCTTCCCTGCTGGGACAGGGGACAGTGCAATTATAGAAACTATTGACTTGTGTCTCCCGTGGTATGATCAATTGCAGGGAAAATAATGACGTCTCTGTGTTGTTTTGACCTCTTCAGAGCAAAGGCAATTTATTTGATGTGACAGTGTGCCTGGTGAGGACAGACCGTGTGTCTCGGGTGGAGACCAGGAGGAGAGGGGGAGGAAAGGAGCCAATCGCAAGCAGGTGAAGGAGAGGAATTAGAGGAGAGGAGGATGAGGATAAGAAAATATGAGAAGTGTGAGGAGAGAAGAGAATGAGGGAGGGTGAGGAGAGAGGAGGGTGGAGAGGAGAGGAAGAGAATAAGGGGAGGAGGATGAGGAGAGAAGAGAGTGAGGAGGAGAAGAGGCACCACTGATTCATCCAGAACAGAAACCCCTTCTCTAATATACACCATTTATTCATTCTTTGTGACTTTTT
This sequence comes from Neosalanx taihuensis, assembly GCA_030340665.1. NCBI lineage: Eukaryota > Metazoa > Chordata > Actinopteri > Osmeriformes > Salangidae > Neosalanx > Neosalanx taihuensis. The sequence continues at coordinate 11,074,072 of CM059289.1, forward strand.
TCCCTTCACATTCTTGTTTATTTATCTTTTACTAATTACTAACTAATTTATAAACTAACATAGTTCAATCTATCAATCAATATCTAATATTCAGTAGCTGGCAGGTGTTAGGGGTCAGTTGTCTTGTCATGTGCAGCAGTAATCTGAACTCTGATGATTCCCTGACTAGCGCTTCTGTGCTGGTCGAGCCCATGTTTCATTTTCTATCTTGTAAAAGTTTGGGAGTGCTGGCCGAGAGTTCATAAGCGAGCCGTCTTTGTTGGGAACGAGAGAACAGATTGGCCGGATGATTGTGGAGTGGCTGTTTCCAAAGCAGGCCCGTTTCACAATGAACTGCTCTTCCACTCCAGCAAATCTGAGTTTAGTGCTGACACAGATGAATGGGACGATTGGGGACAGTAGAAAAAGTACTCTGAGTCCCTCTCTTGCCCGTACCGAGACCCATCCATCACCTCCAGCCCCCAGTCTCAGGCCTCCGGCCCCATCCATCCCCAGCCTCCACAGGCTCCCTGTCTGAAGATTTCTCTCTTCCCTGATCCTACAATCTTCAACTGCTCGTTCCTGGGCCTGTGATTGGACGTCTCGTTCCAGCCAATCATCCCTCCCTCCAGTCATTCTTTTTCTTTCCGTAGCTCAGGGGTTTCAGTTGACAGGGGGGTCGTGGCTGTGTGAATGGACTGAGGGCTGACACTTGATTATGGTCTTAAGTGATGGATGACATCTTCTGTGGTATGTGACCGGGGTGATGTGCTTAGGTCATCTCCCCAGATTCAGGCTGCCACCCTGCTAGTCAGAACTAACGGTTCACTCTGATTGGCCAGCCAGTGGTGAGAAAGCAGTGATTCCCTCCTGATTGGCCAGCCAGTGGTGAGATAGCAGTGATTCCCTCCTGATTGGCCGGCCAGTGGGGAGATAGCAGTGATTCCCTCCTGATTGGCCGGCCAGTGGGGAGATAGCAGTGATTCCCTCCTGATTGGCCGGCCAGTGGGGAGATAGCTGTGACTTCGCTCTGACAGGCAGGCCAGAGGAGACATAACTGTGAAGTGCACATTTCATGGTGCAGTTTTCTAATTAGATATCAGTGGAGCACAATCTTCTGAAAACAAGGATGAGAAGGAGGGGGGATGATAGGGGTGTTGATGGGAGGGTGAGAGCTACGAAGGGGCTGAGGCTCTTGTTAATTCCACTGCTGTCCGCTTGCATTTAAGTAGTCATTAATCTGAGCGAGAGCATTTCCTTGTCTTAGTGAGCATCTTTCTGTAAGAAGCAGCTGGAGCGTTTCTGCTGCACACACAAACTGTCTGGGATCTGCTCCCAGGCACCACTGTGGAGAGAGGGGGAGAGAGGGAGAGAGAGGGAGAGAGAGAGGGAGAGAGGGAGAGAGAGGGGGAGAGAGAGGGGGAGAGAGGGGGAGAGAGAGAGGGAGAGAGAGGGGGAGAGAGAGAGGGAGAGAGAGGGGGAGAGAGAGGGAGAGAGAGAGGGAGAGAGAGGGAGAGAGAGGGAGAGAGGGGGAGAGAGAGAGGGAGAGAGGGGGAGAGAGAGGGAGAGAGAGGGGGAGAGAGAGGGGGAGAATGATTCGGAGAGAGAAGGAGAAAGTGGGGGAGAGAAGGAGAAAGTGGGGGAGAGAGGGAGAGAGGGTGGGGGAGAGAGGAAGAGAGGGTGGGGGAGAGAGAGAGAGGGAGATGGGGAGGGAGATATGAGGAGACTGAGAGATCGAAATAGGAAGACATGGTGAGGGGAAAGAGAGACTGAGAGATATGGAGAGATGAGGAGAGAGATGAGGAGGAGAAGACATGGGAAGAACGAGATGAGAAGAGATGAAAGAGATGGATATAGAAATAGGAAGGCATGGTCAGTGGAAAAATAGAGAGACCTAGAGATGGGAGACAGTGGGGGAGAGAGAGGGAAAGAGATGTGGAGGGTAAGGGGATAGGGAGATGGGAGAGAGAAAAGATGGGGATAGAGACCCAAGGAGATGGTGGGAGATTGATAGGGAGATGAGATGGGGAGAGAGATAGCGAAAATACATTTTAATACTAATCCCAAACGGTTTCCTGAGCTACACTGAGCTAAGCAAAAAGGGAACTAGCAATGATCTCAGAATTGTCACATTGTGACCTTCAAAGTTGAGCCCAAATCAAGAACTAAGATCTAAAACATTCTTCGTAGATGATCTTCTGGTATATAATTTTCTGTTTCTGTACTATCACTGTTTGTATGTCGCTTTGGATGAAAGTCTCACGGATAACACGTAACAAGTAGCTCTGGTCTGTTCAGCTTCATTTAATTACCTTTAGAATTTTCAAAATGTTGCGAGGAATTGAACCTCACGTTTGTTGTGGCGTCAGTGCAGTTTGGTCGACTGAGTAAGACTTGGCATTTTAGTTTCCCCTCAGTTACACTAATGTGATCTCTGTTCGCAAGCATTCACAAGCAATGACAACATCCTTTGTAATTTGCCAGCCGCAAGAAATAATTTGGAGCGCAGTAAAAGTCAATTGCAATTGAACAAAGGGTTATGTTTGTGTCATTAGCTGGGAGCAACTGGCAATTAGTATTCTGTGTCCAAGTTGTAAGCATAATCTTGTAGCACATGCATATTCATGAGCTAGAGCTCAGCAGAGGGGAAGGGGGGGGGGTGATTTGGGAAAGGTTGAACACCCCCCTCCTCCCCTCTATAATCTTTCATGTCTTCCAGGAGTGAGAGTGGTGTACAAGCTGGAGGGTGTGTATGTCTGTGTGTATGTTAAGTGTCTGTATGAATGTCTCTGTGCATACGTGTATTTAATTGTGTGTGTGTATATAAGTTTGTGTGTACATAAGTGTCTGTGTGTTTATACACAGATGTCATTGTAATAATGTGCCATTTGACTCCCCCGCACTTATACACACATCAGACACACACACACACACACACACACAGTGCTCAGAGGATTTAAATGCCGTGGGTGGTGTTTGTACTGTTATGCTCATGCCTGTCTGTCCCCTGCCTGCCTGTCTGTCCCCTGCCTGCCTGTCTGTCCCCTGCCTGCCTGTCTGTCCCCTGCCTGTCTGTCTGTCCCCTTCCTGCCTGTCTGCCCCCTGCCTGTCTGTCTGTCCCCTGCCTGCCTGTCTGTCCCCTGCCTGTCTGTATGTCTGTCCCCTTCTGTTTGCCTGTCTGCCCCCTGCCTGTCTGTCTGTCCCCTTCCTGCCTGTCTGCCCCCTGCCTGTCTGTCTGTCCCCTGCCTGCCTGTCTGTCCCCTGCCTGTCTGTCTGTCCCCTGCCTGCCTGTCTGTCCCCTTCTGCCTGCCTGTCTGCCCCCTGGCCTTGGGGCTGCTCTGTTGTGTGATGGGGGGAGTGTTCTTCCTGTCTGATGGACAGCTGAGGGGTCAGTCACCTGCTGCTGAAGTTTAGCTTCACTTTTACATACTGGACTGCTGCCTGCCAGTGATGACCTTGTCGAGGGACGACTGTGTGTGTGTGTGTGCAAACTGTAGGTGTGTGCTTGTTGGTGTCAGAGCGTGTGTGTGTGTGTGTGTGTGTGTGTGTGTGTGTGTGTGTGTGTGTGTGTGTGTGTGTGTGTGTGTGTGTGTGTGTGTGGCAGAATGGGCTTTCGCGGTGCCAAGGGTTAGAGGTGTGAAAACGACTGATGTGGGATGAGCTGCTTCATCACCCCCAGCCCTGGAAGGGGCACCGCAATCTGACCGCACCGTAACCATGGAGGGGGGATGGGATGGAAAGGGAGATTACCAAAGACGGTGTTAGTAGGATGTTCTCCTCACAGAAAACATCTCTGAGGTTAGTATCTGGAGTGGTTCTAGAACGCTGCTGCTCTGACTGGCTTGGGCCTCACACACACCTCTCTATCTCTCTCTCTCCCTCTCTCTACCTCCAGCATGTGGACTTTCTTTTATCATAACTATGAGTCAGTTGTGACCATTTGTACCCCAAACATTTTGTATCCAACCTTTAATCAGAGATGATCCCTTATTAGTCCCACAGTGGGGTAATTTTGCAGGCACACTCAGGTGCAATGCATCGGCCGGGAATCTAACCCCCACCTGGAATCGGACCCAGGCTCCGCACATGGTAGACAAGAGTCCTGCCACTGAACCACCTGTGCTGCCTAATTATGCAAGTTATTCTCACTGAGAGAAATATTTTTTTCAAGAGACACTTACTCAACCACAACAGAGCGTCAATACAGCACTCGGTCTATAAACCAAAAAACAGGACACCGTCAACACTCGTAAATAAGTGATGCTTTTCAACACAGATTATCTTCTCCACAAGGATGATGGCATCCCTCCAGTCCTGTAATTGATTTGCAATGCGCACCTGTGTTCTGTGCTGCTTGCTGTTGGAGTTCTCAGTGTGTTTGTCAGAGTTTCTGAGTGCTGTGGTTGGATGGCTCGCACTGCCTCCCCTTCGGAGCGTTACTGGGCAGGGAGAGGGAGACTTTGTTTGCAGCTGACACAGTTGGAAGAGAGGCATGGAGTCTTTGTCCTCTCTGCTAGACAGGCTGAGAGACAGACAGGCAGGCAGGCTGACAGACAGACAAACAAACAGGCTGAGAGACGGACATGCAGACTGACAGACAGACAGACAGGCAAGCAGGCTGAGAGACAGACATGCAGACTGACAGACAGACAGACAGACAGACAGACAGACAGGCAAGCAGGCTGAGAGACAGACATGCAGGCTGACAGATAAACAAACAGGCTGAGAGACGGACATGCAGACTGACAGACAGACAGACAGACAGACAGACAGACAGACAGGCAAGCAGGCTGAGAGACAGACATGCAGACTGACAGACAGACAGGCAAGCAGGCTGAGAGAGACAGACAGACAGACTCACTCACTCACAGTCCTCCTCCTCCCTCCACCTGGACACTCCCTGTCCCCAGCAGGTTTCTGTGTCCTCCCAGGTAAAGAGGAATGACTAATCAATATTCGCATACTTTACTGGTGCCTTTATATTGAATTATTGATGGCCCACACACTGCATCTACAAGGGAATACACTTAGACAGTTAGACACACTCACTCATGCATTACTCACTCTGACACACATACGCACACTCAGACACACACCCAAACACATTCTCACTGAAAGACACACATACACACAAGGCGAACACACAGACACTCCAAGGAGCACTCAAACACACACACACACTATAAATGAAATAAGAAGCAGTAGAAGTATTTTAATAGCTGCGTAACACCGGAGTCTCATGTAAAAGACTCACTGAAGTCTATAATCCTCCTTGTGTCTGGTCCAGCTGTAGCTGTGGTGTTCATCTGATCTAATATCAGGGATTCCATGCAGTGACACCAACGACAAGCGTCTACACACTGTCATCCCACCCTGAAACAGTCTCATTAGGGTGTGTGTGTGTGTGTGTGTGTGAGAGAGAGGCAGCGCCACTGGATGTGTGTGCGCGTACGTCGTTCTATCCAAGGTCACCCTTAAACAGGGTTTTAACAGTCCAGGTTCCTCCGTCAGCTAATGTGATGAAGCCCACCGCCATCATACACGAGAGAGGAGGAACTTGACGTCTAATAAAGCGCACGGATCAGTTCCCAGGCAGGCTGCAACCCCCCCCCCCCCCCCCCCCCCGGCTGGAGGTTCACAAGAACTCAGGATGTGAGGACGACCTTGGAGTCCCTCTCTGCAGGGGAAGACAGGCCCTGTCACCTGCCGCCATCGCTGTTGCGTGATTAAACAGCCGTCTTCACGCCCTCTCAGACACGCGGCTCTGAGGCAGGAAGTCCCTCCTCCCCGCTGGAGAGGAAGCAGAGGCCCTCGTCGAGCCGACAGACCAGATGATTGGTTGTCTGTCCTTGGGTTGGGGTTCGCCGTCTCGATCTGAATACGGGAGGAGCGCCTGTCGGTAATGGGAAATGAAATCCCCTCGTCCTCGCCAGGATGGTGACCCCTACCTTATGGTGTTTTTATTGCAGTGCATCCTGGGAGATTGGATGGCATGATGGGGAGGGTGGGGGTGGTGGTGGTGGTGGTGGGGGGGGGGGGGTCAGGAGAGGGGGAGGCTCCTATCTTGCTTCTATTGCTCCTCATGCTGTCTCTGATCGTCCCTGAGAAAGGCTTGTCTGCTTATGAAGTGATAACTACTGTTGGGTAAATGGAATAGCCCTATAGCCATGTGGATGAAGAGAGAGAGGGGGGGGTGACAGAGGGGGGTGGGTGGTGTCACACTCTCGGTCTATGTCATCATGTGATCATCTGGGATCTTAGGGAAGCAGGAAAGGCTTCTGGGCAAGATAAGGATCACTTCCTACTCACAACACACACAGACACACACTGTAGATACGAGCACATTGGGCACATGTGATTCCTCATCTAAGTAGGTCTGCGATTCATGTGATCCTGTTTCCCATGGATCCACCCTTCAAATCACATCAGCCTCCTTGAGTGAATGAATGCAACTTGTAAACAATTTCTACTGTATGCACACCCCCCCCCCCACACACACACACACTAATCATGTCACGACATTTTCCACTTACAATTTGATATCAAAGAGCTTTGATTTCAGAGCAAATGCGCATTTCCTCATCCTCCTCTAGCTCACTTACTTACTGAAGGTGGGCGGCTGCCTGGGATGTCGCACTGTTTTGGGGCTGTTGTGCGGCTGTTTTGGGGCTGTTGTGGGGCTGTTTTGGGACTGTTGTGGGGCTGTTTTGGGGCTGTTTTGGGGCTGTTGTGCGGCTGTTTTGGGGCTGTTGTGCGGCTGTTTTGGGGCTGTTGTGGGGCTGTTTTGGGGCTGTTGTGCGGCTGTTTTGGGGCTGTTGTGCGGCTGTTTTGGGGCTGTTGTGCGGCTGTTTTGGGGATGTTGTGCGGCTATTTTGGGGCTGTTCTGGGGCTGTTGCGGGGCTGTTGTGCGGCTGTTCTAGGGCTGTTACGTGTATAGGTCTGCATGGTGATCCTCTGCTGTCTCAAAGAGGGAGTAAGAGACAGAGGGCAAAACAGAAAGGAACAGGAACATATTGATAGTGTGATTGAGAGAATGACACTGTGGAGAGAAAGAGTGAGTTAGAGATGGAGAGATAGACACAGAGAGAAGAGAAAGTGAGAGATTGAAATAGTCCAAGTGAGTGATAGATAGAGAAGAGGGAGGGAGGAGAGTAAGCGATTACAGTAAGAGTGAGTGATTGACAGAAAGAGGGAGGAGAGAGGAAGATGGGATGAAAAATTGAGATGGTTAGAGAGGGATAGAGAGAGAGAGAGATGGCTAAAAAGTGAGAGAGAAAGAGAGGGAGGGAGGGAGGAGAGAGCGGGTGAGGATGCGGTAGTGGGGAACAAGGCTGCCTCCTTAAGTCTCCACAGCAATCTGTTCTCAGTAATAAACAGTAACCCAGAAAGAGCTGGCGCTGTCTTCAGCCTGCAGAGCTCCTCAGATCAGGACCAAATTCAAAGGAGAGGATGCCAGAGAGACAGAGGAGATGGGGAAAAAGCTGGAGAGGAGTAGGTGAAGAGAAAGAGATTCAGTTAGTGAGAAAAACAGAAAGAGACTGAGAGAAAGACAAGGGAAGAGGGGAGAGAGAGAGAGAGAGAGAGAGAGAGAGAGAGAGAATGGGAGTTGTGAGAAAATGTGATTTGGTCGGGGTGTTTTGGGCTGCATGCTCCATTTGCCCTCTCTGACAGAAGGAGAGTGACGGACATTGGCAGGAATTGAATCAGTAGATTAAACATCCCCTCCTCCTCCTCTCATCCTCCTCTCCCTACTCCTCCTCTACCCCTCCTCCCCTTCCCCGTTCTCCTCTCCCTCCTCCTGTTCTCCCTCTTCCTCACCCCCCCCCTCCTCCCCTCCTCCCCTCAGCGGTGCTGCTGAGAGGTAGATGTGATGGAGATTTCAGCAAAGACGTGTCTGCATTGAGGACGGTGTGGAGCCTTTGTCACAGGAAAGATTGATTGGGTGATTAAATATCCAGGAGTAGAGTTTTAGTGGCTACTACTGACCATTAGTGCTGGCTCAGAAACAAGATAGAGCAGTTCTATAGTCTGACAGTATGACACTGTAGTAATTCAACAGTCATACATTATGATGCTGTAGTAGTTCTACAGTATGACTCTGTAGTAGTTCTGCATTAGGACTGTAGTAGATCTACATTATGACTCTGTAGTAGTTCTGCATTATGACTGTAGTAGTTCTACAGTATGACTCTGTAATAGTTCTACATGATGACCCTGGAGTAGTTCCACTTTATGACTCTGTAGTAGTTCTACATTATGACTGTAATATTTCAAAATGTTTACAGTCTGATGATGCTGCAGCTCTGAAGGGTCACACTGTTAATTCTACACAGTTCATAGTTCTACAATATTAGAATGATATGAAATCTGGCAGATCTTCATTCTTCTTTTTCTAACTTTCAGTTGTACGTTGTTGGTTTCACATTCTTATAATTCTACAGTGTGACATTTCTACTCTTGTAGTTCCAGAGTCACAGCAACGTCTAAACAGCTGTGAAAACACGCAACACACACGAACAAACCAGAGCTTTCCGTTCCAGTTGTTGCCGGCCTGTCTCAAACCAATCAGCACGTCACAGCAGTGCTGCCGTAGCTACGGGCTGCCCTTCACCTATGACTTGCTACACCCTACAGACATCGCTAACTTTCCACCTGACCTTTTCCCCCAGGAAGGAGACTCTCTCTGCCCTTTCCCTGTTGTGGAAACACATAGGTGGCTTCCAGCTGAGCAGATCAAGACTTGTGGGGCGACAGGACGACATTAAAACCAGCCGTCTTCACACAGAGGAGGGTGTGTCTGGACGATGTCCAGCAGCTGTCACACTCCTCTTTCTTTGGTTTTTGGTTGTTTGCGTTTGGTTGGACTAGAGATATGAACACATAAACATACACACACACACACACACACAAATACACACCCATGCACAAACTCAAACACATAGACCCCCCCAATTTCCCCCACATTCACTCACAATCATTTCTAGGCACTGCTAATTGATTGGAAGTGGTCCGGTCCTAATGATTCATGCAATCATCCTCTGTTCCAGTCCACCAGTCAGAGAACACTTCCTAGGACATTACTGGTAGAAACTCGGTAGCTCCTTCCCAGCTCTGTACTTCGATCTGAAAAGCTTGTGATCCGAACGGATCGGAACCAGAGTGTGCAAGACAACATTGCCTCACCAGCATTGTCAGGAATATTTGGTTCTTTTTCAGATTTGAGTGAACAAATCCGTTTACAAATCCATCAACTGATGAATGTTCTTGTAGGAATGGTTAACTAGTTAACTGGAAGACTAGCTGGTTGTCTGGTTGTCTCACTGGTAGACTGACTCTCCCCAGACACCTGTGGAGAGACTAACTGGTTGCCTCCAGCCAGGTAGATAAGCTCTCAGACTCCATGGGGTCAGATTCCCTGGATGCCTCATGCTGACCTTTACTTTGAGGTGGTTACCATGACCTGGAAATTCCTCAGCTCTGATTGGCTTAGGAGTAGCCGAGATGCAATCTGGTGATGAATACTGAAAAGGTCAAGCCAGCTTCGAGGAAGGAGACATCTTCCGACAGACCAGCGCCCGACGGGGCAGTCTGAGGCCCCACCCTCCCTGTTTGGAGTTCCACCCCTCCTCCGTCCTCGTCCCCTTGAAATGGAAATGTGCAGCGATAACGTAAGCCCTGTGAAACTTTCAACGGTTCAGCTAAGAAACGGGTACAGGATTTGCTTTTGAACGGCGGCATGTGAATTAGACACCGTGTCTGACCTGAACCTCTGGAATCTGACCCGACTGTCTCTCAGTGGACCACAGCTGCTGCAGTTCCACACGCACATGCGTGTTACAGTGGTTTGACTCATATGTCGCTTTACTTTCTTCTCCCAAAGTTTGCCTTTGATCTGCATGGAAAGTTCGTCAGCGGGTTCGTTGTTTTGCAGGAGGATGAAGGAGGAGTGTTTGAAACTGAGATGAGAGCAGGCAGGATAGGACGGGTCACTGGAAATGTCTCTCATTAGACTCAGCGAGTGGGTTGTCTCCCTAGCGAGCGTAAACACACACCACTGTATGTCGTGTCGTGATCTCTATGAATATACCATGAATCTTTAAAGTATTGAGTTGCTGCCAACTGCCCTTTCCCTCCTCTCCTCTCTCTCTCTCTCTCTCTCTCTCTCTCTCTCTCTCTCTCTCTCTCTCCCTCTCTCTCTCTCTCTCTTTCCCTCTCCTCTCCCCCTCCTCTCTTCCTCTTTTCACTTCCACACCTTTCTCTCCCTCCTCTCTCCCCCCCACCCAATACTCTATTCTTCCCCCAAAATTCCCTGCTGACAGAAAAGAAGGCATCCGTCGTTGTTGGTCTGTGTAATGTTGATATATCCCACTCAAGGCCTCAAATGTCAGTATGGGAAAGTCAAGCCCTCTGTGGTAATGGCCACCGCTTGCAAATGTCAGACAGACAATGCTGCTGCTGAGTGACTCTGCGGAGGCCCTCCCTGATGGGCACGGGGCGTTTGGTCACCCCGGAGACGCTTCCACCATCCCCGCCCCAGGCATCTCTGATGCGCAGAACCATTTTCACCACAAAAAGATAATTCTGTCAAATAGTGATTTCCTATTTGGGGTAACATTTATATTTGTTTCATGCTTTATTGGATGGATTGTAGGCAATGAGTGACAGGAAAGGCAGGGAGAGAGACATGCAGTGTAGGGCCTTGGTTGGGTTTGAACCTCAGCTGCTGTTCTTAGGCCTTATTCAGTGAGCTATCAGACACAGTTGTCTGGTGAACTACCCGGACACACACTCAGGACACCAGACACCCCACTCTATAACTTTTAAGTGCCACATTTTTTTATTTGTGTTGCTTGTGCAGAAAACAAGAACCTTTGTTTGCGAGGGGTCAGATTGCTCAATGGTTAAGGCGTTGGCCGCATGATCGGAAGGTTGTGAGATCGAGCCCCGGCTGTGACTGTATGATGTTGTGTCCTTGGGCAAGGCACTTCACCCTATTTGCCTCAGGGAAAATGTACTTACTGTGAGTCGCTTTGGATAAAAGCGTCTGCTAAATGAATAACTGTAAAAAATGTAAATGTTTGCAAGAGCAGTGAGAAAATGTGATTTCTCAAAATAAAGTGTTGTTTTGAATTAAGTCACTGTTTCTAAACCCTTACAAACAAGTACATTACACATTAAACAAGTTCAAGTAAAATTTGGCTTGAAAACAAGATTAACACTCAGTTAGTTGTAAAGTCTTTGGATTCAGAAACGTTTGTTTCACGTTATTTAAACGTGTTTTCACACTCGTGGAGATGGAGGTATACGAAAACAATATCAGCAATTTCCACAGTGTGTGTGTGTTGTGAATACTTGTGACTTGAGTTTCCAGATGTCTTGCAGCTGCTGGAATCAATTCCACGACTACATGAGATGTAAACCAAATGGATCTGTGATATTTCAAGAACAAAATCTCCACCCCTCTTGCGAGGGATTTCAGTCAGTGTAACAAGAACAGACAACTGTTTTTCTGTAGGAGCTGCGTCTGTTGTTAGGGAGGACAGACAGACGTCTGTTGTTAGGGAGGACAGACAGATGTCTGTTGTTAGGGAGGACAGACATACGTCTGTTGTTAGGGAGGACAGACAGACGTCTGTTGTTAGGGTGGACAGACAGACGTCTGTTGTTAGGGAGGACAGACAGATGTCTGTTGTTAGGGAGGACAGACATACGTCTGTTGTTAGGGAGGACAGACAGACGTCTGTTGTTAGGGAGGACAGACATACGTCTGTTGTTAGGGAGGACAGACAGACGTCTGTTGTTAGGGTGGACAGACAGACGTCTGTTGTTAGGGAGGACAGACAGACGTCTGTTGTTAGGGAGGACAGACAGACATCTGTTGTTAGGGAGGACAGACCGATGTCTGTTGTTAGGGAGGACAGACAGATGTCTGTTGTTAGGGAGGACAGACATATGTCTGTTGTTAGGGAGGACAGACAGATGTCTGTTGTTAGGGAGGACAGACATACGTCTGTTGTTAGGGAGGACAGACATACGTCTGTTGTTAGGGAGGACAGACAGACGTCTGTTGTTAGGGAGGACAGACATATGTCTGTTGTTAGGGAGGACAGACAGATGTCTGTTGTTAGGGAGGACAGACATACGTCTGTTGTTAGGGAGGACAGACAGATGTCTGTTGTTAGGGAGGACAGACAGACGTCTGTTGTTAGGGAGGACAGACAGACGTCTGTTGTTAGGGAGGACAGACGTCTGTTGTTAGGGAGGACAGACAGACGTCTGTTGTTAGGGAGGACAGACAGACGTCTGTTGTTAGGGAGGACAGACGTCTGTTGTTAGGGAGGACAGACGTCTGTTGTTAGGGAGGACAGACATACGTCTTTTGTTAGGGAGGACAGACAGATGTCTGTTGTTAGGGAGGACAGACAGATGTCTGTTGTTAGGGAGGACAGACAGATGTCTGTGTCATCCCTGGCTCTCTAGAGGATTTCCCCTCCTCCCTCTCCTCCCCAGGGTGCGTGTTTTAGACGGAAGGCTCTGTGGAATCCCATGCTCATCTTCACCTTCACTTTCATTTATCCTTTAATCCATCCATCCATCCATGCTTTCATTCATCCATGCATTCATCCTTTTGTCCGTCCATCCTTTCAGACATCTAGAGTATCTTGATATGGGGGGAGATACTCATCTTCATCTGCACTCTGAGTAAAGCCTTGGAAATCATTCTGACTCATTCTGAGATGTCTCCCCCTACCCTTCCTTTCTCCCGCTTTTTCTCCCCCTCCCTTCCTCCTTCTCTCCAACTCCATTCGTCTCTCTCTGCCTCCCTCTCTCCTCCTCTCTGCCTCTCTCCCCCGCCCTCCCCCTCTGCGTTCCTACCCCTCTCCCTCTCTCCCGCCCCCTCCTTCCCCCTCCCCCTCTCTCCATCTCTCCCACCCGTTCTCTACCCTTCCCTCCCTCCCCCACCCTCCCTCTCTCCCTCCCCCCTTCATCTTCACACTCTGGGATCTCAGCCTGCTGATGCAGAGTTAGCCTCCCCTCTCAAGCCTCGCCCCCGGGATTAGCACACGAGTCTACGTGCCCTGCTTACCAGGCGACCGCTTCACTGCTAGAGCGGCAGATCAAGTGATCCCTCCGCCTCAACCTTTTAATCAGCCCCGCAGTGTCAGAGCCCTCCACCCCCGCCTACCCTCTCCACCCCTACCTCACGGCCCCCACCCCACCACCCCATCCCCTGACTGAATCCTCTTCCAGTTCAGAATGCAGAAGTCACCCAGAAGCCTTCACACAGTCAGCGCCAAACTCCTCCAGGTTCAGGGAGGACGAGAGAAGAGTGGGTAATAAATGCTTCTATTCAAAACATCGTCTTGATGTAAACAGTTCTGCTCACAACGGCTCTCTGTCCCTGAGACGGACGTTGTCTTGACATCCGTGGCAGAGAGCCACAATGTACGTAATAATGCATTATGTAGAGACGCAAAACCAGGGTTTTGGAGAAAGCTCTGACCATCCTGCGACGCGATTGGACAGAGCGTGTGGTGGGAGTGTCAAGACTGTGGCATTTGACGGTCTTCGCGAGTCCTGCATCAACCAGCTCTGTCCGAGTCTGACACCGCTCTCACTTTGACTCCCCTCACCACCTCCCCTGGCACCTTACCCAGCCCAAACACACAACTCACAGCTACTAGCTGGTTCATGCGCTCGTTAGATCACGCGGTGAGGCGCACCTCCTAAATGGATGGATCAAATAGCAGCATAGGCATTGCTAGCACGACATACATCAGTCATCTTCCTGCCTCCGCCTGCCCGGCCTCCTCCCTTGTGTTCTGTGTGTTTCCCAAAGAGGGAAGGTGTCGCTGCTCTCTGCTCGGATGTCGAGACGATGTCTCGTTGGGAGCGATAAGGAGCCGATGCAGCAGAACCATTATGCCAAAATGATGTCTTACAATAATGTTCATAAACAAAAACAGTAAACATTGTAATACATATGTGTCAAGTAAACGTCGCTGAGTCCTCCTGCCTGAACCAGCTCTCCTACATGGGGCTGTAGCTCACCTGAGATATGTTCTATATCTCTATTTATGTTGTGCCAGAAAGACAGAGAAAATGGAACACGTAGCTTAGAATGTGTTCATGTAGACTTGAATACATACGATGTTCATGGTGGTGCAGCAGCCAGATGGAGCGCTGAGCAGGAGAGGAACCAGGCTGAACTGAGAGAGCAGAGACAGCAGGTGACCGGCCCTCTGTCTCAGGGTCCCTGTGTTCCAGTGTAATTAGCAGGTGTGTAATTAATTCCCTGTGATGGGCCGAGGGAGGGAGGGAATAGGGTGGGGAGAGGAAGAGAGGGAGGGAGAGAAGGAGGGAGGAAGAGTCGTGTCGAGAGGACAGCAGCTTCTGGGGTCCAGGGAGACGGCAGCTAGACAGACGTGTCCTTGTCAGCCTGCTGTCTCTTCTGGTGCCCTCATTACTGTTCTAGAGACACTGCTCTTTCTATCGCTACCTCCTCTATCGCCCCGTCCTCCCTCCCTCATCCCTCCCTCCATCATCCCTCCCCCACATCACTCCCCCAGCTCCATCTCGCCTCTCCCCTCCTGTCCTGTCCCTGTCTCCCTGTCCCCTCCCACCCCATCAAGATCAGTGATAGAGAAGAGGGTCATGAAACCAGAGGAAAAGAGAGACGAAAAGTGAGAGAATGTAAGTGAGAAAGAGTTCAATTAAAGGAAAAATGGGATGAGAGCGCGATTAAGATAGAGAGAGAGTTAGGACTGTAACAATGACAGTTTCTTTTTCATGTCTGTGGAGCTTTGAATTCTTCCACCGACTCACCAGTCAGAACTGTCCACCCTTTTCCAATAACAAATATTTGAATTATTCATCACAAATAGACAAATTCATAATCTTCTCTTATTAGCATTTGAGGATAATTGATTCACAAGAAAAGATTGAATATTAAATGACTACCGGTCTCTCTCCTTCTGCACAAAAGATTCACGCTCTTTTTCTCCCCCCCCACCCTGCCTCCCTTCACCCTCCCCCCCTTCACCCTCACCCCGGCCCACCCCTGCTCTCCACTCCTCCTTCCCAGCAATTCTTTTTTCATCAGCCATTTGTATGCTTTTCATTACCTGTCTGTTCCCTTGTGACACAACGGTAATAGCCTTGGAGGCATGCTGGTAAACAGTTTTGACAAATTAAAATCACCCAGCAGCTTAGGTGAGGGGCCAGAAAGCTATGAACTGGAGGAGGAGGGGTGGAGCGGAGGGAGGAGTAGGGAGGGGGATGGGAGAAGATAAGGAAGGGAAGGAGGGGAGGGAGGGAGGAGTAGGGAGGGGGAGGTAGAGGATAAGGAGGTAAGGATAGGGGGAGAGATAGGGGTGGAGAGGGAGGGAGGGAGAGGATAAGGAGGGGGAGGAGTAGGAGAGAGAGATGCCACCAACTCTTTTTCACACTGACCAAGACAAGTACCCTGCCCTGCAGCCCCCCCCCCACACACACACACACACATCGTAGGCCTGTTCTCCCAGTTTGAGGAGAACCCTATCCTACCGAGGTGAACCCTGTCCTACCAAGGGGAACCCTCTCCTACTGTGGAGAACCCTCTCCTACCGAAGAGAACCTTGTCCTACTGTGGAGAACCCTCTCCTACTGAAGAGAACCTTGTCCTACTGTGGAGAACCCTCTCCTACCGAAGAGAACCTTGTCCTACTGTGGAGAACCCTCTCCTACTGAAGAGAACCCTGTCCTACTGAGGAGAACACATCCATCTCATCAGACGGTGACATCTCTTAACTATTATCAAGTTCATGGATGAGAAGATAAGGGGATGAATGGATGACAGACCGGATGACAGACGGACTGATAACAAGATAGACGGAGGGCGGGACGAATGAAAGACAGGATGAAGGGAGGATGAGAGAGGAGTGAGGATGGAAGACATTGTGACGGGACCACGTTAGAAGTCAGCAGCGGTGTGTCACACAAAGAGAAAGTAATCCATTAATGACTGCCGTCTTTGTTAATCCAGCTCTTGTTACGAGCATCCTCCTGACAGGCGTGTCACGGAAAGATGGCAGCTTCGCTAATCCTTTCTCAATCCATATTTTTACATCTTTCTGTGTGGAGACGTCGTCCTCACTGCTTGTGCAGGTGTCGTAACATGACATTGGTTTGGATGAGATACACGTGTCAAACATGATTGGATTATTATCTCAAGCGGGTTCAAACTGGCAGTAGTAAAGAAATTACACACAGTTGACCCCGAAGTGGTTTCCTATTGTTCCTCTACTCGCGTCCTTCAGAGTTCGATAAGTGCTGAAGATGTTTAGAGGTCCCCGATTTGTACAGTAGTGTCCCTTCACGTTTAAGAGGGGTTCTCATATTCTACAGGGGTCTGAAACCCCACCACCCCCCACCACCCCCTCCCTGTCTCATTTTGAACACTGTCTGCATCATCTCAAATGTCAGGAGTGTCAAAGTGACCCGCAGGTGTACGTGCCGTCACGACACGCCCGTTCAGTGCTGCAGTGCTGTGATCCACTGCAACACCACCCTGCTTGTAAACCAGCAGACGTCACTGCCATCCTCTGCAGTCTAGTCTAAAGCCCACAGCCCTCCAGGTGTCCACAGACTGGTAATTGTGTGAGATGATCACAGAAAAAAAGTCTCCTAACTTACGTTTGAACCAAATCATTTTCCATCCAGGACGCTATCCATCTTCATTCCTCCCAGCGCGGCGTTGACAGGGGCCTCCATCATGTGTCGTTAAGCGAGCGTGAGGCAGGACAGGGGGGAAAGGATCAGTCACACTTTCCTTGTCCTGCGCTTCTCAGTACCGGCTGCACCGCAACATAAACGCTGACTACAAGGCTGCAGAAACCGGCTATGCGGAGAGAGTTGACTAGCCTGCAAAGATTTTGTGGAGATGGAACATCCAGGGGCAGTGTTCTGGAATGTTCTGGCATATAGGGGATGCGTTCCAGAATGTTCAAACGCACCAGGGGGGGTGTTCTAGAATGTTCAGGCATACAAAGGGGCGGAGTTCTGGAATGTTCTGCCACATTTTCATATCCTGCCCTAAAACATACAAAATAGACTACACTACTCGTTATATTGCGACTGGTTTCATTTAGCTTCCCGCTGAAAACATCTGTAATTCTGTCTTGGCTGGCATAGCGCATTAATCATAACAACCGAGTCACGACAGCTGAGAAGAGGATGCTGGGAAGCCCTGCTGTCTGACATTTTCTCCTGACATCGGGCATCTCAGGGATAAAAAGGGGGAGTATTGGGAAGAAAAGCTATGTGAGTGTTGCTGGGGTCATCTTTTGGATCTAAGATGTTATGACTCGGTTTGACTTCAATTAAATCCCTGAGGAGGGTTCCCAGCCAATCAGTGATCTTTATCCCAGCTCTGGCTTTGAGATGACTATCGCTCTCTAGACCACAGGGAAACACACACGCCTCATGACAATAGGTTGGAAGCTGGGTTATTTCTGCTCGTGCTCTTTCCCTCTGTAATTATCTTTCTCCCTCTCTTTCAACATCTTTAACACGCTCTCACTCACACCCTTCACCTCTCTCGCCTCGCCTCTCTCTGCCTCTCTCCCTCTCTCTCTCCCTCACTCCCCCTCTCTCTCTCACTCACTCTCCCTCCCTTTCATCAAAGCTGACCCTCCAAACTCTCTCTGCATCAGTCACCTTGAGCTTCCCTTCCGGCCCAGTCAGGCCCAGACCTGTCCCTCAAGAAGTCTGAACTGAGGCTGTCTCCAAATCACTGAATTACTGAGTCAGAATCAGATGAATCTGTTGATCACTGAATTGCTGAATCAGATTCATTTCTGAATTGTGAAACAGACTGTCAACCCAACAGGAGCAGAGCTGACAGCATCCGTGTCTCATAGTAGCGTGACTGTGGATGAGTCCCTGGTGACTGATTCAGTGTCAGACACTTGAGCCCTCCTCCCTGTCTGCTCTAATGTGTTCTTCTCCTCCCCTCTAGCCTCCTCCCGCTCTCCTCCCCCCTCTCCCCCCCTTCTCTCCTCCCCCCTCGTCCCCTCGCCCAGCCCTTCTTGGTTGCCTAATTACATCCTTTGATCAATATGTGTTTCATCTATGCCATGTTCATGGTCCTGTTCTGATGCCGAGTGGTCTCGGGGCAGGTCTTCCCTGCAGACTGGCATCAACGTGCTGGACATGCCAGGGCAGATCCAGGACACGCCAGCCTGCGCAGTAGGGCAGGACTCTGGGGGAAACATTGGGAATGCTCAGAGCACTTGGAATGTTTTGGGACTCTCCGAGGATTCTATGGCATTCCAGAACATTTAAAACACACGCATTTTCGTATTAAAGTAACAACTGCAAGTTCTAAAGTTCTTATTGATGTTGATCTTGACTGGCGTGTCAGCATTTACAGTCAAGTTTAGGATGTAATAGTAAAGAATCTGTGTCAGTAGTTGAATAAAAGTGCTGGTTTGAATCAGATATACAAATGTTCAGCTAGTTTGATTTTGTTTTCATTAAATTGGGAATTAATTCTCAGTAAGTGAATGTAGATGTTGAGAGCGAACGCCATCTGTCAGACAGTAGACATTAATGTTGAGAGACAATACAGAGGTGTGTCTGAACACCATCTGCAGACGAGTCACTGTTGTGATGAATGCAACCAATAAATCCGGCTAAATCATGTCTAATTAGAACGATCATGACAACAACTGTAAACAATTCTGCTAAGTAAGACCCATTCATTTCAATTCCATCTTTATTTAACGCGCTGACATTTCACAGAATCATCCCCCCCCCCCCCCCCCCCCCCCCCCCCCCCCGTTTATCTGGGGCTTGAAGTCGGAGTCATGATGTAGCTCCAGGAACACTCCTTAATTATCGCTCCGGCGGAAACCGTGCCAGGGGCGGGGAAAATCTCGAATCAGTCATGTCGCCGTGGTTACCGGTGGGAGCCGGGCTCCTCTCTATCAAGGCGGGCGCGTGGCGGCGTGATGGATTCTGGGGCGGCGAGCGCATCCGTCCTGGCGCTGCAGATTGCCTGGGGAGGCTGTGGAGTCCCTGACAGGCCGGCCCTCCTCCATGCCTCACCTTGATCAACACTCAGCCTCTTGCTGCCTGCGCAAGTCAGACACCGGAGCGTGACTGGGAAACACTCACCCACTTCTGCAGGGTATTTATAGCACGATCCGGGTGAGGGCGATGGGGGAGTGGAGGGGAGGGATGATGACGGTGGTGACGAGAGGGATGACGATGGTGATAAGGGTGAGATGATGATAGTGATAATGAAGAGGATGGTGACAGTGGTGACGAGGATGGTAATTGTTGAAATGGTGGTGATGACGTAGGGGAAGATGGGATGAAGAGAACGAAGATAATAATAGTGATGATGGTGATAATGATGTGGATGGTAAAAATCGTTGATGATGATGATCATAGTGATAACGGTAATAATGAAGATGACTGTAATGATGGTGTTGATGATGGCCATCATGGTAATGATGGCGATGATGGTAATGATGGCGATGGTGGGGGTGATGATGAGGATGAAGATGATCAGAGTGACAGGACTGTAGATGTTTGTGTTGATTATGATGCTAATCCTGAAGCCATGGGCACAATTACAAGAAGTGAGGAAGAAGATGAATTCTTGAAAGCACAAGAATACAAGTCTAACACACCTGGGCAATAAAAGATCAATACTCATCCAGGGCGGAGCGGCTCTGGGAAACATTACCAAGTGCACATATTCCTCCTCTTCCACTTAATCTTCCTCCTCTTATTCTCAATCTCCTCCTCCCCCTTCTCCTCCTCTTTAACTCTCTTATTGACCCGCTCCTCTCCTCCTCCACCACCCATTCCTTCTTCCTCCCTTTCCTCCCTCGTCCTTCTCCTCCTCCTCTCCTTCCCACGCCTCCCTCTGTTTCCCAGCGCTGTCAGAATGGTTCCTTTTAAGATGAGTGCTTTTATTTGATATCAAACTAATGAGATTTCCCTTGTCATGAGCATATCCTTTCACTCCCGTCCTCGTGACGATCACACGCATGTATATCCCAGAATGATATTTGTTGTGCATATTTACATAAAAGCTATCCAGCCCATCTATATATTCTTCTAAATGTCAATGTTTTATTCATAAATTCTCTATCATTTGCTTTTCATATCCTCTTCTCAATGTGTAGATTGCTTGAACTGTCAAAAAGACTGATGCGCTTTATTTGAGTCTTGAGCATCTAATGCAGTTTGCTGAGAAGGTAGGAGAGATACCATCACGTACAGCGTGCGGAATGTCTATTATATGGACCTATTAAGATTCATATATGTGATGGAAGAAAGATTAAGCCGTTATCACCTGTGAGTCATGTCTCTTCTGTGGAGATCTCACAGTTGGATATATCAAAAATGTTGATCAAAGCCACACAAATGGCTTATGGTCGTTCTTTAGGATGATCAACTAAAATGCTCTGTGATTTAGACAAGCCTCCAGAGATATATAGTGTTGGTGGTCTGGGTAGTCCTAGTGGACGAGTTTTGGTAGTCCTGGTAGTTGGGGTGGTTCTTGTAGTTGGGGTGGTTCTTGTAGTTGGGGTAGTTCTTGTAGTTGGGGTGGTTCTTGTAGTTAAAATGGTTCTTGTAGTTGAGATGGTTCTTGTAGTTGAGGTGGTTCTACTGGACCGGCAGACCTGGAAGGTCCTGGTAGTTCCATTAGTTAAAGTGGAGCAGAAAGTCTTGGTAATCGTAGTGGTCCTGGTAATGGTTGTAGTTTGTAGTTCTACACACCTGGTCTGACAGGCATCACCACAGCAGACCCGGAACAGCAGTCCTCTTGTTCTCGGCAAACATCCAGCAAGCCATCACACACAGCAAACATCTGTCTTTGAACTATGACAGCGATCTCCTCTTATTGGCTACACCACTGTGACATCGTATCGAGGACAGCAGTGCCAGGAAAAGGGAGGAAGAGAAAGAGGGAAAAAAAAGGATGGGTTGAAATATGATCTCCATAAACTCTTGGAACATGACCAAGACCTGCTGTTCTCTGCTGGTCTCTCTCTCTCTCCCTCTCACTCCCTTTCTCCCTCTCTCCATCACACAAACACAACCACGTGCATGCACACACACCTGCTGAATTATAGATGAGCCGTCTGACACTGTGATGATTCGTTTGTCACATCTCTGTGTAATCATTCAGTACAAGATTGTCCCTCCTTGCTCTCCCCAGAGATCCAGACTTTGTCACTTGACATTTACGAGTCATCTTATGACCCCCCCACCCCCCTTCTCTGATGTCTCAATCACAGTAGTCTGGGGGTCTGGAGAGACAGAGAGGGACCGCCGGCCTGGGTGGGAACGCTAGGCTGTTCAACATGCAGGACTGATGAGGCAACAGGAGGTTACAGGAGGCAGCAGGTAGCGAGGGGGAAAACAAACAAACCCGGTTTGATGTTTGCCTCTGTCACACCCCGGTGTGTACACAAGCCAGCATCCACACACAAACACACAAACGAACATGCGCACACACACAAACAGTGTAACAGTAACACACACTCACACATGCACATACATACACACACATACACCCTTACACATACTGTACATACATACACACATATACACACACCCGCATACACACACATGCACACAGATACGTACACTTGCACATACACACACGTACACATGCACACACGTACGCCTGCACGCACACGCAAAATACACATGCACACACGAATACATACAAACACAAGGCACACAGTCCTTCATGTCAAGACATGTAGCATTCACATGGTACATGTGACTGTTTCCATCATTATTCTCATCACTCAAGCGACACATAAACAACATGCTGCATTCAGACAAGCATTCAGTAGCCCCCAGTGAAACCCTGATCCTGCAGGGCAGTCACATGGATCTTTTAAACATTGTAACGTATCAGGGGCAACGTCGACCTCAGGATCTTGCAGGACAGTTGCAAACACGCTGTGTAAAGGACAGTTTAAGCATCTATTATGCGCTGACATATGCTTGTTTTTCCATGTGACCTGCTATTTCTGTCTCAGTGTGACTCTGCTGCTGCAGTCACATAATGTCGGCTTTAACAGAGTATGTATGATATCAACATAATGAGAGATAACTGTTCCCTACCAAACTGCTCCCAGCAGGATGGGTATGATTGTATCAGATATAAAGACTATAGCAAAAACCTTTCTGAAATTAGTCATAATATTATTTTATATTTTTTCTTCAGTGCTGAAATGCACATTAAGAAATGGTTTGGCCTTTATTTGGTTAAACAGCAGTGTCCCTGTCTCATTGTTTCCTGCCTCTCGGATGGTGAGTCTGGCTGCATCTGGAGAAACATTGACTCAAATGAATTTCCATTACAAAAAAACTGGCTCGCTGGAATAAATCATAATAAAAATGGAACTTGTGGCCTGTCATCTCCCAGAGATCTGCCACCCGGGGACAGAGGCGCGCTCCCCCATCACATGCCCCAGTGAAGCAGAGAGGATGGGAGAGGCTCTCATCGCCACAGGGAAAGTTTTCAAAGGAGGATTAAAATATAGCTCACTTCATATATATATATATATATATATATTTATACACTACCAGTCTAATTTTTGGACACATTGTCCCATTCATCTGAATGGGAATGTGTGTCGAAACCTTTGACTGGGGGTGTATAACTAAAGGTCCCCTTCCTTGCTATGCATTTCAAGCAGGCTTTTTCATTTAGCCAAAACGTTTTTTTTTTTTTTACTTCCCCACCACTAGTGCGGTACTTTAGTGACGTAGATCTGTAACCAGTCAGGGTAACCGTTTTAAACAGAGCTTGGTGCGCGATCTCGAGATCAGACGCAGTGACTTTGTAAAAATACGTCGGGGTTGTTTTATGTTCCGTTCCTCCAGCAAACAAGCTTAACGGTCCTGTCAGCTTCGGTTACGGGTCAGAGCAGTTAGACTACAGGCCTCTATGCCTCCCTTCCTTCCTTCTCAATTAGAGAGAGAGAGAGGTCAGACACAGGGACCGAGGCGTCCCCAGAGCGTCTCTCTGTGTACATTGTTTGTCCCTTCATCCAGACATTAAGCATGTCAACATGGCATACAGAAGACCTCCAGCGCTTTCAAATTGGCCCTGTGGGAATGGATGTGTGCACTTTGGTCTTTTCTCCAAATGTCAAGACGTGCCGCAGACCGACTTCATCAGAACATTAATCTGTCTTCTGACGGACTCCCCTGCATTTCATAATGGCAGCTTGTATGGATCCTGCTGTGCAGCAAAGGTGCCGTTGTAGCTCAACAGTTTGTCACTCCTGACATCCTTTACACAAGTATTTGTACTTTCTACTTCTTTTTCACATTTTCTAACAGGGCTCTTCATTTTAGTTTTCATCTGTATTTGGTGACATCAATATTATTTACTGTCATTCCTTGCTATCACATCAACAAAGCCACTGTTATAATGCTGTTATCACACTGTTGTTACAGTGTCATAATGGTGTTATCACACTGTTGTTACAGTGTTATTAAGGCATTATCACACTGTTGTTACAGTGTTATTACATTATAATGAAGGCACTCTTTATGTCATTCTAGCACTAGCCCTAACTTTAAACTCCTTAAAAATATAATATGCCATATTACATTTTGATATTTCATCCTTACACATACTCCAAGGCCGGTTTGATTTTTGACTATTGGAATGTTCAGCTGAGGACAAAAAAATCTGTGAATGGTTTGGAATTCTAACCTGCATTCAAATGCCAGTGTTCTATTTGAAAAGAGAGAGAGCTATTGATGTTTGGTCTCATTTAAATATTAATAGTCACACGACTAACCCACTGCATGATGATGAGAATTTCTGCATAAGAACTTTCAAGCTGAATTCCACATTCCTCTTCTGAGCCACAAGCCCAGAGAGAGAGAGAGATAATATCTCACATGCAGATAGACCATACTATCATCTATTATTCACCAAGAATCAATGAGTGCTTTAAAAAATATTTCTAAAAATAGGATTTTAATTCCTTATTAATATTTTTGATTAAAAGAAATGGTGCCATTGTACAATTTTGTTTTACCATTAATGTATGTTTTCACATCACCCAATGTGCATTCAAGTTGACATCAATTAAAGAAAGCCCTTAATAACATAAAATGGCATGTGGTAGACTGGCATGTGATAGACTGGCATGTGATGGGCTGGCATGTGGTAGACTGGGATGTGATAGGCTGGCACGTGATAGGCTGGGATGTGATAGGCTGGCATGTGATAGGCTGGCATGTGATAGGCTGGGATGTGATAGGCTGGCATGTGATAGGCTGGCATGTGATAGGCTGGCATGTGATAGGCTGGGATGTGATAGGCTGGCATGTGATAGGCTGGGATGTGATAGGCTGGCATGTGATAGGCTGGCATGTGATAGGCTGGCATGTGATAGGCTGGGATGTGATAGGCTGGCATGTGATAGGCTGGGATGTGATAGGCTGGCATGTGATAGGCTGGGATGTGATAGGCTGGCATGTGATAGGCTGGGATGTGATAGGCTGGCAAAACATTGATAAGAAACATCTCCAGGATACTTGAAAGACGCTGAGTTGTCTGGTTATAGGAGACTTCAGCCGGGCTTCCTCAGGGAGTTTATGATCTTATCTACCTAGATGAGAAACTACAAGACAAATGCCCTAATTCATGTTAATGCGACACTCACTGTGTACTGTACTTGTAATCCCACTTGAAGACCTTTGAGAATAAAAGGGATTTCAGAGCTGCGTAGGTCTATTGTCTTGAATCACAGACAATACGAGGATCCTCCTCGGGCAAACTAGCAGTCTCACCAGATCGTTACTGGAAGATTTAAGTTACACTTGTCTGATTAAATAATAAAAAGTCATTTAAAAGAAATGCCCTCGTTTCACGAGTAACAAGGGGAGCCAATTGTCATTCTCACAGTCTGGATGATGAAAAAAAAGATATTGTCATTAATGAATTCATTTAGCCGCAGATGCTTTTATTCAAAGCCGCAAACAGGGGGTAAGGGGGTGGATTTAGACTGGCAAATCCTTTGATCTGGCTCTTTTCACTGAGCCATGCCCATATCCGTAGGTGATTGGAACAAGTTTAATGAGTGTAAATATAACCAGTAGATGACATCGAACCAGCAAGTGAGTCCAGTACTTAGAAGAGTCAGCACATCAGTAACATGATGCCAAGGCCCAGGACCACCAGACTGCCAGCGTAACTCATGCATTAAACCAAGGTCGTACGCTCGCTTGTAAACCAGCATCTTTTAATTTGGTCCGTATTTGATTTCCTACGTTCAACCTTGAAGGTAATTAAGGACGTGAGGACTCAGCAGGCCTCGTCCAACCCCCCCAGATCCAGGTCCTGCAAGCGGGAGCCTTGTGTCTGGATGTCCCAGAGATCCTCAGCATAGGGCCTCTGTCCTGGGACTTATCCAGCCCTCTAGGCTGGTGGGGAGTGTCTCTGTCCTGGATGTTGTCCAGCATTGTAGGCTGGTGGGGAGTGTCTTTGTCCTGGGCCTTGTCCAGCATTGTAGGCTGGAGTAATCAATAATAATAATAAACCAAATCAAGGAATGGTTTAGAAAAGGTATTTTGTGCTTGGCCTTGACCAGGCCTGAGGTTTCAGAGCAGGAACATGCTGTGGTTTCCTGCTGCGTCACATGATGACGACAACACCCTGGAGACTGTGAGGAACCACGATGAAGAAGGAGTAAAGTTCCTGATCTAACAGACAATGTGACTTCCAATATTATAAATGATGCAATCACGCTTCAATCTCATTCGAATGTGAAACTATGTATTCAGATGATGTTGTCTTGAGGGCTATGGAGTCATGGCTCCTGCATAATTCAACGCAGACGCTGAAGTTCGGTCTAGAGTACCATTATACACTCACAGATCACACCGAAAGGTCTTGTCTTAACGATCGAAAGGCCTAATTGATTACATTATCATCTTCCCTTCCATCATTTCATGCACAGCTGCTCTCTAATACTATTGTTTGAATCACAGCCTTTAATGTCCAGCACTGCAGACTAGCACAGCTGATTCAGCACCGTTACCAAGACAGAATATAAAATTACAGGACATTATGTTTTCTTTGAGTTATTATAAACATTTGGTGTGAGGTTGATATATTAGACATTAAACAATATAGGCCCTAGTCAAAGATACTGTAGTTGACCAGAACACAAGAGGGCCTAGCAACCTCCCCCTCCACTGCCCTGTTCCAAATGTACCGTGATGTTGTATCATGGATAATTGAACAACAAAATGGTAATTTCAGGGCTGGTTGCTCGGTGTCCACTCTGTAATTCTTATGGTGGACAGTGAACACAGTGACCCTCCCATCATCTGCTGAGGCCTGCAGCTGCTCTGGGTGCTGCTCTGGCTGGGCACACTCTCCGGATACATCACCGGATTCCAACCGCCTGAAACTAATTTAAAATAGATTTTCGGTGACGGGTCATTCACCTATCATAGCAAGGTTACGATTCCCAGATGCTACGTGTGGCAACGCATGTTAAGTTTTGTTTTATTGTGAACAAACGGTTATGAACATACTTTCTTTAACCCTTGTGCTCTCATATTCTGCAACAGCCCCTATCCTAAGGATCAAAAAGGCCCCACCTTTAACCCTAAAATGAAGCAGGTTAATTAAAGTTTTACCCTGTTCCCTGTTGGGCACTGAAATGTGCAGCCATGCTGCACATGAATCAGAAAGATTTGGTGATATTCAATTAAGTTCAATCAAGCGCATAAAATCCAAATGTCTCATTGTGGGTGTGGGTGTGTGAACTAAAAACATAGTGTTGGGTCATTCTGGCCCCAGAAGTGAACAGCAGGGTTAAATAACCACTGAGAGTCTCACCGCAACTATTTTGAGCACTTTATTACAAGCGCCACATGAATCATAATTAGAGCTCAGTGACATTCAGTATCCATCAATGGCATGTTTTATCCCAGCTGTGGCAATGGCTCAAAACCAGCAGAGGCCTATTGTTTGATATCGAAGGTGAGAATTATGTTTTACAAGAGGGAGATGTCAGAGAGGGGAACTCGCCCACAGTGCTGGGGGGGGGGGGGGGGGGGAGGGGTGGGGGGGGGGTCTGAAAGTCTCTGGACCGAGATAGAGAGCTGCAGAGTTACAGAAAGTGGGATCAAGAAAACAGTGACAGTGAGCCGAGAGAGAGGGAGAAAAGGAAGAAGGAGAAACTGCGAGATACTAAGAGAGAGAGATAGAGAAAGAAAGAGAGCAAGGTAACGCACCAAGAGAGTGAGGGAGTGAAAAACAGAAAGACCGAAAGAGCGAGAGAGGGCGTGACAGAAAGATAAAAAAAGAACGAGAGAGCAGTGAAAGAGACGGAAATAGAGAAAGAGAGAGAAACAGAAAGAGAGAGATTTCCACCCGAAGCCAAAGGGAAGGTATCTGATGCGCGGAGTCTTTGATATGAGAGCAGGCTAATCCCAGTGTTCTGGCGGCTGTGTGTCTTCATCCACCAGCCAGGAGGCCCTTCATTAACCTTTGACTCTTGTTGGCACCCTGTTTGAAGAGGCCGGTATTAAACCCGGCTTATCCTGGATTGCTGCGGCTGCCGTGCTGGTTCTCACAGGTCTGTCAAGGTGCTGCAGAATCTGACTTGTTGTATAACTGCAGCAGCAGCAGGCGGAATTTCTTCTGCTCTCTGTGGTAGGGCAGAGGAATTACAGCTCGTTCAGAGAAACCCAGTATATTGAAAATCTAAGAAGGCAAGAGGGTGATGTACTGTATCCAAGGAGATATGGATCTATTATGAATGTGTTATTCAGTTCAGACTCTCATTCTTTGCTCCTCTCCTCCTGGTACCATCAGATCACAGACAGTCCCTCCTCTCCTCCTGGTACCATCAGATCACAGACAGTCCCTCCTCTCCTCCTGGTACCATCAGATCACAGACAGTCCCTCCTCTCCTCCTGGTACCATCAGATCACAGACAGACCCTCCTCCCTCCTGGTACCATCAGATCACAGACAGACCCTCCTCCCTCCTGGTACCATCAGATCACAGACAGTCCTTCCTCTCCTCCTGGTACCATCAGATCACAGACAGCGCCTCCTCCCTCCTGGTACCATCAGATCACAGACAGTCCCTCCTCTCCTCCTGGTACCATCAGATCACAGACAGTCCCTCCTCTCCTCCTGGTACCATCAGATCACAGACAGTCCTTCCTCTCCTCCTGGTACCATCAGATCACAGACAGTGCCTCCTCCCTCCTGGTACCATCAGATCACAGACAGTCCTTCCTCTCCTCCTGGTACCATCAGATCACAGACAGTGCCTCCTCCCTCCTGGTACCATCAGATCACAGACAGTCCTTCCTCTCCTCCTGGTACCATCAGATCACAGACAGTCCTTCCTCTCCTCCTGGTACCATCAGATCACAGACAGTCCTTCCTCTCCTCCTGGTACCATCAGATCACAGACAGCGCCTCCTCCCTCCTGGTACCATCAGATCACAGACAGTCCCTCCTCTCCTCCTGGTACCATCAGATCACAGACAGTCCCTCCTCTCCTCCTGGTACCATCAGATCACAGACAGTCCTTCCTCTCCTCCTGGTACCATCAGATCACAGACAGTGCCTCCTCCCTCCTGTTACCAGGGTCAGATCTATGAGGGCAGAAGCTGAGGCAGAGATTGATCTACTGCTCACTGGCCCTCTTCTTAAATTGGATATGGTACCATAATACAGAGCATAAGACTTCTCCTCTGGTCTCCAATGCCCCTTGTCACTGTGTCCTCTCTGCAGCCTGGTTACGGGGAGATGAGAGACTCTGGGATCACGCTAACCCTCTGGGATCACCCTGGTAGAATTTCTAAGGATTTTCAGACACAAAATCAGCATAATCTGACATACGCTTGCTGAGGTGATGTTGTGACTGGGTCATAATGGCGCTGTCACTCTGTCTTGAACATCTGGGCTGTTTCTGCTGTGTTTCATCACACATCTATTATTATACAGATCTTAAAAAGGTGTATCACTAATGACATGTTATTTTGAAAGTGTAACTTTCAGTTTAAGTTTGCTTATACAGATACAAAGATCTATAGATTATGTACTGGCAACATATTCTCAATTTGTGCACGTGGCGGTGGTTTTAAATTAATTATCTTGCGGAAGTGATGCTGAGTGAATCTCACGTTTACAATTAAGCGTCTGTTGTTCCGCCGTGTGGTGCTGTGAGAGAGACCGGAGCACAGATGGTCTAAGTACACAGAGGCATGTTTTTAATTTGAGCTCAGCCCAGGGAGGTTCACATCTCATTCTCCATCTCTGTGGAGCACGGCGAGTCAGAAATACATTTGTCTCCTCTGCGGAGATCCCCGCTCCAGCCTTACCCCACTCACAGCATCATGACGGCGGGGTAAAACTCACAGGAACTGGGGGAACGAGTGCTTAATAAACGAAACAGACGTTACAAATGACTTTCACATCGAATTTATGTTACTAGCTGTTGAACTTGAGAGTTTGTGCCGTAGTGGTTTTAGAGATAGAACTTACCGTTAAACCCACACAAACGCATACGGAACAACCAGGGATCGGCGCCAGAGGAATGTAGCTAATGAGTTCAACGCCTTATTTCCTGTTTGACCTGAACTGTTTTTTTCCCCCTTTCTTTCTCCTTGAAACTGCTTGGTGAAGTGGTCATGTTTTAGATGGCGCTTCAAAGGGATCTCAACATGAATGTGTAATGAGATAGGATGCTAATCGCTTCCCAATGTAAAATGCCTCTCATGCCTCCCGGGAGAAAATCCTCTCAGTTCTTCAAAGCACTTTTGTTAACTACCCTTCGACAGTCTTTGTGGCAGAAAAAAAACACACACACAAAATACATAATCACCGCAAGGTGTCCTCTTAGTCTTTGTGGGAAGCGTCAAGATCATGGTGACATGTTTGACAGAGACTTTCAGAATACAGCAACATCCATCTAATGAAAAGATTTGGTTAACCTTAACAGACACCGCTGTTAGGCTCTTATATAGATAATGGCGTTGGCGTGTCTCCTATTCTGCAGCATTGAGCAAAAGGCTAATACTCGTCACTTCTTTGAACCAACCAGTTACATCGCCATGATCACAGTTCAAACATCTGGGATGTTGAAATTCAGTCACCAGGGGCATGGCTCATGGATTGTGATAGTACAGTAATCCCTCACTATATCACGGTTCACTTTTCACGGTTTCGCTACTTCACGGGTTTTTTTCAATCGTGCATTGTGTTCTGCACTCTGATTGGCTGAACAGTCTCTTTGCTTCTTCTCTACCTGTGCATCAATAACGTTGCGGTTTACTGTAATACTGTATGCACTGTACACGTGCAAAACAGATATCAAAATAAAATAAAATACACACACGTAAATGTTTCTTGTTCAAGCAAATTCTCTTAACCAATAATTTCGACAAAACGTTCTGCACCGACAAAGGCACCTGCGGTCGGGCCCAGAAGGCAGAGGAAGATGTAAGCAGTCGTAGAAAAAGTTTAACTTCTGGACATGCATAAAGAAGGGTAAAAGCTGTGCGGCTGTAGGTCGGCATTACGGAATGCATGAATCTTTAATTTAAATTTAATTGTACAGTATAATAATTGTAAAAAAAATAAAAAATAAAGGTTTCTACTTCACGGATTTCACTTATCACAGGTGCTTTTTGGAACGTAACCCCCGTGAAAAACGAGGGATTACTGTACTAGTAAAACACCGTATAGTACACTTTCACTGTTCAGCTTCCCATCCGATAATGCACTCATGCAGACTTGTATACCAAAGTCACCATGAATATAAATACGCGTGCGTCTAATCCACTGCCTCCCCCGCCCCAAAAATGGATTTGAAAAGTGGAGGAACCTACTGTCATCTACAGTAGAAAATGTATTCCACAGGAATACCTATAGCATAGATTAATCTGTCTACTTAGTCTTCTAACCCCCAGAACTTTGATCTTCAGCTTTACTTTCTATTTGTAGAATAGCAGCATGTGTATATTCCCCGGTACTTTCTGGGCTGGTAGGTGACTGTAGGGATGCTGTTATAGAGCTGGCAGGATTGACTGAACCCAATACAATCAGACCTTTCCCTGTGAGT
Organism: Neosalanx taihuensis; assembly: GCA_030340665.1. Lineage (NCBI taxonomy): Eukaryota > Metazoa > Chordata > Actinopteri > Osmeriformes > Salangidae > Neosalanx > Neosalanx taihuensis. The sequence continues at coordinate 11,105,192 of CM059289.1, forward strand.
GAAAGACTCTCTGCACACGTGCACAGCTGAAAAGTGCACGTGTGGAGACTGCTGCCAAGTCAGACTCTGAGGGGTGACCAGCATCTTTGATGAGGGGGGCTGGAGGGCTGGGGGGGCCGGGGGGCTGCCCCCCTAGCCTTCTCCTCACCTCTACAGGTCTGGTGGCTGGTGCAGTATTAGCACCATAGATCATGTCAAATTAGCAGCAGGAGCCGCTGTTATCTTGGACATTCTGGTGGACTGTTGCTTTAACGGGTCAAATGACATCTATAAATCAGACTTCTGCTCATGTAGGATAAGAATGAGCTGGAGAGGAATGGGTAAGGAGTTGTGAGGAGAAGGGGCAGGGAAGGAGAGAGGAGAGAATGAAGGAAGGAAGCAAGGAAGGAAGGATAGGGAAGAAGCAATGGAGGGAGGGAGGGAGGGAGGGAGGGAGGGACAGAACGAAGGAGAGAGGGAGGGAGGAAGAGAGTCTGCCAGTGCAACTCAGGGGGCGTTAAAGCCAGTCATAAACCCTAAACCAAGGATATAATCCAGTCTATTTCACAAGGGATTATAAAACCGTTAAAGAAGATTGATAGCCACTTCTTTTTCCACCAGATGTAATCCGAGATTATGAAGACCACTTGGAGTTGAATTTTAAAGAAATTCTGAAGAGGATTAACAATGTCCCAACCATTCCTAGATTGTCTGGACAGGGAGTGATGATGTCACCCATTTTATGGTAATTTACAGGCATAAGAGGTACTCATCTAATAGCAGAAATTATACTTCCAGCTGTAGGTTCGGTTTCAATTGACATTTTGGTTTGTATATGACATAATCTATGCCCCCAGAAAAGATAGACAGGAAGCGAGGGCAGGAGATGGAGAGAGAGATATGTATATAGAGAGAAAGTGAGGAAAAAAGAGGTAAAAAGAGACCTGGAGATCAGGGGAGAAAGCAAAAGAAAGAGAGGGGAAAGGGGGGGCAACAGAGTGATAGAGGTAGGAAGAAAGAGAGATAGTGAGAAATAAGAGTGAGATAGAGAGGTTTCAGTGACAGGCAGACTGAAGTGCCACTCCAGAGAAAGCCTAATGATATGTAATCATTGACTCTAGTGGATGGTGGCAGGGAGTGTGTGTGCATGTGTGTGTGCAGTGTGCTTGGTGGCTAGGGGGAGGAGAGGAGAAGCAGGGTGTTGGAAGGTTGGGTGTGAGCTTTCCCTGGGAGGTTGGGGTGTGCTCTGCCAGCCGTGGGACTAATTTAAAGTCATCGTTTAGAGTCTGTCACACAGGTAGCGCTGACGAGCCCTGATCAGGCCCTGCTTGCAGCCAGCCACTGTCAGGCCTGACAGACAGGTCCTCGCCCTGGCTGATTACACGCCGGACCATAGTGAACTGTGATCTGGTGAACTTTATCTTCTCTGGCAGGGCCAACGTGCAGAGCATGCCCCATCATGGCATCCGCACGCATCCCCTCCCACCCCTCCCCACCCTTTCTTCTTCCTCACACCCTGTAGGAGAGGTGGGGATAAAGGAGCGAGATAGAGGTTGCAGATAGGGAGGCGGGAGAGGATGGGGAGGAGAGAGGAGGGAAATTACAGTGGTGAGAGTAGGGGGAGGAGGGAGGAAGGAAAGAGATGAGTGAGGATTGGGAGGGGGAGGAGAGAAAAAGAAGAAGAGAGAGGAGGGGGAGGAGAGAGCTGGGGGAGGAGAGAGAAGGGACAGGACAGAGTGGTGTGAGAATGGGGAGGAGGGAGGAAGGAGAGGAACTGAGGAGGGGGAGAAGGGAGGAAGGAGAGAAAGGAGAGGAGGGGGGAGAGGGTGAGAGAGGAGGCAGAGGTGACAGAACGCCCCTGCATGAATAATCCCACACAAGAACATGCTTTATCAATCTCAACAGCTCGCACCCGGCAACACCTTAGGTGAAGAAGAAAGAGGGAAAAAGAAACACCTTGAGCGCGCGTGTGAGTGTGCGTGTTTGTATATGTGCGTGTATGTGTGACAGAGAGAGAGACAACCTGAAAATAGACATCTCCATCACCCTGCATCATGCCAACAGAGCAGCCGTGCTCACGCACAGCAGCAGACAGGATGGTAAGCATGTACATCCCTGCACATCATGACAAGGATTCGTCTCATCTCACACAACATGGCAGGTGCCTCCGTGGTTGTAGAGGTAAAGCTAGAGAACAATCAGGGTGGCCCAGATTAGTGAGTTGTGATAATACCCTCCACCTGTTAGGATTCTGCAGGGAAAGAGACACCAGAGAGAGACCAGAGAAAGAGAGAGTCAAGAGAGACGAGAGGGAGAGTCAGAGAGAGGTCAAAGAGAGACCAGAGAGAGACCAGAGAGAGACCAGAGAGACGAGAGAGAGACAAAAAAGAGACCAGAGAGAGACCAGGCTATTTCGGAGGCGCCTCCTCCCCCTTCCTCCACCTCTGGGACAGAATCATCTCCACAAGTTTCTAAATTAATCAGTAATTACCTGCAAACTGCATATTTCCCATATGATCAGGACATGTGGGGGCTCTAAACAAACCACTGCAGCAGTCCTACCAACTCTACAAATGGGTTCTGACACCTTAATGGTGTGGGACAGTATGAGTTCAGCCTGGCTCCCAGGACTGTCAGCCCGTTGCCAGGGAAAAGGAAACAAATTATTAAACATAAAGGGGACATATTTGAACACTGCACCTAATCAACCCCAATAGATCTTCACAGTTCAGATGCAACAACAAAAATAACCTATAATCATGTAAAATACATTTAGATTACAAAATACCACTTTGTGTTCTATTGAACCGTTCTAGCATCAGTTTCTGTGTTGGTGTGCCAGCTACAAATCCAGCCAGCCAGCTAATCAGACAGGCAGGCAGGCAGGCAGGCAGGCAGGCAGTATCTGTCAGAACAACAGAGCCATCACATCAGAAATCCAACGTGTCTACCTGCAAATCTCCCTCCAATCTTCAGATCATGGTTAAGCCCCCCTGAGTCTGCCTGTGGTTCTACAGCAGAAGAGGAGGGGGATGAGGGGAGGAAGGAAGGGCGGGGGAGGAGGAGGAGGGGAGGGGGTGTTACGTAACTCTTCGATCCTCCACTGTTCTCCCTCAGCTCTGTTCCGTGGTGAGGGCCCGCGCTCCCCTCACCTCTCCGACTAAGCCGAGGCCTTTGAGCAGATAAAGCCACATAAGCAGCCGGCATTGAGAGCGTCTTCAGGAAACGTTCTCCTCTGCTGGGGTCTGGGATGCAGCTGGAGAGCTGGCTGATGTGGCGGCGGCGTCTCATCAGTTCTGTCTTCGCCATCAAACGCTAGTTTTCTTTGTTGACCCTGTAGGGTCAGACTGTACGGACCAAGAACACAGCTGTTTAAAGGAATCTTACTGGAATCACCGCTCAGTCACGTCAGTTTTTTTCCCGTCCCTCATCTCCAACGTCTAAACCAGAGATACTCATTGCGCGGCTCGCGAGCCACATGCGGCTCGTCAAGCTTTAATTGGTGGCTCGCACTGGCATACTAGCTTATAACAATATGGTAACACAGCCACAAAAAAAAAAATCAAATGTACTACATAAACATGCAGTGAACACAAACCCAAACATCTGCATAATACTTAATGAGTAATAACTATAAATTAAGTAATTTTCTGCGGTCTCGCGTGAATACGGCCGGCCTGCAAACCCACGCGCGAAAATCAGCATGAAGACGACGGAGAGGGGGCGAGCAGGACTGACAAATTCTTATTTATTAACTCGCATGAACCCTCTGTGCTTAATATGCAAACAAACCCGCGCTTGTTTCAAACGAAGCAACTTGGAGCACCATTTCAAAACTGCGCATCCACATTTCAATAAAAGTTATCCGCCTGGCAGTGCAATAAGAAAGAGTAAAATAGCGCAGCTCGCTGCTTCACTTTCGCGTTTAACAGAGGCATCTTTCGAGATGGCTTGTATTTTCGCGTGGGCCAAAACACTGTTCTCAGACTCAGAAATAGTAAAAGACTGCTTTTTGGCTTCAGCAGAAATACTGTTCACGGACTTTGACAACAAGGACGCGATCCTCAAACAAATAAAAGGATTAAAGTTGATATTTTCAATTAATTGAAAACCCCTTCCATGTGGATGTGTTCTCCCTCACTCCAAACATCACACAGCTCTGCCCTGGTAGTCGTGCCACTCTGGAGAGTGAAATAATAGAGCTGCAAACAAATACCATTCTCCAAGATGAACTCAGAGCAGGTGTTGGCCACTTCTGGAGTTTGGTTTTTGAAGCAGACTTTCCCAATTTTAAACCACTTGCTCAGAAAGTGATGTCGTTCTTCATGAGCACATACACCTGTGAGTCAACATTTTCAACCGTGAACACTATCAAGAGGAAACAGAAAAACTGACTGACCCATGCTCATCTTGAATGCCTCACTGTGATTGCAACAACAGACTACAAATACAACATGAAAAAAGTCAAGGACATGCATGCCAGTTTCCGCTTATCCCATTAGTAAGATAAATATGGTCTTAATTGAAAATGTATTGGCTGTGTTGTTTCTTTTTTTGTGGGATATGGAATTTATATGTAGAAATTTGCAAAACATTTGCAAAAGGGGGTGTGTCGTAAAAGTGGCTCTTCCCTTGATTTTGCTCGGCCAATGTGGCTCTTGTGAAAAAAATAGTGAGTATCACTGACATAGAGTGACGGTACAGTGTCGGTGGAGTCAAGGAGCACTGCGTTCTGTCCATCCTACTATAGAACTTAGCTTTTTATTCCTTAAAATCACCTGACAGATCACTGTCATCTTGTCTCGTCAAACGGTGCAATAAAGATTGGATTTTTCAACGCCTTTTTTCTCGTTCTTGTTTTTCGACAACCACCTGCAACCACATGCGGACGAGTCTGTCCTCTCCTGCTCCACCCTTCTCCCTGGGTGCTCTGTCCATCCTGACATTCTGAAGAAGTGTCGAGATGATTGGCACTCTACATCAGTAATCTCAACCTCGGTCTCCTCCAATTCTCATTCCGCTGAGCAGCTGTGTAGCAATATCTCTTTCTCTCTCTTTTCCTCCTTCCATTCTCTTCAACCCTCTTTCCCCCCCTCACTCTCTCCATCGCTCTCCCTTCTTCTCTTTTTCCTCTCTCCATTTCTCGCATTTCTCTCACACTGTCTCTCTGAACTGCCATGGTTACGTGTAGGAGAAGCCTGAAGGCCTCTTCAGTCAACAGTTCTTCCTTTCTACCCCACTCCCCCTCTCATCTCTCCCCTCCTCCTGCCTGCTTCCTTGCTTCCTTCCTTACCCCCCAACCTGCCTCCCCTCCTCTCTCCTTGCGTCCAGCTCTGCAGATGACTGAGCTGTTTCATCTATTCTGGTGAAAGAGAACTGCAGGAAGGAGGAATCTGTCCAACATTATTGAGACACAGCCCCATCCAATTGCGGTGGAAACAAGGAAGCTGTCAAGCAGCATTGAGATGCAGCCCTTTGCAGGCACAATCCTACAAGGCTGTATGTGATGCATACAGAAATAAGTTGGCATGTTGCTTTCATACAGATGACACTTGTCATGAAACAATTTCTGTGTGTTTCTAATCCAACTCTGCTTACTTTGCTGCAACAGAGTATGAGACAAACCGTCATACACTATACTGTGTTGAGAAACTTCTAAGAAAGTATTTAGTATGCCATGTTTTGTTTCAGTTTTATTACCCGGTACATCTTGTAACCCAATATCGCACAACCATAAAAAATTTCAACAAGCCCAACTTCAATTCAGAAAGCAATAAAATGTATCATGGCTCCAGAAGAAGGAGGAAAATTCTCCTTCGGGCATCGACAGCTCCCCTCTTGAAGCCTTCAACCAACACTCAGCCAGAACCTCCTCTCTTTGCGCTGACTGGTCCTCTCTTCACCACCACCTGCTTGGATGCCCTCGGAGACAGGGAGACCCACAGAGATAGGGTGACTGACACCACACAGACCAGAGCCCAGGCTTGTGGGCTGAGGGGAAGGAGATTGGTTGTGTCATGCTGCAGGAGCCCTGCAGGAGAATGAGCGAGCCGACTTCTATGGCGTACGTTAGATTGAGGTTTCACAATTTCTTATCAGGCAGCTGGGAATTTGACTTGACTGCATGGTGCTTGGATCCTCGTTCCTGAATGTGCTCTTCTACTGTGTCGACCCACAGAGTAAGTAAGTAAATAAAATGTATTTATATAGCGCCTTTCCCAGACAAGAAGCTGTCACAAAGCACTTTACAATAATAATAAAATACAGACACAGAGTAAAAAAGGCAGTAAAACAATCCCTGACATACTGCTGTACAAAGATTAAAATGCTTGGATAAATAACAAGTTTTAAGTTTACTTTTAAAAATAGAGTCAAGAGAGCGAGTACAGTCGATGAAGCGCCACCTGCATAGCACAGGTGGGATGGGCAATTTATGACTTTACATCAAAGACTACCGGATATGGAGGGGCATCTGGAGGAGGTGGAGGAAGAGGAGGGAGGGGAGGAGGAAGAGGCACGAGAGGAGGAAGATAAGGAGGAATATACGAGAAAGGAAGTAAAATGAGGAGGGATGAGGAGGCAAAGGAAGGATGTGAGGAGGAGAGGGAGGAGAGGGAGGAGATGAGAGGAGTACAGGATGAGTGGAGAAAGAGACCATGAGCCCAGTGTCCAGTACATCAGAGCAGTGGAGAGGATAATCCAGGGATACGATTTGCGAAAGTGTCCTGGGTACCCTCTGCCTCAACCTTGCCCAGAGCCAGAGTGGTGCAGGGGGCAGCTTGCCCCGGGCCGGGCCATGTCTGAGTGATTAGATAAAGCAGAGGAGGCCAAGCGATGCTAGCTTCAGCCGAGTTTACACTGCAGCGCACGGGCAGCAGAGCCAGGCTCTAAAGCAGGCCAGGGCCAGGGGGGGTGGAGGGGTTGAGGGGGGGAGGGCTGGGGAGAGAGTGATGGGGGTTGGATCTGTCACTCACGATCCACTCAGTCAGTCCAGACACATCCATGCCAGAGCCTGACTGCTGAGGAGCCCTGCTGCTGCACAGCGCACATTGTTAAACACACCAGGAGTAGGCGGGAGCCTGTCAAGGCCTTTTATGCCACGCTGCATGGGTTCACAGGCAATGTGCATGTCTTAGAAACAACAAGCATAATTGATTTTGTAATTAAATCATGGGGATGGTCCTAGGTGTGGGGGAGTGGGCAGTGCAGGCTAAGGGGGTCGGGGGGGCTGGGTGGAGGTGAAGACCAACGCTCTGTATGTCCGTCTTTTTCTGCTCCTTCCTAGTTCCCTGGTCATGTGACTCAAAAAGGTGTTAGGACGCTCTTGTGGCTTCCTTTAGGGCCTCACCAAGCACCCTCACTTGCCCTGTCGCCTGCGGACCTATATGATTGCTTCCTGTCAGATGAGATCACTTCCTGTCAGAGGAGATCACTTCCTTTCAGACCAGGCCTGAAAACACGACATCACAACACAACGAGACCGCTCTCTTGTACACTGACAGCCCAGAAGGGCACTTTTCAGATGCACTAAAACATCATGTTGACGTTCTGTCTCTGACATGGCATGGTGTTTGAATTGTGGCTGTGTTTGAAAGTTAGCGAGATAAGCTCATGTTCTCTGGATAATATCCTGATGTGAAACAGGTAATGCTGGATTTCAGTTTGAAACCCTTGCACAACTGCTCCAATTAGCACACACCAATGAAAATACATGCTTAATATGATTTTATATGGGATCAGTGTAAAGATGCTTGAGTTGGGTCATTTCTCTGGTCATATAACCCAGATCCACATCACATCATCAGATGACCACATCATTTTTATGACTAGTTTTCAATGGCATGACCACAATCGCAGTCTGTCAGTGTAGGCTTCATGGGAGAGGTCTCTGAAAGCTGAAACTGTCGCAGAAGAATTCCCTTTGATGATCTCAAGCCAAGAGAATCCAGCCTTTTAACTCTTCACCTTGTTGAGTCTCAGGCCTTGTGTGTCCAGGCAGTTCAGAATCATTAACAGAATCATTAACAGTAATCACAGAAAGGTTCCCCCTGTTGTTGTAGTAAACCCTGTTAAATGCACATGGACGTCCGTACCTGCGTGAAAGGTAACGCGATCGGCTACAAGCCGTAAAAGGTTCCTCAGAAGGGGCGACATCACTCTGCCTCCCTGCCAAATGGCTCCATTGTCCCCCAGAGCAGAGGCACCATCTGTGCTCACTTACACAACAGCTCTCTCCTCAAGATATGTTCCTGCTGAACAGGTTTAGGTGGTCATCAGCAGCCTTCGTTAAGAGCTTTCTATACCAGGTTTCAGTGCGTAGCCATGTGGAGAGGAGGCCTGACAAACACACGCTCACAGGCATACCATAGACACAAGCACCTGTACGCACACGGATATGGGGACACACGCACATATACACACGCATATGTGCTTGAAGTCCATTCATCGCAGCATGTCTTTCACCAAGTGGAATATTTAATGGTGCCGTTGTTTTATGGGAAGGGGTTTCCTCCAGTGAGACAATCTCCACGGACAGTGAGCAACATGGATCATCCTGTTTTAGCACAGCCCCATTCTACAGCAGATGCTGAGAAGAGAGATAAAGAGGGAGAGAGAGAAGGAGAGATAGAGACAGAATAATATATAGCAAACAGTGAGAGACAAAAACGGTGATGCAGGAGAGGCTGAAAGATTTAGAGAGAGAGAGGGGGAGAGAGAGAGAGAGAGAGAGAGAGAGAGAGAGAGAGAGAGAGAGAGAGAGAGAGAGAGAGAGAGAGAGAGAGAGAGGGGAGAAAGAGAAGAGAAGAGGGAAAGAGGGAGAATGAGGGAGGTGCAGAGAGAGGGAGAGATGGCGTGGGTGTGTCAGACACCATGCTCTCTGTCATAGATCTCCAGAGTCCCTCCTGGTTGCCGTGGGGATACGTCTCCAGGACAGGACTCTATCTTCTACATACGGAGTTTGTGATTGGTTCCCTCCAGTGAGTAATCCTCTCATTACTTACCATGATGAACTGTGGCGTGCAGATTTCAAGGGGACTGTGGCGAGGCGACCCAATGAAAGTCCGAAACCAGGATTGTCATTAGCGCCCCGACGCTGGTAATGCAAATGACTCCCTGCCAGCATCCAACCTTGAATATGGATGCTGCTGGGGACACAGTCTCCACAGGTTCCTCCATCCAGCTGACGGTGACAGAGAGGCCATGTCAACGCAGACTCCTGGAGATCCCTCTCCTCCAGATATTAGAGTTTTCTCAGAGCAGGTGTGTGGTGTGATGAAATGTTCCCGCAGCCCCAGAGCAGAGAGATTAAAAAACACCAATGTTCTTTTTCTCTCTCCCACCAGTTGGTTCTCACCAATGACAGCAGAGCAGCATTAACACACCAGATCCAGGCCAATATGGCAACTTAGATCTCAACAAAACCTTCCAAGATGACAAATCTTCTTTGGATGCAGGTGCAAAGCGATGCAGGCCAGACTAGGAGACACCTTGACTGTTATCAAGCGTCTTGTGAGAAGGCGAGGTTGGAGAACACTGCACGTGTTCTTGCAATGTCTTTCTGTTTGTCTATCTATATCTCATGTGTCTTTCTTCTCTGTGACCCTTTCCTCTGGACTCAGTGGCCCAGTGGTTCAGTGGCCCTTCAAACTTCCTCACTTTACATACTAAAACATCCATCATATCTGTCTTTGCCCCTCGCTCATGATTCGTTTGTCTCCATCCCTCAGCCATCTTTGATTAGGTCCTCTTTACCTCCACAAATTCTTCAGGAGTGAGATTTTCAAACAGGATTGGAAATCAGACAGTGTCAGATTAGCCTTCACAAAGAGGGGGGTGTGGTGTTCCTCCCCCCATCTACCTCCCATCTGCCTCTCTCTGCGTCTCTCTGCCCCTCTCTGCCTTTTCTACGACCGAGCATCATGAATACATGTGTCGCTTCTCAGGACCCAACATGTGACGGCATGGGCACACAGTCTGTTCGCTTACATGCTGCAAAAACTACTCCAAGGCACAAGAAGAAAAAACACCTTTATTACTATGGCATGATCATCATGGACCTTTCAAACCAAAGTGTTTTCGTATGATGCCCGCATCTGGGAATAAAACCATAGACAACCTAAAAAAAAGGTGCTTTGGATGAAACCAGCTCATAAACGACCTCATTGTAAGTGTCAAAATAAAACATGTCTGTTTGGGAGATTCTCCTCACCAAACATGAACAGAAATACACAAACTCACACACACTTAACGAGCTGTGTGTGTCTGAGAACCCTCCAGTAACAACATCACAAGGCAGCGGAGCAGAAACCCATCTCACTAACAGCCATTTTGCCTCCTTCGTAGGTGATTTAATTGGAGATGTCAGGTTCTGAGACAACCTTAATCTACTAAATAGCTATTTTGGGTACAGAACCTCAGTAGCTCCTGCCATTAAATGGCTGTCAGAGTGAGAGGAGTGTCTCGCTAGCAACTTAATCTTTTTAAAAATGGGATGTTGTTACCGGGAGCTCCGACTGGGAGAGTTTCAAAGCCCTTCAACAAATGAAATAGTGCTCATTAGTGGGACTCTTTCTGAGGTAGAAGGATTTGGAAGTGTCTGCCTCCCATATGCTGTGCTGTTCTGCCAGTTTAGTTCCTCATCCTCTCTGAGTTCAGGCTGTTCTGAGTCTTCCTGTGTCGTGGCACAGACAGTGACAGACAGTAGGAGATGACAGGTCTTTTGACCCGTATTTGCAAGTGGTTGAAAAGAATCACCAATGAGATGTGTAGCTCCCGTTTTCCAAAAACACAGGATTCTGTGTTTTTCTTCCTAGGTTCTGGCTTTGTGTGTTTTAAAATGGGACACAGTGTGTTTCCCCCTGTCCACCTCCATCTCTCTATTTCTCTCCTCCTCCCACTCATCCACCTCCTCTATCTCTTCACTCCACCTCTGACTACATGATCTCTCCATTCTCTCTCCTCCCTCTCATCCATCCATCCATTCGCCCATACTATCTTCTTCTCCATCTCTCCTCTGCCCCCTCCCCCCTCCCTTCCTCCCCCCCCCCCCCCCCCCCCCCCGTGATATCCAGATAAACACTTCCCTCCATCTCATTATATAGACCAAAAACATGTGAGAAAAGCTGGTACCATGGCAGATCAGGCTTAATCATTGGTTCAGAGAAGAAGGGGGGCCTGGCCTTCAATCTCAAAAGCCAGCGGGAAAAAGCCATTCGGTACGGTGCCTCGCTCAGCATACGGCCATTAACGCCATAGCGGAGAGGAGCCGTACAAACTGCCTGCAAAGAAAATCCAATTACGCTCTCTGATTCTTCCACTGAAACAGATGACCCATCTGACTAACAGAGTTTTCCCCTATGATCTGTTTTTTTCTGGCTTCTGTGGACTTCTCTGCTGATGCAGCTGGGTGGAGACCGCATGGTGGTCTTCATCGTGGGAGGTCGACACTGAGGGGGTCCTCACCTTAAAAGCTCCGCACATCACTGAAAAGCCCATCTGATGGACGGCTCCTGCTATGTTAAGAGCATTCATGATCTGTCCTCTGAGATAGGGAGATTAACAGATATACCCCATAATGTATGATGGGGGTCGGGAAGGGGTGGGGGGGGAGTGTTTCCTCAACTTCTCATTCCGTCTGAGTGAGACAGAAGCTGGAGGCTTTGAGAGAGACTGAGAGCGAGAGACAGACAGAGAGACAGAGAGACAGAGAGACAGACAGAGACAGAGAGAGACAGACAGAGTTTTGTTGGCCAGTTTAACAGATGGGACAGACTTAGTGCTCAGATTGTGGTTTTATATCTACAACTAAAACAGGTTCCAAACTTTCTTTGTGCTTCTGTTTTGTTTAGTTGAAAGTTTCCGGGAAAACTAAACTAATCCACTTCCCAGTTACTATCTGAGTCTTTCATGAACATAAAGTTTGCATGTTAAACAAAATAAAAAATAATACTTATTTAGGCACTCACAGGGTGAATGATAGGGAAAGGGGAAGATTAGCAGGAAATTAGCAGGTTGGACTTAAGTACATAATATATACACTTGACCAGCAAGGCACCATGGTAGCCTCTTATTGAACACTGTGAGATGATTAAACCTTGGTATTTATAACACCCAGATGAAGCCCTCTGTGACATTGCTTGTAAAAAGGGCTCTACAAATGCATGTTGATTTGATTTTAGTGCCTACTTCAGTGTGTGGCTGCGAATAGCAAATATCAGATCACATGTTTGTGAATTCACAGGGTTGTTTTGCTCTGAGAAATTTTCCATCTGTTTGATAAAGCTATCACCTGCATATCAATGGAGGTTATATGCTTTCTATCTTTCTTCCCTCCCTCGGTCTCCCTCTCTCCCTCTTTCACAATCTGACTCCCTCTCCAACTGTCTCTCTCTTTCTCCTACCTCTCTCTGTCTGTCCCTCCTCTCCCTCTCTCCTGTCCTCTCTCTCTCTCAATGTCTACTCATTGTACAGGTGATTCCAGGTCATGCTGGAGCAGATTATTCTGGGATGGGGTGGCGTGTGTCAGCCAGGGTGAGAAGGATTGGCACCTGTGCATCAGATCATGCCAGTGCTGTGTGCCAGGTCTCCTGTGGCACTGCCACGCTGCCCCTGGCTCTGCTGTAGTCCCTTCTGCTCCCCATCAACTGAGGTCAACAGAAAACACCCGGCATGAAACTAGCACAGTTTAGCGCGACTGACCGGCTGGTTCTGGCGGGATGGTTCTCCAGGTAGGCTGGTTCTAGACAGTTTGGTTCTAGACAGGCTGGTTCTAGACAGGTTGGTTCTAGATGGGCTGGTTCTAGACAGATTGGTTTTAGACAGGCTGGTTCTAGCCAGGTTGGTTCTAGACAGGCTGGTTCTAGCCAGGTTGGTTCTAGACATGCTAGTTCTTGACAGGCTGGTTCTTAACAGTCTGGTTCTAGATAGTAACTCTTCTGGGTGGGTTGCTGGAGGTACCTTCAGGGGTGGACAAAGGGCATCACTAACAACATGACTGTGCATGGAACGTTCACCGCACTGCATGTTAGACTCCCACATCTGATTAGACTCTGTATTTTAATCAGAGGTGACGGTGTTTAGGATAGTCTCTTCATAAGAACAAAATGAAGACGAAAATGAACTCAGTACAGAGAGGGAAGGAGGGAGAGGGAGGGAGGGAGGAGGAAAAATAGGGAGGTGAAGAGAGAGAGGAATAGAGAGGGCATGGTTGTCTCTTGTCTGTAACGATCAGAACCTTCATTAGAATTCCACAACTGTTCTGCCTGGTAGTTAGCGTGTCTCCAAGGTTAACATCTTTAATGCAAGACAGAGAGATTCAGAAGAGAACCTCCTTTGAAGTCTTCTGGTAGGAGTCAGAAGGGAGGCTGCTGCTGAAGTCCGTCTACGATATTGACATAAAAAAAAACTCTCCACACGTAGAATGATGCCAATTGAAATTTCATAGCATTTCCTTCGGGGATGCCGGGGAGGCTGTCTGAGTGAGAGGAATACCCAAACTTTCTGTGCAATGCTCATTTTTTATTTAAAGAGGGACCCTTCTTTGTGGCTGATGAAGGTATGTCAGGATGGCGCATCATTCCGGGCAGGTGTGGAGAACAGCTGACTCTCACTGCCGAGCGGGAAAAATGGGTGTGAAGGTTAAATGATTTCAAATGGCTGTTGACCGTAAATCGCTGCTCAGTTCCTCTGGTTGTTGTCTGTCTGAATCCCAGTTCTGATGAAGGAAGTTCGGAAAGAGAGCAATTTTGCAGCTGAATGTTGCAGTGACCCAAGTAGTTTTTTTCAGTCCAGCCACCCTGGTCCACAGCCCTGATAACCCTGGAGAACCCTGGTGAACCCTGGAGAACCCTGGTGAATCCTGGAGAGCCCTTTCTTCTTTCGGGGTTTAAGTGCTGAATCATTCTCTTCTCCTTACAGAAACAACATCCAATACATTAGTTTCTGTCAGCAGTCCTCACCAGCACAACTTACTGCATAGCAAAAAAGCATGAACACACCCATACACCTCACCCCCCCCCACCTCCACCCCCCTCGACCCCCCCCCCCCCCGCGGGGTAATAACTCCCCCAGCTCCCTCCCTGGTGGTAATAGTCCTCGCCCAGACAAGGACATCTGTCTGAGAAGCGTCACCACACTTTGTGCTGCGGAGACAGGAACCTGGAAGTAACCAGCAGGAAGGCCAATTGGTTTTTGATTTAAGCAAACAATGAGGGTCACCTACGGCAACCCTGTGCGTGGGGGTGGAAGGGGGGGGCGGCGCTGGTGTACGTGTGTATGTGCATGTGTGCAAAGCCGGATGTGGTGTGTATGTGTGAGTTGGGTGGGAGGGCCGGCGGGGTTGTACGTGTGTATGTGCGTGTGCGTGAAAGGCAGGAAGGGGTGTGTGTGTCTAGTGTGAGAGGGTGTAAAGGTGGGGTGGGGGTGTGGTGTTGTAGAGGGGGAGAGGGCTGTAGGCTCTCATTGGGGTCACGAGGGTGAAGGGTTGTTTGTATCTTCTATTACGGCGCTGTCGCCTCCCCTCCATGTGAAGAGAGACGGTCACCACAAGGGCAGATGGAGGAAAAATGTAGTTGCAGACCAGAAGCTCGAATGAAAAATTATTGTTTTCACTTGTGGAGCCAGTCACTGACAATGATACCCTGTCCTCGTCTGGGTACCATGGCGATAACATACCTGGTCACTTTCTGCGTCATTTGTCATTACATGGGTCACATAAGGTTTTTATGCTGTGCAAGGAATCAGCTGCATCTAAACACTTTAGAGTCAGTAGAACACAGAATCCTAACATTCTAATGGTCACTTACAGAGTTACCTTCACGCCCCTTCGTGGTCAGTAGGCAAGTGAGGTGAAGTGAGTGACAGCGATTTAATGACTACACAATAGCCTGTTTTCACAACCCGTCCATCTTTACTGTGACCTAAAAGACCAACTGGCTCATACTTGAGGCTGATAATCATTCTAATTAGCACAGGTTTTCATCCAAAGCGACAAAGAGACCGGAGGGGATTTGAACCTGTGACCTTTTCATCTGTAGCAAAATGGTCTAGGCTCTGAGCTCCACCCTCCTCTGGAGGCTCCAGGGTCTCTCCCAGGACAGCCTCCTGGGGACCCTGCTCCTCCCTCCCCAGACAGAGGGCTTGACACTCGGACACGAGCTAGATTGCATCGGATGCTATCATCAATCTCAATCTGCTGAGAGCATGTTGGAGAGGTGGTGGTGGCAGCCTTCACAGGGGCCTGTGCTGAGGAGAAGCCTCTCTCTCTCTCACACCCACACAGTGAACAGCATTACTGAGACCTGCTTGTCCGTGGCTGGCTGCGAATGATAGCCGTGAAAGATGGTCTTGATGTAGCCTGGGATGGTCCCTTGGGTGTGTTCTTTATCTTGATGAAACACCAGGCTCTTCTTCAGTCATCGATGGCCAGGATTCTGCTCACATATAATCTCTAACTTCAATCTTCTCAGATTTTTCTTCCCATAAATGGTTTGTAAGGAAAGACTAGGAGGATATTCAAAACTTGGTTTAAAAATATGAATTAAATCAGTTTAAGTTTTTTAGGATAAAAGTATTCTTCAGATCAATATTCAAGCAATTACATCAGACTTCCATTTACACATCTTTCTGACAGACTCTCGGCTGTCCATGATCCATGTTCATTGTTCATTCATCCAGAAGGATGTTCAGCCGTTGCATTTTAGACGTCTGTGTCCTTGGATGGCAGTGAGATGATGCCCCGATGGCCACACTTCTGTTCCATCTTTGTGAAATGAGCCTCAGTTCCCCAACTGCTGCCGACTTCACTCTGAAACCCTCCCGCGATCAATATCCAATTCAGCCTGCGTCGTTCGTCCTCCGATAAACGCTGTCCAGACCCAATCCCTTCGCCACAAACCTGTCACACTTCGGTTGGCCTTCTCTCTGTGCCGACCCTGTCTAATGAACGCCCTGCCTCCATCTTGTCCGTTAGATGATGCGGCAGTAATTATATCCCGGTGTACGTGCAGAATGAGGTATCTATTAGTTTGATAAAGACATGGAGATTGTGAAAGGTGCAGATGTAGGCCTACAGTATCACTATTTACAGTTCTCCTGCACTGCTTTGTATTATCAGGACGCTACACGCTGAATCAAGATGCCACTGAACACAATGTTCCTCCCAGCGCTCACTGGAGAGACCTAATGGTCACAGACACCAAATATAATTCCCAGGTCTTCGTTCACAAGTAGATCTAAAATGTACTTTCAGTGGATCCGTTTCTCTTGACCCTTGACCCTTTCCTTCTCCCTGACCCCCGACCGTTCTTAAACATCGATCTGTTCTCTTCAGCTGGAGTTAACGATTATGTCACAGCTCTTCAGCATCAATGTGGCCAAGAGTTGAATCGTCTGCCTGGATCAGACAAAGGGTCGACGATAATGACCTTTTATGATACACGCCTATCCCCCTCTCCCCGCCCCCCCCCCTCCCCCCAACTCCCCTCTCCCTCTCCCCACATCAGCCGCTGCTAACAGAACACAATGCCTGGCTCAAAGATACACGCAGCTTCTTAATCCTCATGTACGTTTCTCATCTCGTTCCAGATTGGAGCAGTTGATGGTTTATTGACTCTTTTCTGCGTCGGAGAGCACAGGGAGGTTTGCTAGGCAGGCAATCTCTAATCCCTCCTGAGGTGCCTGTTGCCCAGCGGGCGCCACGGAGATGGGAGGAAAACAGGAAGTATAGAGCACCATTCAAGTCTCCTCCATGATCTCCAGGGATTCAAAACGTAAATGCCTTCTCTCATTTTCGGTCAAAGTGTAAATGTTGTAAAGCTTTAGGGGGCCGTGTCTGCTGCAAGCAGGAGTCATCCTGCGGTGAGTTGGGTTCTGTTCTGTTTTGGAGGTATGGGAGAGTGTGCACCTCAGATAGCTTAAGGCCAGTTCACACTGTCCAACACACACCAACACACAAACAGCCAACTGTTGTTGGGTTGGGTTAGTTTGGTGAGATATGTCTGTTAGTGTTTGTTGGGGCACCGTGAAAATGACAGTTATCTTTACACAACATTCTCAAACCAACAGTGAACAGTAAAATGTTTGATGCATGTTGGTGTTTGTTGGACGTTGTTGGGGCAGTTTGAATTGGTCTTTAGAGGGACAGGCAGTGTCCTGCGAATCTGATTGGATCAGAGCATTCAGGTGAGTTCACCTTGTTTCTGCATACTGTACCTGCGCACACTGTCAAACTAGGGAAAGGTTTCAGGAAGTCAACGACAGATCTGAAGATTGTTCAACATTCGGCTTTAGTTGATAGTTGATAATCGTCATGCATCATTTTGTTAGATGTTGACCTTGTATGGATCTTCTACAAACAGACTCTCCAAAACAAAGGCTGTTTTCAAAGGTGTTACAATAGGAATGCTTAAGGGAAGACTGATTGGCTGACAACCCACACATGAATCAACACATTCATGTGTCAGATCAGAAACATTGAATCACTACCCCACTTCAAATCACAACTCAAAACACACCTGTTTAAAACTGCCTATTTCCTCTGATGCCACTTGCCCTGTCGCATCCCTTAATCTGTTGTAATTGTTCTTATTTTGTGTGTTTTTATGTATTTTTTTATTGATATTTATTCTTGATGTATTCTTTCATCTCATTTCTGTACGGTGTCCTTGAGTGTCCAGAAAGGCGCCTTCCAAATAAAATGTATTATTATTATTATTATTATTATTATTATTATTAACACTTTCTCAAACGTTAGTAGAATGTTGTCATGCATTAACTTCAGGCCTCTGTAGAGCAAAGAAAGTATTATTTAAAGGTGAGATCCCACCTGATCCTGTCCTGGGAGACCTACTTGGTTACAGCTCAGGAGACTCCTGAACATGCTCAGAATGTATTCCTACATCTTGTGTTGGCAATGAACAAAAATCGGTGCAATTTTACACTGTGACCTTTTGAAGTCCCTGCTCAGGCACAATTCCCAGTCCTGGAGGTCTGGTCTTGGATCTTGTGGCCTCACAGACTGTTTGAACCAAATGTTCACATGTAGCTCTGCATGCCACAAAGAGACTCACCCTGACATTTACATAAAGGATGACACAATCCTAGAGATTCACTCGGGCGTTGGAGGCTAATCTGATAACACAGAATAGCTCTTACCAGCAGACCTTCATCGAGTTGTCCTCTCTCTGAGCCAGCTTTATTTTTATCTGCTGTGCAAGTGCATGGCCAGCAAATGAAATATTCATACATTACCTTCCTGCTATTTACATGTCTTTTTTAACTAGTGCCGCCGCTAGCCATTTTGGTACCCCCCACCACGGGGCAACATTCACTTTCACGGTGGCAATGAATCTCTCATGCTCTCGGTTTAATTAATGCTATGGAGACGAAAAAACAGCGACACAGGCTCGACATTGGGCATTGCTGAGTGAAACAAGCAGATATCATGTTGAGCAAGGTCCCTCTTGGTTCCTTGGGCACCTCTGCCGTTTGAAACTGTGACCATTGTCATGTAGTGCAGCTTCATTGTCAGAAGACGGATGTTTGATGAATATTTCAGGATCTCCACCTGCTGAAGCAGCACAGGCTGCATACAGATGCAGGCAGTATCACACCTCAACAGGAATCTCTCTACCCGCTCCGCAAGTAGATCTGTTCCGGAAAGTTCCTGCACTCTGACAGCTGAAATACTGTTAAAACTGTGACCTTCTGATTTTCAATGTACTGCTCTTCCCTGAGCGTGCGTTATTGCTATCTTGCTTAGCGTCTGCCAGATGAAATACAGTGTTAAATGTATACAATCAACAGGGCTGTTGCCATGGGAAGGGTTTCAACAAACCGTGATGTCATCATCAACGACGTCAACCAACTGGGATCAACGTGTGTCAGGAAAATTATCGTGACATCATTGTGATGTCATTGGTTTTTGAGCTGGTCAGACAAGCTTAGAGTTATAATATTTTAGGTCAGCGACGGTTCAGCAAAGAGGCAAGACAAAAACAAGATTAACGTTCATTTTGTTTCTCTTTTAAGACCCAAATATTAGTCACGTTTGGAAATTGATGACAAACACTAATTCCATGTCCTAGAAGAGAAGTTCAAGAAAGAAGCTGAGGCGAAGTGCAGATATTGTCTTGACAAGCTCAGCTGTCCGTCTCGAGAGACGACCTCTCACTGAATTACTCCTCCAAAGGTCTCATTCATGTTTTCGTTATCAGAGATTTTGTCTGACTTTTCCCTTGCCTTCCCTGAGGACTGAGCCTGCTTCTAGGTGCTGATCTGCAGGCATCTGTGAAGCCTTCTGTCACATTGCTTGTAAAGGGGGCTAAACAAACACATTTAGATTTGTTTGGATTTGATTTGACTGGCTCTCCCACTTCAACAAACACAAAAGCAACAAAAAGGACCCCTCTCTCCCATCCCTCCTTATTCCCTCAGGATCCCAGAGTCATTTTGAGGCGTGTGGTCGGCTCCTCACAACCTCTCTGACCCTCAGTGGGAAGCTTGAAGCAAATCCCTCTGGCCAGAGGGGATGAAGAACGCTAAGAGCCAAGCTGGCTTTTTACAAGGGCTGAGGATTTGCTGTTGTTATTATTGTTGTTATTGTTTTTCTCCACAGCTGCCTGCTAAACCCTGGCACTAAGAGATGCTACTGTCCCCTCCATTTCTTCTGATGAATATTACATGGGCACTAACTTGACTGGTAAAGCCAGCCGCAGTCGCTGATGATATCTATGTGAAAAGTTTGAACGAATTGTCCGAAACTGCGGTGGCGGCGATTAATAATTCATTGATGGGTTTTCAGTTGGACTTGGCCTACATAAATATGTTCACTGACAAGAGAACTGATGGCTGGAATTACCATACTGTTTCAATATCTCTGTAGACTGTTAAACAAAAAATGGGAACAAGGAAATATGTCCTTGCAAAAGACATTGGAGATATAATACTTTTGCATCTGTTTTCTTTCCTCCTCTCCTTCTCTCCTTCCTCTCCTCTTCCTCCCCCCTCTTCTCCTCCCTCCTCGCCACTTTCTTCTCTTCTCCTTGGGGGATGCACTATGACCATGGACTAAGTGTAAGAAAGTTACAGTAGAACTACAGTAGGCTAGCTCTACTGTGTGTCCATAGCAGTAGCCCTTGTGTATCTGTAGCACCTTGTGTCTGTTGATAACCAGTATTTGCTGAATCATTTTAAAAACAAAATTTCAATCCCACGCTAGACCTGGGAGTAAGGTGTGTTCTTTCACAGTTCTGCTGCTGAAAGATCATCATTCACATGTTAAAAAACCCACAGGTCACACACATTTAATTCCAAGGACTGCATTGTTAAATTGGATCAAAGAACGATTGTTTCAATGCACCTGTACTACCTTGGATTCTATCTGTACCGGAATAATTGTCAGGGCTCCGTATTTACATATGCGCCCGGTGTATTTGCAATCCCACACCTCCCCCACCCCCCCTACCCCCTTCGTCCTTATCCCTCCTTCTAGCCGGGTAATGAAGGTGCAGAGAGCGGAGCGAACAGTGGCCTGTGTGTTAGCAGCGCGACCGAATCAAAGTCTCCAGTGTGGTGAGGTGGAGAGGCTCTGGGAATCATAAACCTGCCGACACACTCTGTTGGTCGCCGTCTATCCATGTAAATGTAAAATACAAAATGCACTTTACGTGCAGCAATTCAAAGCCAATTTTCACAACCGCCTCATGCGTAAAATGAGTACTGTATAGATATGATAGAAAATAATATTGCAGAGCATATTCACTTCATGATGACATATCGAGGAATTCCTGTATCGCCGAAGCATTAGTCTATAAACGTCCATCGCATAACTGATTCGTTCTAATCATCACCGCTGTAAAGTTCAGGGCTTCTGCAGTCTAATCCCATCACAGAGACGGTAATGAATAGTGTTGTTTATAGGTTGTTGTTGACCCCACATCTCAGCTCCAGTCTGGAAGGAGAGGGACAGTCATGGATGACTGATCTGACGTGCTGTGAGACAGCAGAGGAGCCACGGCGCTGCCCACCATGAGGGGCCGTTTATGAAACAATTCAGACTCACACAAAACCATATGAGACACGTACACATTAATACTACTTCAAACTCCCATCCACAAATAGGAAACGCATGCATCGACACATACAACGTATATTAACATGTGACGTTTATACACATTCATCATTCACATTAGGCCTATAGAGTGTTGTTGAGTCCTCATCAAGTACTCATCTAATTGAGTTAAACTTTCTATCGTTTATAGTTTTTCACCCTTTCAATTATTATTATTATTATTATTATTAATTATTTTTTTCCAGATTATTTTTTTTCCCGGAAAGTTTTTTTTCCACACTTGAAAAACGAGTTGTGTCCCACCCCTCCCCTTTTTTTGTAGGCTACATTGTTCAAGGAAAGACGTGCTAATTGGTCAACACAAGTTCAACACAATGTATGGTGGAATGCTCTATTATCCGACCAAACCTTTTCCTGTTTTGAAATATGGAGAAAACATCATCTCCGATAGGTTGAGAAAACAACACCATTTTGTTGGACATTCTGAGCCTCTGGTCATTGCAGGGTCTCATATATTCTCATGCCATTCTGGTGAGGGACGTTTTTTGGAGATCTTCTAAAAGGTTTCCAGAAAGACAGAATGGCATGTTGGTATCTGTTCTGAACAATACTGTGAGTGGCCACAAGATGTCTCTGCTAAATAATTCATGAAGGTTGACAAGAGAACCCAACTGTTGTAGTGGACCAGGGATTTTAGACAACCATGTGAACCAACATCATTTTACTAAGTTCTGAAGTCTACACGTCCAACAAAAATGCTGAATGCTCAGTATTTCACTTGTGGCTTGTATGAGTGTGTGAAGCATGTTTATATAGCCTTTTTTATAGCGGCTGATTGGACCTGGGTAGTGAATCAGGTCTGTTGTCAGTCCAGGGCTTAGAAAGATGTTCCTGTCGAGAAAACATTTCTCCAGTTTTTTCAGAGGATTTAAAAGTGTTATCAATAAGAACAGTGGGAAAACAGGAAGACTCAAAAGATGGCTGTGAAAAAACTACAAACATGTGTATTTGAATTTAATTTGTTAGACAGTATGTTGGAATGAAGGAGTGGTTTCAGTGTCATAGTAGAGTTATGACTATAGTGTGTTAGTGCTGCGTGAGGGCTGGGGCTTTGAGCTGCAGGCTGGGGGCTAGGGTTGGGGTTTGGGGGCAAAAGGATGTGGCTGGGGGCCAGGGTGGGAGTTGGGGCCTGGTGCTGGGGACTAGGGTTGGGACTGGGCTGAGGGCTGGTTTGGTTCAAGTTTGGGCACCGGCTCTGAACCGGCCCTCACCTGACTTGGAGGAGAAGTGATGAGCCAGACGCTCTCAGATTCAGCCATCTGAGCTGTCTCAGAGGCCCATCCAGACCGGTCCAGCTCAGAAGTGGTGGTACCAGGCCAGTTTGGGGAAGACGGGGATCTGCTTGTTAGGTGCAGCGAGTGAGCCAACATGACAGCAGGGAAACATGGTGATATTAATGTAACCAGAGACGTACTTTGTTGCGGTCGTTGAACATAATTGTCTTAATAAAAAGTGTGAAGGACAGATTTTCTGATTTGAAAAAGGAAATGAGAAATGTCTCACGCATGTCTAATAAAATCCACATCCCTGATATTAACATCAGCGCAGAGTTCAGTCTCTCTGCTGTCATTTCACTTACAGTATTTGAAATGCTGTTATGTTATTATGTGAGACGTCTGAACCCCATAAGAGTTCTATGGCTTGTGCAGTCTCGTAGGAGTGTGGAGTGAATCTGCTGTCTAGCTCTTTGAATCCCATCTCCTGGTGTGTGAGTGATTTGCTAGGATTTGATCGCCGGTTCATGTGCGTTCACAAATTGATCTCTCCGACCGATTCCTTTGAGTGCGCGTGTTCAGGCTTGAAAACATGATGTATGGCTTCGCGGCAGGAATTGACCCCCATCGGATAAAGCGGCCCAAATTGCCTCCCTGATATATGGCTGGGTCTTGTTACACGCAATTCCCCCCCCCCCCCCAGCTCTTTACATTCCCCTCAAGGTCAGCTCCCTCATGCTGTTGGCCATGAAGGAGCAGACACAGGAGCAGAGAGGAGGGGAGGAGAAGGAGAGGGAAGGCAAGAGGAGGTGAGTAGAGCGAAGTGGAGCAGAGAGGAGAGGAGGACAGAGGAGGAGAGAAGCAGAAAGAAACAGGAAAGAGCAGAGAAGAGCAGAGTGGTGCAGAGGACAGGGTAGCTTTTGTTTCCACCTCATCTCCACGCCCTCACCAACTCACCCCCGCACGTGTTCAATTCCAGTCATGTCTGCTGGTGTGAGGTCACACATTACATTTACATCCTGAGAACACTTCAGTGGCAAACAACTGTGGCTTGACACTAACCTGGACCAACTAGATCTTTGATAGGGATAACTCACATCAACGGGGTGGTGGGGCAGATCAGGAGGTACATTTTTGTTGTACATTTCTGCACCATTATCATGAAACCAAAATCAAGCATCTTATAGAGCAGATGTTAATCTGTTTGTTTTCAGGGCACTGTCGACCTGTGACCAGAGCCAGACCCTCTATAACATGAAGAAAGACATCCTGCTGGACAGCTTTCCTTCAGAAGGCCTTGTGATCCTCCCCTTCGCACGAGGCCCCCAGGGTGGCCAGGGGGGCCCCTGGTTTCCTGCCTTAGCGAGGGTGTCTCCTTCTAACAATAGGGCCCCCACGGTGAGGGGACGGGCCCCACCAGACTTCATCTGTCCAGGCTGTGTTTTCGTAGGTGTCCTGTCTGCAGACACAGAGAAATGCCCAGCCATACATTTGTTAGCTCAGTGTGGGGGTGAGAGGCGGGAGGCAGCAGCCTCAAAAACAAACAGCATCTTGAAGCGTTTGAGGGAGGGTCTTTTTCAGAAGACGGAGATGAATAAGAATGATGGGAAGGTTTGGGCGTCAGATTCTGGGTTCCTGCTAGTAAACATGGGTTTCAAAACAAAGCCCACATGACCGTGTGTGACACTAACCCCCTGGTAATTCACACCAGGTTTGGAGCCAGTTAACTATAGGGCAAAGGTAAGCCTAGGAGTTGCTACGACGTGCAGGTTTTTCATCACTACAAAAAAACAAATCTGTTGAAAAATGTATGCCGTTGCACACTGCTTATGTAAGGGAAACAGAACCACACTACTGCTCCCTCGACGTCTATTGGAGTTCTCAGCACTGCTGGGCCAGGCATGTCTGACTGTACAGATTTGCCTTGTTTAAATTATTTATTATAGGGTTCCTTTCACTCAAGGAAACAAAATAACTGAGTCACGGTAAGAGCATCTTTTTCAGGGGGTCTTGCAGAACAACATGACCTGGTTTTGCGATGGCACTGTCTCATGTCTGAGCCCTGGATCTCTGACCAGACCACAAAGGCTTCCCTTGAACTCAGCCCCCCAGCCATTCATCTGGCAGAGCACCAGAAAGAGAGGGAGGGAGCGACGGAGCGAGCAATGATGAGAGAGAGAGAGAGAGAGAGGTTAAAAGAGAGAGACAAAGTGATAATAAAATACGTGATAATAAGAAAAGTGATAAAAAGTGATGATAAGAAACTGTACGGAATTCATAAAAACACTTGGGCAGGAAGTGATTTCTGCAAACATCTCACCTGTGGAAGAAAACTGTAGTTGGGGGGGGGGGGGGGGGGGGGGGGGGGTTGATATTTCAGCACTTGTAGTTGTAGTTTGGAAATTAAATGCTTCTTTTGGCCAGGCTCCAATGGAGGATGAAAATCCATATTTTAGCTTCAGCGCACGCTGTAGAAAAGATTGCACATATTGAAGATATTTCATAGAGGGATTGTTTTTTTGGAGTGGAAAGAATGTGGAAATCATTGAGCACTTATTGTAGAAAACAGTTCCCCTGGGTTCTTGTACACTCAGCTATATGGCTCCCCAGCAGATATTGAAAAGACAACTCTACTGTGCTGAACCTTTGTCACAATCATGTTGGAAGGCATCTTGTTATAATACTGCAGTCTGATTTGGTGCTGGTAGGAGATGTTATGTTTTCGGACTCATATGAATTACTCATACAGTATATTTTACAGGTTCAGGTATGATATCCGACATCTACTTTCCAACTTGTGCTTTACAATTTGTGACTTAGCAGAGACTTACCCAGAGTAACTCACAGTAAGTACAGGTACACTCCTCAAGGTAAGTAGGGTGAAGCTGGGAATGGAACCAGCAACTTTCTGATTAAAAGCTCTACTCACTAACCACTCAGTCATCACCTTGTTTGTGTGTCCTGTGGAGCAACACTGTGGCCCTTCTGTAGAAGCTTACCATTCCACAGGAAACCCTCTGCATTTCACATCGCTGAGCTAATCAGTCGTAATCTGCTGGATAAAACCTGTTTCCCAGCATAGGGCTGAGGCGCCTGATCCCGCGCTTTCACGGTAATTAGCAGGCCGAGGTCTGATTTAAATGTCACGACTACTTTTTGAAGAGAAGGATGGTTTCAGAGCTGCCCTGATTATAATTCCAACTTATTTAACTCTGCTGTTTAGGCTCTATTGTGGTACAATGGCTTCCTGGGTCAACTTTTAAACATTCCTGATTGTTTTCTGAACAACAACTTTGCAAGATGATGGAGACTTGCTTCTTGATTGCCTGCCATTGTGCCTTGGCTGAATCGAGGACATACAGTGCTGATTCCTGCATAGGCAGGCCACTTCTCTTTAATGCAAACACAATAGATAATGATGATTGGCCCCTGAGGCGAGGCTTGGCCTATCATGTCAGCCCCAGACAAGCAGACTTCCTGAGATGGGGAGGTGATGTCATTCACCCTGAGTTTGGGCCTGTGATTATGTTGGCGTTCGCAACGAGAAGCGGGATCAGCAGGCATCAGGTTCATCAGGTGGTCAGCTTGTACGATGTCAGCAAGCGCTGGGTTTTAATCTGATGGCACTTTGTAGTCCTCCTCAGAGATATTGAGGTAGAGAGCAGAGCCCTGTGACAGTGAGGTTTTCTGTATTACCCTTGGGGGGTTTGTCGTCAAGATGAGCGCAGACTCTGCTGTCGCTCGACTCTGTCTTGCTGTCCATCACTGAGGAGACATCTCAGTGTTGTTAATGCAGCATTCGTGTTTAAAAAAACGAATCGACTGTACACAGAAGTGACAGCATCCTTTTCGCTGAACATTCGAGGTTTTAAAATGAATAAATGAATTTCTAATTTGGATCTGTGCATAAGTGGCATTAGAGTGAAGTGAAAGAATTAGGTTGACGATTGTCTTCCATGTCGGTCACGTTGTAAAAATTATTCAGAAAAGTAGCCTGAACAAGACTGGTAAGAATATGTTTGAAGCTTGAGTTTTTGGTTACATTTTGTGTCTCACTGTGAACGGTTTATTGTTTATAGTATGTCTCAGAACTAATTGACACACTGTCCTGTCAGTCCTGTGAATTAGTAGTCCTTCAGATTATGCTGTACTCACTATGTGTAGCATTTACCTCTATGCACTAAATGTGTTGAATGAACTGTACAGTTATGTAGCAACCTGCATCAAAAAAGTCCTCATCGGACACCTCATCAAAATGAAGGCTAACTAACACAGAGCCTGAATGGGATTTTGTTTTTGTTTAATGCGTTAGGCCTCTGAATGCTCAGCAGCGAGATTAGCAACGTTTTTTTTAAATACCTTCCTGAGCTCCAAGTGTTTTCTTTCCCAAGCCTAGAAATCAGAGGAGAAACCAGCCCCAACTCCCACTGGGAGTTAGGATACAACCAAGCCCTCTCTTTCAGTAAATCTGAAAAGAACAATACAGTCTAGCTGGGCCCTGCCGGACTAACCGGATG
This sequence comes from Neosalanx taihuensis, assembly GCA_030340665.1. NCBI lineage: Eukaryota > Metazoa > Chordata > Actinopteri > Osmeriformes > Salangidae > Neosalanx > Neosalanx taihuensis. The sequence continues at coordinate 11,132,032 of CM059289.1, forward strand.
TCTGATTGACGCAACTCCCAACACCCTATCAAGTTTATTGTGGATCCAATTATTAAGGAAACCTACTGGCTGCGAGAGTGTTATCTCTGAGGGAGCAGAGCTGCGCTGGAGTCCCAGATCGGTCCTCTGGGATTTCCACTGAGTGGCCAGCATGCTGTGGGCTGGGCTCATGACAGGGGAGGAGGGCGCTGGGACAATTTTAGAGGCATGGCACTGAGCCCCAGTCAGCCAATCAGAGATGGACATACTTCAATTTTTCCTACGATACAGCCAGGCCTGCCCAGCTGTTTGAATGAGGCTACAAACTTGGTCAACTTCACTTCAGCCTCTGACAATCTCGGGGTCTGAAGTTGCTGCAGAACCATAAAGGCTGCTGCCTGTATTTAGTAGGGTGATATCAGAGGTGAATCCAGGGTCCGTTTCGGTGGATTACCTCAGACCTCTGGAAGGAATCTTATGTTTTGGCTGGTTCCAAGAGTGAGTTCCTCCCTGAAGGTAAAATGCTGTGCTGAAGTTGATCTAACAATAGCTACACATCCCAATCTGCAAACCTAGTCCACCTGGAAACCTCTGCTAAGGTAAGATCTTCCAAAACTACATTTCAACTTTCACGCTCGTAAATTAACAATTATAATTCAACGCATTGAAGAATGGCAGTTTGTGGTTTTGTGTGGTTTAACATAATGTGTCCATTTGATAAAGGGCAGGGTAAAGCCCTGTGGTTAGAGCATGTGAATGCAGATCAAAAGGTCACAGGTTTAATTCTCCCATAAGCTGTTTGTCACTTTGGATAAAAGCATCAGCTAAATGAATTATTCTTCACCTGTAGAGTGACCCTCGATCCAGGCCCCAGAGTTCATGACTGGACAGGACACCCTCTCCCAACAGCATCCCTATCTCATGTCGTTCCCACAAACCTAAACTCCCACGGATCTCGGCATATCCAGCGATAGTGAAACAGACCCCACATCAGTGTGAACCCCCCACCCCCCCGCCCCCCTCGCCCCCTCACTCCGGGTCCACGCTGCTTCAGATCTCAGCAAGCCTGCGTTTGTCACAGTTCCATTTTGGAGGGCATGTTAGCTTAAATGCCAAGTCTCAGGGCTGGCAGGGGACGCTGGGCCCCCCCATCGCCTCTCAGAGAGGAGGAGAGGGCTTCCAGGGATGTGACCTTGTGCAAGGAGCGAAGGCCCTCGCTTTGACTCAGTCCATGTCCCTTACACAGAGAACAGTTCTGCTGCCCCTGGCTTGGACGCTGTGCTCACTCTAAAGTGGCAGAGTCACTCTGCCCTCCCTAACTCGGCTATTTTAGACCACTGGCCTGCATTGTTTCTGCCCCCCTGCTCGTGACAGATTCCAGTTTCACTCTCATGTGGAGCTTGGATGAACTCGTGGTCTCCAACATTTTAGATTTGAATATCAATCTGTATCTGAGTTGACAAAAGGTTTATAGGTTCACGGTATATTCCCACCACAGAAGTTTCCTTCTTGATGTTTGTGTGTGTGTTGAGAAGTCAGACAGTATTGACTTGAAAACGAAGTTTTGTCCTTTAATCCAATGGAATGAGAGAGGTCGACTGATGGTCACCCAGGTTACAACCCCAGGATGTAAACCAGGAGCATACCAACCTAGAACACATGTGCGTTGGTTCAGCCTCTTAAAACTCTGGAACTATTTTCAGACGGCACGACTTTGAACTGACCTTTGCTGCAATTGTATAGAGCCTCTGGTTCCTAGACTGCAATAGCTGTAATGTGACACTTGCACTTGCTTAATAGTTTTCAGGACTTGGTCTTGTTAAGAGTGTTTTATTGGAAAAATGTAAAATGTAAAAAGGTGTTTCATGCCTCTACGAACACTTAGCAACTCACGATTCATTTCAACCTGGTTCACTAGGATGTATTCTATATGGTTACTAAAACTAGAACCGAAAAAACACCCTGTTCCCTCTACACACCAAGAAAGAACATATTGTCATTGTGTAATTTTGGGCCACCTACATTTACCTAAAATATTAACTTCTTAAGTCACACTAGGATTAAAGTCTTATTTAAAATGTCTAAGTTTACCCGTAGATCTTCAATGGAGAATCAATGCCTCAAGACTCTTATCGCAGCTTGCAGACGCGAAGAGTTCCAGGCAGCATCACTCAAACTCCCAAATTAGTGTCAATTGTTCGCAACATACCAGGAACGGTTGTTTCAAGACAGCTACTATGACACTTTTAATCTCAGAGTCGATTCACACCCCCCCGTTTCATGGTCAACCATCCCCAGGATGATGCTGGGGGAGGATGGGGAAGGCTGGGTGAAACTGAGTGCATGTTGTTATACACCACTAATATTACTTACTAATCTATAAAAAATACTCCTGTAGTATTTATAAATGCACTCTCTATGCTGTCCTCCACTGTTTTATTTACCTGAGTTGATGTGAGGCTCTTCCAAAGACGCCCCCCCCACAAACAAACTTTGTTTCATCTGGGGAAAACATTTGGATGAATATTTGGCTATCAAACGGTCCTGCTGAGTCTTTGTGTGTGAAGAAAAGAGAGAGAAAAAACAACAGTAAACAAGTCACATCTTGAATCGAGAACCACATCAGTGGCACTGTGTCTCCCTGACTTAGAATCCCACAGACACCACTTATTAACTGCTGAATAACCCGATCTTCTCTCCTCAACAGGCTCCTGTTGCCAGGCAGAGTTCAGGCAGAGATCGTAGGAGGGACATCAGCACGTCAGCATGCCCCCCGCCATAGGGGGCCCTCAGGGCTACACCCCCCCAGAGGGGGGCTGGGGCTGGGCGGTGGTGGTTGGGGCTTTCATCTCCATCGGCTTCTCCTACGCATTCCCCAAGTCCATCACGGTCTTCTTCAAGGAAATCGAGGTGATCTTCGATGTGTCGAGCAGCCAGGTGTCCTGGATCTCCTCCATCATGCTGGCTGTCATGTATGCAGGAGGTCAGTGGAGCTGACACACCCCACGTGCAACACAAACAGCAGCTCCCGTAAATACACTGCCTGAATGCAGGGCCATACTTTGTTTTGTTTAGCGGTTTGTTTGAGGTTTTACAGGGACAAGAAAATCCAACAAAACCACTCAGAAAAGCCAAGCCGTGAACTTTTTAGTTTGTTTTTCTGGGTGAATGAGATGGGCTTGCTTAGCAATGTGACTTGTTAAAGAGGGGTTAAGACCGTTTTTTTGAAGATAGCTATTTTAGCTTCTGTTGGAGACAATTGAGGCTTTTGACAGAACAGCCCCACAACCACCCAGTGCTTTTACATTGGTGGAAATACATTGGTGGCCTAATATATGACTGTGTGCCCACAGTCTCTCCGCCCTGTTCAGTATTCCTCCTCCTCCTCCAGTGACTGCAGGTGCTCTGTCTTGTGGACGGAAGTCCATTACCTCCGCACCACCAACATTCTTCCTCCTCAGACACACAGAGCTCGCCCAGGTTCCCACCCATCCAAAGTGTCCTCTGAGGTCACAGAGCGTAAGATCAAGATTGAGAGTGTTGTCTGGGACGAGACGTCCAGGCTTGAATCACACACCGCTCTCGTGGAATCAGGACGAATGAGGCCTCCGAAAGCTATCAAACCCCTCCATTGAGGAGTTGTTCCGAAAGAGTGCAACTTTATCTGTCTCTAGGGTCCTGTGTTTGGTTTCAGCTCTGTCGTCTTGTTGATGTGGTCTGGATCCTTGTTGTGAAGGAAGGGGAGAACCGGTGAGGTGATTTACATGGAAGTGGCTGAGCAGAGAGACGTCTAGGGGAAAGGAAGTGCTCCCACGCTGATCGATCACAAGCAAACGAATCACGAACAACGAATCACAAGCCTGGTGATATCAGACGGGTCTCTCCTGCCAAGCTTCGAAACATCTTTTATCCGTGGGATATTCGGCACGTAGAGGGTTTTAATCTGAGAGCCTCTTCTCAGTTCTCTGTAGACCAGACCAGGACTTGGGGAACACGCAGCACAAAGCCCAGACTCTCTGGAAGGTCCAACTCCCTCCAGGGGCAAAGACAAAACAAGCAGTTTTTAATCCAAACTCGTAAACAAGTCATTTTAAGTCGATTGAGCAAAATGCAATCTTTTTCGAGGTGCTAGCTCAAAGGAATGCAAGCATACAGGAAGCTTAATGCCTTTGTTAAGCTTTGAACTGGAAATACCGTGAGCTTTAGCGAAAACACGGGTTAACTAGTTTTTTTCATTATTGGTAACGCAAGGCTCACTTAAGCCTCGGTCCCAACGTCTCTGAAATAGTTTAATAACCTCTGTAAATAATTTAGCTGGTAGTTCACGTCAAGGATCAGTACAGCGTGTGTAAACTTTGTGTATTGGAGCCAAATAAGCCCTTTTTACTCTACTACACAGTGGCGGTGATCCACACCAGGGAATCAATGCTGTTTATTGTTCAATAGCCCCACCCCCCCCTCTCATCAGAAGGTAGCTTTCAGCCTCAGGACACAATCAAGGGCTTCAGAGCCAAGGGTCTCAAACTGTTTCTCCGTCTCTCTTACTTTCTTCACCCTCTCCCTATTTTTCTCCCTCTTTTTCTCTCTCTTTCATTCACTCTTTTCATCTCCATCTGACATCCACTCAGCCTTTGTTCTCCCCCCCTCTCGTCTGTCTCTGCTCTTTCTTTCTTTCCCTCTTTCCCTCTCTCTCTTTCTCTCCCTCTCCCTTTCTCTCTATTCAGTAGTTCAGGCCACATGACTGAGTGCACATGACATCCAAATAACTGTGTGGGCCGACCTTTGACCTTGGAGCTAGAATGCGTCAAGTCTGTGGGACTCAAACTCTCTCCAGACGTCATTATTTCACACAATCCAAAGCCGGCTCAGTAAAGCCAGGCCTTCTGACTGTGAGGTCACCTTACAGCATATCAACACATTCGACCGCACACACAGCGGAGTGTGCCTGTACCCCTGTGAGTGATTGCAGGGCTCATGAGGGGGTCTCCTCACTGAACACTCACTGTAAGACATCCGCTTCCTCCATCAATTTCTCATCTGCCGCTGGTCTAATAATCTACATGGCTTGGTGGCCTGACCTTTGTACTATTCCCTTGAAGACAGAGCAGAGGAAAGTCATTGTTTGCATTCAGCTGACTCGCATTAGAAACTAACCAGCCTTTGTCCTGCTCTGTGCCAGCAAATGAGTCTGGACATTCTCTAAACAAAAACTGTCAGGTTCCATTTGGCTTCCTGGTGAGGCGGTGGGGTTTGGCAGGGAGGGCCGAAGCGTCTTCAAGCTTGTGGATCCTGACTTGTTCGGCAGTCGGGCCGTCGCGGCGGGCCTGACAGCGCTGTGGCGGCCAGCCAGCTGATGCCTCCATGCCATTTAGTCATGTGTTTACAAATCCTAGTGAGTTAGGTGTGGGTTTGGGTTTATGGTCAATATCCCCACTGTTTTATTGCTGCCATATCCTCATATATTTAGGTCCTCTCTTTCTTTTCCCTGTTTCTTTCCTCTCCTTCCCTCTCCCCCCCTCTCTCTGTATGTACTGTATGAAGGCCTGGGTATACACAGTAAATATGTACATATGTATGTATATGTTACTCTCATTGACAATAGCACACATCCCCAGTTCCGCTCTTACCTGTAATGGATCAGCACTCTGAACAGAGTTTGCTCTGTTTTCATTCTCAGCACTTGACTCAGGCGCTGCATGGCCTGTCGACTTGCCATCCATCAATTCACCATGAGTGTCTTGTTTTGTGTGAGATTGCATTGTGAATGGTGTTGATGGCAGAAATATTACTGCAGTGCAGCAGTGAAATTATTGCAGAAGTTGTGTGATGTCAGTCCCTGCCCAGAGGTGTAATTGTGAGGTCCTCTGGTGGCCAAATATATTATTGTTACAAAAAAGACTAGTTTGAATTTGCGTTTACAAAAGGCATTGTCTGTAGGTTTCACTGACAGCATAAAGGGATTAAAATACTATTTTGCATTCTCATGCAGTATGTAAATCCACAATGCAATGTTGACATTTATAGTCAAACAAAACGACATAAATTGCTTGACTGTGTATTGCTCCTATTTCCCTCTCCACTCCCCCTCTCCTCAATTCTCCCTCTCTCCTTTCCTCCTCTATCCCTCTGCTGATACTCCTCCTCTCCCTGTCTTCCTCCCCATCCCTGCATTTCACCCTCTTTCGTTCTCTCCCTTTCTCCCCCTTTCTCCTCTTCTCTTCCTCTCCTCCCCCTTCCTACCTCTGACCCTCTCCCTGTCGCTCCCAGGGCCCATCAGCAGTATCCTGGTGAATAAGTATGGTAGCCGGCCCATCATGATGCTGGGAGGCTGTCTGGCAGGCAGTGGCCTCATTGCTGCCTCTTTCTGCAACTCTGTCGAAGGCCTCTACTTCTGTGTGGGAGTGGTGGGAGGTATTTCTTATTTCTTCAAAAGTTTTTGGGTTCTTCATGAACTCGGTTGCTAGCTAGCGTCAACGCTTGTCAACTCACTTCATTCATCACTCTGATGAATTTGGGTTTTGACATTCAAATGTTAAAAAGCTTCTATTGGTTATTACTGAGCATGACAGTCTGTTCTCACAGGTCTGGGTCTGGCATTCAATCTCAATCCGGCCCTCACTATGATTGGCAAGTACTTCTACAAGAAGAGACCAATAGCCAATGGGATCGCCATGGCAGGGAGCCCGGTCTTCCTGTCCACGCTGGCTCCGCTGAACAGCTGGTTCTTTGACCACTTTGGCTGGAGAGGTAGCTTCCTCATCCTGGGAGGCCTGCTCCTCAACTGCTGCGTGGCCGGTTCTCTCATGAGACCAATCGGGCCCAAGCCCCAGCCGGTCGTCAGTGACCCAGATGGCCCGAAGAAGACGTGCATGGAGAAGGTGAACAGCGTCATCGATCTGTCGCTCTTCAAGCACCGCGGCTTTCTCCTGTACCTCATGGGCAATGTGGTCATGTTCTTCGGACTCTTCTCCCCGCTGGTGTTCCTCAGTAACTACGCCAAGAGCATGGACATCCCCAAGGAGAAGGCTGCCTTCCTGCTCTCCGTCCTGGCCTTCGTGGACATGGTCGCCCGGCCCTCCATGGGTCTTCTGGCCAACACCAAGTGGGTCCGGCCCAGGATCCAGTACTTCTTTGCTGCCTCGGTGCTATACAACGCCGTGTGCCACCTGCTGGCCCCCATCTCTGTCGACTACACTGGTTTCGTCATTTACTCCCTGTTCTTTGGGTTTGCCTTCGGGTGGCTGAGCTCGGTGTTGTTCGAGACCCTGATGGACCTGGTGGGAACCCAGCGCTTCTCCAGCGCAGTGGGCCTGGTCACCATCGTAGAGTGCGGGCCTGTGTTGTTAGGGCCCCCTCTGCTGGGTGAGTAGGGTATTACACCAAACCTACATGACAGGGATTCATTGACACTCTCAACTGAGATGATTATGGAATTTTATATTTATTATGTTAACTGGAAAAGTTTAATAATCATTGTGATGTAATTGGTATTTCCATGATTTATCTATAGGACGATTCAAAGACATCTACCATGACTACAAGTACACGTACTGGAGCTGTGGGGTGATTCTGTTTGTGGCCAGCATCTTCCTGTTTGTGGGAATGGGCATCAACTACCGGCTGCTGGACAAGGAAAGGAAAGAGGAGGAGAGAAGAGCCAAGAGAGAGGACAAAGAGGATGCGTCTAACAGGAACAACACCGCCAAAGAGTTTGACGCTTTTATTGACGAGCCAGGAGCTGCTGAAGAAGCTGTCTAGATCCTTCTGGCAGTTTCATGTCTAAAGATGTGAACGCGTTAATGTATACGCACAGCTCTGCTGTGGTGCAAGTCTTTGTGGACAGAATTCAGGAGGGGAAAAAAAACAGATTGCATTTCTAGTTACCTCTTTTCATGACTGTAATATTAACACTGGTGACAGCGGCAGAACTAACTGAGGCTTTGTTGTGGTTGTAGCGTGAGGAAATACAGGGAATTTATAAATCAGTTGTAATGTCAATGTACTTCAAGCATTAGCAATATATGTGTCCATTTTATAACCGCTGATGTTTTCTATGAAAACATTTTTTAAAGGCTGTAGAATTCACTTATCCTTTAGCAATATTTTTGAGAATGGACATTTATCTTCAAGTTGATGTATTTACTCCTGAAAGCCTCACGAAATATTTGCAATTTATCGCATTGCAAAATGACACAGATTATGTGTTATATTACTTTGACCGAATATATATCCAACTGCAATTTAAATTGTGATGTTTCATTAAGATGTTTCATCTCTGTCAGATGAAGTTTGGGTTAGCACTATTTTTCTCTTCATTCCTGTCATCATTAAAGGTGTGTACTGTATATGCATACGAGAATAAAATACTCACAATTGACAAACCGACTATTTCCCATGCATGTGCCTCATCATCACTACAGTGTCGGTCAGCTTCTCATAAATTTGTATTACCAATCAGACGTGTCATTAGGAAGCTGAAGTAACGGATCAGTGAAGATGTAGTCTCCCCATAAGATAATACAAATTTAGAAACGTATGAATTACGTCTATAATTTGATACGAATATTGAAACATTATTAAATAAAGCTATTTCACAGGAGAGGGAGTGCAGTTATACTCAATAAACTATTATAGGCCTGATTTAATTGATGGGAACTAACTGTTCGCATCCGCGTGGCTCAGAATAAGATCACCTCTTGAGCCAGAAGCAGTCCTCTGCGCGTGCTGGCCGAGATAACAGAAACCGTTGAAAAAATTAAAACCGTCAAAACTGCAGAAAGGTAAAATTATAGTTAGTCGGACAACTAGAACTAACTTCATAATATGAATAGTATTGCGAAATTATCGCAATTTCAATGTATATAAGTATCTAGCGACTGTAGAGTAACAATGTTTCTTATGTGTGACGGAAATCTCAACAAATTGTTACTTTGTATAGAAGAGCTAGCTAGTCTAGCTAACACAGCTCCAGCTAGCTGTACTGTACTTAAGCTAGCCGGTCTACAGCCATCTTAAACTAGCCTGACTTTCTTACCAGGTAGTCTACGGTATAAATATTTCTGCCAAGTACCAGGAATGGAGCGGGACAAGGGTTACAACTTCAAGTTAACGGTTCCTCCCAGAGTGAGCTCAGGACAGATTTCTGCCGTGAAACCTCAGGAATCCTTTGATGATTTTGGAGTCATGAAAGCCACCCAAAAGGTACTGTAAGCGCCCACTGTCAATTTACTGCCAAGCCAGACTTAGACTCAAACTGTAGCTTGTTCTAAGGCACATTCAAGTTCACTCATTCATCAGAGGTTATTTTCTGTTACAGCATTGTCACTCAGCATTAACTAATGGTTATGATTAGGCTACTGGCTTTCTTGATTTAACAGGTTTACAGTAAACATTTTGACAAAGAAACAAACTTCTCCATCCCCATTACAAATATGGGATCCACTAATCCTAAAGCAGGTATTAATCTATACACAACTGTGTACTGTACATATGCTATACATATGAGGCCATCTGGTTTACAATACCTACCTACCTTCAACTGGTTCTGTTTTCCAAAGATGTGTCCAAGATTACTTTAGTTTCATCTGTGGAAAAAGTAGAGGTGAGTTTGCAAATGATTTGTGTATGATGATATACTCCTACCTGCAGATTTCATTGCAGTAGCAATTGTTATTTAAAAGTGCCAACAGTAGTTTTGGTTTTAAATATTTTGTGAACGTATTCCACAGGCTAAAGGCACACCTGGAAAGTTATATTCAAAACTATTTGATGAAGTTGAGAAAATCAAGAGTTGGAAAGTCCAAGTCGAATCTGAGACAGTGCAAAGAGAGCGCAAACTGCAAGAAAACAAGAGAACTATTGAAACACAACGCAAAGCCATCCAGGACTTACAGGTATCCAACGTCACAGCTGGTTTGGACTGGTTTTATGCTGAAGCAAAACTTCCACCATGTCTCTAAGCTACAGTATGTTCACGGTAACTGTCTAATTAAAGCATTTCTGCTTATCACAGATTGGAAATGAAAGTCTCAGCATTAAACTGGAAGAACAGATCAGTGAAAACGAGGATCTGAGGAATAAGTATGTTGTCTGCCTTATCAAGCAGCTCCAGCTGGAACAGAGCTGTCAAACTGATTGTTGAAGGAGCACAGTGCTGAACAAGAGGAATATATTACTATTAAACATAAAATATCACTACATATTTTATAGTGACACAAAGTTAATAACCTATTTTTACTCTCGCCACAGAAATAATGCAACACGCAATTTGTGTAACATACTGAAGGATACCTTCCAGAGATCCGCAGACAAGATGCATCTGTGTGAGTTAAATCAAACCCGAAATGTATCTCAGTAGAGCCGCAGGCTGATTCAAAACAAGCAGCTTGTTGGTGTTAACTGATGACTCCGTCTTTCCCCTTCGCTCTCTCAGTTGAGTCAGAAAGAGAGGAGACACAGCAACTCTTCATGGAAAACCAGGAGAATATTCAGGTGAATGTTGAGGGGAGACTGAGACACTAGTGCCAGTTGAGACTAGCTTTTCTCTGTTGTAATTATGCTTGACCAAGGCTTTTTCTTTGTAGAGGATGGTAGCTGCTTTTGAGACCCTTCGTCTGCAGGCACAATTTGACCGTTGTGAAATGCAAAAAGGTAACTGCCAAGATAGCATAGGTCTAGTCTGTTACATAGCATTACATTTAATTTCCTTATTGTTTTATCTTAATTATGCGCAGTTGTGAACTAAATCCATTAATTTCAAATGTCTGACTCAGCTAAAGAGGGACTGCTACAGTTTGACAATCTGAAGGAGAAGTTTGGAGAAGAAATCAACACGAAGGAACAAGAAGTTAGTGCAAATCCATCCATCGCAAACATCTACATCGTCACACATTCACAGACCATGACAGGCTTGTAAACTTTGATAGGATCATGAGTCATAAGAAGCTCTTAGATAGATAGATCTTTATTTGTCATTGTCACAAGGTACAACGAAATTGAAAGTGCTTCTAGTCAGTGCAAAAAGTAGAAACCAAGTGCTAAACCAACTAAACCAACTAAAAAGTGTTAAAATAACTAGAATAAATATACCTGAGACATTAAAACTCTGTCTGCTGTTTAAACGTTTCGGCTCCTTGGCAGGTGGAGCAGCTTCAAACATCCCTGAAGGAGAAGGAGACCGAGCTGCAGGCCCTCCTGCTCCGTCTGCAGGAAGCACAGGAGAGCTGCCAACATCTGCAGCAGGCTGCACGTAGGAACAGCTCCTCAAGACCACACTCTACTGCAGCCTCTTTCACCCCTGGTCCCAGGGAGCCCTGGTCCTCAGGGACCCCCTTCCCTGCATGCGTTCTCCTGCTCCCAACACACCTTATTCAAATGAGTCATCATCAAGCTCAGTAGAAGCCACTACACTCAATAAATTCATAGGAATTTTGTGTGGTAACGTAGGGAAACATCTAAAACATGCTGGGCTGGTATCCCTGAGGACCAGGGTTTAGACAGGCTGCTCTAATGCTGAGCTGATGTCTGCGAGCCCCTGTTCACTGCAGCTCCTTGTGTCTCTGAGCAGAGCTGCATGAAGACATCCGTCAGAGCTCTCAGCAAGAGCTCCAGGCTCTTGTAGAGAAGCTACACAAAGCAGAACAAATGTTTAAAGAAAGCGAGGTCAGGATTTAAAAACATATGTTTCTGGATGTAAATGTTGCGTTAAGCAAATTATTGTCTTATAAATACTGTGCTCAGAAATGTACATCATGTTATGTTTGTGTTTTTGCGCAGAAAAATAGAAGCACTATTTCCACGGCGCTGGAGCTGAACAAAGAGGAGACTGCCCAGCTCGTCCTCCAGAGAGACACCAGCATAGAAGAGCTCCACCAGGCTAGGGTGGCTCAGAAAGGCCAGCTGGCCCAGGCTCAGGCCACCATGCTGGAGCTACAGACCTGCCTGGCACAGGAGACAGAGAGGTAGGGCTGAACCCAGGAGCAGGAGACAGAGAACACAGATGGAACACTACAGATGGACAGTAGCAGGCAGTGACAGCACTGCTCTGCTGGTCTGTGCAGGATGGCAGAGTGGCTGTTCACCTCCCTGTGGGTCTCCTGTGACTTTCCTTCCAGGGCGCAGGAGCTGGCGGTGGAGCTGGTGTCTGTCACCGAGGAGCTGCAGCAGAAGAGCATGCGGGCAGGTACTGCATCACCTCAGGGACTGTACAGAGAGCACATGGTGGCATTGAAACCCAGGCTGAATAGATAGAAGGTTGTTTTGTTTTGTTTGTATTTAAGGGGAAATGAATAAACAGATAGAAGAGAAAGATGGACAGATTCAAGTACTTGAGGAGGAACTGGTAATTTGTAGTGTTTGTGGACACACATTTGCACATAATATCTGGCTTGTCTGCAGTGTCGTTTTAATGTGTGTTTTATTTGATTTGACAAAAACCATATCAAATGATCTTGTTAAGGGTGTGAAATCTAAATCCATGGAGTCACTGAGGGAGCAGATAGAAGCTGCAGAGAGACAAGTTATGCTGCTGTCGTCTGAGCTGGCAGGGAAGCGTGAGCGACTGCAGCAGTACCAGGTGAGACTCACAGGAGACGCCACAGTGTCTGAATCAGGCCTGCCCATCTCAGTGTGCTGTGTTAGGACTCAGTATGACCAACCCAAGCACTGCTGTTCCATCCCTTCTAGACCAAAGCAGAGATCCTGGAAACAGAGAAGGACTTACTAGAGAAGGCACTTCAGGAAGCTGAAAAGGCCCACAGCGATCTTAGGAACAGGACACGGGTGAGAGACGCTTTGATCAGCTTTGATCGCTGTTCCCTGCCTCACATAAACAAACATTCTTCTCCTCGCTCCAGTCCTTATCATGTGAACAGACCAGACAGTTAAGCTCATCACATCTGCTTCTCTGGCCCAAACCCAGGAGATGGAAGAACAGTTGTCTGTTGCCATGACAACAACCCAAAGGTCCACCAAGGAGCTGGAGCAGCTGAAGGGAGACGTGGCACAGCAGGAGTGAGTTCTCTCCTGGAGAAACATCAAGCAGATATCCCCTACAGCTACGGCTTTCCACAGGAAATAACCACATTTCAATTGGGTCTCAGGGTGAAATATGACAAACTGCTGTTGAGTTTTAATGAACTGCATCTTGAGAAGAAGACGGTTCAAGAGCAGGCTGAGCGCCGATGTTCTGAAACAAAGACCCTGGAGGCTCGCCTGAAGGTGAGAGCTAAACATGCTGATGCTGTATCTAAAACATCACTGTCAGGTAGGGAATGATATCATGGATGTTTTGACGTGCGGAAACAGGAGAGTGAAGCGAGAGCCACAAAGATCTCAAAGGAAATCGAAGCGCTTGAAGATCAAAACCGTCAGCTAAGGTACCTGACTTGAACACGTGTAACCTTCACTGTTATTAAGCTGCTGTGGTTGTAGACAGTGAGGAATCAAAGCGAAGCTCGTCACTTTCCCATCCAACAGGGAGGAGGTGAGCTCTTTGAAAGCCAGGCTGGAAGAACAAGGTCAGGGAGCAGAGAACCTGCAGAAGGAACTGGATGAGAGCGTAAGTTGGCCGTTCTGAAGCCATCTTGAAAACGTGGAGATATCTCTGTCAGTTCACGTCTGTTGTGGTTGTCTCTGTTCCTCTGTAGTGTGAAGGTCTGCAGGCGGAACTCAGCAGGAAGGACAAGCACATCAAAGCCATGGAGACCAAGGTGAAGAGGCAAGGCGACGGCTACTAAACTGGGGTGCAGAATGACCTCACACCTGTCTGTCTGACTGTCTGTCTTTCTGTTGGTCTGCCTCTCCAGCTGTCCAGCCTGAAGACTAAGCTGGACACTAAAACCAAACATCAGGAGGAATCCCAGAAAGAGGTGTGTAGCGTGGTAAAGAAATATCTCTGCGTCTCCTGCTGTGTAGGATTCCACAGCTAATATCGCCTCATGTTTTCAGGCTAAAATGCTCAAAAAACAGATCTCCAAAGAGGTGGAAAGATCCTGTCAGCTGGAAAGTGAGGTGTGAGACTTGTTCTGCGGCATAAAGCATCTATGACACAGTGACGTACGAGTGGTGTTGTAGACAGGCTGTTCTCTGATGCCCGTCTGCCCCTATGGGACCGGGCTTCCTCCTCCTCGCACCACATTTTTTTTGTCGGCCATTTTAGATTCACCAACTGAAAGAAACAGCAGAAAGTCTTCAGAAGGCCAGCAGGAAGAAGCATCAGGAACTGCTGGATGAAGTCGCTGCCAAGTCTTCCTCTGAAACAGAGCTGCAGAAAGAGGTTAGTCCTGACTTCCTGTTTTCCTTCTCGGTACCTTGATGTAACAGGAGAGTAACCCGGAGGGGTGTGTGTGTCCCTGCAGGTGCAGGATCTGAAGCTCACAGCTGCCGAGGCCGTGAGGAGCAGGGAGGATGTGGAGATCAAATGTCAGCACAAGATCGCAGACATGGTTGCCCTGATGGAAAAGCACAAAGTGAGAATTCTATCCGATCTAGTCAGAATCACACGGAATATTGCGCCGACAAGACGCTTCTCTAACGCTTGATGTGAGGCGCCACATGAAACGACTTGGAAGCGGCCGTGGAAACAAGCAATATTCCCGTGTGCTTCCGATGCAGAGCCAGTACGACAAAATGCTGGAGGTGAAAGACGTGGAGCTGAAGGAGAGGAAGAGGAGCGTGGCGGAGGCAGACGCCAGCAGAACCGCCCTGGTACGATCCTCAGCTGGGGGGGAGGGGGGGTGGTTCAGTCTGGAGAGGCCAGGGGTCACCAGAGAAGCCCTGGAAAAGCTGGTCCTCACAGCCCTCAGCTGACAATGTGACTCTCCCCAGGAGCTGAAGCTGGAGCAGAGCAGGACAGAGAACGACAAGCTGAAGAATCATTTGGACCAACAGACCAAGGAGGGGGTGCTGTTTTCAAACGCACACATGGGAAATCCCAGTCATATGACATGGACAGTTCACTTATTAAGATTCCCTGTGTTGTTTATGACTTTAGAAGAAGCTGATGCAGAAGATTGCAGAGCTGAAAGAAGAATTGGTATCTGTGGAAACAAATCCATCCTCCCAACTGGCCAAGACTCCGATCAAGCAGGTAAACCTGCGCTGAGAGGAGCAGGTCAGTGTGGAAGAGGTACATTTCCTCAGGTCTAAACCTCCTTGTTCTATAACTAGCTGTCAGAACCAGCCGCAGCCTCTGAGGAGAGATGTTCAGACACACCAGTCATCAAGAGGAACGTGTTGGATTTCTCCAAAATCAAACAGAAAACCCCATCACAGAGTGCTGGTAAAATACAGACCTCTACTCCAGTTGTCAGAGTGAGTATTATGGGATAAAGGTATTGAAATGTTACCGCTTCATTTACCATACAATCATACCATTATGAACAACTGCTGGTTCCCCAGGAAACCAAGAGCAGCGTCCTGCAGACTCCATTGTGGAGTTGTGGAACCAGAGTCGGGGAGACCCCACGCATCAAGGTGAGATCCCTGCCGTTTGTATTCACTACGGTCTTTATCCTCTCTTTTTTCTCTTTCCTATGGGGTGTTAATCCCATCCTTCTCTGCAGTCTTACAGGATCCGGACCCCCCCCTCCGCTCAGAAGGCTGGGCTATGGAGCCAGACCCCCCTAGAGCTTGACCCCAGATCTGACAGCTCGGAGCACGCTGACCTGCTGGTAAACCCTCGAGCTAGCCTCTGTACCTTCTCCCAGCCCGGCGCTACGCTCAGCCTTGTAAGTCTAGCGTCGGTGGGAACGCTCTGTGCCGCTGTGCTTTTCAGAGCCTTGCAGTCGTAGAACCGCTCCAAAGCAGCCAGCAGGGGCCGCCCTCGTCAGCACGCTGGTCTAACCTCCATGTGTTTAAGAAGGTGAGACACAGCAGTGAGCCGAGAGAAGAGAGACCAAAAGAGAAGAGAGTTTTTCAATTGAACTTGTACATTTTCAGGACATTGAGCAGTGTTTGAACTCTGTGTGTGTTAGAATCAAAGCCCCGCTGCTCAGAAGTCCCCAGGGAACACCTTGAAGCTGGCGGCCATAAAGAGGATGAGAGACGCAGGCTGGACTGCTGTCATGGGCTCCAGCAAGAAGAAGAAGGCAGCAGAGAAGATCTTTGCATAGGAATGATTTATCAAGATGGACGCTTGAAGAGCCAGCCTTTACCCAACACTGAAGTTCGTTACAGTTAGTAAAGTTTATTTAACAGTTGTTTGATAAAAGCAGAGGTTCACATGTATAAGCGAGAGCGTTGGAAATTAATTTATTGAGATGTGATGTTGATGTTGTTTATTGATCACTATTCTGTGTCAGGCTTAAGTTCGACTCCATTCAACATGAATGAGAATTTTGTGTTCAGAAGATATTTGTATGTTTTCATTATTATTATTGATCAACTTTAACTTATATAGCTTTGATATACTGTATTTAATACATTTTTCCAGTTTTGTAATGTACTTTAAATGCATTTTTTTCTTATTGTGTTGTTTATATTATTGTATTTATTGTCAAATAAAACAACCTAAAATATGATCATACTTGTCAGACTAAGAAATCAGTTAAATCCTGCTTGAATTAAAATCAAACAGCTAAAGTGAGGTTTTTTTCCCTCTAAAAATAACTAATTATCACTTAAGAACTCAAGGCGGAACTGTGTTGGCTGAGAGGGGTCGGGATCAAAGTCTTGCTGTGTTGTGATTGGCTCACAGACGTGTCCATCATAGAGTCCTCCTGATATGACAAGTGTGTCTTCATCTGGGATGAAGAGGTCAGCTGAAAAGGACAACATAAAACATAAAATCAATGACACAGTGTTTTGAATTTGAAAAGGAATAGAATGCTTTTAAACTGTTAAATACTCCTACAATGTAAACAGTAAACGCTGTCGATAGAGATCTATGAATGTTGAGTTTTTGAGGGGATGTTCCAGAGCGTACCAGTGTTCTCAGTGAGAGGCTGATGTGAGTACTGGACTCTCCTTTGGTGGCATCTCATCACATGGTACATCACCAACCCCAATACGAACACCCCCAGCACCACACTGAACACCACTGTCAGGGTCTTCTCTGAGTCCTCCAGCTTTGCTCCCTTTCCTGCCATTATAGAGAGGAACACATGGAAAAATATGTCCATAGACCTTCTATAGGGTGACTTCTGGGGACACTAAGGTCACAGGTCACTCACAAGAGAGCTTACCTTGCGTGTCATTAAGCCCTGTGCTGGTCGTTGACACCCACAAGGTGGTGTTGGCGGTATGAGGAACTTCAGTTGGCTGATGGGAGGGTGAGACAGACGTGGTGTTCACAGTCTCGTTCGTAGTCGGTGATTGAGTCGTTGACAGATAAGACGTGGTGTTGAAAATCACTGTTGCAGTTGGTAATTGAGTCGTTGTCAGATTGGTTGTGGCGTTGGAAACCCCAGTCGTAGCTGGTGATTGAGTTGTTGGCACTGTGGTGGGAGAAGAGCTTGGTGCTGTAGGAGGGGTAGAGGTGGTGATGGTCTCCCCAGCTCCGGTTGCAGGCCCTGGGGTGAGGGTGCTGACAGAGCTGGCCGTTGGGGCAGAGACTGTGGAACTTCCAACAGAGCTGTTTGGTGGAGCACCTGTTGCGATTGTTCCGTTGGCAGCGGCAGCTGGGTTTTGAACCCCTGTCGTGGCAGATGAGATGGTTGGAGTGTCCTGCAGTTCCTCTGGAGGGCTTAGAGCTGCACTGACCAGGGAAACAGACAGCAGACATCCAACCAGGAGCAGTGAAGACCTGGCTGCCATTATCAACAGCAGTCTTCTGCTTTGATATTTGTCCCTGGGGTATAGATTCAAAGTTTGTGATCACACAGTATTACGAAAACACTATATGCTAAGTTTAAACACTGTACGCTATTCTTAATATTTACTGCCACAGAATTAGCCCTGCAAATACATGCAACATTTTACTTAAAAAAGGCCCATGTGTGTTCCAGCCCTAAGTGCGTTTTTCTTGAGCCCTCTAAAGCCTCTTAAGGACAATAGAGGCCATCACAATGTTATCAAAAGAACGTCAACAAACAACACAAATACACCTGTGCATATAAACTCATAAAGGTTATGGAGACAGAGACCAGACCTGCAGTATCTACAGAACTGACAAGATTCAGATCTCCATGAAGTTAAAATTTTCCTGTGTTCCTGCGTTTTTTACAACCATAAAAAGAATACAAATGTTTAGTTTTTTGTTTACTCACGTTACACACAGAACTTTGTCCGGACTGAAAACCAGGAAGTTATTTTCAGTGGCTGAGCACTCCTATGGGAGAAACCGCGTCCTCACCCGTCCAACAAAACCATAGGCTTCTCCTCAGGCCAGCGGCAGGTGAGGGGGCGGATTCCTTCTTTGTCAACTTCCTTCTTTTGTGAATGTTGTCATGGAGATAGAGGTGATCAACCAGTTCACCACTCCCTCTGTCTCTTCCCCCCACCTCGCTCCCTTTCCCTCTATCTCGCATTGTTTACCGTCAGCATTGCTCAAGCAATTCTGAACACAACAGCCATGTGAAGATTGCAGTACTAAAGTATAAGTGACTTAGTGTGTGACTGTGTGCTTGTGTTCCTAACAATCATTTGTTACCTATATGTGTCTTGTTTTGTTCACTAACAGGTTCATGAAGAAAAAAAACAGGAGGCAATAAACCCTTTTCTCTAGAATCTGCTTCAGGAAACCAGGCAAGCCTAGTTCATTGACTCAAATCTTAAATCAACAAATAATATTTTTAATATTACCACACAGCATTAAAACAAATCTACGTTATTACACTGTACATGGTGACTCACTGCCTTTGGCATACTACTAATAATCCACACCTTAATAATCACTCTAATTTTCACAGAGAAAATATTGAAATGATCATTTTTATTCAAACAATAAAACAACATAATCAGAAAAGGTGTTGAGTAGAAAAGTTGATCGTCAGAAAAGTTCAGTGTGAATGAAACACTGTTGTGAAAAGCTGTGTTGGTCTGTGTTCGGTGTCTCTCAGAGTAATAAGATCCCTGCTTAGCTAAAGATTTGTTTCTAAAGATGAGTGACAGAGACCACACCTCAACCTCGTCTCCACCGGCTTGGTAAAACCAACGCAGGTTTCCTGTCAGCAGCAGAGCGACAGAACACCTGGTGTTGATGCAGCATCCTGACCCTGCTTTCACATCTTGGTGACATTCTCTGTGTCTCGGTCCGTTATGTCGAACACTGACACAGCAAAGGCTGGGTTGTCAGTTCCCTTCTTTAGCTCTGATCCATCCTTTTCCACCAGTTCTGGTTCTGCGTCCTGTGGAGATGGAACAGGGTTATTATGATTCCATGGTGCAGAGGTTATTCAGTCATCTTAATGTTTGTTGTTAGACAATGCAGGCCCAGTATGTGATACTGCTGGGAACTAGTTTGAACCATTATCTCACAGACAGGAAACCTAAACATACCTGCATTAGAATTTAGACTGAACCTGCATTACTAGAACCTAGACTGAACCTGCATTACTAGAATTTAGACTGAACCGGCATTACTAGAACCTAGACTGAACCTGAGATTTAACCCAGACAGGAAGACGAACCTGTGTGTGTCGTCCACAACTGAAGCAGATTAGATCGTGTTTCTGGACAAACAGATCAGAGGAGAGCCTTTCCTGCTTATAGCCACCTGGACACACACAGACACACACATGTACATGAGACACACACATACATGACACCATAAGAAATTCTAGATTTTAAAACTGGGGCTGCAAAGGGTTGTGATATACTGTATATTTAATGTTTTTGTACAAAAACATGCTCAAAATGAATACTAGATCTCAACATTTAAAGCCACTCATTAGAGTACAATCAACCATGAGATAACATACTTGACATTAGACATCACTTATAGTCATATCATATTCTTTTTACACTAATTTGAAAATGTCAATGTTTTTGTCCCAACAGCAGGGGGCGCAAACACACCCCTGCACCTGCGGTAAAATTGGTTATATATGGTTTCAGCTATGCATGAAACATACAAAGACAGATACACACACCCACATGACATGCACTCTAGTCAGAAAAGGAAGGAGGTGTAGGAGGGGCCAGGAAGAAGGAGGACTTACCTGTGATAGCGCTCACTAGCAGACCAGACGTCATGGTGATAATAGTGCCCAGCACACAGAAGTAGAGGTAGGACAGGGAGTACCAGGAGTCAGCCAGCGCTGGACGCTCTCTAACACAACAAGAGGACACAGTCAGGATCGGTCAGGACCAGTGAAGACCAGTCAGGACCGGTCAGGTCCAGTGAAAACCAGTCATATCCAGTCAGGTCCAGTCAGAACCAATCAAAGCCTTTTACGCTTGTGGATTTGGGTGTTTGTCTGTGTGTGCTTATGTGTGTAAATGACTGAACATGTGTGAACATTTTCCAGTCATTTCAGACAGTAGGTCTAACTAGACACCATAAATCACATGCTGTAGGTCTAACTAGACACCATAGATCACATGCTGTAGGTCTAACTAGACACCATAAATCACATGCTGTAGGTCTAACTACACCCCATAGATCACCTGCTCTAGGTCTAACTAGACACCATAGATCACATGCTGTAGGTCTGATTAGACACCATAGATCACCTGCCGTAGGTCTAACTACACACCATAGATCACCTGCTGTAGGTCTAACTACACACCATAGATCACCTGCTGTAGGTCTGATTAGACACCATAGATCACCTGCCGTAGGTCTAACTACACACCATAGATCACCTGCTGTAGGTCTAACTACACACCATAGATCACCTGCTGTAGGTCTGATTAGACACCATAGATCACATGCTCTAGGTCTAACTACACACCATAGATCACCTGCTGTAGGTCTAACTACACACCATAGATCACCTGCTGTAGGTCTAACTACACACCATAGATCACCTGCCGTAGGTCTAACTACACACCATAGATCACATGCTCTAGGTCTAACTAGACACCATAGATCACCTGCTGTAGGTCTAATTAGACACCATAGATCACCTGCTGTAGGTCTGATTAGATACCATTCTAGCTGTAACAGGTTATGGAGAGCTGACTCACATGGGCGGGGGGGAGAATGTGACCGCGCTGGTCCAGGGCGGCACCGTGGTGGTGTTGAAGTCAACTGTGCGGTTGCACCCAGCCGTGCTGAGGGGAAGGGGGTTGGTCTTGTCAGGCAAGGGGGGGTAGATTTGGGCTCCGATCCCCACCCAGAGGGTGATAACCAGCCCCAGGATCAGGCCTGTCAGCCCTCCCTGTCACACAGCAGAACAATACTTCCTTCATCTGGGATTGTTTGCATGTCAGCATTGATTGGCTCGAGTTTCAAAAACCAGGCCAGAACTGGTGTGTATGTAACAGATTGAATATTAACTTGCGAGTCTAGTATTTAAGATGAGTATTTCCTCACAGCTTTGAATATTTTGTGTAACCCATACCAAGTGCTGTCTAAAAAGATAATGTGAGGGCACTTCAGAAGAGCATAATCTCCACAGGAGAACAGGCAGTACTGTCTGGAACAGGACTTACTGTGGGGTTTGTGGTACGGAAGAACATGCCGAGCAAGTACAGACCAAGCAGAGGACCACTTATCATCCCAAACACAGAGAGGGCAGCCTGAGGACACATGCACGCACATTAAGACATGCACACACGCATTAACACACAAACACATCAAGACCAACACACATGAAGACACACACACCCACAAACATGTACACATACAGACACACATTCATAACCAGACAGGGGGCGCTAGAGAGCAGTGCTTCAGAATAGGCTCACAGTGACACGGTGACACAGTGTGTTGAGAGGTTAGCCACCTGTAGGATGCTGCCCATCAGAGATGCCACAGCAGCCATCCCTATGCACACACCTCCAAAGAACACACCTGTAGGAGACCAGACAGCGTTAGACCCAACACTTCAACACTACAAACAGCCAAATCATAAATACAGCCCCCAAACACTGGCATTGATAAATCCATATGTCACAAACTGAATCAGAGTGGGCTTTATTCACCATCCAAGTTCACAGAAAAAAACTGTATTCTGTGGTATTGAGGTGCAATATTGTGTTGTGCTTATGTCACATTAAGAAAAGAAAAAAAAAATAATGATACAAAGTATGGTCCATCAGTTTGCTCTTCTAGCAGATCAGTCTGGTTTGCTGAGACTCACTCAGACCCATGTTGATCCACAACACCTGTTTCTCTGTCAGGTTCTTCCATATCGGCTTCACAAAGTCCTCCACAGTCACCGCTACCAGGGCGTTGATGCTGGAGGACACTGTGCTGGGGGGGCAGAGCACAGCATGACACACTACACACTACATGTGATTAGTTGTGATGAGTTTTGATTGGTTCTGGTTGGTGTGTGTCTCTGATTGGTGGATGGTTGTTATTGGCTGTGATTGGTTGTGGTGGAGGCACTGGAGTTTTCACCTCAGGGTTCCGCTGTACGCTGCTGCTACAAACAAGCCAGGGACCCCAGGATAGTCAGCCAGAATATCCATTACCAGGTATGGAAGTAGCTTTCAAACACACACATACACACACACACACACACACACACACACACACATACACATATGCACAGTTACACACAGATACACACACATGCATATAATCCCAATGAATTAACATCAGTGTTAGTGAACTTAATGTCAAGATATATAGATAGGTGTTGCTCCAGAGTGTGGATAACCCTGCAAACCTACCTGGTCCAGAGCCCCCACATCTCCGTTACTGAGAGGATCACAGTCCTTGTAGATGGAGAACATGGTGATCCCAGAGAACACCGCTAGGCTCACCGTCAACCAGAGGCCAACCATGTTCACGTACAGAGACCTGGGCACACAGCAAAGTCAGTCCACCTCATCTTTTAGAAGCATTTCTTTGTAGATCACAAAGAAGAACATAAACCACAATGCATTGCACTCTGGAATGTGTCTGTCAATACTGCACCTCCAGTCAAAATGCTTTCAAAGCAGCTGATTGGGTGAAATGCGAGACTTGAATATACTCACAACTTGGCTTGCTTCAGGGTCTTGCAGGAGATGTAGCGCTGCACCTGTGATTGGTTGATGGCGTAGATGGAGGTCCACATGATGCTGCCGCCCACCACGATGGTCCAGAAGGTGTGACGCGTCAGGGGGTCAGGGTTGAAGCTGCGGCAGGCGCACAGGAAGTCAGAGAGGTTAAGTGTGTGTGTGATAGAGACGGTGAGAGAGAGAGAAAGACAATACACACACAGACACAGATAATTCAGTGTGTGTGTGAGTATGTGTGTGTGAATATGAGAGTGTGTATGTGTGTGTCCGTGTGTATGTGTCTGTGTGTGTATGTGTCTGTGTGTATGTGCTTACTTGAAAGCGTCCAGGCGGCCCCCCTCAGAGGCATCAGTCCAGATCCGGCTCAGCCCTCCCTGGATCACTGCTCCCCTGGCGATGACAGCCACAAAGCCAGCCAGCATAATCACCATCTGAAGCACATCTGTCCAGATCACTGCCTTCAGACCTCCCTGAATACACAGACACACACACACATGCAAACACACACACAAACGCACACTCACCACCACAGACAGACACAAACACCAAGAATAGAGAAAAAACATTTCAGGATGCTGCCATTTGTATTGAACAGAATAGTAATGCAGATTCATCCAATACTCGATCCATCAATGAGCTCCATTCCATGACACACATATACATGCATATGTACACATATATACAGATAATTTTGCAACCCTGTGCAGGGTGAGAGGGAGATCATGGATATCGTACAGACCAAGGTGCAGTAGATGATGCACACCACTCCTGTGGCCACTAACACACCCCACAGGTCCAGCCCCGTAACTGAAACACACAACGCACACCTTGATCTGGGAGTCACTGTCACACACAAGTATCAGAAGACAGCCATTGCTTAATCCAACAAGCATCTCTGATAGATAACATTCCATCTTAACAACTGCAAACGCAGCACTGATAAAAGTACCATGCACTCGGTGTGTGCTACCATATCTACTTTATTACATTTTTACAAAACTGTTTGATTAAGGGCTACCATGAGGCTTAAGTGCTAACTCAGCATTTTTTTTGCAGAAAACCATATATTTTCTATTCCGACTGAGGAGAAAAAAGCGTATGAATGCCTAAAGAAAACACGCTTCACCCAGTGTCTGAGTGATTCATATGTTGGAATTATTTAAGAAATATTCAACCAACTATCTTGCGGCCTAGAACAAAACACCATGGACACAAGAGCAGAGAGTAACTCTTTTTGCTCATGACTTACTTTGATTGAGAGCCAGAGCTGGTGCGTAGATGACCATGCCGGTGTACAGAACCTGGAAAATTCAACATAATCCATTAGCTGATTGAACGCAGACCCACATGTACACAAAAATGCACACACAGCAAGTTACACATTCATGATAGTAATCAGATAGCACATGAGCAGCACATCATAACAAAGACTAGATGTTCCTAAGACCAGTTCATGTGTTATTCATCCGGCCATAAACCCAGAAAGATCCAGAACATAAAGTTGATGAGGTGTGAGTGGACATGGAAGAATATGTTCATCTGAATCATGCTGTTAAAAGCCTTCTGTACTGTAGTTACCGTTTGTACGATATACATGGACGTCCCAACCACACGAATCAACTTGTTGTAGCGCCTCTCCAGATACTAAGGAGAAAAGGGAAGATTTCAGTACTCACCCTGTCCAGGGTCTCTCTACAGTGCCCACCCTGTCCAGTCTCTCTACAGTACCAACCTTGTCCAGGGTCTCTCTACAGTACCTACCCCGTCCAGTGTCTCTCTACAGTACCCACCCTGTCCAGTCTCTCTACAGTACCCACCCTGTCCAGGTTCTCTACAGTACCCACCCTGTCCAGGTTCTCTACAGTACCCACCCTGTCCAGGTTCTCTCTACAGTACCTACCCCGTCCAGTGTCTCTCTACAGTACCCACCCTGTCCAGGTTCTCTACAGTACCCACCCCGTCCAGTGTCTCTCTACAGTACCCACTCTGTCCAGTCTCTCTACAGTACCCACCCTGTCCAGGTTCTCTCTACAGTACCCAGTACTCACCTCGTAGGTGCTGGTGATACCCAGACGGTAGAAGAGGGGGACGAAGATCTCAGCCGTAACAACGGACATGATGGCGTATGCAAAGCCGAACGTCCAAAAGGCCGTTCCGTATAAATAGGCTTCAGCTGGAGTGCCGATCACGGTGATGCCCGACATGAAGCTGGCAGTGAGAGACATGGCCACTGGCACGGCCGACATCTGCCGACCTCCGAGCAGGAACTCCTTGCTGCTCGTGTCCTTGCGTCCACGGATGGCCTGGAAAAGGCCAATACCGGCGGCTCCGAGGACCGTACCAGCGAACACCACATAGTCCCACACGGAGAAGGAGGCCACAGGTCCCCCGGTACCCGTCATGGTTAATCAGTCCAGCAGAGAGCTTCCAAAAAGTAACTACTTTATCATCTATGTTCACCTTGCTTTACTCTGTAACTCACCTCAAGGCTTTAAACACTCACTGCTTCCTCAAAGTCCAATGGAAACCAACAACGATTCTTCCAGGAGCCAAAAATAATCACACCTAAAGCTCAGTTGAGAACCTTAATGCAATCCTCAAAACCTGTTTAAATTGACAGACAGTAAATATCAAGGGTTTGAATTAGTATTGCAGAAACATCTGGTAATACCAATATGTAAAAAAATACCTAAAAAGTTTGATACTATGGATACACCACAGGTGTAGGCCTATCTATAAAAATGTTGCGCTCAGATCAACATCTAAAACACGCTGTTTTTTAAATTAAATTGTAGGAAATGCACCAGTGCTATCAACACTTAGTCCTGACACAAGAAGGTGACAACTGCTTTCAGTTCAGGTTCTTTGAGAGCTGTCAATGAATTCTGTATTCTCCTTGTAGAATCCCAACATCAAGCTTAAAGTTGTAGTTTGTTTTCAGTCTTGGTAAACTTCATTCATTTGAAGATTGGTGAATGATCAGCCTCGTCCTCCTTTGTAGACTAGAAAGACGGCTCCTATGGCTTTGACACTTTAAGAGCCTTAACACTGAAGGTATCTACCGTCCATAAAGACATTTTAGTTAATAATCTCTCAAGGACAGATGATACTGTGGTCACTCCTGATAAAACTGTGCGGAAAGTTACTTGCAAGAACACCAGACCAAACCTTAATCATAGCTGACTAATGCTTTAGTATGACATTTTTTGACAGAGTATCTAATTTGCAATGACAGGCATCAAGGTCATGATTTATCTTCATTTATAGTTTACAGTAGTTGTACACTCAAGATAAGCCAAGGGTGATAGGTATCCTAGGGAGCGTAAAGAATGGTTGATAAAGAGTTATTTCTGTGTCGTAATTTCAAATAAATCTATATGAAATAATCGAATATGACCCAAGTAATCTTTATTCATAAATTAAATAGTGAGACATGACGTTGAAAAGACAAACACACTAAATATTTTTAACAGCAAAACATTCTTTAGTTAAAGACTTTAACAGCAATGAAAAACATGAATAATCCTCATCAATCATTTACCTGAAAAGCAAAAACAAAGATTAGACAATTTAGTTTAAAATGGTAGATGGTTAAGAGCTTTTCAAACAGCTGCAGTGATTATCTTCTTCTAAGTTTAACTGAGCTCCTAGAACTCTAAGTGATGTTTAGATTTTTGGTGATGAGAACATGTCCTGCTTTTGCTTCACAGTAGCGTCCTGTACAGTTACAACGTTCATGACATTCCTGACTCAGTATAAAATGTTTCTGCCTCATCAGTGAGACATCATGACCTGTCCTGCAACTACAACTCAACTGTATCTGACGGTACCGTTCAACTGAACAGTTGAAAATAAAAGTTTGTCTTGTACTGTAAGAAGTGGGCTGATAACTTCACCTGGGACCTACGTGTGTGTTCCTAACTGTGTGTTTCCCTTCAGGGAACAGTACAAGGCTCTCCATCTTGCCTATTGTGCCATCCTGTGGAACCTGTGCAAATTACATTGACATATTTCTGTAGAACTTTAGGTTTGCAGTTGCATTAACACCGACAGAGTTATTGGCAACGAAACTGACTTGCTTTGCAGACTCTTCCTCAACACACGATTCTGAGAGGACAGAGGATCATGACCTTCCGGTGCTGTCCTGGGTGCCATTCGCTTTGTGGTTATTATTAATGCATGTCATCCTCATAATGGTCAGATGGCTGGTTCCTCGTCTTTGTAGATGGGAGATAAGGAGCGGCTGAAGGCCAGGTGGATGAAGGCTCCTGTATAAGACCCCCTGGCTCTGTCACACACAGCAGAAGCAGGGAAGGCAGAAGCTGAGCAGACGTTCTCTTTCATCTCTCAGGTAAGTCTCTCCTCATGGTTAAAAGAGAAGCCTACTAAACAAAAATTAATACCAAGTCTGTGTAAACTCAATTCAACAAATAATTTAACGCAACTTTATAATCCAACGTAACAAAGGTTCGGAGAACCCACTGTTTTAAAGCTTTAAAATTCACTGAAGTTCTGCTTTTAATTTTCACAACCCGCTGTGCAGATACTTTTTGAGACCAGACTCATCTGTTCCTCCCAGCATGGACTGTCTGGTTTTCTACTGGGGACTTCTGTGTGTGCTGATCAGCCCTGCTGTTCCCATCTGTGTCCCCACCGACTATACTGTGTATGTGGAGAAACAGGAGTGTGACTACTGCGTGGCCATCAACACCACCATCTGCATGGGCTTCTGTTACTCAAGGGTCAGTGCCTGGTTAGTCAGATCAACACTGTGAAGCAGTGGCATATAGGTTTGCTTTTAAACATGGGTGAGGGGTTAAATAAGATGGGATGACATTAACTCTAAGCTATGTCTGTTGAATCTATGTTTACACATGCCTATAGATGTCTTAAACCAACGTTTCTTAAAAAGCTGCTATATAGGGTAGAACTAGGTGAGTAGTTCCATGTTCAAGTTCTCTTTATTGGCCCTAAGGGAACATTAGTTTTGCAGTATAACTCAACAGATAAAAACAGTACAACATACAGACCCAGAGCAATAAAATAAAAAATGAACAACTACGCCCTATTGTCAAAACAATTATTATAAAACACAGTATAGGCCTACATTATCCCTTCCTGTGACGTTCTTTTCATCACACATTATTTTTCATATTTCACTGGTGAACCGTCAAGAAACGAGCCTCTTTTAACAAGGTATTAACAAGGAATTCACACTGCACCCTAAAACCTATGTGAACAGGTATAAACAAGAGCTAAACTTGTGTTTTCAGGACAGCAACATGAAAGAGCTGGCAGGACCTCGATTTCTGCTCCAGCGAGGCTGTGTGTACGACAAGGTGGAGTACCGGACAGCGATCCTGCCAGGCTGCCCTCCCCACGCCAACCCACTGTTCACCTACCCAGTGGCCGTCAGCTGCCACTGTGGCACCTGCAACACGGACAGCGATGAATGTGCCCACAAGGCTATAGGGGACGGTGCCCGGTGCTCCAAGCCGCTGAGACACCTGTACCCATACCCTGGCCAGAGCAACTACTTAAGCCTCAACTGAACGGCCTGTTTGATCTGTTCATCGAAGCTCAAGTGAAATGCTGTAGTGTTGTTTTATTTCTTCCCCAGCTGAACAGGAAGTTTTTGTTTTTTCAGGTTTTTTTTGTTCCTTCAACCCTGCCCTCGATTGGCCTGTTACTGACTCAAAACGTTATTCTTTTCTGTAAACCAGTATAGCTTTCCGTGAATGTGATTAAAGATTAGACCTACGTCTTTAAATAGTTTCTCGGTAATCTCGCATTAATCACATCCTATGTGGGATCATGTCATGCTAACGCCAGCGCGCAGACAACCCAGCACAGGTGGCTACAAAAGGCATGCTCATGTCAACCTTGACAGTCCTTTATCTGACTTCTGTATTATTGTTCTGCGTGTGGGAACCCCCTCCCCTCTGGATGCTCTTCCTGAGTCTTGGTCCATATGACAGAGATGTGTCACTGTCACAGAGCCCACGCATGGTTCACGTGCAGGGCCAAAACATTCATGGGGTGGGACAGCTGTATCTTAAATATAGACCAGGACAGCCCCCAGAGGGCAGGGGGGCGTACTAACACACATACAAGATTAGCTAATTAGACACTTAATCGGACATAAACGCAATTTTCCGTTGCTTATTGCTTTTGAAGTGTGGTGTAGTTATCACTGTCACATGAGCTCGCGGGAATGAGTCAATTACAACCTTGATCTCTCGATATCTGACTAGCCTCGTAGGTTATTTTTAAAAGCTGATTAAGTGGAATACGTATACACTATAAAAACGTAAACCAGCCGTAGACGTACTTATGTAAAACGCTGGTTTATTTGTTTAGGCTACATTTGTGACCTTTGACTACAAAGAAACTACCTTCGAGGCTATCACATCAAACCACAATTGTTTTAAATTCTCCACTATTGAAAACCACGCACAATGGTAGAACCATTTTATACAACAAAAGATTCCACAATTGAACGATGTTCTTAAAGAACCAAAGCGTTATTTGGGTTGTCCTACTAGAGGGCGGTTCCGAAAACGTTCTAGAATTATCTAATCCCCTGGTGTGTGTTGACATTGTCACCACGTGGTTTTATGTTGTGACTAGCCCATCTACTAAGATGTACCATAATGTGATTACCGGTGATTATGAGTCACCTATGACTAGTTGCTGTTTATCTCCTTCTTTTGAACTGTGGTCACAAAGTTGACCTGCTTTGAATATTTCAACAATCCGTCCGACTAGACAACACAATGGTGTGAATCACCCGGCCGACATTCCCATCTACAGGGTGTGTGTGTGTGGGAGGGGAGGGAGGGGGGTGCTAATGCTGTATTGGATACTGAAATCGCCAAAATGGAATTTTCC
Organism: Neosalanx taihuensis; assembly: GCA_030340665.1. Classification (NCBI taxonomy): domain Eukaryota; kingdom Metazoa; phylum Chordata; class Actinopteri; order Osmeriformes; family Salangidae; genus Neosalanx; species Neosalanx taihuensis. The sequence goes on from CM059289.1 coordinate 11,161,960, forward strand.
CCGCTCAGCATTCCTGGAGCGTCTGCTACGTGAACAACATACCTACTCTCAATTTCGGACAGACATGGGTTGTTTATACTGAATTCTACTACATACATTTCTCCATTGTGGTTCTGGATATTTTAAGGTTACCTTTTGCTCTATGCTTGTCTTGATCTTCCTCCTACTATCTGATCTATTATAGTTGCTTTGGATAAAGGTAAATAAACAAAATGTAATGTAACTGTGAATGTGTTTCCCATTTAGTTTCCTTGATGTCAATTTGAATCTTAAATAACTACTCAGGACAATAGCCTTTAATTAGTTCGTTAAACGTTAACCCACTGACAATGAGAAACAGTACTACATTTAGTAGACGGTTTTGAACTCGAGATTAAGTGACAGTAAATTTCCAGTGAATTTGTAAAGACCGTAAAGACCAATGAGAAGTCAATATGTAAATAATCAAGGCCCTGATTGGTTTATTTCTTACTCTCGCCTCGAGGGCTCCTCCCCCAAGATAAAATATCAATGGAATTTTCCAGCCTGTCTCAGAAGAGATATTTGTTACAATAGCTCACACGAGACGAAACGACCTTGCATAGCTAAGTAATAAAAAACGTCTTTACCAAAATACAGAAGGGACATCGATATCTAAGGTGAGTCATTGACCACATTCGAGGTGTATATTTGTAAGTATTTCTAATATTAAGATGGTATGAATAATGATAACTGGCTGCACCGTCCGAATCCATTGTGTCTATACTACTACTACTAGACTAGAGCTTAACTTCTGTTAGCTTCTGTTAGCGTCTCTCTGTTAAGCGTTTTTGTCTAGCAGCGTTTACAGTTTGTAGCTTGGTAACCACACAGTTAGTGCTACAATGATTGCTTATCGTTGCATTGTATTTGAAAGAGTTTTGAAACAGCCAAAGTAATAAATCAGTATCAGTTAGAACCGGTTGGCTTTAAGTGCAGGAAGAACATAGCATGTTATATTGTAGAATTTGTACATCCTCCTCAACATAATTGTAACTGAAAACGATTAGAGAAGTTTAGTTTCCGCTGTAACTTCACAAGACCGCGATCACGTTACGCCATTGAATGCCCTTCTATGGAATTCCGGCGTACAGCCTACGGTAAGGACACGCCCCTCCCTCGTTCTTCTGAAGCCGTCCGTGACGTCACACCCTCGTGATTCTTTACTACTAAAGTCCTCGCTGCGGTGCGATGCAGTTAAAGTCCATCCGGTCCGTACTGTGCGTGGGATAAGGCCTTAAGCTGTTGGTATCAATGTTGCATGTGTACACTAGGAAGTGTGTCTATATTTAACCTAAACTCCGTCACTCTTTAGGACTCGACTCTTCAGATCATCACCACCTTATCTTCGGACCTCAGTGTAGTCACTGCTGCTCTCTAACCATCTATTACTTTAAAACCTTCAACACTCAAGAATGGCACAGCAACATATCAGGTAGGTTTTCCATCTCACCCTCCAACACTTACCCTACATTCTAAACCTTTCAACACAGTTTAGTGGTTTGTTGGTAGTTATTTGGTAATATGTAATAGCCAACTAAATATTTATCAGTTGGAAGACAGAGTAAATGTAACATTTCCCTGATGTGTCTTCTGTGTTGTCTTCTACAGCCTCCCAGCTAAACTGGTCAATGGAGGGATAGCTGGTATTGTGGGGGTAACGTGTGTGTTCCCCATCGACCTGGCTAAGACCAGGTTACAGAACCAGAGGCAAGGACACCAGGTCTACAGGAACATGTAAGTTGTTCAACTTTTAACATTTTGGTTTATTTGTAATGAACATCTCGATATAGTTTGCTTTGACCAGTCAGTCGTATTTAATTTAAAAAATTATCTCATAATGTGTGAACACACTTTAAGTATCAAGCCCAGTATCAAACTAAAACCCCTAAAGTGGGTCTGATTCGTTAACTTATTCATAAATACATTTCAGTTGTGTGCAAGTTAACATTATAAAAAGAGGCCCTTTTTTATCCAGGTAAAATTACATTTAGCTAAAATTAAATTTGTAACTGCTTTATTTTCTATGTTTTTAAAATTAGTTTTTGGTTTTCGACTGGCCCTGTAATAGTGACTTCTTGTTGCCACAGCAGTCCCTTTATGTCCACCCTGGCCTGTATAAACTTGAGTGTTATCCCATCCCCCATCAACCTAGTTGTTTTAACTACAGAATAACTCGACCAGAAATACCAGTTGGTGGGTCTTGAGGGCTAAACTTCAAAGGGCCTTTGTCGTAGATTTGTGACAGTGTAAACAGAGACGACTCGCCATGCGAAACCCTCTCTGCTCATTGTTCCATCCATGGCCACTCATTCCAGACATTGTTCCATAGCGACTCATTCCAGACATTGTTCCATAGCAACACCATAAGTAATCCCCCAGAAAAAGGTGGTGGCTCTGGCCTGTACAGCCGCTTGATACAGCTGCCCTCAGAACAGGGGTGCCTGGGCACTAGACAGAACATAGCAAGTCTTTGGTGGAATGTATAAATGCTGGATGGGTTATTGGCTAAATTGCATGAGTCACACATGGAAAAACAAACAAAAGATCTTTTCATTTCATTGTTTATTTATTTATTTTTTTGGTTAACAGGATGGATTGCCTTGTGAAAACTGTTAGATCGGAAGGATACTTTGGAATGTACAGAGGTAAGATTCATTCCAATTTTAGTCCTCAGTTATACAAGTTAGAAATATCTGGAACATGAGTCATAATAACACATGGTTGTTATGGGTTTGCCTGATTTCTGCTCACATTTGACTCTGACACCTATACAACACTAGCAGATTTGTTTTTAGATGAATGAACAGGATAGTATGACAGGGTTTTCAAGGTAGGCTGTAAGTAGCCAGAGAAAATTCTAGTTATATCAATGGTCTGCTCATGCATGTAAATATGGCTGAGTTAAACTGCCTTAGAACAACTACTATTTGAAAATGTCCGTACTGTTGAAAAACTCGGATGTTAAAAGCAGAAGGGAGGTGTGTTTTAAAGGAGGTGGGGGTGGAGGTTAGGGTGGGGGTGATCCACCTGTGTGAGGTTTGCTGTTGGTTTGCATCTGTGTTTTTCATGTTGCAGACGTGGTCCCCCTGGGATAGTGAAGGCTAGCCGATAAGGCGCAGCCACGATGGAGGCAAATCATTTGATGGTTCTTACTACACTGCTCTATTTTAAATAGGCACCACAGTTGTAATTTGATTTCGTCCTCTCTTCTTTGTCATGTCCTGTCTTTCTCTCTTTTGTCCCCCATCTTGTCATTAACATCAGTGTTTCTTCTCTGTCCAGCTTTTTCTTCAGTTTCCTGTCTCTAACACCTTTGTTTCCTGTCTGATCTCTCCCTCTCTCTCCAGCAGACAGCTGTTGTCTCTAAATACATTTTGTTAACTCTTAAATTTCCAATTTGTTGTTTCAGAGAAACATTGGGGCATGTGATGAAACCAATATTCTCATTTTTCTCATGTCTGCCTTCCCTTTGCATCCCCACATTTTCTCCAGACTTTAGGTTTTCTTGTTTCCTTGTTTCATCACCTTCTAAATACCCCCCTCCATTCTCTCTCTCATTCCTTCTATCTCTCTCCTCATGTCTATCTTCTTATATCTCTGTTAGAACACTGTAGCTACATTCTGTACCATAGTATATCCAATGGATTGATTGTGGCAGGAAATGTTTAGATAAGGTTTTTGTCAAACACACAAAACAAGATTTGTGGATGAATGCATCACTAACTGACTTGTGTTTCCTTCGCCAGGCGCTGCGGTAAATTTGACATTAGTCACCCCTGAGAAGGCAATTAAACTGGCGGCCAACGATTTCTTCCGCCACCACCTGGCCAAAGATGGGTGAGTTGGCACAGGACAATGGCTTAGCAGTATTACTTGTTAAATGAGTGTAGCTTAATGCTCAGAGTCACCTCTCCCGTCCTCTAAGACAATACTTTGTCTCTGATGTGTAGTATTTCCCTCCTCTGAGGGTAATCAGTGGCAGGGAAACTTTTGGTGCGTGTTCCTGTCTGACGTGTGTGTGTGTGTGTTGCAGGAAGGGCTTAACGGTGATGAGGGAGATGTTGGCAGGGTGCGGCGCAGGCATGTGCCAGGTTGTTATCACCACCCCTATGGAGATGCTGAAGATCCAGCTGCAGGATGCAGGCAGACTAGGTGAGGACAAGCAGGACCTGAAGCACACCAACTCTGAGAGGCCTCTTACTGATGCTACTGTGCCTTTTAGATAGTTAAGAACTGTTTCCAAGTCATGTGATTTGACTTTTCTTCATCTCCTCTTCTCTTTATTCTCCTCTTCTTCCTTCTTCTCCTCCTTTCTCTTCTGGTTGCATGTCCAGCGGCTCAGCAGAGGAAGCCAGCGGCCATTATGCCGTCCAGCATGCTGGCGTCTCCCAGCACGGTGCCCAGTCGATCCTACAACGTTGGCCCCGCCCCTGTCCGCGCCGCCTCGGCAACCCAGATTGCCAGGGAGCTGCTCCAATCCCAGGGCATCCAGGGACTATACCGGGGCCTGGGGGCCACACTCATGAGGTACACACCATCAGATGTAATGATGAGGGGAGGAAGGTCTTGACTGAGGCAGTGAACCACAGCTTTAGAGAGGGGGGGAGGGATGAATGGGGGGGAAGAGCAGAGAGAAGGAGATCTGTGATAGAAGATAGTGTGATAGAAGCCTGCATGACATTTCCCTGACCAGCTCCTTCCTGCTCTGTGTTGTTGTTCCAGAGATGTGCCGTTTTCCATGGTCTACTTCCCCCTGTTTGCCAACCTTAATCGCCTGGGCCAGCCTGGACCCGACCAGCAGGCCCCCTTCTACTGGGCCTTCCTGTCTGGGTGCCTGGCCGGCAGCACCGCCGCCGTGGCTGTCAACCCCTGTGACGGTGAGTCCCTACCCCCACCCCAGCTGACCTAGAACACCTGGAGGTCCTGCCCTCTTCTCCTCATTCCTCTCCCCTTTCACTCCTCCCTATTTTCTCTACATTCCTCTCCTCTCTCACGCCTTCCTCTTTCTTGCTCATTCCTTTCATCTCTCAGCCCTGCCTCTCCTGCTCATTCCTTTCAGCTCTCATCCCTCCCTCTCTCCTGCACATTCCTTCCCTCTCTAACCCCTCTACCTTGTCCCCACTCCCTTCCCAGATTCTGGTCACAGCTTTTAGAGGTTTACTGCCTCTGTCCAGGGGTGTGTGTTTGTGAAAAAATCCATGCTCTCAACAAACCAGCCTGCAACCAGTTTTACCTGTGTGTGTTTCTGATTGTGTCTCTGGGTGTGTTTCAGTGGTCAAGACGAGACTGCAGTCCCTGACAAAAGGAGCAAATGAGGAGAGCTACAATGGAGTGGTGGACTGCATCAGGTGACCTCCTCCACAGTCTGCTGCTAGCGCTCAGTCTGTTTGCCATCTTTATCTACTGTCTGTCTCTGTCCCTTGGTTAACCTTTGTCCCTCTGTCTCCCTGTGTGTGCAGTAAGATCATGAGGAAGGAAGGTCCTGCTGCCTTCCTGAAGGGCGCAGGCTGCAGAGCCCTGGTCATCGCGCCGCTCTTCGGCATCGCCCAGGTCATGTACTTCGTGGGCATCGGAGAATACATCCTTGAAAAAGCCTCCATTGATTTCCTGTTGGCGTGAGCCGCCTCCCCCCCCCCCCACTCCTGGCTCTACACAGAAAACACTCCCCAGGGAACCCAGCACCAGCCAGCCTCCCCAGCCTGTTACTGCCTCAGCCTGTTACTGCCTCAGCCTGCCACCGTTAGAGGAAGTCACTCACTAACGAGGCTGGAAACCTGCCGGAGCACTGAGGTGCCTGTACAAGGGTCTCTCTGGGCTCCTGAACTTCCTGTATGGTTCTCTGGCTGTTCATAGGGGCTTGGAGCGCTGTTTGCACTTGAGGAGATGTGCTAGGTGGGGCTTCGCTGACCCCTGACCCCTTCCTTCTGGTTCCCTCCGTGAGGGAGAGGAAGGAGGGACTAACAAAAGCCCCTGCAAGACTTTTTCCACTTTTTATTTTTTTATGGTTATGCAGTTTGATATTATTTTTACTATTTAAGACATTTCCAAATTTTGCTGTTGACTGAAATAGCAGTTCTGGCATTCCTGGTGAATGTATATCAGTGTTTTTGGTTGACATAATTACATTCTAGCAACATTCAAATTTCAGTTTTTGTCTTTGACATGGTGTTTTGTAGAATACATTTCAGGGTTATAAAGTTCATTTTGTGGAATTGGGGCACAGAAACACCTCACTAGTGTTAAAGCGACGAGTTCAGGGGTCCATAAGGAATCTCAGATCTATATTCCGTTACATGTGATATTGTGGGCTGCTATTAATCTATTGGAGGATTCACGTTTTGTTTGTTGACTTTTTGCGTTCTGGGGAGCACTTGATCAGCGTATACAGTGTGTGTGTGTGTGTGTGTGTGTGTGTGTGTGTGTGTGTGTGTGTGTGTGTGTGTGTGTGTGTGTGTGTGTGTGTGTGTGTGTGTGTGTGTGTGTGTGTGTGTGTGTGTGTGTGTGTGTGTGTGTGTGATGGTTGTCTAGTCTTCTACTGAGATTAGCAGGGTCCAAGGTTGGACTAAGTACAAAACCTTTGTCTTGCAGAGGCCATCAGGTCAAATAACAGTAGTTTGCGGTAAAGTAACATAGCAACTAATTGGTAGTTTCAACAAAAAACTATTCTGTGCAAGTCAGTTTGAAAATATGCCACAGTATTTAATCCTTGTGGAAATGTTAATGCCTTAAAGTGACTGCTGTGACTTGCAGAACAGCATTTTAATATAACTGTTACACTGTCTACATGTACTGTGTTTTTGTACAAACAGTATATATACTGTATATATATTAAATAAAGCATACCTAAATATAATTGGTGTTAACTGTAAACTACATTACCAAGTATAACAAACGGTATTTAGGCTATCAGGATCTTATATGCGACATCTTAATCTACTGTCAATACCTAACCTGCGTTTTACCTTTAAAAATAATCTAGAAAAAGTGTCAAGTCTTTTCCTTGTTACAAAAATTCACCATGTAAAACCACATCTGCATGCCAGTTTACAGACTACTGAAAGTCACGCAAAACGGACAATCGTCTTTATTTAATTCTACGAGTGAATCACATCAAGCCAACGTCATTTAGAATCCAGATCTACCACATGAAACTAATTACTCACATTAATATTGGCACACGAGAACATGAACATCAAGTCACACAACATACAAGAGTTCACCGTCAAAATGTTGCATATCCTTCTAAAAGTTTGAGCTGCACTACTAGTAAAAGTCCATCGTTCTGTTGAGGATGTAGAAAATATTCAGGCAGGAACAGCACAGCCGCGTCCGTCGTTAACCGCCACCCACTTCCCGTAGTTAAATAAAACCACCGCCTTCTCGGAGGGCGCACGGAAGAGGAGCTCACGGGCCTGCCATCTAACACCGATCTACACGAACACGCCGGGTGATTGTTACACAAAAGTATCACCCAAATCGGAATTTGCAAAGAACATCGAATAAATAAGTGTTAAAAATACGGTTTCTATTCACAGCAGTGCTCATCCGCCACAACATTTCTATGTCGTAGACTAGGATGTAAATGGTCTACCGTACTGGCAGCCAAATTAGTTACTAGATGCTAGATGTCAAGGAAGTGCTTAACGTTTGAATAAGAGTGCTTTCAGGCGGCTAGTATGCTGCTGGGAGAAAGGTAGAAATAGCAGAAAGTAGAAGATGATGGTTCTAATCAGGAAGATGCTTGGAATGCCATTGTGTTCATTCAGTGATACAAAAACTTCACTGTCTAATTTCCCTGGTCTTGCATAAAATATTGAAAAAGGGTGAAACTTCTCCTTGTCGTCAACTGTGTCCCTCCCTCCCCAGTTCAGACACGTGATTACAGTTGGAGCCTGGAGGGAGGGAGGGAGGGAGGGAGGGGGAGGGGGGGCTTCTAGATGACCTCCCTGTTGTTTCTGATAGCACAGCACAGCACCATACTGAAGATCATGCCAATGACCTGTGAGCAGAGGTCAGAGAGAACATTAGCTTTAACAGCAAATACACTACCAGTCAAAAGTTTGGACACTTTCACCCTCCCATTCAAATTAACGGGACAATGTGTCCCAGCTTTTGACTGGTAGTGTATGTCTCACACAATAAAATGATCATAACCTTGCTGAACATTACTGATTACATCGATAATGATGGTATTGTGCTTAACTCCGGCAACACCAAGCTCATTTCACAATCACTGTGCTGCCTATCGTACGTAGCTAACATAGAGGATGAGGAACTGATTGGTGCTTACCTTAACTCCTGCAAGACAAATCCCTACATATCCAATGATGTAGAGCTTTTCACTGAAAAAGTCTGTTATTGCTGTGAGACAGTCCTGAAACACAAGAGGAGAATCACATTACTGTCAGACATCAGAGGTCATCCAACACTGACATGATGTTATACCGCCACCTAAAGGCTAGTGTGGTTTGTTCAATATTTTATATATATTTCCATATGTTTAACAGAGGCTTTGATGTAAAGCAATGCAGAAACACTACATCTACTTAGTTATTTATATCTGATTGAAATAGGTCTATATATTTTGAACATTAAGTTTATTGTACCCATAACCCAGGATTTAATATGTAGGTAGGCAGGTAATGAATGTAAATAAAAAGAGCGACCAGTACCTTGGCGTCTTCTTCAGCTTCACTGCAGAGTGAAGGGTTGGAACCATCACAGCAGTTGAGCTACCAAAGAAGAAGGGAACACCATATCACCATGGTGATGACTACCGCATAACCACATAGTGATGAGTGCTATATTAATATATTAACACTGGCATCACAGATGACATCACCAGGAAGAACAGGAAGTAGAAACTCAGCAGCTTGTCACTCACCAGAGTTTGGTAAATGGTTGCTATGGCAGTAGCGTTGGGGCTGGTCTCGTCAGTGATCGAGCTGCTGTAGAACTTCTGAATCTCCTCCACAATCTAGAACACACGTTGTAGAATACCATTATCAAACATTTGAGTTATATTCCTAAATATACCATTAAAGTCATGTCGAGGGGCAATATTTGTTTCAGTAAAATGTAATGTTATAGCTGATCATCTCATAAGTACACTTCTTACCTTATCTTTGTTTAAGAATCCGAACACGCCAACCGCGACCTCAGCCCCGAAGATGACGAGAAGACAAACAAAGAACTGCAGAACAGAGTGGTCATTATATTACTATACATTATACACACAAAAAACTTTCAATTATCCAAATGTGATCTTAATAAATAGATAGACACAAGGGACTATATAGACAGAATTCACAGTTAGCTTTGAAACGGGAAAGTCAGTAGACATATGTAGTACATGTCTGTATGAAATCAGACAGTAAATGAATGACTGGACTCAGAGTGAGGTCATGCCTACCAATCCCAGAAGGCACTGCGACTCCTTTATGGCCCCGAAACAGCCGACAAATCCCACCAGCGTCATGAGAGCACCAGTCCCAATCAGGATGTAGACCGCTGGGGCCCAGGAGAGAGAGGGGTGTGAGAGGAGAGACAGAGAGGAAACAGAGGGAAGAAAGAGTGGCGATAAGGTGGACAGAAAGAGGGGATAGGGAGAAGAGAGAGAGGAAGAAAGAGAGGGGAGGAGAGAGAAGGCAGAGAAGAAGTAGAGTTGCAGAAGAGACACAGAAAGACAGTGTTGACCAAAAAGAGAACGATGTTCTGCTCGATCAAAACACAGTCCAACAGTAGAACTCTAGGTGGCAGTGTAGTGCACAAGGAATGAAGCAGACAGTCACACAAAGACAAATCAGGCACCAGATTCAGAGAAGGGACCTTCTGGATCACAAAATACAAGGGCATAGAGGCTTCCTTTCTGTACTTTCTGTATACAAATATGACATGACAGACACATTTTCAATTGATTTCCGATGTCTCTCTGGTTACTGCGGGAGGGTCGAGGGAGGGGGTGAGAGGGAGGGAGAGAGAAGGTGAGGTGAGAGGGAGGAGGGGGTGATGGAGGGTTAAGAGAGGGGTGCGAGAGGGGATGAGCCATGGAGGGAGGGGGTGGTAGAGAGGATGTTAAAGAGAAATCATGGAGCGTATGAGAGTGAGGAAGATGGGGAGGGAGGGAGGGAGGGGTGAAAGTGAGAAGGCTCAGAGCAGGTCCTGACAGACACTAGGCGTTACCGTGGCAGCATCTGTTCCAGAGCTGGGTAGCTCCCAGAATGGCAGCATAACGTCACGTCCCTAGTGGGCCCCTGGTCCCTGTCTTCCTCTTTTCCTGCTCCCCCTCTCAGTCCCCAACTGCCAGCCTCTCTCTTTCTATCTCTGTATCAATCTCTCTCTACCAGCCAGGTCTCTCTCTACCTGTGTCTCTTGCTCTACCTCTGTCTCTCTCTACCTGTCTCTCCCCCCACCCTTCCATCCCAGACACACCTGAGCCTGTCCCTGGTCCATCCACACCCTGCGCCCAGGGTCCAATCATCTCCACAAGCCCCGACGGCTAATGAAGACACAAGGGGCTGGGCTTGTTTACTAGCACCAAGCAACAGAGAGGAGGAGGAGGTAGAGAAAAAGGAAGAAGGAAGGAGAGAAGAGGGAAAGTATGAAATAGATGAAAAGAGGAGGAGGGGATGTGTAAAGGGGATGAAAAGAGGAGGGGAGGTCCGCTGAGGTTTGAACCGCAGCAGGGGGAAGAAATCCTCCCCTCATGCAGGTGGAAGATGATCTCCTAGTTAGCGCTGGTACCTGGAGACCAGACTGCTTCTTTAAACAAAGCATGCAGATACATTGTCAGTTTTTAAAATTCTGCTAGTGTTAGCTCTGTTTTTCTTTCTTGGCATGAACAGTATGTAAATTCTTCAATAAATAGCTCTATTTAGCATTGAAACAGTTTCAGTAGGAGAGAAGCATTATGGGAAAAATTCTCCCCACATTTTGCATACATGGACCCAAATAGTATTTATCTTGTTGCCATGGTTGCCACTAGATGACACAGCATGACCAATCTTTGCGTTGTGCAGGTGACACGTTTGCTGACTGAGGAGGTTCTGTATCCAGCAGACTGCTGTGTGTGTGTGAGACATGGGCGCCTTGTTTGAGACACAGTCACAGCCAAAGTTTACCAGACATTTGCATGGGGAGCCTGTTCGAACATGATAGCCTCATCTCTTCAAACCATAGCTGCCTACTGCATCAAGCCAGCTGGGTGTCACCTGCATATTCCAGGGATGGAGTTCATATCATGATGCAACACTGGATGATATCATGCTTCTGTTGTTAATAGAGGAACATTCAGTGGGGAGGGGAGAGTGGGAGGGAAAGATGAGGGTAGAGAGGGGCAGGGAAGGGTGGATTGGGGGAGTTAGTGAATCTTAGAGCCACGCCCTGCCCTTAGCTGCTGCCCTGAGGTACTAGGCAGCAGATTAGCGAAACTCATAAAGTGAAGCCACCATTTTAGGTAATGCTCTATATTGTGAGATGAAGAATGGTGACATTATCCTCCTCTGAAAATCGACAGAGCAAGCTGCTACTGTGCAGGGAGAGGAGGCCAGCAACAGCTCTTCAAGGGCGGCAGAAACACGAGGTCTGCTAGAATATCTCCTAAGATCGATGAGGTGGTTTGCTGTCACCGCTCCTTCCCTGAAAACCCTTTACCTCAGGCACGCACACCGAATAATTGATAACATAAATACAGTAAATCAACTGAATGGATTTGAATAGTTTCAGTAACATTAACGTACATACAGTGAAATAATCATTTCACTTTATAATCACAAGATTATAGCAATATAACAGCTATTGTGTTGACAATGATCTGTGTGTGTGTCTACTGAGAGAGTGTGTGTCTACTGAGTATGTGTCTATGGAGTGTGTGTGTCTGTCTGGAGTGTGCGTGTCTACTGTGTGTGTGTCTACTGCGTGTGTGTGTGTCTACTGTGTGTCTCTACTGAGTTTGTGTGTGATCACCTATGAAGAAGGTCACTGGAGCCCCGTCTCCTGTCAGCAGCTGGGTGGTGTCAGACTCGAATCTCAGCCACAGGCCCACTCCTAGCACCAGCAGCCCAGAAACCTGTGGAGAATAACATATACATTCTTCAAGCATGGAGGATGTAAACGGGTCGAGCTACAGAGAGACTGTAATGTTGAAAATGAACTGAGGGTGTAGAATAATCAGGCTGCAGAGAGAATCATTTTACTTCCTAAAGCTTAGAGGGCTGCTGATGTAGAGAGACCGGCTGTGCCTAAGACAGAGGCTGACCTGCCTTCCAGCCAGCTGACTTTGAGATCTGCAGGCTGGAGCTCCCAGGGGAAGTTCGACCAGAATAAACCTTTGATTGTAACCCAGTAACCGGGGTCACCCTGACTCTAACCCTTCTCCCATAGGTGCCTTACAGAGTATTCAGTTTCCTGTCTGTCTTTTTGTCTGTCTGTTTGTCTGTCTGTCAACAACAGCCCACACATAAAACATATTGACATATTGACTGAATGATGCCAAACCCTGTTTTTCTATTCATAGCAGTCAGCACTGTATCTGTATAATGAAGAAACAGATCTGGGGCTTTCATCCCCAAACTTGAACAATGTGAATTAGATGAGGTGCGTTCCTTCATTTGTCCTTTCACTTTGACTCACACAAAAACTAACCAGCAGGCACAGTGGTAAAGCACAGCTGGTGCTGTCAGTAACCTTAAGCCAAAGTAACCTTTGTGCTGCCTTTGGGTCATTGCAATTCATCTTTTGTACCACAGTACAAAACAGTAGGTCACAGAGACACAAAGGCAGCAACATGAACATAAACCCAATTCTTCAACTGTTTATAACGTTCTGTTGCAAATGTACCAGTCCTCTTTAGGGATCTTTAACATACAACCTGTACATAAATACACTGTGCACAAATTCACTTGTTTTCCACATCCTCTGCAGAGACACCTCCGTCTGCAGGCTGAGCTGGGAGCACAGGCCCTTGGTGACGTAACACACACCCTGGCATTGGCTCTTCATTTGACACAGTTCTAGTCCGACTACGGAACCACTCCACACACACACAGGCCACGCCCCTACTGGCTCTCTGAATTTACATTCATTACGCTGTCTTCTGACAAAGAGCCGCTGTCCGTCAGGTGACATCACCATGGTTACGGGAGACTGTCTGCCAGGAGCGGGGCAGAGCCACTGTTGCAGCACTGTCCAATTAAAAAGCAGATTAGGTTGCTTTCTTGGACCCTCGTTGGGCCTCGCATCTGATCAGTGCCAGCGGAAAGTTCTGTTTTGGAGAGTTCCTTCGAGTGGGACGAGGGAACCGGTCTCACGGCCATCTGTGAACCCTGACTGCATGTTCCAGCCAGAGAGGGTTATACTGGGTTCTCCAGGACAATGATTCAACAGGGCAGCAATCTCCCCCTTTACCAGAAGATAAACAAATGTCTCTTACAAACTGAACTATGTTATATGTAAACTGTGTTTGTTTATTTATGAATGTTGCCTTATGTATTCATATGGAAATTGTGTGATAATGTAGATAAGGTATTCTGCATTCAAATGTATGGTTCCCAGGTCTGTAACACTCCACAGGTGAAAGAAATGTCCATTGATTTATTGTAGGTGAACCCTGATCACTGTGTTACCAGGTACCCTTACAGCAGGTGGTTCACAGTCTTATTCCCCTGATCCTGCTGCTTGCTGATGTGAAGTGTTACCATAGGTGCCACATAGTTGCTCCATTGAATCTCAATTCACCTACTAGGGAGTCGGATGGCTGAGTGGTTAAGGAGTTGGGCTAGTAATCAGAAGGTTCCCGGTTTGAACTTTGGCTGTGCCAACATTATGGTGTGTCCTTGGTCAAGGCACTTCTCCCTACTTGCCTCAGGGGGGATGTCCCTGTGCTTGCTGTAAATCTCTCTGGATAAAAACGTCTGCTAAATGACTAAATGTAAATTTACTTAGCACCTGCTAAATTATGACAAATTTGAACCCTTTAAAACATACCATGTAGACAGTAGGCTTTAGACCACTGTAGTCTATATAGCAGATCATATCTCTCTGACGGACACTGCATGATACTATCTCAACACAACATTATTAGTACCAACATGTTTGATATGTAAACATTAGTCACTTGAATGGGTTCCCGGAGCTCGCTAACTGTAATTTGATTTAAATATAAAACATGAGAAATGTGTCTCAGAGCAATTAAAACAATTTAATATATCGCCAGTATCCACCGACCAAACCAATATAAAGTTACCTTTGGCCATCGATGGAGATAATGGGTTGGGTGCGTTATGCAGCCTAAAGACTATAACATACGGAAGAATTACATCGATTTTCTAAAACCATTTACCAGTTAGAGTGAAAAATCTCTGTCTTACCCAGAATATGAAGTTGAAGATGAAGAGAAGATATTTGACGCATTTCATTCCACCTTGCACTTTACTCATCTTGGCTGTTAAGATTTGAATAGTCGAGAGTTAAATTAATAAAAAATAACAGGGCAAATGCTGGAAAAGAACGGATACGATCGCTAAACGTCTTTCACCGAAAATGTTGATTTAAAATGTTTCATTTATCGAAGGGCATTAATCGATCATTAATCATAGGGGGGGTACAGCTTCACAACAACAGCAAAGAATGAAAACATTCGGCGAGGCAGCACGCGCGCCTTTTCGCACCGCCCACTCCGTTGTGCGGCACGTGAAGGGTTAACCTGCACTAGCGTCTTCATTCAGTCGTGTCTGTTACATATTGTTTTGTTAGCCAACAGTCAGTGCTGCAGGTGCAGGCCTATGTTTATATAGCCTAATTACGCATTTACAATGCGTTACACTTTAGGCTATTAAATGGTAGAGCTACCATTTATAATACATGCTTGTCCTCATATCGAACCGCCATAAAAATATATATATTTAAGCTACCGTCTTTGAAATAGGATAAAACAGGCCTGTGGTGTCTTGATGTTCCAAATAAAGTTATCCTGATCTAGGCTACACAGTGTAGAATGCACAATGTAGATAGAAACACCAAGTAATTCTTTTTTTTAATTTTGGGAAATTATTATTTGAATGGAAGAACAGTTTGTTCCAGCTAACTGATCAGTTGTTGCGGGACGTTCGAAATACCAAGAATGTTTCCTTGAAGCAAATCCATTAGTATGCGATGTTTGGTGTGGCAGATGAGACAGGGTCAAGTAAGTCTCGGTTCTCGGGTGTTTTCACTTGGTCGTCAAGGAGAGTTGCCAACAAACTCGACTAATAGTTTACAACATCGAAACAGTAGACTGTGTAATCTCCTACTTTCTGATGAAATCATCTCAATAGCCGTTTAAAGATTTATTTTTACTATCTCAACTTCTCTTCACTAATAGGCCCTACATGCAAAATTACACAGAAAAAGCCCTCATTGTGTGTCAGCGGATCTCGTTGTTCGAGTAAGTTAGTGCAGCTCGTTAAACTAAGAATATCGGTCAAGTGTGGTCTGAGCTCCCACAGGGCAGACAGGCCTCCCAGTTGTTAATAGAGAAGCTTCATTATGTATGTGGCCAAGTAATGCTGATTTAGTCTGGTATCAGCGCATAAAGTAAATTACTGCTGGTCAAACTGTTTTGGAGGCGTCTTCAGTGAAAGCAGTGGTCCTCAAACTTCTTGTCAACAGTTGAGCCACAGTTTTCATACACCAGTAAACTGTAGGACATGAGAGATAGGCCTATACTCAGCAAAGCTATTGATTCATTTAGCAGGGTTTTACCCAAACAAATAGTGCATATCATACAGCAAGAGGTTAAAGAATATAATTACTTATTTACTGGGCTTAGTTCTGATATTATGTCTCTACATTTAGAAGACACTCTTATCCAGAGCAACTTCCAGCAGATACAGGGACATTCCCCCTCTAGGCAAGTATGGTAAAGTGACTTGCTCAAGGACACAACGTCATGTTGCCTCAGCCGGTAATCCAACTGACGACCTTCTGATCACTAGTCCAACACCCTAACTACTCAGCCACATGACACTCTACTACTGGTATGTTTTCTTTGCCACCATCTTCAACACACCCCCAGATATAGATCCAAACCCTGTACTCAGCCAGGCTCAATATTTGTGCCAGAGCTTTTGTTGGATTATTTCACTTTCAGTCTTAAAATCGCTGTGGGCTGAACTATTTGTCAGCAACACCCTCCTAGATGTCAGCTGATGTTTCGGTAAAACAAAGTGTTGATAAGCGATGTGGGCCAAAATAAACACGAAATCTTGAGGGATTAGTATTCTCATCTGCTCAATCTTGCAGGCTGGTATCTATGGTAACCTGATGGCCAAAGAAGAAGAAATGAATGAAGGTTGAACCATTGAATTTACATCAGAATGCCTAAAAAGTTTCAATTATGCTGACTGAAATAATATGTGAATATATAAAATAAACATATTCAAACACGCTATTTGTTTATGTGTGTCTGTGTGTTTGTCGGTCACTATTACCAGTCCCAAATTCAAATTGCGATTGAATCAACCTCATTAAACTCAGTGAGAAATGGGCAGGGAACACTGTAAATAACATAATAATATTGTCTGTGCTTAATTGCAGTTATCAGGACACCCAGAAGGGGGTGCTGTAAGACTGACTGGTGGAGATGTGTTGTCATAACGTTTGATCTCTGATTTCTGTTTACAGTAAACCCTCCTTATATCAAGGTTCACTTTTCACGGTTTTGCTACTTCATAGTTTTTTTTTTCGTGCATTGTGTTCTGCAATCTCGAAATGTGTTTCTGTGTAAAACCCTTGTCTGTGTAAACCAATCTTACAAAGTAAGACCCTAAATAAAATGTTTACCTTCCCTTGTAATCATCCATGTTGTCATGGGTAGCTCAGAATAGGATGCCCATCGTGAACTCTTTCCAGTCCTGTTTCGGAACTAAAGAACTCAGACTCTCTTGGAACATTTGACTGCAGAGGAGGAGATCCTAGGTTCAAATCCCCTTTGGATGAAACAGTTTGTTAAACAAATACATTAAGTGGGTGAATGAATAATAAATACAACCTAAATACTTCTGATGATACCAAGATGATATTCTGGCTCCCTGGAGACACACAGAAGGCCAGAGGCCTACAGAATCTACCATGAATCCCTCTCTGGATGGACTTTAGCATTTAATAAATAACAAACAGAATAACAAATGGCTGATTTACAGTATGTGCATGCAGTCCTCGTACATATTTACAATGATAACAAGGGTCTGTAGCTGTCTTTTAGTTGTGTATTTGTGTGCATCTGTGTGTGTGTGTGTTAGCGTCGGTCAATGTTTCCATGACTTGCGGCTGAGCACACACTCGCACGCCACGTTGATGCGTATGAGTCGCCATCCCACCAGGTTTTGGAAGGTGGTGAGCGCGCGCACGAACGTGTGCGAGTTTGTGCACAGCGAGTTCCAGTGGCGGCCGTCGATGCCTCGGCAGCCCACCCGGCCGGTCCGCTCGCTGTGGCAGACGGTCTCGAAGAAGAACTGCTTCTTGTTGACGTTGTTGATCTTCACATCCGGCAGAACTGTCACCTCGTTGCCCTTGATGTCTGTTGCGCGGGTCTTGTTGCCCACCCACAAACTGATGCTCTCGCACACGTTGACGGGGCCCCTGGACTCATGAAGCCGAGGCTCCGCCCTCCTCCTTGCCCTGCCCCCAAGCCCCGCCCCCTCGCCCCCTGCAGGCCCTGCCTCCGGGGGCTTGTCACTGAAGAGGACCAGGGGAGAGTGGGAGTGCCACTTGGCAAAGAGTTTGGGGTCAATGGTGGGGGCGGAGGTCAGACTCCAGTTAGGCTCCTCCTCTTCCTGCGGCTTCAGCTTGGAGGCAGAGAGACTGGCAGACGCCCCTCCCATGGTTACTATGGTTGCCGCAGCCCGGGCGCCGATCACAAGAAGTAGGACCAGCGTGAACGACTTCATGGGCTCGCGACCTGAGAAACATAGAAAACATGTGAGCACACACATTAATACATCCACACGTACTCATGCATACACATGCAAACACACACAAACATAAACACACATGTTTTCATACACCATCATCCCATAATGAGCTGGAAATGCCTTACTGTCAAACACTCTTGTTGTCTTAACAACCATACGATTTATTGTCCTCAACAGGCAGGTGGGTTCGCTAATTAGACAACTGTTTGATCCAGGGAAAGCGGAGCCTGGTTGTGGAGACAAACTGTCTGTATAAGGATGCTGTGATGCTCTGGGTGACAGCTAGCTCTCCTGATCAATGATCACACGACAGCTGTCCTCTCTGTCTCTCACTGGAAAAGACAGCTCATATGTGCTAATTAGCATGCTAGCGCATGGCTAGGACAACATGTTTACCTCTCAGTGTTGGCATGGAAATGAAGCATGTAGACATATGTAACTCTGGATCGCATGTGTTTACAGAAGTAATTCATGGGTGTGATTAAAGCAGCTTCACACCAGAGAGCATAGGAGTGAGTTTCTGTGAGATGCTGCCAGTATAATGTTTGGAGTTGGTTAGTGACCTCTCTGTGCTTACAGTCATTTAAGCAATATCACTCAGGAGGGAGTGCTGGCCCCTTTGTTTAGGAACAGCACAGCTGTGGTTCGGATTTTAGGCTCCAGTGTAGTGAAGTAGGTGTATGTACACCTGGCTGAGAAACATGGATGAGTGTGTGTGTGTGTGTGTGTGTGTGTGTGTGTGTGTGTGTGAGAGTGTGTTGGCCTGTGTGTGTGAGAAAGTGTGTGTGTGAGTGTCCTGTGGTACGCTACCTACCTGAGCTGTGTTTTCAGGTGAATCGCGGCCCTCTGCTGGGGTTTCAGAGGTTGTCTTCAGAACAGCTGGTGTCCCAGGCTCCAGCCATCAGCCCTGACTTGGGACCCCACCCACCTCTTTCGTCTGTCTTTGGTCTGGTCCCTCCCTGCTACCTGGTCCGGTCTGGTGTCTCCCAGGTCTGGTCTCTTTCTGATCTGATCTGGTCTCTCCTTTCTGGTACCTGCTATGGTCTGCTCTGTCTCTCTGTCTGGTTTCTCCCTGCCACCTGGTCTGCTGTGTCTCTGTTCAGTCTCTCTTAACGGTCTTCTCCTCTTGTCAGATGATATCTTCTGGCTCTTCTCAGGCCTGCTCTCCTGAGCTCAGCTCAGCATCGGAGCAGGTAGTCTCTCTACAGAGTTTTGTGGCAGAATTACAAGAGAGAGAAGGAGATGGGAAGGGAGAGGGGGGACAAACACAGCGACCATGAACCAGCTTGTGGGATCATCATGTAAACACATTCTCGAGTGAGAGAAATTACTAGTGAGTGTCTCATATCCTCCTGAGACAGCAATTCATCCATGTTACAGAGTAACTCAGCAACCATGCTTTGTTCAGTTGAGAGGACATCTGCTTCCTTCTAATGAAGACCCTTGTTTCAGTCATGGGATTCTTGTTTATTCCATAAATATAACAAAATAAGAAATGTTCGGACATTTCTTCCCTTAAAATATGTTCGAACATTTATGTTATGTTACGTACGCCGGATACATACAGAAATACAACACAGCCAACCATCAGAAACATAAACCAGCAAATGTTTGTGTTCTACCTAGCTGTACAGATTTGGGCTGAGTCAGGCTAATTGCAGGATGGAATGAGAGCAATGCTGGACCACCCAGCCCTGATGGCATTCTCGGAGGCCTGTGGCCTTTAACTGTGCACAGCAATGATGTCAGGACAGTCTTAGGAAATGAGACCAGAGAGAGAAGGAGAGTGAGAAGGGGTAAATAAGGAAGGGAGAAAAAGACAGAAGAAGGGAGGGGGGAGATGGGCAGAATGAGATAGGGGGAGGGAGGGAAGGAGGGGGGAGGGAGAGAGGGAGGGGGGAGAGAGAGGGTGGAGCAAGGAGAGCAGAGAGAACAGTTGAGAAAAAGGGAGAGAAGAAAAGGGAGAGAGGACAGAGGAAAAATGGACAGAGAGAGCCCACAGCAGAGGCCTCATCTCTCCAACACCTCGTTAGTGTCAGAGCATGGCTGTGGTGGTCTCAGTCTAGGATGATATATGACCTCCGAGGGCCCAGACATCAGACTGAGGCCCCGTGTCCCTGCTCAGCGCACACATCACACAGACAGCCAGTGAACCACGAGGAACGGTCTGAATGTTGTCTTGTGCAACAATAACATTGTAACAGTGACAGGATACTTTACACTGTCAGCGTAGATCCTGGACTGTTTCCCCTCGACACTGGACAGGCCTTTGCATGCTCTCCTGGTTCAGAACAGCCCACCCACAGCTGCTGACCCATGACTCATTAGCTCTAATGGACTCCCTTGAACAAAATCTACCTGCTGTGATGGACAGGCAGACGGGTGACACACACAGCATCTCTCTTGCTTTCTCCCCCCTTCCCTCCCTTCCTTCTTCCATCCATCTATCCACCCTCACCTCTACACCCTGTCAAAGCTTCATTCATGTGGTGAAAGTCACACGCTGTCTCTGGTAACCTGACCCTGGCAGTCCGAGCCCTGTGCATCTGAGGTGGCTGATCTGAGGGCCACCTCTGGGCTTGGAAGGACCCGCTGCTCGCTGCGCTTCTGGGGGCATTCGTGCGAAGCCACTCTGGCGAATGAAGCACAGTCTTTGTGCTGGTGGAAGAGCTAGGCTAGCTAGGTGACAGACAAATAGGGTTGTGATCATAGGAGCTGCCTTCAGTATAGAACCAGCCCTAACTCGAACATCATACTCCTGTTTAGTTTGTGTGTGTTTGCGTCGACTGTGTGTGTGTGTGTTATGTGTGAGCTAGTGTCAGAGCTATTGACAAACACATACAGGTATATGCATGTAGTATTTTTTTCTTTCTCTAACACACTCACACCTATTATTGACATAGTGTACATATAACACACCTATGTAAACACACATCATGAACTGGTGTGAAAGAAGGTTGCCCCAATTAGTCCTTCCTGTCTAAACTATGGGCTGCTTTCTGTAAACGTTATTGTAGTACAGCTGGTGAATGACACGTCTTTAACAGGTGAAGACTTTCACCTGTTCACCCTTTTGTGTATTTTGTCTGACTTTGTGTTGAGTTTTCATACAATTTATGAGTACATGACTCAGACCTTGAGGATAGTGCATGACGAATACTGACTCTGATCTGTTTGGGTTCACTAGATGTTCATTGTTTTGTGTAACTTTGTTGCAAAATTACCTCACTGTACACACATTCTACCTCACAGCATTCTAAAGGACAGCTCACACACTCCAGAACTATCACAGCATTCTAGAGGACAGCTCACACACCCCAGACCTCTCCCAGCATTCTAGAATACAGCTAACACTCCAGAACTCTCAGCATTCTGCAATACAGCTCACACACTCCAGAACTTTCAGCATTAAGCAGAATGTGTTCCGTGTTCACTGTGTTCACTGTTGAATCATTTTCAAGACTGTTTTACCAACTTTTTGGCATTTTCGGTATCAGACTTCAAGTTGTCTCAAGTTACCTTTAAATACAAGTAAACAAAAAACAAATGATCAGTGATGCATGACTGAGAATGATTGCAGTTGCATTTGTGTATGGAGGACTTCAAGAGAGCGATACATAACAAATATCTTTGCTATTGTTACACATTTATTATTCAATTGGCTGACAAAATGGTTTTAGTTGGAAGGAGGAATACAGGCTTTCATAAAATTTCAATTAATTTAATCTCTCGTGAGAGTGTTTCCTGTGTCGTCATCTCTGATGATTTAGTAATGATCTACGTGGAGGACCACGAAAATCTGGCAAGACGTTTATGACACTGAAAGGGGTCAAATCCAATTTAATTTGATTTAAAACAACGAAACAGAACTTTGCCATAAGCTGTCGCAATAAAATCCAATTCACTGTGAGAGCGAACTTGACAGTCCCAAAGGGTCCAATTTTCAACAACATGCAATGTTTTTGTCATCTGTCACTGAGCGACCATGAAAATGTCTTGCATGTCTGTGTCTACTAGACTAAACATGTCTTTGTGGTGCGTTGAAGTGTGGATCGTTGTGTGTTCGGACATAAAATGACAGAGCCATCGTGGTTTCACCCTATTT
The DNA here is from genome assembly GCA_030340665.1 of Neosalanx taihuensis. Taxonomy (NCBI): domain Eukaryota; kingdom Metazoa; phylum Chordata; class Actinopteri; order Osmeriformes; family Salangidae; genus Neosalanx; species Neosalanx taihuensis. Next base: position 11,184,034 of record CM059289.1, read on the forward strand.
TATTATCTTGTTGAGTTTATGAGGTTCACTGTGTTTGTTTGTTTAGGTTCATATTGTAGGTAAAATTTAGGGTGTAATTTAGCAACGTAGCAGGAGTTTAGAGGGCAGCCGTGTGATTAGATCTCTCGCCTGGTTCTGTTCATAGAGCAGCTCTTCTCACCAGATGTGTACATTTATTTTATGTCTCTTGGCACGTATACAACTTTCTTCAGATCCTGTAAATATTGAAATGAGGTCCCAAGGTTAAACGGTGTACATAAATCTACTGATGCGGAACATCGACGATGATTGCCCCCTCCCAAAAGTCATATAAATGGGTCTGAACTGAGGAACTGAGGAACTTACAGCCTTCTCAACAGGCCAGGAAACTGGGCAGCTGGCAGACGAGGATAGAGACTTTACATCTCACTTCTGTAGAGCCTGAACACCTCAAACATCCTCATTTTCTGAAGTCACACCTCAACAGCTGTGTCAATGGTGGTGACAGACAGCTACAGGCATAGGTGTGCTGGTGAGGACTTAAAAGGTATGAACAGGTGTGGTTCAGGTGATATGTGATGGTTCAGGCATCAGGAGTAGCAGTGGGCTGCATGAGAGAACAACTGGAGGGAGGTTTTTCTAATTAGGTCATTACAGCTGGAAATATTTTATGTCTGACACAATTGTCAATGTTTGGTTTTGGCAGACTGCACGCGGATATCTGCTATATCAGTCCGAAATATCATAATAAAAAAGAAGAAGGATGGCAGGGAGGAGAAGAGGAGAAGGAGAATATGGAGGGGGGAGTTTGCGGAGTAGGAGGAGGAGAAGGGATTTCTAGGTATGGTGAGAAAGCACAAACCAGTGAGCGAAGTAATTGAAAACAAAGCCTTGGATCGACATTTGACACAGCTGGACTTATCTGACTTGACTCTCTTGACTTGAACCATGCAAGCAGAATTATAGACAGTATAATACAAGTTGTCACTTCAATTACTGAATCAGGAGTTCTACCTTAGTATATCTGCAGAATATGGTTATAAACTGTCTGCAGGGCTAAAAGTTAATTGAACTCAGTTATGACACTGACTCAGTGACACTGTGTCCCAGTGTGGTCTAGAATGGTTTGACGTGAAGGGGACACCCAGTATGGTGTGGTGTGAACAGATCTCCTCCCAAAGAGAATAGGGATGGCCCAGGTCTAGTCCTACTGTGGAAGTCCTCCCAAACTTATTTCAGTTCTTCTAAAAAGAATTTGGCTACAGCTAAGAGGCTGCAGGTGCTAATCCTTCTTGTTCATTTGCTATGGATAATATTACATACATTATTACAACTCAACTTTTGGGCATCGATACATGTAACAACAAACATGTTTTCAAACTGTCTCTTTCTTTCTCCTATAAAGACTATCTCACTACGCCCACTCTGCAGACACAAAAAGCACAGAACTTTGTATAGCTGGCAGTAGAGCAAGCATCATAGGACACAGAACAAGTTGATCCCAAACACACTCCACTCACTCCATGCAAACAGCTCCCCAGGTTTAACCAATGAATGCTTGGTCCAAGGCTTGGTAAAGCTCACAGGGTGAGACCAGACCCAGGGTGAAGACACCAACCTGAACACTCTCCTGTCAACCAAATGCCAGCGCAGGACTCTGAGAACAGCTGGAGGGTATTCCAGAATGCCTTGTATTCCACAGGATTCCACAGAGAAGAAGAGAACGTTCAGGTTCTGGGCTTTCTTCTTCAGAAGTTCTGCTCGGACTTCTGCAATGCACTGCAATGGACTTCTACACTTTGGAAAGTGATGGTTGTTAGAGTTGGTGAGAGAAGTCCCTTGGACAGCACTGCTTTCAGTTGAGGGAAGCCAGGGGTCCTAGTGCCTGCCGGGTTCACGCCAAATGACTGGCAGAGTGGTGGAAAGTGTTGGAAAAGAGGATAGAGATTCTGTATTTGTCGTATGTTTGTTTAAGAGTGGTGTGTGTGTGTGTGTGTGTGTGTGTGTGTGTGTGTGTGTGTGTGTGTGTGTGTGTGTGTGTGTGTGTGTGTAGGAATGGGGTGTATGTGTGTGTGAGTGGGTTGTGTGTAAATGTATGTGTAGGAGTGGGGCGTGTGGGTTTGTAGAAGTGGGGTGTGTGTGTGTGTTTGTAGGAGCGGGTGTGTGTCTGTAGGAATGGGATGTGTGTGTGTGTGTGTGTGTGTGGGGGGGGGGAGGGGGGGAGTGGGGTGTGTAGGAGTGGGGACGTGTGATGGTTGGAGGTTGCAAGACTCCTGTTCCTCATCTTAATGAACAATATTACTTCCTGAGCCTTGTCCTTACAGAACAGCTGAATGAGTCTGCTCTTTACACTTTAAGGGACCACTAATAATGGGTTTCTATCTTGTTTTGTTATCATTTTGAGTGGCTGAGTTTCTTTCCCCTCCAGATGTTTATGAGATCATTGAGATGAATGTTTACACAGTTCAGACCCTTTCCAGGGGTAATGGATAATTTGGGTCTTTTCTCAGTTCCATGATTGAATACTTGGAACATTCAGCTGCTCTCCCTGCATGTGAGCTTCTGTTTCTGCTGAACTGTCTGACACAATGCCTTACATCCTCCTCTCTCCTCCTCTCCTCTCCTTCCACACCTACTATCCTTCTCAGTCTTCATCTCTTATCATCTTCCTCCTCTCTCCTCACCTCTTTTCCTCTCTCCCCTCTTCCTCCCTTCTTCTCCTCTACCACCTTCCCCTCTTCCTCCATAAACCAAAACCGTGTTTTTCAGAACTCACATACAAACTAGAAGGTACCAGCTCGTATCTCTGTGGGACATTTGATTCCCATGTGTTTGTAGTTTTCCTATAAAGACCGTCTAGTTCCCAAGGTCCTGAAATTGTTTCCCATTTGCCATGGTTGTCTGCACCCATGCGATTTGGGAGTAGGGTTACTGTGAAACTTACTGCTTCTGCTTCTGGGGCAGTGACCTGCTCAAACACCCTTGGTGTTAATGACCCGATGGTAAAATGTCAATTTACCTTCAGGGTGGAAAGGAAGGAGGATAAATCAGTCCAGGTGGTGGGGAAATCGCTCTCCTTCCATCTCCCACTTTCTGGCGTTTTACTCTCTCTCGCTCAAGTTCTCGCTTTCTTTCTTGCTCTCTCTCTGGTTCTCTCTCTGTGGTTCTTTCTCACTCTCTAGACAGCCAAGCAGGTTTGTGTTTTCAAATGTCAAAATGATTAATACCAAGGGATCAACAACATTAAAGTAAACCTGATTTCAAAGAGGCCTTGTCTGGTCTGACTAGGTATCCTGACGGAGCTAAGTGCAACCAGACCTGGAATGAAACTGTGGCTTCCCTCAACTTGCATTCAGTAGATTTATGTATTAAGTTGTAAATCCCGCATACTTAAGCACAGAACACAGCAGTCTTAAGGTTCTGAAGATAGGACATGTTTGTCAGTTCTCAGAAATGTGGGGCCTGTAAAATGCCTGAGAATGGATCTGTTGTGAAGATATGTTAGATCTAGGTAGAGATGTATCTGAGGTAGATCGTCTAAGAAGTGGATGATCCCCAAGCATAACTAAATTGGTTTTGACAGCTGGCATGCGATGTGTGTATGTTGCACAGCCTTGGACCCAGAGGACAGATTAATTGTGACAATGTCAGTGACAGCATGAGAGTTATGGAGTTACAGTAGCTCTGGTCAGGATGTTTGGGCAGGACGTGGAGGGGCAGAAAGTGAATCAGAAGGGAGCTTTTATGAGAAAAACATGATTATTTATCGCCACAGGAATTCCACTGAAATTGGAATCAGAACCATGCTTACTGCAGAGTAGGTTCTCACATCCAGGGCGTGGAATACGCTCTGGCCTGAAGGTGCTAAACTTGTACAGTAAACATAAACAAAACAACAACATCATGAGTACAAAAATGACTCACAAAGCAGCATGAGAGTGATTGTAACAGGGGAGTGATTGTAATGTGTCTTCACTGTGTGTCAGAGACTAGTGTGAGTAAGATGCGACCTCTCTCGCTCCCAGATCTAATCTCACCTTCTCCTCCCCTCCTACTATTGCTGTTGCTGCGGGTATCTATGTGTTTATGAGCTGATGTGGATGTGTGAGCAGGAAGTGTGTGTGTGAGCAAGTGACGAGTGGATTTGTGAGCAGGAAGTGGATGTGTGAGACATTAGCTAACATCTGTTTTGAATGACCAGATCAGAGTTCGGCCCACTAGCACAGCAGAGACTCTCAAGCTTAACAGCTCCAGCTCAAGGAACCAAAATTGATGAAGAGCAGAAAGGATGAAGGTAAACTAAACCCGCTCTACCCTGTGGCCCCCCTCCTTCCGCTTGTTAAGTAGACATGATGATAAGATCACAGCTCTGTGCTCCAGAAGAGCAAAGATGATATGTCTGGGAGGTGACCTCTGACCTCTGACCCCTACAGACACCCTCCACCCTCAGTGGAAGCCCCTCCAAGAGGCACTGATCTCCCCACAACTGTCTCTTTCACTACAGCAACCTCCCCCTCCATCTCCAGGGCTTCCTTTCTGGATCGAAGCCAAACCCAGAGAGAGAGAGAGAAAGGGAGAGGAAGAGAGAGAGAGAGAGAGAGAGAGAGAGAGAGAGAGAGAGAGCAACCTGTTGTAATCCTGCACCCTCCACCTTGTCTAGTCCTACCCCTCTTCCCCTCCCTACAACCCCCCCCCACCCCCCCCCCCCTACACCCCCCCCATTCCCCTACACCCCCATCCTATGTCTATGCCTGTAGACAGCTAAGACCCAGAGTGCACAATGCCCATGTTGTTTCTGACGAAGAGAACACTTTTCACTCTGGCTTCAATTTCGTTTGGCCCCCCCAAAAAAACAAGAAGAATTCCAAAAATGTCATCTTTCTGTTTCATTTCATGTCACAATTGGCTCAATCACTGCCCTCCTGCTAGTTTTGTGGGATTAAGTGACCTTCCATTCAGCATTGCCCCCCCCCCTCCTCCTCTCCAATCAGTGTTGAGTTCAGACCACTCTGAACTCATGTGAGCACCAGATATGGTCAGAAGCCAGTTCTGTACAGTAATTTCCCATTCTACCTTTCATTAACAAAGAACAAATTTTCTATGTTTCAAAACTTTTTCAAATTAGTAGTGTTCCTTGAATGTAAGATCTAAATTTTCAAATGCACTTTGTACTCCAGGTCTTTTGGTGTTCTTGCTAGTTGCACTATTTGGATAAAAGTTAAGCTTTTGTGTGAGTGTCAGTGTAAAACTGCTGGTTTCATTGAGCGCCATTCAGAAGTGCTTCCTGTTGTCTGATCTCGCTCAGCCATCTATTAGCAGCTGTGTGTAACTGGGATATTATACATTCAGTTTGTTTGACAAGGATACTGTTCCTGTAAGGCCTTTGGGTGGCTGTGTATGTGTTCCTGTCTGTGTGTAAATCTGTGTTCTTTGCCATTCATAGTTTTATGAGGATGTTGAAAGAGACCATCGTGGCATATCATGGCATTGAGTTCATGAGCTACGCATACCATGCGTATAGTTTAGGAGGCGTTAGCGCCACAGCAGCTAACGTCACCAAGACCCATTATCCCATAATGGATCTATTGTCAGTTCTGTGTATCCCAGCATCAGATGATTCTTACTGTACATGGAAGGGACTGGCATGACTAGCAAGAGTATGTTTCAGCCATGTGGCATGTTCCTAGTCACAGTTAGAGGATGCATTGCATTTACATCAAATGGCAAGTCTGCCATGAAATGTGCACTCCCCTTGTAGGGGGAGAGCATTATTATGTACTGCAAACTTGTACTGAAACATAGTTTCAGTTCTTCTGAGAATCACAATTCATCCATACCTGGATCCCTACGGCATTCACTTTCCATCACACCTGAGAGCGTTCAGTTGAAACCAGATGTGAAACATGTTCCTCATTAGAAATACATATCCGGACCCATACAGTGAGTAGGAGAGAATATGTTTGATGGATAGGGAGAGATGAGAGAGAGAGAGAAGAGAGAGAGAGGAGAGAGAGGGAGAGAGAGAGAGAGAGAGATGAGAGAGAGAGGAGAGAGAGGGAGAGAGAGAGATGAGAGAGAGAGGAGAGAGAGGGAGAGAGAGAGAGATGAGAGAGAGAAAGAAAGCGAGAGAGGAGAGAAGTAAAGAGAGAGAAAGAGAGAGGAGAGAAATACGAAAACAGAATAGTTCAGACGGAGGTAAAGACAGAAAAAGAAAGATAAACAGAGAAATTGCAATAGGTAGAGGAGGGAGAAGGAGAGAGGAGGGAGAAGGCAAGAGAAGGGTGTGAGAGGGAGAAAGGGATGGAGTAGAGCCCAGAGTTTTAACTCCCTGCTATACAGGTCCAAAGGTTCGTACCCGAAGAGACCAGTAATGTGCTACACTGAACCAACTTGGACCCGTCTGTAATTTAGAAAGTTGGACCCGGGCCCATGCAGAACCGCAACATGTAAAACATGTAATACCTGGAACCAAAAGCTGGACCCAAACCCGAGAAAGTGCAAATCGTCGTATGGCAGAATAAGTCCTGTCTTCTAAATAAAAGAGCCAATTATCAAAGGTAAAGTTATCGCGTCACTGCAAAAGCTTTGGACTGGTAACCATAGAAACATTACACTCTGGGGGGTTTTTCTTTTCAAAACAACACACGCACAGCGCTGCTGACTGACTGGTAATGGTCGGGTGTTCTCCAAGTTTGAGCGACTCTGGTATTACATACAATGTTAAACAAACCTGGGACCCAAAGTAAGAGATTGAGAAATGACCTGGACCCAGCTGAGCATTTAAAATATAGCCCTGACGCCATGTCCTGCACTGGTCCATCCATGGGCCTCTGAAACCAGACCTTGAGGCAGTTTAGGCTGATATGGGCTGGGGGCCAGGGGTGGGGGCTGGGGCTGGGGCTGTGGGCCAAGGGCTAGGGAAGGTACCTATTATACCCCATCCCCAGGACATTGAGGCCAACTCTCCCCCCCAACCCCCGCCATCCTCCCCTCTTAGCAAGAGGATCAAATGACCCTGCAACCTTTGAAATCGGGGACGTGATCAAACGACATCAGGAACCACATTCAGTGAATTACAGTCCCCCCCTTCAACCTTCAGCACACATGAACACACTCATGGTCTGATGCACCCTCGCACATGCACTCATTGAAGTTAAGATATCCCTCGTGGGGAATGTCCGTTTTATGCAATGGGTCTTAACTTTGGGAACAGACAACTTTTGAGAGAATATACAATATTGTAAGACAGAAAGGGTATTTCGTGAGTTTTACTTGCAAATTCATTCCTGCTGTGCTCTGATGAGCCAGAGGTCCTTGGGAGCTGGAGAGAGGATGAACTCCTGACAGGTGGGTGGAAGGATGGATAACAAGTGTAAGTCGCTTTGGATAAAAGCATCTGCTCTCTCTCTCTCTATCTCTCTCTATCTCTATCTCTCTCCCCTCTCTCGCTATCTATCTATCTCTCTTCCCTCTCCCTTCTCTGTCTCCTCCATCCCCCCTCTCTCTTTCCCCTACCTTGAGAAAAGATTCCCTTTTCTTCCCTAGGTCTCACAGCGGAGTCCAACATTGCTGTCACCTTCATGCTTTGGCTGGCAGCGGCTCGACTTACAGGTCGGACAATGTTAAACATGGGACACGCTCTACTACTCTGATGACACTAACTCACCCTCAACACAATCCCACCCAACCTTCACCCCTTGGGGAAATCGCTTAAAACGCCCAAACTTTCACCCTCTTATCCAAGTTTTACTGAGCACCTAAGTGACTCCCTCAGCCCACTGCATTTCTTTGATCCAAAACCTAAATTCCTATCGGATTCAGTTAGAAAACATGTGGTTTAATCTGAAGTCCTGAGGTCTTAATATCTGACCTGGTGGCACCAGTGTAAACTGCAGCAGAGACTTGATCCTCTCTTCTGAAAACATCCAAGAACCTGTCATGAAACAGTCCGTAAACAAATCCATCGTTTTACGCCTGAAGTTGCCAACCTTCGCCATACAGAGAGAGCTTTGTGCGTTCACACATGACGCAATCTGGAGTCTTAATTTCAGATGAGGCCAACCGTGAAGTATATTTTCAGAAACTGCCCTTTGTCGGGTCAGTCCATGTTGTCCTCAATGTGTGGACCAGATGGGAGAACGGACAAGAGCGGGTTCTTCAGAGGAGACGTGGTGGAACACAGCGTGGATGGATGTCGTCATGGAGGCTCCTGGAGAAGAACTGTGTATTTATTAGAAGACTGAGCCCTAAAAATATGTTTATTTATTACTTTACAGTATATTGTACTATTTAGTATCTATTACTTGACCAAGTACATTACTTTTAAGGATTTACTATATCGTATCCATTACTATAGAGTTATATATATTATTATGCAGTATCATTACCCATTGTATTACATCATCTATAATACACCACACATTACAAGCCATTTATTTTGGGATCAATCAAGTACCTTTAGTTGCTATACAGTATTAACCTATGACAATTTCAAATGCTACGCCATGTCAAGCGTTGCGGTTTACTCGGTTATTTGTAAGCCACTGATTTGCACGCAGGAAAACAATGGCACAGGCAACACTGAACGTTTTCAACTCTGACTGCGGGTGAGCGCCTCCCACTTGTATTGACTCTCTCGGGGGGGGGGGCTCTTGTGGCGATTAGTGGAATTGTTTTTTGGAGTTGAATACTGGCACAGAGGATTTTCAAACCGTGAGTGATTGCAATAGAGAAAAAGAGAGAAGAAATGTTCTCATGTGAGTCAGCCTGTTTTTAATACCATTACGTAATTACCTGAACTCAGCAATCATTTACAAGCAGTAACCAGCTGAACTAGCTTGTCCTGATCAGTCTCAGATCACTCAAAATGTATTAATCGGTATGCTATTTATCGCATACATTTATTGGTACGTACGTTTATTGGTTGACGACGCAGCTCTCGATTATGGACAGGTTTGTTGGTTCATTGTGCTTTGCAGCAAAATGGTCCTGAGTTTGTTTCCCGCTTAGGGCACATTTCCCCAGCCATTCGGTGTGGGTATGGCATGTTGACTTGGTGCTCACCTGAGTTTCATGCATGAGATGGCTCTCCTGCCTGTGTTCCAGTTGTGAGCCTGTGGAATTGGCCCCTGGGCGCTGCTGTTCACGGCTCCTCTGTCTGTGTGTGTGTGTGTGTGTGTGTGTGTGTGTGTGTGTGTGCGCGCGTGTGCGTGTGTGAGTGTGCGCACACATATATGTGTTGCCACTCCCATGTGTTCCACTGATTGTAAGATCAAGCTTTCTTCTTCTTCTTCTAGTGTCATTTCAGTCAACTGTGGTCCGACAATTATTTCAAAAAGAGATAATTTTGTCCTTTTACGACTCCAAAGAGGTGTTGGCAGGTGAAGCAAGTCAGTGAGGTGTAGTTAGTCACATCCACCACACAGGGGCAGTGCTGTCACCTCAGAGCTCTGCTGACCTGAATGGGAGATGCACCCACTTTCAGGGTTTGTTTTCAAAGACAATTTCTGTCTTCTCAGCCCAGTGTGAGTCAGTTATACACAGCGAGGTTGTGAGGAAGACACATATTCAGGTGTTCAAAAGAATGTGTGTGAATATTTGCTTATCTACATGCATGCAAAAACACAAGCGCTCTCACTCTTCCCAGGAGAGAGTGAGAGAGAGCGAGAGAGAGAGAGAGAAAGAGAGAGAGTGTGAGAGAGAGTGAGCGAGAGCAAGAGAGAGAGAGAGTGTGAGAGAGTGAGAGAGAGTGAGGAAAGAGAGACATGGTAATGATGTCTATAAATAGATAAAACACCTATCCTGTGATGTGGGGCTTCATGTTATATGCAGGGAAGTGAGACCTCACAGTGCCTCTATAGCTCTGCTGCTGTTCAAACGAATGTACAGGATGAACACTTCCATTGTATTCATTCAGTGAAGGTTTTGATTAAGGGTGTGGTGTGAGTGTGTGTGTGTGTGTGTGTGTGTGCGTGTGTGTGTGTATGTGTGTGTGTGGGTGTGTGTGTGTGTGGTGGGGGTTGTGTGTGTGTGTGGTGGGTGGTGTGTGTGCGGTGGGTGGGGTGTGTTTGTGTGGTGGGTTGTTGTGTGTGAACTGAGGCAATAACGAGCCATGGTTGTCTTAACAAGGTGTCGGAGCGTGTTTGTGTGTGCGCTTGCGTGTGCTCGGGTGTTTTGTTTCACGCGTGTGTTAGCATGAAGTCATGCACAGCTAACATAAGGGTTTCTGTCATTCATCGGCACCACCAGTAGGTCTTGCTGAGGTTCCCCTGGGACACAGTAGTGTTAATTAGGCCTCCTGTCCCTTCAGCAGCCAGTTTCCAGGTGCAGGCGCATGGTTACCACATGTATCTTAACCAGTCTTTAGCTCAACCATATAGAGCCAGCATGAAGAACCTGGAGCGCTGTAACTCAACCAGCTTCACAGCCTTAAAAAGTGTTTATTTCGCTGATGCTGGTATTCAAAGAACTGTTCTGTACATTTCTGTAGATGTGGGTATCTGGGAGCTCTGGAGTTGCAGTCACACACTCTACCACTTAACTTTACACACCTCAACAATTTTCAACTCAACACAAACAACATATACTTTAAAAGGTATCCATCTGCACTCTTCCTTCTCCAGAGGGCGCTGTAACCAGACCTCACCACCCAGGTCTTCTCCTTCTCATCCTCACCTCCTTCCTGACCTCAAGTTCTCCTCGTCTCACCACCTAGGGTCTCGTTCTCCATCCAGCCCTAGTTTCTCAGTCAAAGGAACGTGCTTGGCTTCATTCTCAGCTCGTACAGGATGGTTCCCTCTGAAAGGAACCTATATTTACACCCTGGTCCCATCTGGAGCCGGAGTCTTCTTCTCTTAATAAATCACTGAGCTAAGGCAATTGCCCACAGAGACAGGAGAGGATGAGATTTGGCCTTGCTGAGCTGGGAGCTGTGACCGAATCCAGTTGTTTGTGTTGGTTTGCGTTTAGCGCCTTGTACCTCAAGACTGACGTGATTAATATGGAATGTGACACGTTCAGCCAGTGAGCTAATGGTTGGAACATGTGTGCCAGTACAAGTGGCCTTGCCTGGGTGTTTGTGTGTGTGTGTGTGTGCATGAGTGAGTGGTAGGCATAGTGATGTGTACGGGGAGGACGGGAAAGTGATGCCAGTGGTGTGTGTTGCGGTGTGTGTTAATCTGTGGTACGTGCATAGGACTGTGTGGCGGAGATTAAAGGGAGATGTATGTGTGTTTGTGTGTATGCCTGGGGAGAATGGCGGTGTTGATGTGTGTGTTTGTGTGTTGGAGGAGGAAGGATGGTGTGTGTGAGTGCCTGTTCAGCATGCCTGGCCACAGCTGCCTCAGTGACAGAGCAGTGATCCCCCTTCAGCAGTAGAGTCCAGGCCTGAGGAACAATTCACATAACACACCTGAACTCTGCTTTCACATTTGAGATTTAGATATATATATATATATATATATATGTATAATTTGTGGTCAAAACATCTCCACAATACTTAAAACTGCAGGCATGACAAAACACCTTGCTTGTAAAACGTTACATTTAAATTTCCTTTCTTTGACGTTTTTCCTCAAACAGTCTCACATTGTATCATTCATATTCACATCGAATATTCAATGTATATATATATATACGTTTTTCCTCAAACAGTCTCACATTTTTATATATATATATAACAGTCTCACATTTGTATATATATATATAAAAATGTATATATTTATATATATATATATAAAAATGTGAGACTGTTTGAGGAATAACGTCAAAGAAAGGAAATTTAAATGAAAATCAAAAATGTAACGTTTTACAAGCAAGGTGTTTTGTCATGCCTGCAGTTTTAAGTATTGTGGAGATGTTTTGACCACAAACTGCTTGTGTCAGGGGGATCTAATGTCATAGAGCTGGTGCTCTTCTGGACAAATACAGTTCCAAGTCGTCACCCTGCCAATACCTAATGTCTTAACCCTTATCCGCTCTCTCCATACCAAATCCGCCCTAAGTTTCTTATTCAGTCAACACGGAGGTTCTTCCAGATGTTAGCATCTGCCAGGTGTTCCTCCACGGTCAGCTGATGTCTTCAACAAGTTGCTGAACTTGCAAGCTTAAAACACGTTCAAAAGACTCCGCTTCCTATCCTCCTCACTCTCCCCCTTGAGACAGGATGTAAACTGTCCCCAAATTCAACAATGAAATTATTGACCTGTTTCTTTCCGCTCCTTTGTAATTGGCCTGAATTCCTTTGGCACGCAGATGCTGGGTTTCACAATCACAGCGTGATGCTGTTTGTTTCCTGGTTGTTTATGTGACGTTCTAAATGTCAAGCCTGCTCTTCCTGATGGGGAGAGGCGCATGATTTCTCCAGTTTACCAGGATGGTTAAACCCTAGCAGCTTTCCTCAGCTGTGAGCCTCATGCACAGCATGTGGTTACAATGATCAGGTATAATTATAGATGCCACAACTGTAGTTACAGATTGGCACTGACGGAAAGACATAGACGGACATAGGACAGGCCAATTGAAATTCATTTGCATGATTTGTGTGTAATTAGTGGAACTGCAGAGGGAGAGAAAGACGGCAAGGGGGGGGGGGGGCAAGCAAGCGAGGGAGAGAGAGGGAGACAGCTAAAAAAATTGTGATTGAACGAGAGAGTGTGTGAGACAGAGAGCGTGCGTGTTGTTGATGATCTGTGTTCTCACATGGTGGAGTGCCAAAATCTCTTCAAAGAGACAATATTTAATGAGGTTTCAGGCTTTGAAGTCTAATCATATGTTCAGCTTTGTTTGTTTTAGTTTGAATTCCAAAACGATTCATTGTTCTGCCACTCTGGGGTTTCCTGCACAGCTGTTTCCTGTCTGTCTCTCTGCCTGTCTCCTTGCCTGTCTGTCTTCTTGTCTGTCGCTCTGTCTGCCTTTCTATCTCTCCAGCAGCCTGTCTCTCTGCCAGCGTGCCTCTGCCCTACCAGCCTGTCTCTCTGCCTTGGCTGTGCAGGGGTTGTTTTCCACGGAGCAGGCGCTCTACTCATCTGCACTGACCTGGATGTCTGTCGTGCTGCCAACTCTGCCTGGCGGTAAATATTTCAACACCAGGGTGCATGCTGGGAATCGTATTGCCTCAGGAACTCTCCCTGACGTGCACAACCAACAGAAGCTCTCTGTGTACAGGATGTATCTACTCCAGGATCCAGCAAGGAGGGAGTGGGGGGTAGTGGATTGTGGTGTGTGTGTGGGTGGGAGCGATGTTGGTGTTGGTTTGTAGAAGTGGGGTGTGTGTGTGTGTTTGTAGGAGCAGGTGTGTGTCTGTAGGAATGGGATGTGTGTGTGTGTGTGTGGGTGGGGGGGGGGTGTGGCGGGGAATGGGGGCGGTGTTGTTGGTGTGATTTGGTGTGTGTTACTGACATTGTGTGTGTGAGGCATGGACCACTGAGATCAGCACTGGATGATGAGTTGTGAATGGTCTGGGCTTTGGATGCCGCCAGTCTACACAGAGCAGTTGTTACGTAACAGCAGGCTCAAGCCACACATCAATACTCAGCTTGTTTGTTTTGTTTCTGCTGCCTTGCCACAGCAAGTCCCTATCCATATCCTCTTCTGTTTCCTAGCAGTGACGTTAGCCCCTTCACATAAGATAAGAACAATGACAGTGAGGGGTTATGGTATCTACTGTAGTGTAATTGAATCATAATTAGCTAGTTGATGAGATACTTAGCGTTGAATCAGGCTAGATAGTTGCGGACGAATCAACAAAACATCATCAATCAGGAGAGAGGAACAAGGTTGGAGAGCTTTGACACAAAACTTAAAAAAGGGCTGTGCAAATTAAGCTTCTGTCTGGCTTAGGCGGTATCAGGGAAGGTTGAGACAGGTTTTGTGAGGGAAAAAGGGTCTGTTGGTGTCTCTGTTTGTACACACACAGTGAAGGAAGATCAAAGGCACTACAGAGACGTGTGTGTGTACACAGTGTGGGTGTGTCCAAGCTCTTTCTTGTTAGCAAGCGCGTGTCTTTATGTGCATTTTTACGTTGCCACGTATATCAGCTGCTGAAGCTCCTTTGGGACGACTGGAGACAGCCAAGAGGAGAGGAATCACTGGGCTTCTCTATTTCATTTTGCTAGAGCTTGCACGCATGTGTGTGTGTGTTCACATGCATATGTGTGTGTGTGAGAAGAGGGGGAGTGGTGGGCTGTAAACAATGTGCTGGAGCTCATCTCTCATGCTTAAGTACCAGAGCAGGAGGTTTCCTCTATAGCGACAGCACAGCTTAGATCTTCTCTCTCCTCTTCCCTCTGGTCATCAGCATTCCGGAATATTATTCCACATCTTCAATGACCCATTTGGTATTCAGGCTGAACCAGTAAAACGCTCCCAGCATAGCTTCCTGATCTACATGTTTCTATTGCATGTGAAAAGAAAAGATCATTGTCATTGTAATTTGATCCTTCTGGCAATGTTCAGTACTTCCATATCTCCTAACCCCCACCCCCTCCATACTATGCAATATTGCCCATCCCTTGCCAAATCAGAATACTTTATTGATCTCCGAGGGGAAACTCTTTGGCAGGACAGTGTCTACCGAGGCAACCAGACAAAGTACATGTATTTAAGTTGATGACAGAAGAACAACGAGATGAACAGCAAAGAATTGGTTTGATTTTGAGTGAGAGGCACGCAAATCAGCCGCTCAGCAAGAGGACAAGAGGTCCATCAGTTATTCTCGGTTGTTTATGCTGATGACAGCTGCAAATGGAATTTCTTCTCATCTCTATTACAGGGCCTCACTTGGAGCTCCTTCACTTTGACAGACTCGCACATGAACTGGGCCAGCCTTTCCTGCTCTTTTTTTTCTTCCTCCTCTCTCCTCCCTGGTTTCTGTCTATTCTCTTCTCCTCTCCTCTTCTTCTCTCCCCCTGCTCCCTCCTTTCTGGTTTCTCGCTTTATCTCTCTTCTCTCCCTCTTCTCCTCCCTCCTTTCCTCTTTCCTCACCTCTCCTCTCTTTTCTCCCTCCTCCTCCTCTCTCCTCCCTGGTCTCTCGCTCTCACCCAGCAGTGTGAGTCACACCTTTCCTCTCCATCTTCTCCAGGTCTGTTATTCTGTCGGGACTGACAGCACCCTGCTGAGTGCCACAGTAGACCGCTCTGACAAGACTCCTCCTCCGTGCTAAAAACACTGATGCTAAATGAATAAGATATAATGTAACATCCTCATATGAGAAGCTAGTACTGCACTGGCAGTTACTTCCACAGTGGAGGTGTTTTCATTTGTTGCATGGGGCAGCCCTCCGAACAAGCTCTATTTCCACACAGCCTAGTTATAGCCTAACCTTGCACCTCCCTTCTGGTCAGCCAGCCCACCTGGATATACAACCCAACGCCCCCTACCACGATCAATTACAAAGATGCTATTAGTGCCCAGCCCTGTGCGTGTGGTCTCCTGGCCTCAGACCCCTTCGCTCAGCGCAGACATAAAGCTTTGACCCGATGCTCTAGGGAGCATTGTGCTCAGCCCAGGCAATCCATTACCTTGACAGAGAAAGGGAGGATTGGAGAGGAGAGAGGGAGGATTGGGGGAGGAGAGAGGGAGGAGAAAGGAAGGATGGGGGGGTGTATGGGGGGAGAAGAGAGGAAGGAGAGAGGATGTGGGGATGAGAGAGGGAGGCAGGAGAGTGGAAGGATGGGGGAGGATGGGGGGAGGAGAGAGGGAGGATGGGGGGTCTTCTCTTGATACCCTACCCACGACACATGTCCCATCTGCAGGGTGACCTTCAGGTGCTGCTGCAGGGCTTGTCATGTGGAATGATTTCTTGAGATGTGGGGTGTCACAGATCACTTCTGGGGCAGTAAGTCTGGAACGCTCTCCTGTCACCACCCATGAGATCATGCTGGGAGTGTCCGGGAAGTACACCAAACAAGAGAAGGTGTTGATACGGTTAATTTTACTTCCTTACATCTGCTTGAGTCTGTGTGTGTGTGTGTGTGAGGGATGTGTGTATGTCTATGTGAAAGTAATGTGTGTGTTGTGTGATTCTGCGTGGGCTTCTGTAAGAGCTGTGTTTTTGTATCTGTGTTTGTGTGTTCTTGGTTCGTGTGTGTCGTGTTCATGTATGCATGTCTGTGAGAGGTGTGTTGGAGTATGTGTGTGCCGGTGTGTTTCTCTCCTCATGAGATCTCTTTTGTGATCGTATGAATGGGTGTTTGTGTGTGTGTGTAAGTTTGATGTGAGTGTGCACGTTGCTAAGGCGTTTAGGTCCAAGCCCCCAGCCACTCGCTATGTGTGTCAACCTTGTTTTGCATGTTGCCGTGGCAGCTGGTCCTGTTACCGTGGCGGGCAAAGCCTAATGGAGGAGGAAGAAGAGGATGGAGAGAAAGGCATGTAAAGCCCTCTCAGGTCTCCCACTGCTTAACAACATGCAACAAAACAACAACAGTGACCCATAACACAGGTGATGGAGGCTTCACAGGTCTTTAGGCTACAGAATCAACCCCTCCTTTCTATAAGGCTACGTTATTGCATGTCAAATCCAACTCTAAAACACACTTATCTGCACTAGCATTTCTGTTGGGAGAGTTGTATTGCTACTTATTTTTCTGTTGTTGACTGTTTGTTTTTCTTTCTTTTTTTTTACCGAGCATTTTATGGTATTGATTTTGTGTTTTTTTCAGCACCTTTGTCAGCCTTTGCTGTGTTGTACTGTACTGACTTACCGCAACATGGCTTCCTGTTTTTCATGTGAATGGTTCAACATTTGTTTTTAGTTCATTTGTCTGTCTGTCTGTATGCACCCTTTCACAAGTGGATCCATAACAATAATTTGTCTCAGACTGAATAACACACCAAGACTAGACTAGGAACTGGAGTTCTGCTTGTGACCTTGACCCTGACCTGTGAGCGAGACAGATATGGACACGGAACGAGTAATGATTCCGCTGGCACACATCAGAGGCTATACAGAGCTGGTCGATGGTCCCTGGTCTCTCCCTAACGATCGATCTCTTTCTCTCTTCTCTGAACGCTAAGCTCAGGGACCATGTTCCGACAGGAGAGACCTTCACGTCGGTGTCCAGACAGAAGAGAGCTGCTGTCTGTCTGTCACCCAGGAGAGACCACGGTGTGTTGCCTTGTGCTGATGCGCCAGTATCCAAGGTCCTGCTCCTTCAGTCTGGAGAGACTGCTTTCGGGAACGAGCGCTGACTGAGTAGAGTGGTTGAGAGGTTTGGATTATAATTTGTAAAGGTTTGAAGATCAGCACAGGATCGTTTGTCAGGTTATTTATCATTTTCACCTTTCAGAACAGTGATCTATCCATGAAACTAAGTGTACCCTACTTGCCTCGGGGGAATGTCCCTGTACTTGCTGTAAGTCACTTTAGATAAGAGTGTTTCATAAATTACTAAATGTAAATGTAGGTGTAGCATATACTAACTGCTTGAATTTAATTGTTTTAGTTTAGTTTCGTCCTCATCTGAACTTGAATCTACCTTTCAGTCTTGCCATGGTAAGTTAGAAAAGCGTAAATTGGATAGAGAAATTGGATTGGAGATACAACCAACCGGATTTAAAGATTTCAGAAGAGTCCAGTTAGTCTGATTATTTATGTGAGACTTGGCATCTCTAGTTCAGAGTACATCTATGTCATAGCTATAGATGACAGGTGACCTGCAGTGTGATCACTCCTGCTGAGAGATGGCAAAACACAGGAAGATTCCCCACAAAAACAAGCCTCCACAAGAGCCAATCTGTCCTGGCTCTCATACTGATAATGCTCACTGGGGACTGTTTACAGTACAGAATGGTTCTCAAGGTTTAGATTAATCATCTCTCTCGTTTTACATCTCTCACTGTCTTCTTCTCTCGCTGTCTCTGTCTCTCTGTCTCTTCATCGCACTCTGTCTCTCCATCGCTCTCCCTTGTGCTCTCTCTCTCACACACATGTACCACTATCTTGTCCCCCGCTCTTCTTGTATAACTGCTGCCATTGTAAGCAGGAAGGTGTCCTTAACCCTTTGCAGATGGACCATTGAAAACCAGTTTCCTATGGTTCCAACCTCAATCTTCGCTGACCAAATCGATTTTAATAACTGAAAATTGCCAGATATGGAAAACTGCCAGATACAGCTGGCAACATAAGTTAAAAGGACATGGAATTTGTTAAGAGATATACATTTATATGAGAATGCATGTGAAATATGAATATGCATCTTAATATCACATTCTAACAGCAAATTGAATTTTTCAGAATTCTGGCTCAGGATGAAAAGAGTTGCCTGGTTAAATAAAGGCTCCATAAAACTTTCCAACGCCAGAGGACGAGTATGTTCAGTGTGATTCCAGTTGGATTTGGGTTCTGACATTGGTCGAGACATGGACTTCTGCAGTGGTCCTGCAGAGGTCAGAGGGACCAACAATATAGACAGGTCTTGAAATAACAGATTCCAAATCAATATACTCCTGGTTAAGCAGTGGTTTGATGAGAGAAGAACGGGGGGGAAGAGTTGGATGGTTAAAAGAGAGACACATAGACATAAAAAGAGAAAGAAAGACAGAGACCTATAGAGGTCAGCGAAAGAGAGAGACATATTCAATAATAAAGAATGGCAGTGAAAATGAAAGTGCCTGTTTCATCTACCCAGGGTGCTGTATTTTCTTTCATCTCTCAATTTGTTGAGCCATCACTGAAGAGATTGAAAACAGCCTCACCTTCACCGGTAAGAGGCTGTTTACGTTTCTGATTTGGACTCCTTTAAGATGAGAAAAGGAAAAACTGTGAGGTTTGAAAGCCGTCTTCAAAGTCTCCAATCTGATATGTTTTTGGAGAAGCCTAGTTTTCCATGGACTCACGAATGGTACAACATTTCACACCCATATGTGGGTTTTATCTAAAACTCTCCACCCAAATGTTCAGCCATGATTTAGTAGACATTTCAAAATTACATGTCTTCATACTAAATCTTGTTTAGTAAATAACGGATAATTGTTTTTATGAAATCACCTCAAATCTTTATATCTGACGTGGTCGCTGTGTCGACGCACACATTTGTAATACCGAGCTCTGTATCTATGGAGACTAATTTAGTTTTCAGACGAAGTCAACAAATCACCTCAGCTACCAGGCAGACGGAAGGGGGACGTTTTACAACCCTACAACGATCATTCCCCTGAGGCCACCTGCCAGAAGGCAGCTCCGCTACAATTACCCTGCTAAGACAGTGTCTCGCTGCAACGTTGCCTCCAAAACACCTCCACCTGCATCAAGAAGGTTGGAGAAAATTAAAATCTGTAATAACCTCATATGTTTTGGGATTCTTAGAGTTTCCTCTCTCTGTTGGATTAAATTCCACATGTCGCTGAACTTGTTTGCACCCAGATTAATATGTTCCAGTGGCACCAACTGTGACAGTCTGGCTTTGATAAGGCCTGTTGGCATGAATAATAAATGGGATTGATTTACTGTTTCGTCATCAATCCCAGCGCACAGATGGGGGTGACATCTATGGCGATTGATGGTGGTGTTCAAAGGGTGGAACGTCACGAATGGAGGGAAATTAAAAGTAAATGACGAGTCGTTTTTCTCATCTTTGCATCTGCTGTGTTCCGATTTTACACATTACGCTGTCAATATTTAATTTAACAGTAGAGAGAATGCAGTATTTTTATACTTCCATCTCATATTCTAACCTACAAATGCTAGGTTATTTGTTTAGGCTATATTCACAAATCGAGACTTAAACAACATTGCCTGAAAGAGTAATGAATAATGAGTTGAAGGTTTTCAACGATTAAAGACACTTGCGACCATTTCAGCACCATGGATAGCAGCATGGTAAAGACACCAGCTACAGAATGGCTGCACAGTCAAGAAATTAGCAACGGAACAAAATAAATTTCTTCCTTTCCTCTTTCTACCTGTGAAAAAAAGTGCAATTGGGAGTAAAAATGATCAAGACTCAAGACAATATTTAGTTGACTGTAGGGTCTGACCTCCGTTATCGCTCATTCTAATGTGGTTGCTCGTGGCACTCAGGTTGGACCAAAAAGTAAAGACAGCACGAGCTTCTGGCGTCTCTGTTAGTGTCAGGTTGGTTTCCGATTGGGCGGGATGCTGCATGGTATGTCTGACATATGCGCTCCGTGGGCGGGAATAAACACGCGTTTATAAACCTCCGCGCGCGCTTCGTGAGGCAGCAACACCACCGTGGATACGAAGGTAATGGGGAGGTAGGGGAGAGCGAGAACACGTCGCTTGATTGTCGACTAAATAGCTCTCCAAGGGCGGGAGGGCGGTCAGGGGAGGGGCGGAGGAGCACTCTGCATTTGCCACACCACCTGTATGGATGACCACTTCAATCTCATCGACTCACCGTCCTCTCTGAGGAACAGGGGGGATCACGGGGAGAACCTGGGCTACGGCGGAGAGGTGGAGAAGGGCGTGATGACTGTCGAAAACATGCTGGAAGAGTCTTCTCATGCGCTCTCGAGCCACCTGTCAGTGGATCGATACCAGCGCGGGAACGAGTGCCGCGAGAGAGTGGTGATCAACATCTCAGGCTTGCGCTTTGAAACTCAACTGAAAACTTTCAACCAGTTTCCCAAAACCTTGCTTGGGGACCCGAGGAAGAGGATGCGCTACTTTGACCCGTTGAGGAACGAGTACTTTTTCGACAGAAACCGACCCAGCTTCGATGCGATTCTCTATTTCTACCAGTCTGGGGGGCGTATCCGGAGACCTGTTAACGTTCCCATCGATATTTTCTCGGAGGAGATCAGATTTTATCAGCTTGGGGAAGAGGCCATGGAGAAATTTCGTGAGGATGAAGGATTCATCAAAGAAGAGGAGCGTCCCCTGCCTAATAACGAGTTCCAGCGGCAGGTTTGGCTGTTGTTTGAATACCCCGAAAGCTCGGGTCCAGCCAGGGGGATCGCCATTGTCTCAGTCCTTGTCATTTTAATCTCAATTGTTATATTCTGTTTGGAGACTTTACCGGAATTTCGTGACGATAAGGACCCGGTCACCGTAGCACCGATGGTTAACGGGACGGTCCCCTACATCCCAAGTTCGTTTTCAGACCCTTTCTTTGTGATAGAGACCCTTTGTATTATCTGGTTCTCGTTTGAGCTGCTTGTGCGTTTTTTCGCGTGTCCGAGCAAAACCACGTTCTCCAAAAACATCATGAATATCATTGACATAGTGGCTATATTTCCCTACTTCATTACTTTGGGGACCGAGCTGGCTGACAGTGACGGGAGCGGCCAGCAGGCCATGTCTCTGGCCATCCTCAGGGTCATCAGGCTGGTCAGGGTCTTCCGTATCTTCAAGCTCTCCCGCCACTCTAAAGGGCTTCAGATTCTGGGTCAGACCCTGAAAGCCAGCATGAGAGAACTGGGCCTGCTCATCTTCTTCCTCTTCATCGGAGTGATCCTCTTCTCCAGCGCGGTTTACTTTGCCGAGGCTGACGACCCCTCCTCCAGTTTTACCAGCATCCCAGATGCCTTCTGGTGGGCCGTGGTCACCATGACTACCGTGGGATATGGAGACATGCACCCGGTGACAATCGGGGGTAAAATAGTGGGGTCTTTGTGCGCGATAGCCGGGGTGTTAACTATTGCTTTACCTGTACCCGTTATCGTCTCTAATTTCAACTACTTTTACCACCGGGAAACGGACGGGGAAGAGCACGCCCAGTACCTCCATGTCAGCAGCTGTGAACACCTCCCGCCAGACGAGCTGAAGCGCACGTGCAGCGCCTCCTCCCTCAGCAAGTCGGAATACATGGTGATCGAGGAGAGCCTCAACAGCGCGTTTAAACAGCCCAGCTTCGACAACGAAAACAAACAAAACTGTGTGAACATCAAAAAGATTTTCACGGATGTGTAGAAAAAGACTGGCCCCCTAAACATGTGAAGCTTCTAGGGGGCTTTTTCTTATAAGACTATACTCTTATCATGATAAGCAATCGTGACGTGTTCATATCTGTTAAGTGGGCGTAGGGATCCTACGGTGTACTGGATGGTAGGATCTCAAACTATATCGTCATATTTCGATTCGTCCTTGAAGTCAAATGCAGGTGTTGATGTCAAGTGGTGGTGCCGTCATTTACTGTAGGCTAGCGTTATTACCTCACAATCTATCAATTTTTACAGAGTTGTCTGTGTTTGGCGTGGGAGTGGGTTTGTGTGCTTATCAGTCCTGTGTAATGAATATAGCAATATATAGCCCAAATGTCTGTACGATTATTCTATACTGATATCCAGCACTATGAGATCCGACTGCCCGAGTATTGTTCGTGTTATTATTCAGGTAATTCAGAGTCGATGTCGTGTCGATACGAAAGGTCCACACGCACGTTACAGGTATTTTCATTCAGAACCGCCTTCAGCCTATACCAAATGAAACGGAAAACATGTCAACCCCAGACTCGGAAAGTGTCTTTGGTTAAAACAAGTTTCTTTTTTGATGCATATAACCTATTAAAATATATTTGTGTAGGTCTATGCTACGTGCCATGTCTCATTGGATCATAGTAAAAAAAAGAGGACAAAACAATGGATTAAATTGAGGGTTTCCTCAGGGTATTAAACACCCTACTAAAAGAATGTCCCTTTCATAACGTGAACAGTTTTGAATACATTATTATGTGCGCATGCACGATGAATGTTCCGCCTCCTGGTTGCTACTGAACCCGCCTTATGATGCAGTCTCCATGACGACGAGTGTTACCTGGGTAACCCCATTAATGTTGCCATGGCACCATTTGGAAATTCCACGAAGTCGGTTCAAATTGGATACATCCGGCAATCTTAAATCACAAAAAAAGCTCAATTAATTATCTTTTCACATTTTATTTACGATTAAGTGATCTAGTCAAACCAATTTAAGTTTGCATCCCTTATCCAATGCCCTAGCGTAATTCAAACGAAACTTACATTACATTTTACATTTACATTTATTCATTTAGCAGACGCTTACATATCAATAGGCTAAATCAGTAGTTGCATTTAGCCTTGTCTACAGTTAATATCCCAACATTCAGGTGATTAGACAGGATTTCATACAGAGAATGGGCACAGCTGGGAAACTGTCCTGGGTGGAATATGTTATTTATTCTACCTAGCGGACAGTATGATATTTAACTAGGCTATTTCAGCACTGTCGATGATCTTCAAAACATTATTTCAATTATCCAAACTGCTAGCCTGTTTAAGCTCTGTCATTGAGTTGGCATGCCTACTAAAACTGATGTCAAACGTCATAGACTACAAACGAATACCCTGTTTATTGATAGAAAAGTTGAGTTTGAAGTCTTTATGTCTCTTAAGATGACGAGTAGCGACAATTAGTTCCTGTCATAGAGAAAAGAAAATGTCGAATCAAAGATTAAAGAGAGAAAGGTTGAGTATCTAAAAAAATCCAAACCATCTTTCTGTCTAAACATCCTTGGTGACGTCTTCATGACTTCGAAAGTGTTTAACAATTAAACACGTAGCCTAATTAGGTCATTAACATATATATTTTTGTTCTTAACACCAATCGTGTTATTGTTACTATAGACCTAATTGTCAGTCCTTTGTTCATCATCATTATTATTATAATTGATAGAAAATTTAATTCAAAGTAAAGTCATTTATGAGAGTAAAAAAAAGTTAATGCTTTTAATCTGTCCGGATGAATCGTGTTTGACATTGGCGGAAACACAGCCCAGTACTGCCCTCTAGTGGATATATACTAGCAACAACTAGAAACTGTTTGACACATACTGAAGCATGTCATTTGTATATACACCTTCAGATCCAGTACTAAGACATGGGACGCCCATAGGAAGAATCTTTTCACAGAAATTCAAATTTCCATTGATATAACCATTCTACGGGTGACAGGTAACTTTTGGTTGACCAAAATGGGGCCTTCTCTTACTGCACACAACACTCAAAGCTAACAACTAACTTTAAATTAATTTTAAGATAATCATTTAGTATCTTCAAAGCTAGTGTTGGATCGAAAGAATCCAAGAGAGAGAAAGAGAGAGAGAGAGCCCAGGTGCTGCTCCAGAACAGCAGACAGCCTGTGTTTTGCCCGGTGCTACAAATAGACTTCCACCTCTCTATATTTGTATCTTGGGGCAAATAAAAGTGTCTGTGAGTTTCCTTATTAGCTCTGTGAGCTAATAAATCACTCCTGGCATGCCTCAACAAGAGGGTAATATGGGACATGTTAGAGCTGGGGGAAGACAACTCTCTAGGTGGCAGAGAGATAATGCCAATAATCCATTATCCGTTGTTCTATCAATGAAACTCCTTTCAACAGTTAAGAACCCAGAACTCTGCAAACTTCCATCAACAATTGACAGGACTGACCTGCATTTACACATGAATTAGGAATGGGTTTTAAGCAGACAGAAGCAGTTTTGCGTGAATGCACAAGAATACATTTCAGGAAAGGCCCCCTGTCCTTTCATCCTCGTCTCCTCTTCTCCCCACTTTAATCCTCTTCTATGAGAATGTACAGTATTTGAGCTAGCCACTCGTACAACAGTGATAGATTGGAAAATATCATGAAGAAGAACTTCCTTTCAAGTCATGCACTTCAACGCATGTACTTAGAATTCACTTCCAGTCCTTGATTTTTCTGCTGTTCTTTCTAAATTCGTACATAATTTGAATGTCGCTTAAAAAAATTTCTGCTAACTGAATAAACTGCTCAAAGTAATATAACCCCCTCAGGACAGACAAAGAATAAAGGTATTGTATGGATGCAATGGTCATATTTGCTATGAAACCAGATAACCAGCCATCGAATTACACAGGATGACCGAGGCAGAGAGAGCTGAACAAGGACAGGCAAAGTGCTTGGTCATTGTGCAGCTTTCGATGATACCTGACATCTTCAGAGGAGGAGTGGCTCTGAGGGAATGACATCATCAAACGGGGCCACCTTCAGCTCACTGGAATGTTGCCAGGGGCAGTGTCCCTGGCAACGGAAGGAGACTACTTGAGGAGAATTCCACCGTATCCAATGCAACAAATCTAAATGAGGTTGTATTAATTAGACAACGGAACCAGGGTACTTCTGCCTGTCTATGTCTCTCTCTCTCGCTCTATCAATGTTATACTTTTTCTCTTTATCCATCCCCTTTTCTCTTCCTCAATCTCTCCAAAAGGTATCATCAGCACACTTCACTGTGCAGAAATACAGAGTTACAAAAATCACCTAATCCTAATCTCTCCTGCCCCTTAGCTCTCCAGCCCCCTAGATCTCCAGCTCCCTAGCTCTCCAGCCTCCCATTGAGTTCAGGTAACAGTTGTGTGTATTTGTGTGTTACACGAGGCACATCCTGCAGAGATTGAGCCTCCATGATCTCATGCCGCACACACAAATCTGCATCGGACCAGTTCTTTTCGAATTAGCCTTCCAAACTTTCCGGGCATGAGATAGACTGGACAGAAGGACGAATGCTGCAAACTGAATACTGCAGTGGACCAGTAACCTTGTGCCCCTTGTGCTTCTTTTCTCTTCTCCAGGGGAAAATACAGTCTATTACCTCACCTTGGTCCCTCTATTATTCCTGTTCTTCACTCAGCTATTCTACTTTGAAGGCACCTCAGTAATAGCCTTTTTCTGTCCCTCTCCTTCTCTCTCAACCCCGCTTCACTTTCTCCCTCTCTCTCTCCTTCCCCTCATCCCTCATCCCCCTCCCTCTCTCCTTCTCGCTCATTCTCCTACACACTGGTGCTGAAACGACCTCTGTCCAGCAGGACAATGCAGGCTCACAGAATGAAATAAATTTACTGAATGAAAGGTTCCAATGCAGGAGATTTCGGAGCTGGTCTCTGTCCTCAGACGAAGGGCAACGTGAACCACATATTTTCTGGTATCTTATCTAGTCTGCTGATATCTTACCTAGTCTGCCTGTTCATAAACCAGCAACATGCATGGCTTCAAAAGCTTCATTCTAACTATCAGATGACATTGGGAAATTGCACTACCGTATTCTCAAGCAAACATGTTTTTGTACATTGTTAAACACATGCAGGTTGTGTATGATATGAACAGATCTGGGTCTCAGCACAGGGGAGGCGGGGGTTATTGATGTACAGCATCCTGGTCAGAAATCTTTAAATAGATATTGCTGTGTATCAAGGATACTGTACGTACTGGAAACCTTAACAACACAGTGTGTGTGTGTGTGTAATGTTCTTTGTGCTGGCCTCTGTGTGTGTGTGTGGTTAACCTTCCTGATAACTCTGCCAGTTTAAAGGAGGCTGTCAAGCGTGCATGTGGATGGTGCATTGCAGTGTCAACAGTCCTTGGCTGTTCAATCTGCCCCTCTACTCTGCTCTCCCGGCCTCCACCATCACAGAACCCCCCCTACAATGACAGCACCCCCTCTTCTTCCGCATGTGAAATGTGAGATTAACACAGTAAGATCAAATGAGCTGCTTTAATGCACAGTCGTCGTAGCAGAGGTTGAAAAGTCAGACATTTACAGGAGACAGAGGCCACCACTGGCGTTAAAGATAGAAGCTCGCCTTTCTTTTGTGCTGCGGTGCATCAAGTTCATTCTCTTAGCTCCCTGTATTGGCAAACTGTAAGGAGGAGGTCTGTGACCTGAAATCAATGCCACTTGAACTCTATTCATTGTTCACCTCTTCCGCTACCCCGCCAAACCCAGCAGCTCTCTTCCCTCCCTTGACCACCAACCACACAGAATTGGTGCAACTTGCCGACAGCAGCCTTCACTTTTACTGACTGTAATTACAGTAAGACTAATGTAATGTGAACTAAGCTTCCTATAGTCTGCATTAGCATGCCTTTGTAATGACCTCCTCTCATGAATAATGACTCAGTCGTCAGGGAAAACCTCAGAAAGCCATTAGGAGAAGTGTGCATGTGAGGCGTGCACGGGAGGTGTGCATATGTGGAAGATGGGCGAGACGGGAGGAAAGGAGATGAGAAGAGTAGATGAGGAGAGAGGATGGAAAAGAAGGAGGACATGGGAGAGGGAGTGAGGAAGAGATATGGGGAGGGTAGCCTCTAGCTGCTAACATTAACCTTGATGATGACACAAATCATCTACTCCATCCCCCTCCCTCTATCCTGCCCTTTACCCTTCTCCTCCTTTCCTCAGAGGGAATCCCCGTGCCCTTTGACCCTGTGCTGAGGTCGTTTACGGACACACCATCCTTCCTGACACAGTTTCATCATGCTGGTTTGGGGTTAGGTTTATCTTAAAATTTACAAGTCCATTTTGTCCTTGGGCTAGCCATATTAACATATATATACTGTATATTTCAGTATTTACAACTATTGTATTTATATAAAAATGTAATTATGTAAATCTACCAAATGAGCTGAAGGATAAATAAATGAATCCAAATTAATGTGTGTAATATTCCTCACTTTCCACTTTTGCATGGAGGAAACAGCAGGAGGAGTCGAGCTGCGTTCACAGTAATTTGATTTTTGAGAGACTTTCCGCATTGTGACTTAGAGAGTAAGGGTGATGATGGTGGTGGTGGTGAGGTTGTTTTCTGCCTGTTTGAACTGCGATTTAGGCTCTGAAGGCTCCCAGGCAACTATTGGAGACTGAACACGCAAAAAACACACACTTTGCCTCTCACACTTGCCGCCACAATACTGTAACGATGATGGAAACCACGGAAGTTCCTTGAACTTCAGTTTGGTTTAAACCGGTGGTCTATGCAACCATTACATTGCAGACATGGGGACTAAGATACTTAGCCTATACTAGTCGTTTTTTTAATGGACAAACAGTGTGCTTGTGAAGTTTGTTCACATTTAGCAGACTGTTTTATGCAATGTGACAAGTCAGTACAGGGGGATTTGAACCTGTGACCACCACACACCCTAAATTATCCTACTGAATGTGATAATGTGACTATTAGAGATACTGCACACAGAATCACCACTTTGCTTTATGTAGGCCTACATTTAATGCCCTCTATATGTATTCACATGCAGCTACTGTGTCATTCTCACTTAAAGCAGTGCTCATTCAAACAAAATACACACCAAAAAAACATAAATCAGTGTACGTCCTCATAATAAATAATAAAATAAGAAATCCGAGATCCTTTAAATATCCTTGAGACGATGACAAAGATCTCATTTTATGTCATCGCTTAATTTAGGCTACTGCCTTAAAGCCTACTGCTGTACCTCGACAGTTGTGTGTGACACGCTGTTTACACCCGTGCTGCACAGGAAAAAGAAAGTACGTGCTATAATTGCACTACTGTGTATATACATACCCCCCCCCCATACCCATACCCTCCCCACACACACACACACTATATATACCCATCCCACATTGTACTCATGTTTTTTGTACTTTTGTTATTTGTATAATATTTGTAGTGTATTTTACATTGTATTCATTTTGTATTATTATGTCACATGTTCTATGTTTGCTCATCTCTGCCACAGTGAATTCTATGTTGGTTAATCTTGCCTAGCGAATAAACCTCATTCTGATTCTGATTCTAATGAACCTGCGTTACACATCATCAGAACAATTAGCCTAGCTTAGCGCTCAATACACGTTCACTTTAAACAACCCACGCTGCAGAAAAAGTGGACGAAGCCGTAGCTACAGCACGGTGCTATAGGAGGGAACTCTCTCCCCGTCACCAGCACACCCTCACTCTTTATGCAAGGCGCTGCTTGACTGCGGTCCTGACCGCGCCATGTGCACCTGAGGCAGGGTGGCAACTAGTGATTAGAGACCCCAAACCAAGTGTCGGTTAGATGAGAGAACGAGAAGGAACCAAAAGACTCTGTAGATCCAAAATAACACGGAGGAATTGTGTTATCTGGATCACTGTCGGTTCAGGGTGATTCTCTCATGCGTGCATTTTATTTCATTGTCTGGAGATGCAGGTTTTTTTGTGTTGCTTAACGAGACTGCAGGACTCTTCCTCGACCAACTGAACCGCACGGGCAAGACTGTGCAAATCACATTTATTAGTGCTTGTGTCTAATTGGCGTTATTTTTTTATATTTTTTTATTATTATTATTTTATTTTATTCGACACCCTCGTTGCGGCTATAATGTGGCACCAGAGGAAAGGTGTTCAGGGTTTATACTTGATTCCTTTTTAAACGTTGAATGAAGTTAATAGTTCCCTGCGTTCGAGCCCACTGGAATAGTGATGAGTCATGAGCGCAGTATCATTTTTAAGCTTTCATTGTGATCAATGGGCAATAGTCTAATCGTGCAACTCACCCACCCCGTTGAAAATTAAGGCCATTCTTAATATTCAACCTAACTCAAATCAAATGCAGACTTTAAGCTGTGATCACCTGTTATCTCTAGTATGAAAGAAGCCTACATTTCTGGTATTGTTGACATGCAATAGTGTCATTAACAGAACTCCTCCTCCTCCACCAGTTCTCTTCTCTTTGCAGATGTTCCCTATTAGCACCTATAAAGGCAATTACTTTTGCGGCTGTCCGTTGTAGCCGGGCAACGTCATAGAGTCTAAAGCACACAGGAGGCGGATTGCTTTTGCTGATCTTAGCACCTTTGGATATTAAGGGGAGCACCGCCAGTACCTATTCCTGGTTCGTTACCTCCCCCCCGACTTTTTTGTCTGTCTACATCCTTACGACAACCTGCCGCGAGGACACGGAGACTGGGAGGGGGAGGAGAGGAGAGGACACACCCGCACACACGGTCCCGGACCCACACACGATGCTGCGGACAACACGAGGATCTGATTAAGTGTCCCAAATCTGGAAATAGATTTTTTTCTTTAGCTGGATCAAATACATTGCGGTGATTATTGTCACGAGCCTTTTTGTCATTGGAATCAACCAGCCGGTGCAATGGGAGCGGCATCGTTAAAATAGCTTTGAAAAAGGTGTCTGTTGGTATGTACTGGTCTTGGATGATATATGATTTTGTCACTTTTTCTCAAATCTTTCTATTTCTTAACGTTCAGCCATAAGACGTAAATTGTGTGCTTGCTTATCGCGTCTATGCAGAGAAGTTGAAACTGGATCCGGATTCTTTTTTTAAGCGATAGGGTGTTGAGCACTTGTTAAATCTGTTAGAAAAGGATGATGCAGGCAAGAGATGTGCTTTCCCCCTCCTGAAACCTATTTCCTTCTGCGACTAAATAATTTATTGGTGTTTTTGAATATTTCAACACAGGCACCATTTGAGGCTAGAGACAGAAATGTCCCAACAAAACTATTCTTAAGTGAATTAATACAATATGTGTCACAAAAGCTTTTCTTTCTACTTTGCAGACTAGGAAGATTCATTGTATTTAAGTATTCAGGGATCTCTGTGATAATCTACTTATCTATGGTTTGGGTGCACTGCATCCATATGTTCATGCATGATTTCACTGCAGAAGCTTCAGTTTCACCTAGATGGATCACCACCCCCCCCCCCCCTCTCTACCCCCATTGCAGTAGCGAGGCCTAAAGTAAAGCACTGATTCACAAGCTTTGAATGGAAACGTGTACTCGTTTGACCAAGACAGATTTAATGCAAAGGTGTGGTAAAATACTTTTGCAGATTCTACCGCAACATTGCGTTTGGTTGATAGTTTAATTTGAGTTTTTCCCTGGATCTGGACATCATTTCACACTAGAATTTTACCCCCACTTATCCTTCTCTCCTGCCAATTCTCTAGCTATAGTATGTCTACTGTTATACCAAACCATATAGATTACAAAATTGTATGTTGAAACCTTACCTGACAAGTTGATTTCTCATCTCTGTCTTCTGTGTTTCCTCTCTCATTTCATTTGTCTCCATTCTTTTTTTTGTCAACACACACTCTTCTTCTTTTCTCCCCTCCTCTCCTACTGCTGCAGGACAGATCCTAGGTGACATCCTGTGGCCCTCAGGCCTCTACGGTGTAGAGCCCCCTCCTTCTCCTGCCCCATACCCTCTCCTACCCAATATCCTCACCTGCCCCCCCCCCCTTCTTCCTCACATCCTCTCCTGCCCCCCTCTCCTTCCCCACATTCTCTCCTGCCCCCTTCCCTCCCCCATAAACTCTCCTGCCCCCCTCTATTGCCAATTATCCTGTCCTGCCCCCTTCCCTTTCTGGCCCCCTTCATC
This sequence comes from Neosalanx taihuensis, assembly GCA_030340665.1. Classification (NCBI taxonomy): domain Eukaryota; kingdom Metazoa; phylum Chordata; class Actinopteri; order Osmeriformes; family Salangidae; genus Neosalanx; species Neosalanx taihuensis. The sequence goes on from CM059289.1 coordinate 11,215,101, forward strand.
CAGCCCCACTGAGAGGCGCAGGCCTCCCCCTCCTCCCTCTTCAGAATGACTGTTGCTGCCGGCGACCCCTCTGATGAGGCCGCTGCGCGCCCTGGCCAGGACTACGACCCTGAGGCCGACCATGAGTGCTGCGAGAGGGTGGTCATCAATATCTCCGGCCTGCGCTTCGAAACCCAGCTCAAAACCCTCTCCCAGTTCCCAGAGACCCTCTTGGGAGACCCCAAGAAGAGGATGAGATACTTCGACCCACTGAGAAACGAATACTTCTTCGACAGAAACCGGCCCAGCTTTGACGCAATACTCTACTACTACCAGTCGGGTGGCAGGCTACGACGACCCGTCAATGTCACACTCGATATCTTCTCCGAAGAAATCCGCTTCTATGAACTTGGGGATGAAGCAATTGAGATGTTCAGGGAGGACGAGGGATTTGTCAAAGAAGAGGAACGCCCGCTGCCGGATAATGAGTTCCAGAGACAGGTGTGGCTTCTGTTCGAATACCCGGAGAGCTCCGGTCCGGCCAGGATAATAGCTATCATCTCTGTCATGGTGATCCTCATATCCATTGTCAGCTTCTGCCTGGAGACCCTGCCCATCTTTCGCAACGACGAGGACGAAGTACAAAGGGTCTTGATGCCAGACGGCAACTACACCATGATCTACACCTCCACTTACTTCACTGACCCATTCTTCATCCTGGAGACGCTCTGCATCATCTGGTTCTCTTTTGAGTTTCTGGTGCGTTTCTTTGCCTGCCCCAGCAAGGCAGGCTTTTTCGGGAATATCATGAACATTATTGACATTGTTGCCATCATCCCTTACTTCATCACTTTGGGCACCGAACTAGCAGAGAAGCCCGAAGATGGCCAAGCGGGCCAGCAGGCAATGTCGCTAGCTATCCTCCGAGTCATCCGTCTGGTGAGAGTCTTTCGTATCTTCAAGCTCTCCCGCCACTCCAAGGGGCTTCAGATTCTGGGTCAGACCCTGAAAGCCAGCATGAGAGAACTGGGCCTGCTCATCTTCTTCCTCTTCATAGGGGTGATCCTGTTCTCAAGTGCGGTCTACTTCGCGGAGGCCGACGAACCAGAGTCCCAGTTTGAAAGCATCCCGGACGCCTTCTGGTGGGCCGTGGTGTCCATGACGACGGTGGGCTACGGCGACATGGTTCCGACCACCATCGGCGGCAAGATTGTCGGCTCGCTCTGCGCAATAGCGGGCGTGCTGACGATTGCCTTGCCCGTGCCCGTTATAGTGTCCAACTTCAACTACTTCTACCACCGTGAGACGGAGGGAGAGGAGCAGGCCCAGTACCTGCAAGTCAACGTCCCCAAAGAGGACTCCAATGAGGAGCTCAAGAAGAGTCAGAGCGGCTCGACCATGAGCAAGTCGGACTATATGGAGATCCAGGAAGCTGTAAACAACAGCAACGAAGACTTGCAGGAGGAGAACCTCAAAACGGCCAACTGCACGTTGGCCAACACAAACTACGTCAACATCACTAAGATGCTCACTGACGTGTAGAAGCATGTCTGCACCCTCCCTCCTCCCTCCTCAAGGTGAGATGTAGGTTGGACAGTTCAGAGGAAATAGGGGAGGCGTTTAGCCTGCCTTCTCAGATGTGCTGGCATATCAAGGCATTAGATTCAGGACACTCACGTCATTATAAGTGACAAGCTAAAACAAAGACTATCTGCCCCTCCTCTTATCATCGTCTACCACACCCTGCCCTCAAACTCCTAGCACCTTGTCCTAATCATGTCAGACAGACTTCAAATCCCAGTTTTTAAATTATCTGCATGGAGCCAGCTTTATCTTTGTGACTATTTCAACTCAATACCCTGCTCACAACAATAGCCAAATGTAGAGTTAAAAATTAATGAAAAGGACACACAAAGAAATAAAAGATGAGGGACAGAGTAAAAAGATATACAAAAAATTGAGCCATCTTTAACTTACAACTGTCACCATCCTCCCTCCTGCTGCTGCTTCTTCTGTCTCTGACTCCCCGGCAACCAGCCTGTCTCCAAGACATACTGTGCCTCCACACTCTTCAGATGAATCTGGCGAGTGCGCTCCATGAAAAAGCTGCTTCTGTAAGCTATAAGCAAACCAAACTGTCTTGTAGCCACCAATTGTCAACTGGAGATGACAGAGCGTTTGTGAGGACCAAGCAAGCAATTCTCTGCTGCTGTGTTTGGAAGGAGGCTTGGAGGGGGTGTGAGGGTGAGAGAGGACCCATGTGGTCCCAAGGTTTAATGACATCCATCGGCTCTCAAGCTCATGGTTCGACACCTTTTTTTTCCAAGCAGACATCAGTATCTGATGAATGACTGACAATGACCTTGACTTTTCAATGCTTTTAGTCTCACACTGTTTATGTACTGTGCGATGCCAAGCCTCTCCCTCAACTTCACTGCAGAGCTTTTAAGACAAAGGGAATATTTCTCTCCTGTTTGTTCTCACGCATTTGCAATTAGTGGTTCTGACCTCGGTAGTTCACTTCACAATGGTAGTCACGTAGGTACGCACTACCTATTGTACGTAGTTAGAAATGCATGTAGCTCTTATTCCAAATAAGAATTTCACTCAAGACTCTTAATTGCTTCAGCACACTACACTATATGTGTCTGTATGATAGCCCTTGTTGCAATTCTCTATCTCACAACATGAAAGGATTCCTCGTTTATTATGAGGTTCTCCGGCATAGTGACAGAATAACTGGCAAAGATGAACATCCCCAATCCTCTGTGAGGGGAATATAAGGCATACTGTTATCCTCGGATTTACTGATTCTAGTCAAATGTAGCATTCCAAATAGAGGTTGACGTTACTATCGTCATTTTCCTGGTTATCAGTGTCTCAGAAACTCACCTTAGAATACAGTGGTATGCTCAGACCCAAAACATAATCTTTAGAGTAAGATCACGTCCGTTTGGCCTAGCGGGTGAAACAGACAAGGGTTCAAAGCCTTTTTATCAGTACGAAGGACAATGTACAGTACGTGTCGAGCAGCTCATGTTCATATAGCTCAGTAGCTGAGCTATGCTTTTAGACCAGTGCATTAGTGGATTACAGACTGACACTGTCTAAAGGGGTTGAAGCATCAATCTCATTCTCTGATGGTGTAGCATTGCCTGTCTGTCCTTGTTAGTTGGACTCAAACTGCCCTCAATACGACGCGTAGGTGTGAATTGAGGGATGTTTATAGGAAATGCGATCAATCCAAGGATTTGCCTCTTGTCTGCACCAATCTCAGTAAAACAAGTCTTACTTTATTAGAATACAGTTATAGAGTTTTAATTAGTTGTTGTTTTCCCAGTAGCCTATTGTGTTCTGCAGTTCTCTGGATTCATTCGATTTGATTGTGGAAGGATAATGGTGGAGGGCGGGTCATCATCCGCTTAGCAGTTATACAAAACTGCAGAAAATCATTTCAGGGAGGTTACTGGTCAACCCCCTCACAAGGGGCGTCGTTAGCCCTGTTTTAGGGGGGCTGAAGCCCCCCTAAAATGTTCTTCAGCCCCCCTAAATAATTGTTGGGATTATTATCGGGCCGCCAAAGAAATACGATAATTAATAACAATATTTTATTTTGAAAAATTACCGAATGCTCTCGGTTAAATGTCGGTCACTTGAGCGTCAAAAAATGTAACCCACAAGTTCGAAAAACAAGTAAAAAACGGACGTCATTGGGAATGAGTGATGATGACTGAGACACTATATGTGTGTTAGTGAATTATTTAACCAAGAACAATACTAGCTAAAAGATTGAGAATCATATATGGAATTCTGATAAAATTTGACTTGTGCTACTGATTTTGATTGACATGGACAAATGATTTTCTGAACTCTTTGTGGCCTGAGAAGTGTTGGACAGTTCAGTCTTTGCATTGCATGACCTCCCCGCGTTTCTAAAAGCATGCATTTAAGTTCTAAGAAGCTGCTGAAAAAAAAGAAGTTCAACATCAATTGATAACACTAAGATGTATATTTATCTCAAATATATACAACTATACATAATACTCTTAATCTGTGACAAAAAGCAATCTTTGAAGTGTGAAAAAAGGAAGCGCAAGACTTGAGATGGTGCGCAGACCATTGCGGTGTTTGATTGTAAAACAAAAAACGTTCTTTGCGTTGGTAGTGTGGTCACATCCAGGTATGATTGGTGGGACAGAGTGCCAAAGACATAGCCATCTTATAGTAATACCAACACTAGGCTATGAAAAAATACTCCAGCCTTCACGTTTAAAACAGTAGCCATCTCAAATCAAATACTGGTTATCACACCCAAAACAGTGTCCGTCAAATTGATGGTGTTATCTTTTTGTATCTGTCTCCTTTTGACCGTTCTTTTAGAAATCCTGACGTTAGCGTTGTTAGCATTAGTATAGTTAGAGCTAGCATAGCTGGCGTTAGCATGGTTTGTGTCAGCTCAGCTAACATTTTTAAGGAAAATGGCTGCCATTTTAATGCCTCCATTAATGTAGCAGTTGTGCAGTCTGTGACATGCACCTGACACATATCACTTCTCCATCATACGTGAAGGACCTGTAGAAAGCAGCAGCATCTCAGAAGGTTGATAGGATCATCAACCCCCGGGTGTAGATTGGTAGTTGCTGGACTGCCAGGATAGAAATCTGTGTCTGTCAGTTCAGTCATGGGGTTGGACTAGCCCAGATAGTTGGCCAAGGCTAGCCGAGTCCAGACCACTCTGCCAAATAAAGACCCAAGCGAAAAAATATTATACTTAAAGTCAACTTAATTGCAAACATACTTGCGTATTGAATGTGAATCGCCCCCCCCCCCCAAGAGTAGACGTCCTATGAAAAATACGAAATGATTAACCTCTAATTAAGAACAATTTCAGATGGAAGTATACTCTTTTTCCGCTTGGCTGCAGCCCAGTGCCAGTTTGATGTGTCTTTAGATGGATACGAGGTTTAGCTGCTTCTCAACACCTGCCTCAGGAGTTTCTCAGGGTGTCCAGTCAGATTGTCTAGAGGAGCTGTTAGCTGTACCTAAGTGGTTCTAAGCTATTAGCCCTCACTGGGAGCACACATTCTATCTCCTGTGTCTTACAGAACCTGAGTGCTAACGCCAGTGTGTGGTTCCCTCAAGCGTGTACTTTCACATCCGAGAACTGGACCCAGAGGGTAACCAGATTCTAGGACTCTTGTTCTTTGTGGGATCGCGTGAAGTTTTGGTGGGGCATTTGAACTTGTAACCTCTTGATGTTGAAGTCAAGTGGCTGTAACAACTGAGCTGTCCTCTTCCCTCCAGAGTGCCCAGGGTGTGGGTGGAGGAGCCCCTGGGGAGAGAGGTCATGTGGGCTGAGGGATGATGAGTGTGTGGATGAGTGTGGATGACTTGTTGACCTATTGTCTAACATAGAGAAGCTACAGCTCTGATGAGGCTTTGTAATTGCTCAGTTGTGATGTTTACATCTTGCTGTGCGTGTGTGACTGTGCATGTGTGTGCACGTGCTTATGTGCGAGAGTGTGAGTGAGCCCACCTGAGAATGTCCAAGTCTTAACGTCTGGGTGAACCGTGTGACCAGCCATGCATGACTCATAGAGGGAGGAACTCACAGAACGACCAAAAACAATTGTCTATGCATGTATGAGTTTGCATCTATAAGCTGTTACCATTTATATGATTTCGTCTTTTTCTATGGATGAATGTTACCAAGACACTTAAGGAGATAGCATGATAAACCTGTTAGAATTAAATGCACAGAGACTCTGTAGAGTCCATTTTATCGTAAAGACTTCTATCTGGAATTCAAGCACTGTACTGTAGTTGATGGACTATCGGATGTCCAAAATTCTCCAAGCACAATAGGAGTTTAACCAGCCTGTGCTTGGGGATTTACTATGTAAATTCAAACATTTCTATATCCACGCACATTGATGTCTTGGAAGGGTCTCAAGTGTAAGTCTGTTTCTCATGTTCATAAGAAAGCACCAATAATCCATGATTTCCACTCTAATCTAAGGGGGCTCAACCAGAAAACAGACAGCTAATGTCACGACACAACGGGCTGTTGTTTGGGCAATAAAGCCGGTATCCCTTACCGGCAATGTGATATTTCTGGCAACAGGGTGTGACATGTCAGCAAAGAATGACCCGATCAAGTTTCTCGTTCTTTCAGCTAAAAACTGCTGCAGCAGCTGCAATACGCCAGTGAGAGGAAGCAAACTTTGCCCGTCGTGTTACAAGAAGGAAAGGAGAGTCTAGTCTGTGTGATGAATAGTTAGAGGGATGCCCAACAATTAATGCACTGAGAAGACTATGCAGACAGCTACTGCTGGAAAGAGCCTAAAGAAAGTACTGTGTAATATTGAATCTGTTTGACCTGGTACACAGACATCAGTAGGAGAGTTTCAAACCAACCTCATATCAGGAAATGTGTGGTTGGTCAGTTTCGTTTAAAAAAATGTTATTATCATTCCTTTTTTTCGAGTGTGAATGCTGTTGGTTTAATGTGTGTATTCATGTCATGATCTTTTGAACTTTGCACTCAATGACACGGAACGGGGCGTAGAATCTGAGTTTCTTTCAGGGTTTCACGTTTAGAATCGACTGAATTCTGGTACCCAGCCGATGGAAGAGATCACCGGTGTGGTTTTTCGCTGTCACTGGAGAGACTTGTTGAAAGAACACATATGAATATAATATGCAATATGCGTGTATATGCATGTGTGTGAATCTGTGACAGACAGCGTGTTCATATCTCTTCTACTGGCCAGAAGGTGAATATGAAACAGTGACTTTCACTTCTCTGTACAGTCACTCCCTCATCTCACCCCTCCCCCCTTATCTCTCTGTTTGAACCCCTCCCTCCCTTCACCCTCCTCCCCTTCCCATCACCATCCTGACCAGATGGTCTGTCAACTTCTATCGACTTTGGTACAACAGGACAATATTTTTTCTATGAAAAGATATGCAAGGAAGAATTATGTACAGTACACACTAACAGGATTACAAAACAACAAACAACAACAAACAACGACAAAGCACCAGACTGCTGTAAGAACGTGAATCAGTAGGAACAATGCACTTTACAAGAACTGAAGGACAATCTGTGGACGGGTGGAAGAAAAAATCTAACATCAACTTTAAATGCATATAACCCTTCCAAATGCTCATAACCATGACAACAATTATACCAATAATGAAGACAATATTTATTCAGCCAAACTGTTGTGTGTGTTTTTTTAAATGTGTCAGGCATGACTGTTGATCAGTGCGCTCTTATCACCGCTGGTGGCACCATTCATGCTTCCTTCAAAAGAATAACCAAAGAAAAATCTTAACCCTGTTAATTCACCAGACATTTTGATCAAAATCCATTTATGGGGGGAAATTTGAACCTGGGACCTCTTGATCTGCAGATAAACCTTTCCACCACGTAGTTACACGCACCCCAAAACATTCTATCACTCTTTTTTTGTTGTTGTGCCAAACGGTAAAACACCAGATGTACCATGAGACTGGATGTGCTGTATTTATCACTCCTGGTGACTAGCTTGTCTTTGTTGCTGTAAAACATCACATTTCCTCAACGATTCTCTGCATATTTATAGCTGCAGCAGTGTCAACGTGTCTCTGCTGATACAAAGAGCCTTCGAATCGATCAGAGAGCCTCTTTGTTGCTATTCTGGATGCAACCAGCGCCTCTGTGTCTCTGTAGCCAAGGGATCTTTAGAGGAGCCTTCAGTGCCTCCTGGCATGCTAGCCTTCCTCTGCTTTTTAAATGCACGCCACTGTTCATGCTTTCAGCAGTGGGAGGGAGGGAGGGAGGGAAGGGGGGAGAGAGGCAGAGAGGGAGGGAGAAAGAGAAGAGTGAAGGGTGGATTGTGCTATTAATAGACATTTTGTTGGAGAGACCAATAGGACCAAGATAGTGAGTGAAGGAATGAGCGATAGAGGAGAGGGGGAGAGAGAGAGAGAGGTGAGGGGAGGGAGGGAGGGGTGGGAGACCGGGGCAGGAGATGGACTCCATCTGGCAGGAATCCTTCACAGTGGACTTTCTCCTGGCCCTCCATCTCTTGACCCAGCAACTTGATTGTGCTGCCTGATGGATGGGCCTGGAGCTGGGGGCAGGGGAGGACCTGCTGCCCATTCTCAAGATGGGAGGTCGAGGGTTGGTAGGAGAAAGAGAGGAACAGGATTAGGGCTGAAGGGGGAGGAGAGGCTGTTTTTAAGGCTCGTAAATCGTCTCAGCGCAGGGCAAGTGACTCTGAGCTTTGCTGGAAGTCAAAAAGTGATTAATCACTTCTATACATCTGGGTTGGTGCCCTACTTGAATTCCACTTTGTGCGGTGGCGGTGGTGTGTGCAGAGTCCCTCTGTGTGTGTGTGTGTGTGTGTGTGTGTGTGTGTGTGTGTGTGTGTGTGTGTGTGTGTGTGTGTGTGTAAGGAAGGGTTGTGTATGGTGGTTTGTTTGCGTGAGGGGTGTGAAGATGGGGTGTGAGGAGAGGCAAAGCTGGGTAGAGGTGGGGAGGTAGCAGGACTAATAGAGGGGGGAGAGGGGGGAGGAGGGTAAGGGCATACTATGGGACCTGTTCTGAGTATGGATGGTATCAGGGATTCTCCCTTTCAGTACAATGATGGTGACAAAGCAAAGTAACAAATGCTAAATTATAAAATATGTTTGAGATCCTTGTCTACCCAACCCAACTCTCGAGCATCAAACACAGAGGACAGGAACAGCAGCATGGTTACAGTATCTGACTCAGGGAACCACGGGTTCAAATTCTTCTCTGGTCATTGTAATAATAATAATATTAATAACACCTCATTTAGCAGATGCTTTTATCCAAAGCGATAATGAATAATACATGATTCACAATGATGCATCATGATGCAGGTAAAGAGCAATGCAGACTGTCAGTGGAAGGGATGACCAGCCTTTCTAGCATGGTGGTTCCCTCCCAGAGTCATCATGGAAGGATTCACCTTCCAGGTGCATGCTGGGGAGGGTGGAGGGAGGACGAGAGAGAGGTGGTGTCACTGCCTTGGGGACAAGAACACACTGTTATCGTCTCTGTCAGGAAAGCATGTTTGCGACTGAGTTAGGGAGGTTGGTGTGTGTTTGAGTCTTGAGTTGTGTCTAATATGTGTGGTTGTGTGTTTGCCAGGTGAGCTGGTGTGTGTGTTTGCCAGGTGAGGATGGGTGAGCAGGGATGTGTGTTGGACAAGCCTGGTTGATAGGTCCCACAGTGGCTGCGTGCTAATTAAGAATCTGTGTGTGTGAGCTGTGTGTGATCTGTGTGTGTGAGCTGGTGTGTGTGTGTTGAGCCCTATTCTCCAGAGTTCTGTACTGCCTTTGACAAACACAACCCTCGTCACCTGCTCACACAAACTGCTCACACACAGACACACACACTGCCCACACTACACACACAGCCCCTGACCCAGCAGGGCTACGAGTGCTTCCTGATTGACCACAGAGAAAGCGATCTGAATGCAGCTCCTCTCAGCAGTCCAGGATGTTTGCCCGTTCCCTGGCAGGTGAAGCTGAGGATAGCGTGACTGCCCCCTGCAGGTGGAACCTGGGAAGTGTTAGGTCGATGCAGACAGATGTTTTCTACTGGATCTACAACATTGAGCGTGACACAGGGTAACTAGGTGTAAGGAAGTATGACTGAGAATTATATTTACATTGTATATTTAGTCATTTAGCAATTGTTCTTATCCAGAGTGACTTACAGCAAGTACAGGGACATAACCCCTGAGGCAAGTAGGGTGAAGTGCCTTGCCCAAGGACACAGCATCATGTAGTCATAGACAGGAATTGAACTCCCAACCTTCCGATCACCACCCCGACGCCTTAACTGCTCAGCCACCTGACTCCCTAGGATTACTGGTCCTAGTTCTGATTCTGATCCTGGCCAATCTGGGCACATCATGGATGCAGGTTTCACTCCATGCACACCTTCTTAGATCCTAATGTTGACCGGTGTCCTACATGCCAAATCAGAGCACGCCTGAGACTTAACACATCCTATGTGATTTAATATTTAATCTCCATCTAGGTCCCTAAACTTCTAACCCCAATCTCCAACTCTCTTTTTCTTCACCCCGCCCACCCTTGACCTGTGTGTGTGTGGAGTGTGTGTGCATCTGTGCAGAGTGTTTGTGTGTGTGTAGGTAGAGAATATACGTGCAGGTGAATATGTCCCTCTCATGGTGAGTGAATCTATCTTTGCTCATGGATCACATTCATAATTGATGTAGGATTCTGTCTGCGAGCGGGCGATTCTCTCTCTCTCCCTTGTCTCTTTATCGTTCTCTAATTCTCTCTCTCTACTTCTGTCTCTCTGCCTCTCCTTTTTTGACATGTGTTTGTGTCTGTGTGAGTGTGATCCTATTGTGTGTGTTCATGTGTGTGGTGTGTGTCTATACCCTCAACTACACTTGAGATAGTTTTCGGGAGAAACTGGAGTTCCTCTGGTAAACTGCCATTCTCACCTTCAGCTCTGTCCGCGGTAAGAGAGAGAGTGAAGGGAGGAGAGATGGCTGACACCCAGAGAATCTTCTGTGATGGCGAAATGTGATAGACACACCTGGCCTCACACATACATACAGTTGGCCGCCTTACACACGCACACACACCTGGCCGACACACACACAAACACACACACACACACCTGGTCACTTCACACACACCTGCCTTCACACACACAGGGAGGTCACCCTGAGGAAAACCAGCCGAGGAGAAAATGACCTCTTCAAACACACATACACACGTACACACCTACACATGCATACATATGCACACATAAGCACTTGCACAAGTGCACACATATACTCACACACTTATGCATAGACACACAGGGGGATAATCTCTAATAAACAGACAGAAAATATAAAGGCAGGCAAGATGACAGACAGTTTACAGAGAGCAAGACCAACAAAAAAATGGAATAACATACAGAAGCCACAACCCATCAAAGTAGCTTTGGATAACAGCGTCTGCTAAGTGAATAAAATATCTGATATAATTGTGTGTGGCAGTATCTCCTTTGGTCTCATCATGATAACAAACCTATCCTCAGAATCAACTGCTCTGCAAGCCGCACATCCTGGGTCAGAGTGAAGACCCAACCTGCTCTCTCAGGGAAATTGGCCAAATGAATTACAATCTTCTTGTTGTTGTTGTAACTTGTCACTAAACATCCGTTGCGTTTCCTGACAGCCTGATCGCACGGTGAGACTGAGAGGGTCGCACACAGCTCCGTCCTGGATCAGCAAGGATTTAGTCACAAAGCAAGCTCTTGTATCCACAGGAACGTACCAAGAGGACATGTAGGAAGCACAGCAAGAACCAGCAGGGTTCTGACTGCACTGTGGTGCTCGGAGCTGAGTTACGGCCTGGATTTACCAGCATGACTCCAGCCCTGTGGTGAGTACAGGAGGTTTGAAGTGAGGCAGGTTGTCGGCTACAATGCAGTAGTTTTGCTCACAACTTTGTTATTGTATGTTCAGGGTTAAGATGGTTTAGCACAGTGGTTAGAACACATGAGGTGTGGGGGTTTAGGTCCAGCAGCGAACATTATATTTCACAACACACACTTTCACAAAGAAAGGGAAAATTGATTGTTTTTCTGTGTGTGTGCTTGTATGTTAGTGTTTGTATTCTTGTGTGTTAGTGTGTGTGTGTGTGTTTCTTTGTGCTCATGTTGCGTGGGGCAGATGGAGCCTGAAGTGACGCTGACTTCCTGTGGTCACAATCCTGCTTCTGCCCACCAGTCAACTTCTTCCTGTTGCTTAATACCTGTTAGTCCTCTTCCTGTTTCTAAACACCTGTTAGTCCTCTTCCTGTTTCTAAACACCTGTTAGTCCTCTTCCTGTTTCTAAACACCTGTTAGTCCTCTTCCTGTTTCTAAACACCTGTTAGTCCTCTTCCTGTTTCTAAACACCTGTTAGTCCTCTTCCTGTTTCTAAACACCTGTTAGTCCTCTTCCTGTTTCTAAACACCTGTTAGGCCTCTTCCTGTTTCTAAACACCTGTTAGGCCTCTTCCTGTTTCTAAACACCTGTTAGTCCTCTTCCTGTTTCTAAACACCTGTTAGTCCTCTTCCTGTTTCTAAACACCTGTTAGGCCTCTTCCTGTTTCTAAACACCTGTTAGGCCTCTTCCTGTTTCTAAACACCTGTTAGTCCTCTTCCTGTTTCTAAACACCTGTTAGTCCTCTTCCTGTTTCTAAACACCTGTTAGGCCTCTTCCTGTTTCTAAACACCTGTTAGGCCTCTTCCTGTTTCTAAACACCTGTTAGTCCTCTTCCTGTTTCTAAACACCTGTTAGTCCTCTTAGTGTTTCTAAACACCTGTTAGTCCTCTTCCTGTTTCTAAACACCTGTTAGTCCTCTTAGTGTTTCTTAACACCTGTTAGTCCTCTTCCTGTTTCTAAACACCTGTTAGTCCTCTTAGTGTTTCTTAACACCTGTTAAGCCTCTTAGTGTTTCTAAACACCTGTTAGTCCTCTTAGTGTTTCTAAACACTTGTAGTCCTCTTCCTGTTTCTTTATTCCTGTGTGTCTATAAGTGTGTATGAGTTATATTTTACAACCTGTGTTCTTGGATTGTGTTTCTTCACCTACCTGCTGGTAACTGATTAGGATGCAACAGCAGGGGAGGAACATGCTGCATGACCACAGAGGGATTAAGAGGAGGGGAGGGGGGTGAAGTGGCAGGGAGGAGGGGGGGACATGGGGTGGAAGGAGGGGCAAGGAGGATGACTCCCCCACTGCCTTGACACACACACACTCTCCCATCTGTTTCCGAGGAGTCATCCTCTAACTTGCTCTCTGCCATTTCTAACCCTCCTGATGAGAGATCTGGAGGGCGTCCAGAGAACCGTCTCAGTGTGAGATCCTCCAGGCCTGGTCTCACACTCAGCCTGGCACACAGAGCTTTCATCACTGACCGCCTCAATCACCTAATCTACTTAATGGTCTACAGTCATAGGAGCAGACACTAGTGTCTGGGGGGGTGGGGGGGCGGGTGTTTGTCTGTCAATGTCAGTCTGTTGTTGAGTCAATCTGTCTAGTCTAGTTTAGTCTTGTTGTTTGTCTGTCTACCTCTCTGTCTGTCTGTCTGTCTACCTGTCTGCCTCCCTGTCTTGTGTTTAATCATTGATAGAAGTGTGACCTTGCAAACGGATTGTTGTTTCTATTTGATATACAACGCCTGAAAACAATCCAGATAGAACAACAACTCCCACAAACCCTTCTGTTTTCACAGAATAAAATATTCACACACGATTAAGTGTGCCTGTAAGTTAGCAGAAGTTTTCCAACTGATACAGCTCATCTCTTCCTTCTCATCTCTCTCCTCCCCCCTCTCATACTTTAGGTGATGACTGCCTTGGCCCACAGCAGTGTACTCCCTGATTTAGGAGCTGACCTCTCCTTCAGCCCTCTGGTCCCCCCAGTTCTTTGACCCTGAACTCTGACCTCTCATCTACTCTCTTACCGAGGGGAACAGAAGGGAACTCCAGATATAGAATTACTAGCCTGTGATGCTGCCAGGGAGTCTACCAAGGCTAAACTATAGGATTACCTGTATGGAATAACTAGAGCAAACAGCCAGACACAACCCTCTGAAAACCTGTCAGCCTTAGTGGTTTAGTTTATGATGGGCCGTTTAGATAGGGTTTCTAGGTAATTTCTATGATGGTCTGTTAAGATAGAGTTTCTAGTTAATGTGCGGAGCCATATGATACTTCTGCTTCAATTACAACTCATTTACAATCCTTCTCTTGGGTCTATGTGTGTGTGTGTCATGTAGGTTTTGTTCAACACCCAGACAGAGACAGAAACATGATCTCCTTTGAGGCTGCCTGTGTAAACGGACTAGGCTGTAGATGTGCACAATATAGGATTGTTAGGAATGACAATGAAAACTGTACTGAAAAGTTGGACGACTTGTTTTATAGACAAGCATAACATTTACATTTACGTGACGATCTTATCCAGAGCGCAAGTAGGGTGAAGTGCCTTACCCAAGGACAAAACGTAATTTTGCCACATCCGGGACTCAAACTCGCAACCTTCCGATCACGAGCTGAGCCATCTGACTCCCACTAACATGCATTAAGCAATCTTTTTATGTGGTGCACGCATGTTTTCTGTAACTTCATGTGCAACTTATTCTTTGGAATTACAGTAATGCTGTAATACGAATGGGAACTAGAACAGTTTGTTGTTACCTAACTTGATATTGCTGATTCTTAAGGTTCGCCTCAGGTGAGGCATGGAGGACGCAGGCATGTGGATCATGTAACTCTGTACAGACACATACACCTACACGCACCATAACACACACTCCTACACACAGACACACTTCACCCTTACACACACGCCTACACTTGCACACACACACAGACACACCCTAACACAAACACAACCTAACACGCATAGATACACACAGACACACACACCTTGACACACGGCACTACAGAGACACACACACACCCTAATACGTTGAGATATTGTCATGTGAGACTTAGGAGAGAGTGGCACTGCAGCAGAAGTTTACCGCACAGCGCTACCCTCCCTCTCTCCCTCCCTCCCTCTCTCCCTTCCTCCCTCTCTCCCTTCCTCCCTCTCTCCCTCCCTCCTTCATTCTGTCCTTCACGCTCCTCCATCACAAATGACTATGCAGCGGATGGATTGATTAGACGCCTGATTCTCTCTCTCTCTTTTTGTCTCTCGGCCACTCTCTTCCCCTTTTTGATATTTCTCTCTTTCTCCTCCCTCTCTCTCCTCCCTTCCCTCCCCCCTCTCTGTATTCATGTCTGCGGTGTTAGAGTGACAGCCAGTGCTGCAGTTTCTCTCAGTAATGACATGCTAAGGACACTGCAGGCCCATGCAACATCAGCTCCCCTTGGGCCTCGGTGTGTGTTTGTAGACATGTGTGTTTAATATGTGTTTATGTGTGAATGAGTGTGCGTGTGTATGTATGTGTGTTGTGTGTGCGGAGGGGGGGTGACCTTGATGCTATGAACTCTAGACACCTGCAGTAGTTGTACCCATGCATACCCTGCACACCACACCACAGCAGAATAGCACAATGCACTAGGGCACAGCAGAGTGTCACCAGAGGACTGAGACTCCAAACTGTGGCAGAGAAGAAAGGGAGGAAGAGAGACAAGAGAATAGATGAGAGGATTTTCTTTTTACTGCAGAAGGTTGTCTGTCTCTGTTGTGTAACGTGAGAATCCTGCAGCCAGGTCTTTCTCAGGGGAGAATATTGACAGTATAGAGAGTATTTAATCAATAATTCCTCTGGTTCCCTATATCACGGGCATATATATATATATATATATATATATTAGGAATATATACAGTATATTAGGAATTGCAGTCTTTCAAAGAAATCTGCACAAGACAAGATAAGACACAAGACAAGACATCAGCACAATACAAATGGATGGATGAATGAATAGAAAGAAAAATCGATGGATGCATGAATGGATGGCTCACCCATGAAATAGATGAGAAATCTTGTTAGCGCTACAATGCTTTCGTGACAGGCGGCCATGTTGTTAATTTGACAAAAGCGTTTATAGTTGGCATGGGTCGGCAGCTGGCAGGAGGATTGAAATACGGGGCAGTAATCTGGCATATGATCTACATGAAATCCATTCTCAAGACAGAACGTCTAGTTTCATCCTATCACCTCGGAGAAAACGATATTTCAGCTTTCATTCATAGAAGTAACAAGTCAATATGTGACCTTTTGCTTTGTTTGTTCAAATTTCGACATGCTCAAACTTACGTTAACTTTCATGGCTGAATCTATCTGTGATTGCCCAGTCACTCTGGAAGGTCAAAGGGCAAATATTACAGTAACACCCAGAATGCCTGTGAGGGGTGTGTGTCAGGACTGTGGGATCCAGGACAGGTTTCAGAACCTTGACTCACATTAGAGACACTGAGTGTATGTGTGTAGGTGTGGGTGTGTGTAGGTGTGTGTAGGTGTTTGTGTTTATATTGGTTTGTGTAGATGTGTATAGGTGTGTGTGAGTAGGTGTGTGTGTGTGTATGTGGGTGTGTGTAGGTGGGTGAGTATATGCATGTAGCTGTATGTAGGTATAGAGCGTGGAGTTGAGGGAGGGAGGGAGGGAGGGAGGGAGGGAGGCATCTCAAGGTGAGGTGGATTGGATGTTATCCTCTGTATGCTTACTCTGCATTTGCAAGGGTGACACAACTTTCCTCTCCTCTAGGACGCATCAGACCACTACTGGCTCCAGCACCAGGGGAATCTCCTGGAGCTTCCTGGTCCGTACCTCTGCTCTGTACCTCTCCTACACTGGCCCACTGAGTGCTGGGGGGGACCACAACAGAGAGCGAGGACCCCAATGCATACCACACAATTGCATGTGTGTATCGCTTTATGCCATGTGTAAGTATGTGTGTGAGAGAGAGAGACAAACAAAGACAAAGAAAGACAGAAAGAGAGAGAGAAAGAGTGTGTGAGTGTGTTTGAGAAAGAGAGAGAGAGAGAGAGTGTGAGGGAGAGAGAGACAGGGTGCAGGGTGGGTGTGCGTGTGCTCCTGATGGCTTCTCTGCTTTCCGATAAGGTGTAAGATTACCCTGTGGGATCTTTTATAGCTCTGGAGTCAGGCAGACCTCCAGGTTGTGTTGTGGATGAGCAGAGGAAGACAGCGGTCGAGGGGCAGATAGCAGCGGAACACCTGGGCTCCTCACAACCCGCTGTAACCTTGGTAACCTTGGAACGGCTCCGGTGAGTGTTCCAACATCTGCAGCCCGCAAACCTGGCTTCTGAAAACTATTTTAGGACATACATTTGGTTTGTATGTTTGGCCTGTGTTAGTGTGCGTCCTCAGGTGCGTTAAGGATGTGTTGTATGTTGTTGTTTCTCTTGGCTGTGTTAGGGTGATGTGGATTGTTTTGATCGTCTTGAAAGAATAACAATGTTTGTGCTTTTTGTTTTTTTGTAGATAGTGTTAGGAACAATGTGAAAACATCATTTAAAGCTAAATAATGTAAGGACGGTGAAATCATAACTAATAGTTGTTCTGATAGTTATA